>JAGPOW010001918.1:10687079-10697300 GCA_030014935.1 Caiman crocodilus | reverse complement strand
CACAAAAAAACAACAAAAAAAAGCCCCCACCAACAAGCAAACCAACCAACCAACCAGTGCAGTTTGCTGCGTGCCTGGAAATTGCAAGAGGGAAGGGAGGAAGAGGGTCTTGTTCGAATGTTCTCACTCTTGTCTCTCTTTCTCTCTGTCTCTCTTTCCCTGGCACACACATAGACACACACACACACATACACACACACACTTCCCAGTCCCAGCAGTCAGGTCCCCCCCGCAGCCATCCCAGTCTACTCAATCCACTCCTCCCCTCCCTGGTCCCTCCTGAAGAGTTACTGCAGTGATTCCCTCCTCTTCTCCTGGAGGAGGGAGGGGGGATTCCATTTTCAGTGTGAAGTCACCTGAAGCAAAGAAGCCCGATGGATGTAAACCACGTGGCACGCACACCTAGGGATGATCAGTGACACTTCCTCATGACGCCATGATTTTTTGGAGGACATCTGCATTTATTAAAAACCGACAACATGCAAATATACAAAAAAAATTACAAAAAAAAATAAAGAGAAAAAGCTCCTGGATACCTATCACTAACAGCTTTGCAGGAAACACTTTTAATGTTTTCTCTCTTTCTCTCTCTCACACACACACACATACACACACAAAGATACAAACGACAATGTGCATATATTTATTCTGTAATTTCGAGTGAATATAAATTGTAAAGGTCATGTTTAATCATTGTACAGTGATGCGTCTGGTATAGCTTTCCTAATAAAAAGTTTTGAAAAAAATACATATATATATACATACATATATATATATCTATATCTATATGCATAGATATAGATATATATATAGAGAGGATACAAAGCTTGAACCTTAAACTTAAGCTATACCCTCCCCTTACGGAGGATTCCTTCCCCACCTTAAACCTGAAAGCTACTTTATTAATAACAGTTCAATGCACTGTGATGTTGACAGGAAAAAAAAAAAAGACAAACCCCTCTGTCCAACTTCTCCTGCCAAGATACCACTCGAGACTGAAAAATCCGATTTACAACGTTGTTCCCCCATATTGCACTCTAGCTGTGTCAGAGCAGCAGAATTACCCTGGGTTTATTTTCCTTTTCCTATCATTATTGACGGCAGAACCCATGTTCTGCTTCATCCTTGTGGAAAATAACGTATTTATATTAAAACTTTCAGCGCTGGAATTCCTGCCAGGTCAATGGGTAGAGATCAGGAGAATGCTGGGAAGTAAAGCTGCATGCTCACTGGAGCAAAGATGGAAGGGCGGTGGAAAGCTAAGGCCCACGCCTGTGATTGTCAGGTCTTTCCCTTGCATTGCTAACCTGAGACCGAGGGTTGTGATGACTTACGAAGGAACAGCAAAGTACATGTCTTTGATATGTTGCTGAAAGTTGGCCTGAGCTGGCCTGAGATTTACAACCCGCCTAAATCTGAGCGAAACCAAAGAAAATCGGATTTTCTTTCTTTTTCTTTTAAGGAACTGGGTGGTATCTTGTTCCCAGTAGAACTGTGTTGGCACACACAGATGGAAAGCCGAGGGAAAGCTATGTTGGGGGAGCTACCTAGTGCGGCCAGTAGATGGCGGTGGAGCTCCAGCGATCGCAGCATGGGCTGCAGCTGAATTGTGCAGCCCATCCCATACTTTCTGCTTGGACTCCCGAATCTGCCGTTAATAGAAATCATTACGTTGAATGTAATTCACCAGACGTCACTAATGCCTTACATCAAGATAGGGAACAAATTAAAAGGGAATGTGAATATCCGCTCCTTAGCTGAAAAAAACTGTGTCCAAGAGTCCTGCCCCCTAGGCCATTTGTTATAGTTCTCGCTAGGGGACTACAAGTCCATTCATCTTTTGGGAATAGGCAAGGAACCAGAACCTATGTTTGCACATATTGTGGTGTCCCATCAATATCAGATGTCCTGTTTTCTTTTGTGTCCCTGGCTGTCCCTTTTTTCTTCTGTATAACACAATTATTTCACCCAGCACAATGTATCTGAGTGGAGTTAAAATGTGGATGCCTGTTTTCTCCCCAGATGTCCCTTTTTATAGTATGCACAGTGGCAGGTATGCGCAGCGTAGGCTGTCTGCCTGTCTGTATGTCTGGGAGACTCATCTGGGCATGGGGGGCTTAGAAAGCATTTCTGGAATCAATGGTAACCCTCTGTATGGTAGATAGGGGGCAGCTCCAAATGTCTGTACATCTTGAAATCACCTCCATATTACTGGTTCATATATTATGAAATTCAAGTCACCAGATCCCTCTATCATACTGATGGTGTTTAATTATTATTGAATTTCAGCACTAATCTGTTTGGTTTTTTTTATTTTTTTAATGGATAGTAGAAAAGCATGCACATATTTAAAATAATAAACATCAAAGTGCAAGGCCAGAACCTTCTGATGATAATCATTATAATTTCATTGATAATGCTGCACGCAAGCAGAACACAGAGTATATACAAATCAGGTTAAAGTACAAGCCCTGGTGTGACTGGTGCTTTATACATTTGGAAAAAAAAACCCCAATCCTGAGTGTTCATAAATCATATCAAGTTACAGTATAAGCCAATTATAAATAATGTTTATATTTTATTTAAACTACAAAAGGCAAGAGCATCTTGACTTAAATATAGGTAGCAATTTCACCTGCAAATGGTGAGGAAATATATTTATTCAGTGGAAATAAATTTATTCTATGAGAATGAAATTTTGTATTAAAAGAGACAATTTTTTGGCTTAAACTGAGTTATTTTTTTTTCCCTTGTGTAGGAAACTTTTTTCCTTGTGCGTTACAAACTCATTGAAAGCAACTGGGGATGATTCCCTGTGGAAATGTTCAGAATATTTAACTGTGATATCTAACATGTATTATGATTCTTACATTGTTAATTAATTGTGGTAAGATGGGATGGGTGGATGGTAACTTTGCTGTCCACTTCAGAAAAGGGTGACTTATTTACATCCATCAACCTAAGTGACTCCTAATTGATAGGGATTATTATCATTATCAGCAGTATTATTGGTAGCATTAATAGTCTTTGGAAGGAATGAAATAAAGTAAAATGATTCACATGAGAACTGTTTAATGGGATAATATTTTAAATAAAAATGGTTTTTTTAGCTTATTTCAGTATTGTACTGGCAAATAGTTGATGCTGGTTCCAGCAATTTAACATTTTTGCTGATGCTCGGAATCTTCTGGTGTTTATTTTTATTCAGTAATTTGATATGTTGAAATTCTTCCTACAGGTGTAAAAGGGAAAAGGCCAGGTAAGTCTCCGTCATCGCATATACTATATGTATCACAAGAAAGAGAGAAGAATACTAAATGTCAGTGCTCTTTCCTATGATTTTCACTGATAGTAAACATGGTTCTTGGAAGCCTGGTTTTATAGAAAAAGCATACATCTCTCCAACTTTTAAAAAATTGCCAAGACTGGGAAAATTGCTTAATTGGGTGTCTTACACTAAATTAAGAAAATGAAAGGTATTAATGTTTATGATATAAATCCTAGATCTCGTAATCCAATATCTGAGTTCAGTAGAATGTTCTGGCTCTGTAAGTCTGTCCTTGCAAGCCAATAAATGTGTGCTACGGTTTGGTTAATATTTAAAAGGGGTCATATATGAAGGACTTCAGCGCTGTTGAGAGCCAAAGCATAGCTGTTTCAATTCAAGAGTATGTCAGAACATTTTGTTGCAACCTCATGTTTGGGATTTGTTTTCCCCTTTCTTTGCCTTTGTCTTTTTTAATGTTATTACTGTGGATTTGCTTCTGATTCAGAGATGATATAGTTGTGTGGTCAATTTTGGTTTCTCATCTGTGGCTGTGCAAGTCAATGGGACACAAATCTATTACAAAATGTTCATATGCAGGATGTAGGTTTCTCAAAAACTTCTGTATGTAAACAGTAACTTATAAGTGTTATGTAACTCATAATTAACTCGGCTACCTTTAGTAGATCTCTCCATGTGAATAAGTTATGCGACATTTCTGGTAATGTGTGCTAATCCGTTGGTCCAGTGTTCTGTAGCTATAGAGTCTGTCAAGTGATCAGCCACTTTAATCACTGGGACAGTGTTTCAGAACGGCACTCTTCCAGTTTGTTTCTTTAGCCTAGTTGCATTTCTACAACTTGGTCCCCTTTACGTTTTTATATTTTTATTTTGTGACTGTTCACACAACAGATGACGTTCTTGAGTATTCCCAAATCTGATCCTCAGCATCAGTTCCTTATCTACTTGTGATATCTTTTGTAGTGGGAAAAGAAAATACTGCGACTTTTTCCTGCTGCACACATTCTTAATTTTTTACACCAAACACAGCAGTTTGCAGCAAAATGGCACTTTTTCTACTTCTGTTTTCAGCAACATTTAAGGCAAGAGCAAAAGTGTTTCCATTTTCCATAATATATTTTGGAACTAAACCACATGCACTCTGAGCTCAAACCTTTTTCCACTGCAATGCCGTAATTAAATTGATTGTAGAAAACTAGAAACTGGTGCAATTAAACCAGCCTTTAAGATTTGGGCTTAACTTTAGATTTCTAGCCACCTGTATTTTTTGTATGACGTTTATTACTTAATTAGTTTGTATGACATTTATTACTTAATATGGAAATACTCTGTTACTGTTGTTCTGACCTTAGTTTACAGAGATCTTGAAAGTAAGGGGGGGTTTCTGTGTAGTATTTTTGGTTTGGTTAGTCTCCTTTGGGTTAGTTAGTCTCCTGTACCTCAAGGCTGTTTTTTCTGCCGTATATTTTTTTCTTTTTCATGTAATTAGTCATTATTGAGCTTTTGGTTGGAAACTTTTAAATGTTGTCTTGGTACTCTTACTTCTTCAAGAGTCATGAGATCTCTTTAGTGCATGGCTTGTGTCAGGAAGATGGCTATAGGGATAGGGAAATTGTTGTTTACTCATCTATTGTAGTTGTGAAAATATCTGGGGGTGTTCCTCAACATTTTGGGTTTGCTGTGCCAAATTGGTGACTCATGAGGTGAATTTCTATTTCCTACAGGCTTATCACTCACTATGGAAAAATTAAGTGTTGGCAGGGAGGATAGAGGGCCTTTTGTGGGTAGCAAAATGAGGAGGGAAGGAAGGGGTTCTGTTAGAGTTCCCTATAGAGCTTTACTGCATTTCCATTTCCTTTGACAAACCCTATAGACTTCAGTGGCAATTGCATAAGACCCTGTATCTGGGTATGTCGAGGTTCCAATCTCTAAACTATCTAATTATGCTCTGATCCTGAATAGTACCAAAGTGTTGGGACCTCCCATAACGACATTTAATAATTAATCTATTATTTTGTAAACAACACAGCACAGCAATACATGGAAATATTAATAACCCAGGGTTTGTACAGGGGTTGTAGCCTTGATGGGCCAGAAAAAATGCGAGAGGCAAGGCTTTTTGTGGGTAATATCTTTTATCAACTGTATAGTTGTGAGGGATATTTGTACTATCTGCAGTTTAGTTAGTCTGTCTCCCTTTTTTTGTCTCAGAGACAAGGTACACTGGTCCCCAAAAGCTTTTCTGTGTTCCTCTGAACTATACAGTGATAAACAATATCACCCACAAATCCTTGGTGCTTAACAGTTCGGAATCATGTACTGCATTTGAATATAGTCTTACCTATTTTTTTAAGTTTCCTTACTAGTAATTACTTTCCAAAAGCTCCTCTGAGCAGTTCACATATTGTGTGAGGCCTAAAGAAACATTTTGAAATAATTAAGATTCAGTTCCTGCCATATTTGGGATCCAAATTGATACCATCAATTACAGAGGAAAATTCCAATTACACAACAGCACATGATGTGGAAATCTCATGCTGTAGCACCCTCTCTACACATATCCTTTCTAGTGAAGGTAGTCATGAAAAAGTATTGTACCTCATTTTCATAGAAAAGATTATTCAACCTTGCATTCAGGATCTTGTCCCAAATAAGGAGCTACCCTATTATTAGATATTTTGTAGCCTTACAGGAGTGAACGGACATTTCATAAGGAACTATATAATTAAATTGTTATTTGTATGTAATCTTTTAAAAATGTATCACTCCTCTAAGGGAACCATAATAGATTATTTATTGTGTAGTTTATGCAGGTATTCAGATTTAGATTTGGTGTCTTATGTAATCTATTATTAACTCTTATAAGGAACTTTGCATATGTAGTGTTTGGACAGCCAGGAGTTACCTGTGTTCATTTATATGGTCTAGTTTTGTTGCTGTTATTGTTGGTATAATCAAGTATTACTGAACAGGGACAGCGTATTTGGGATGTAACATGTAACCCCCCCAGGAAGGAACTATTTTAAAAGACTTTTAGAAACTAATGATTCTTATGCCTTTCTTTGAAAAATTAAAGACTCATTTTAGTGATCTGACCCTTATTTTGGTGTGTAAAAGAAAGTGGACTTTTTTCAAAATCTGGTATCTATCGTGGTTGCTGACCATTTAAAAGTTTGTCCCTAAGATCTTTAGAAAAACAGTTCCAAAGGTGATTTGTAGACGTGCTCGCTGTTTTCTAAACCACATTAATTGATTTGCATCACACAGTTGGAATCAAATTTCAATCTGAATTAGAAGTTAATAGATGACCCAGGGGGTTTGCCCCCTTCTTCATAGATCAGTAGCCCCTGTGCGTGGGCAGGGCCGGAGGCTTAGTTAGGCTACTGATACTCAGTCACAATAAGGTATTGTTGGCAGCCCGATAGCCTCTGTTGTGTTGCAGAAACCCAGTTGAGTTTCCCTTGAGGGGATTGATATTTTCAGTGCTTACCTGCATTCCTAAGGAATGCTTATTTGAGTTCCTAAGGACTGTTAAGCAGTACTATATATCCATGTTAATTAATACAGTTTAAATTGCCTAATGCAGATTGCCCTAGTCTGCATTGATTTTAATCCTCATTCAATGAGGATTACTTCATTCAGATTGGAGCCAATTTTAATTCGGACTCCAGATGTCCACATGTATATAATGATGGCTGTAGTCCAGATTAAGCCTAGAAAAATGTAGCCTCTGTAAATAGCTTAAGTGTCTGTCACGTCACTTGTGCTTCTGTGCACAAATACATCCTAAAAGTCTTCATGAAGCTGGTATTGAAAATTATGTACACCCCAGAATTGTTCTGACTTGCATAGCAGGGATCATTTTTGTTGTGTTTGCTCGCAGAATCCTATTAAGTGATATCTGGAAGCGGTAGTAGCGACGTTCAGACAGATCTGGCTGCCCGCTGTATCTGACTCCAAACAGGGCAAGTATTGCTTGTGCCTTGCTAGCTAAGCAGCCTTCAATATAAATCTCCAGAGGCATTGATTATGGTCCACAATCAAAAGCATCCATCCACCTTTCTGTCCTTTTTGTTTGAATTCCCCCATCACATTTTAAAGCAGCAAGAGTGAGAACTGTGAACATAACTCATTTAAGGAAACCTCAGTTTGATGGACCATGATCTTGCTGGCAGTGAGGTCAATGGGAGTAATGTCACTGACTCAGTAGTTACTGGATCAATCTCTGACTAGAAGAAAGAGCCAAAACTAATGCCATGCAAAATGTCAGTTTAAAGTCAAGCAAATTTCTGAAGTGTGGATTTAGGACTGCAGGAAAGTCTATGAAAGCACAAAACTATTTTGAAACCTCTATTTTTGAGTAGTCAGATACATGATAGAATCACAACCTTGCTATAATTAAGTGGGCCAATTTTCAACCCATCTTCAGTTTGTTAGCATTCAAAACATTTGCATTTACGTATTTGCATGCACAGACATACAATTTGTGTGAGTAGATCAGCTGAAAGCACAAAATAATAACTTGATTAGCTCAAGCAAAAAGTTGCATGTTTAAATTCGATTCAAGCATGAAGGGGGCCAGTTGATAATGTGGCTATGCATGTCCATTGTTGTAGCAGAAAAGTGTTTTACATTTTATAAGGTGTGTCAGATAGATTAGCCTTCCATTTTATTAGTTCCAGTATGTAAACTGGCTACAAAGTGTAGCAGTGGGAATGCCACATGCTACCAATGCCTTATATGTTGCCAACACACCTGCAATCCAGCCACAGTATCTTAGACTATTTAAGGAACAATAAGGAGACATGATGGGTATGTGATGAGGATGTATCAGGAGCAATACTCTAAAATTAGTTGTTAGACTATACCAGGCATGTTTTTTCTGTCATTAATTCTGACAAGGTTGAGCAGCAAGGATATGTATTGCAGATTAATATTTTATGTACTAATGTGTAAAGTCTGTAACTATGAATGAAGACACTGGGCATATCTACCACAGAGTAATTTGACTTTACTCCAGAGTAAAAGCAGTATGGGCACGTGATACGCAGTCTTACAAGCTGTTCCATTGCAAGGTAAAGTTATCCCTCAGAAAATGAGGAGTAACTGTCACTGGTGCAAGATGGCACCTTTGCACTGGTAGTATGTCCCCTTCTTTAGGTAATTTTATCCTGAAGAAGACCTTTGCTCAGTGCAAGCAGCTCCCCCTCCACTTAGTAACTATGTACTGTAACGATGTCTGCTGAAGACAGCTAGCTGGGGAGAGAACTGAGTGTGTGTCATTATTATGGCATAAATGTAATACGGAGTAAAAGGGGTATTGTTTCATATCTCCATATATTTGTGGAAGCCAGGGTTGTTTTAAAGTTGAAATGTAGAGATAAGAGCATAAGAATTACCATTTACTGCTTCAGATCATAGTTCTATCTTGCCCAGCATCATGTGTCATAGTGGCAGGGAGTGAATACTGAAAGGGAGAGTGAACTGGGTATGGCCAGAGTTTTTTTCCCCACTGTGCATCTCTCACTTGCAGCCTAGGAAGCTTTAGATGATCTTTGTAGAGTTTTAGGAGAATCAGAATTTAGGCTTCAAAGAATAGTAGAATTCAGGGCTAAAGATAAGTTTCTTGGGGACTTTGAGGTTGGTAATTTGGTGGTTTCTTTTGGCCATTATAGGGAGAGAGCCTTAAAGTTTGAATCTGAAGCTGAATGTTTCCAGGGCTTGAATATGGGGTTCTAATTTGGGCTCATTTCTAGTAAAAACCTGACATCCCTCATATTGGCAGGCATAGGCATCTCTGAGCAGCAAACTTAAGAGTGGTCTGTACTGTAATTAAAACGCATCAGAGCCGCCTGGTTACTCATGTATAGGCGACCTGGAGCTCCAGTTGCTGAATAAGGTGCCACAGACGTTGGATCTAATATTTAGATTAACTATGTCTAGAGTGACCACACGCCCTGGTTTGGCTAGGATAGTCCTTCCTTTTGAAAATTATGTCACGTTTGCGGTTGTAATAAAATGTATCTTAATAGATATGTGTTCAAGAGAGTTGACAGTTCATACAAGGACTGGAGCCTGAGTCAGAATCAGCCCCAGAGTTTTTTAGGAGACACTTATATGAAATAATTCCTTGCTGTGCAACACTCTTCATCAGAGATCATTAAGAATTATGTCTCTGGTGCAAATTAAAGGACTATAATAATGTTTATAGTATATTTATATCAATAAAATCAATAAACAATATTGTGGTTATAATATGCTGATTGGAGGCTGATTGGATCCTAGACCACTGAAAATCAGTGTGATCATGGCTGCATCTACATGAGATGCTGACTGTGCAGTAGCTCGTTACAATTACTCAGTAGCATCACGTGCCATGAAACGTGATGTGACACTACTGCACAGTAGTAATGAGCTACTGAGCAGTCAGTGTCACCAAAAAGTCTTTCAGGGCTGTTACGGCTCAGTAAAGCTGGTTACTGCGCAGTCATTTAGTACTTGTGTATGCAGACACATGCAGTAACAACTGTGCAGTCAGCATCTTGTGTAGATGCGGTCTATGTCATTGATTTCATGAGGAGGTCCCTAAAACAAACAAGGCTGCAAAGTCATGCTCTCTGAAAGCAGCTCGCTAAGCCGTCTGTTTAAATGATTTCTGATCACTGAATTGCCACATATTTTATGTTGGAATAAAAGTAGGTCACAGTACCATGGATTTGTCATTGCAGTTTCAGCTCCCATGTACTGGAATCTATGCCACAATCTGACCACACACTGTGGCATTACTAGGGGCAGATGCCACAGAAACAAAATAAGCTTTTGAGCCCTTAAATGGAACAGACCTTCTATTTCATGGTTACTAGAGCATTATGAATCTGTCATGCTGCCAAGCTATCATCATTTGCAAACTGTAATGGTGTAAGAGTTAAAAAAGT
>JAGPOW010001918.1:10600358-10686979 GCA_030014935.1 Caiman crocodilus | reverse complement strand
ATCACAGAGGTGGAAACAATTACATGGGGGTTTAAAATGTATGGTCTTCAGTGAACTCTTTCCTTCAAGCTTTTTCATTCTTCTTTACCTGATTAGTTCATCTAAGGGGAATAAGCATCTTACAGGAAAGCATTTCCCAATCTCTTTTTGTATAAAGGTTACAGTAAAACCTTGTGATATTTAGCAGCCTTGTTTAAGAAAAAAAATGGGTCATTTCCACACAAATGTCATATTTTTTTATGCAGAAAATGTGCTGAATGCACAAACTATATTCTGGGCAAGGAAAGCCTATGTTTGTTTTATATATATATTTACCTGAGAGAGAACTGCTGCAAAGCGAGCAGGAAACTGTTATTTTTTTTAATTAACTTGTACGTTTAAAATCTCAGTTAAATCTGTAAGTAAAGTATCTCCTGGCTAGGCAACGGCATATCACTTTCAAATGGGTCATTTTTCATTGGGGAACATCAGATTTATCACATAAAGTACATCAAAGGTCAGATGAGTGCTGTTCTGCTGAACATCCAGGCCTGGAGGATTTTTCTATTTTCTTATCTTAAAATAGGTGCCTTATTATCTCTGTCCTCAGATGAGCAGTCATTTTCACAGAAAGCCCAGATATTGTGAGACGTTTGAATGCATCCTGAAATGTGGAGATCTGATTGTTCTCTGTGCTAAGCCCTGCATCCTAAGTCCTATACCACTGAATCTGCTTATAGGGTCAGCTTCACCTTTGTGCAGACCGTCCCCACAGCAGGCTATAGAAAGCTATTTTGACAACGTACAGAGTACCTACCTCTTATGCTAGCCCTCAGTATAGGGACAAATTTAATCAAAACTGAACACTGTCTTGTAGTAACATTGCTCAATTTAAAAAAAAATGTTTTCAGCCCAGATGCATCATGCTATCTTTTTTTTTTTATCTTTAGAAGAGAAACAGTATGGTTTCAGAGTCATAAAAAGATCATATTGTTTTTATAGAGATATTAAAATACGTTACATGACTTTTTGATATATAGGAGCCAAACCTCCAGTAATACAAAACACCTGAATTCCACTGATATAAGTGGAGTTATGGTGATTTGCCCAAGCTGATAGATATTTAACAATGGTCTGTTAGCATTCATTTTGGAAGACTTTACAGCAGCTATTGATGTTCTATCTTACTTTTTTTAAGTCCAAAAAGAAGAGTAAAAGATTATGAATCAGATTGTCAGCTATAATAAATTGTCATGACTCAGTTTTACTCACCTGCCTTAGAATTTGATCCTCTATGTGACAATTTTTCCCCTTTACCATCTTTGTTGTATTTTGTTCCTGTGGGAATGTAAGGCTATAAAGCTTCTGTTGCTCTGCTGCAGACAGAACCTCTGTTGAGTTTCCAGCTATTGATATGCTGGTGAATAGTTGATTAATCCCCAGCAATGAGTGTTCCCTTAGTTGATGTTTGATTTTTACATGGGCATCTATGCCCACCTAAAAATGCTCTTAAAAATATAAGGAGCAAACAAAATTTCCTTGATAGTTTCCTCTTACAAATTCAACCTAAATCAAGCCTTAAAGTAATTAATAGATAGGATAGTGACATTTTAATAAAACATGATACTGTGCATTCACAGGGATTAGAAATCATGCAGTTCCTAGAAAGGCAAGGTGTCTCCAATGCGTTTCAAATAATAAATGTCGGCTGTGAAAGAATAGTTAATGACCAAACTGAGTATAACCTTTTGGCTTTGTTAAAGAAAAGATAAGATTTGAATTATTCTAGCTTCTTTGGAATAACATTAGATGCTGGTCTTCTGACATAGTAGCTGAACTTGTGAGGCTGCAATTTGAATGGCTATAAAGGTAGCCATTGAGCAGAGACTGAATTCTATTAGGGAAGAAATGAGAATAATATAGAGAACACAGAGCTGAGTGATATCCTAGATAGGAAAATTGCTGTCCCCTGTATCTGAACACAATGCTTCTGTTAGGGATCTGCAGAACTTTCTCACGGCTCCCCTCCCTCCTTAGAATTTGTGGTCTTAATCATCTTATGGTATGGTTACACAAGTTGTCATAGTACAGTACATGTAGTGTTTTAGGTGTTGCTTCAACTATATTTTCCCTATTCCTCAAAGTATTTGAGCATGGGCTTAATCTTAAGCCAGCGGTATTTAACCACATGCTTTAAAATAAACGTACCTAAGTACTTTCCTTAATTCTGGAGATTTTATCACTATAGATAATAAGTTAAAACCTAATATCAATTACAACCAAAACGAGATAGCAAAAAAACAGTGACGTAACTATGGCAGGGTGACCAGGGCAGCCACCTTGGGTGCCGACATGGGGAGGGTGGAGTACAAAACAAAACACGCCGCTGCAGTCATGATTATGTTGGTGTCTCAGCACCAGCTGGAAATCACCTCTGTTCCTTTGTGGGGCAGCTGTTCTGGGTGCCTGGCTGTGTCATTACACCTATGGCAAAAAAGGTCAAAGATCTGTCTTAGTCCACATGGTCCTTTGGGCAGACCTTTGACCTTTTGTTTGGTTAAACCACACCAGTTTCTGTAGCTAAATATAATTCCAGAGTGCGATGTATTCATCTGGCCATTTGGCCACTTTGACTTCCTACCCTGAACATTCATGTACTCAGTCAGATCTGGGTCGACAAAGGGTAGACTTCAGCACAAGTCTACAGCAAGAGTGGCGCTTGCCTTTGGACTGGTAGTGTGATACTTCACATCTTTTGCCAGCATAACCTAAACAGATATATGGCAAGGTGTGAAACATGCTATTATCTTCTCAGAGTAATAGTAATGATAAAGACATGTGTCATGTTTTACACCAATTGAGAAGATCAGCTGTCCAAATGGTTAAGGACTAGCGAGATCTAACATCACTTCTGAGACCTACTAAAGACTTCCTATACACCCTTGAACAGGTCACTTAATTTCTTTCTAACTCAATACCTATGCTGCAATATGGAAGCAATCACACTTCCTATTCAAAAGGCTTTTGTGAGGATAAATGCATTGCAAATGATGAGGTGCCCATATTCGCCGCTAATGGAATACATTCAATTTAAGTACATTACATAGAAGAAATAGGGCGGTAGGGAAATCTGATAGCTATTTCCCTGGATTTTAAATGTGGTATTAGATTCCAATTAAATTGTATGCTGGAGAATATGCAAAGGTGGACGGTTGTGTCTGCATAGAGATGCTTTGTCAAATCAGTCATATAAGATGGTGATAGGCCCAGATAGAGTAGGATAGACTACAATAGAGTATAGAACAAGTCTGAAAATATTTTCCTTTAGGGAAGATTTTCGGAATAATGAAAAATGGTTGTTTTCATAAACATTTCAATGGAACATTTCAACTTCTTCTCCAAAACTCCTGTCAAAATATTCATTTCCTGTCAAAAAATACCCTGATCCATCTAGAATTTTCAGGCAGAGTTCTGAGGCATTTCACAAGTCTGTTATTACTGGGGGAGAAAAAAAAAGCTCATTCAATATTTGTGCCTATGGTTCAAGTCAAATCCATTGTTGGCATGGAACTTGGAAATGTAGAAATCTAGCTCCCAGTGCCAACAAGTGTAGGTGTAACCACCAGGTGGGTCATGAGCTCATAAGCCAACTGGATGAATGTCAGCCTGTTTATTGACTTTTGTCTATTGCATTGGATTAGTCCCAAGGTAAGCTACAATGTAGGCTCAGAATCTTTATTATACTCCATGTTATCATCATCAAAATAATACTCCTCCATATTGTCAATCAAAAATAATACTTACAGGAAAGTTAAAGAACTTGAATGACAGTACAGCCTGGAGGAAATGGTAACTGCACTGGTTTGTAGGCAGCTTCTTGCAATGAGCAGCAGCTATAAAACAAGAAATACAGTCTTAGTTCTCCCAAATAACTGATTCAGGGGAAGAAATGAACACTTTAAAATGTATTCTGTTTCTCATCTTTGTAAAGTTCAAACCCACCATGATATTGTAGGTTCTTGTTCTTCTTAAATGCTAGTATTTACTTTATATGATCACATCCTACTGTACACTGGAGACAGCTTGGACCTTTGTGCACCATACTTTAAAGTCCCTTTAAAATACAACAATTTTACACAGGAAGAATTTCCCTGCAGTGTCAAGAGGATGGAGTTAATAACCTAGTGGCTTGTTCCCATCTCTGACTTCCATGATTTACAATAATATTGAAACCTTTGCAAAACCATGTACATACAGTATTTCAAATGTGGTTTTTGCTTATATGTGTATGCAATAATTATGCATATACATTTGCATGTATATATGGTAGGTTCAATATGCATGTACAATAAATACATTCAGGTTGTATTTATATGCAAAGAAACTATTTGCTAATGACATTTTGGAATTGCTATGCAAAGTTAATTGCCCCAAACACAAGGCACATGTGATACATGTGTGTGCATATAACTTTGAATTAGGGCCACAACATCTGAGAAGATTCAAATTGATGTTTATCTAGGCCAGCTTCAGCATGCAGTGGGTTCTTTTGTGAATGTGTATACCCAGAATTCAATTTTCCGGGGCAGGGGAGGGGTTGGCACAGTAAGCAGGAATCAGGATTTTGCATCACACCCTGACTTTTAAAAGAATGCTAATTATTAAGCTGCTACTGTATTGCATTCTTTTTCACTTGAGCTATTGGCTGGCATTCAGCACACATATTTAATGTACTTAAGTTGATTTTTTCTTTATATTGACCCATCGCTTTTAATAGCTACATCAAGGAGCAAGGATCTATAGGGTCATGGACTATTGGAGAGAAGGAATCCAGACTTAAAAAGGTGAAAGAAGAATAAGCAGTTAAGGTAACCACTTTACCTGATAAAGTAGCTTTCAAAGTTTTGTAGCTCTATAGAGTGGACAGAGCTACTGGAGATAGGAAGAATATATGCCTAGGGGCAAAAAGCTGTCTGAACAAGCTCCTCAGGTCCCTACACTTCCTAGCTCTGGAGATATTAAAAATGTGGACTTGATTCCAGTTCTTAAATCTTCAGGTCTTTTTAATATGCTATTCTGAATCCACAGATTCAAACACACTCTGACTGTCACGTTTAAAATCCAGATCCAGTACTGGGCCCCTAAAAGCTTGCCAGGCAAATAAACTGTTATGAAGATTGACTTGTGAATATCTGAGATAACACGTGAATATGGTGAATATTCTGCTTCTCAGACATACTAGTTCTGTTTGCTGTTCTTCTTATGTTATTATCAAATGGATTCAATCACAGCCATCCTAGTGTTCAAATGCTGAATGGGGCCCTGGATAGATGTGTGTGCTGCTATCATAGAAGTGAATTTTGGGGGACAAGTAAAATAATCTGTCGCAAAAATGCCTTGCTTCAAAAGAATACAATGATTTTTTAAATAAAGGATGAAGATTTGTTTACTTTTTCTGACCTTGGACTCTCCAATATTTTCTTTGACATTGTTTGATTTTGAGTTTGAGGCCAAGAGTATATTTTTTAGGTTGCAGGCTAGATTTGTTTATTCTGAATAAAACTGGTCTGCATTTAGTATTAGCTTATTGAAGTTAGTGGGCATCTTTTAATTGTTTTTACTGGATTTTGGATCAGGTTATTGTTGATTACTGTGGAGATGCTATTCCCCTGAAAAGGCACTGAAACAAATACAAATGCATAGAAAGTTACTTCAAGATTAAAATGATATTTCTGTGTCAGAGGGAATAATGTGCATGTTGCATATTGAAATGGTATTAGGAGCAGTGGTGGGTTATTGTAATATTTGCTAAAATGGCATATTGGAAAAGACACAGCTGTGTGTGACAGCTGAAATATATAGACAACTTACTTTTTCTGGAGAATGCATTTGATTGAGGTGTAAACTTGCTGATTATTTTGAAATGAAAATGCTGACTTTTGGCTGCAATCTATGGTAGTGAAGGGAAAATTTTCCATCAGAAAGGAAAATGTACATGCTGAGGGCATGATCCGAAGAACTTTAAGGTTAATGGAGAGATTCCCACTGAGTGTA
The DNA here is from genome assembly GCA_030014935.1 of Caiman crocodilus. NCBI lineage: Eukaryota > Metazoa > Chordata > Crocodylia > Alligatoridae > Caiman > Caiman crocodilus. Next base: position 10,680,946 of record JAGPOW010001918.1, on the reverse strand, counting down.
GTGGGTGTTGGCTAAGGGATTGGGCTAAATACAAGACCCATTTAGAAATGTATAGTTTTGAGTGCAGTAGTTTATAACAACATAAATACAAGAACAAAAAAATCCCTAAAGCTTGTGGCTATAATAAAAATGACTGAAGCATGAGTCAGAAAAAAAAAAAAGATGTGTTATTAGGACCATAAATTCAAAGTTGGCGTGAAGACGATTAAGCAATATGCTGCAAATGGTTTGGAAGGACAGGCAGAAGGTACGTGGTAAAGGTACAGCCCTGTTTGTGTTGGCTGCTTATTTGATAGATCCTGAAAGAGAGGTTTTGGGGAAATATCTGCAAAATATGGTGTCATTACAGATAGTGTTTGGAGATGTTACAGAGAATAAAATGACTATATGCATGAGTCAGGGTCACCTAAATGAACATACTGGTTTGACTGGAAACCATTTAAATGCTGTAATGTAAGTGTAAAATGGTTATTATGGCTATAATGGGAGACTTTAACTAGTCTGACATACATTGGGTATATTAGTGGTTAAAAAAGTAAATGTATCATATTTTTGGGGGGTACTGGAGGTGATAAGATTCTGAGCCTTTTATGTGGAAGTCTTCACATCTAAAATATTCCCAGCATGGAGATGTTCTAATTGTGCCTTGGTTGGTGAATGACTGAAATCAATACCATCTGAAAGCTGTTTGGTAGCCCACATGAAACCGCTTGTTAGTTTTATTTTATTCCCTGCTCATTAAAGTCCTGGTATTGTACATCACAGTACAGTAAGGAAGGACAGGAATCTTTTATGTTGGGAGGATGAAGGGTCATCCAAAACGCCAAGACCAGTTTTGCAGAGGTCTCTTGATGTGGACTCACAAAAGCATTTGATTAAACAGATTGATTTATAAAAGAGATAGTTTTTGAAAGAAGCATGGAAAGAGATTAAATTTAGCCTTAGGAAAATGAAAGAGGGAGGATCAGCAAGACGAAACCACTGGTATTAGCAAAACAAGCATTGGAAACTTCTGTATTATTCCCTTTTTATTCATCTTGTATAGTAATGAACTTAATGCACTTGTATCATTTCCAATATAGCTTATCTGGCCGATGACCAAGTTTTGGAGGATGTCATTAAACTCTGTGCAACAGAACGCAGAAAACATATCCAAAATAACATGCAGTGATTAGATTTTAGGCTGCTGGGTGACTCACACTGTTCTTTGTAAAGGAGCACAAAGCACAAAACTAAGATCAGAAGCCAAGGTTTTCAAAACTCATTAGAGCTTTTGGGTGCCTCAGATTTTGGCTGTCTACCTTGAGACAAATGCTTATTGTTCAGTGTCTGAAAATGAGGTCCCTATGTGGTCACCCATTAATCTAAAATCACTGGTCACTTTTGAAAACCTTGTCTATAGCTAAGCAAATCTCAAACTACAGCCAAATACAGAAGCGGCCTATGAAACTATTCCTGGCTTTTCTTCAGTGAATGAGGCCCAAGAGAGGAGGGAGGAGGTATTTGGAAGGAATGATGTCTATGATAGGATTTTGTTTTTTTAGACAGTGGCCTGCAGTCTGGAAGGAATGATGAAGTAGGCTGTCACCTATGAAACTTTCATAGGCGAAAGTTGTTTAAGAAGACCTCAAATTAATGAGAGAGGCTTTGTTTTCTTGATGGGGTGCTAAACACTGTGTTATCAACTCCTTGATGGCTCTCTGATGGTCAGAAGCAAGGGGCGGGGAAGGAGCCCCTCCCTAGTCAGAGCATCCTGCTGGGCCCTGCCATCTCCACCCCACCCCAGCTCAGAACTGTAGAAGGGAAGGGAGGGCTGCTCTAGCATGGCCTGGCTTCTAGCCATGTGCCTGCATTTCTTCAGTTCAGAGGGGAATGTCTGTACAGTTGCCAACCAGTTCAGCCTAGCCAGGTTAGACTATCCTGCAAAGATTGAATCAATTCAGGCTCGGGCTTTTTGTCTGTCCCTACCCTAAGCTGCCACCCTGCCCTGTGTTCTGCCTTACTTCAAACTACTATGGATGACTCTTTCTCTCTGCTTTATATCTGTGAACTCCTGTGTACTTTTAAGGCATAAACCATTTTGGCTAGACAGAGTTCTTAGGATCTGTTTTAACAGGAGTACACATATTATTCCTATTTTATTTTATTACAGCCTATTACCTGAAGTCTCTTCTTAAAGACTGTAAGTACATAATGGGAAAAAGTTGGGAAAGTCCTCTAGTCTAACCACTAAATATTCGGTGGGAATAGTCTCAATATATGCCACTATATGTAACTTTATGTAACCTGAATTCACGTTTCTACTCATTGTGTCGGGACATTTTGTGTTAAACATCACTTATTGTAACTATGATCATAAAAGACTAGTGACATTATTGTGAACTGTCCTTTATATGTATTTTTTAAATACAGCTGTAGATATTCACAACTCGAAATACGTGAAGTGTAGATTCATGAGTTCTATAAGAAACAAGGCAAAGTCAACAGAGACATGTCATCTTTAGCTTCTGATTTACTGGTAGTAGTCAGAGCAGCTTGATAATGCAGCTTTTTATTTACTATTCCAGTAGCTATACTGCTTTTAGACAGTAGTACATTATTTTGCTTCACTCTGCAAATAGGGATAGAGACATTTTTCATAAGGATCATGTAAAGAATCTAGCATGGGCCAGTAGGGGATTGGACTTCAATTTAGGAGATCTGTGTTCTGTGCCTTTCTGTCTCATGGGCTTTTGGTAACCTCTGGGAAATCACCTACCTCAGCCGCTCCCCCTGTAAAACAGGGTCTATGACACCTTTTCAAAGTGCTTTGAAATCACTTAGTGAGAATCCCTTTATGAGTCTTAGTTGTCCTTTGTACTCAAAGAAAACCATGTTTCATCTCAAGCCTGAAGCATTCAGTTATGGACTCTCCAGTGGCTGATAAGTCTTACTTTTGCCTGGCGACAGGCTGGATAGCGAATGCTCTGAATATGGAGGGAGGATCCTCAGGCCAAAACTTGCTGTTTCAGATGCTCATGCTCTGTCTCCCTGATGTACTGGGGTTCAAAATCAGTTATTCTATCATGAACCAATTTGCACTATTTTGTATTTGTGAGTTTTCTGTTCCCAGCTTTTCACATCAATACAACATTGATCTGAGGTTGTTTTTAAGATATTAATACTTCTGCACCCCCCTACCTTTTCTGTCGGCCACTTGCTCGTATCGCCCTCTGCCTCCTGCCTCCCTACCACATACCCACTTCCTTTCTGCCCTTTGCCCCCTGGGCCTGCCTCCCTGCTGTCTATCTCCAATATCTACTCCTGTCTGTTGCCCTCCTCATGCCTGTGCCTAATACCCTGCTGCCTGTCCTCCTGACACCTACCCGCTTTCTCCCAACCACTTGCCCCCCCGTGCCTCTCTCTGCCCTCCTTCTGCCTGTCCCCTTATGTGCCCACCTCACCTGCCACTTACCTTCTGGGAAGCTCTGGTTCTTGTTTCAGGGTGGCCAACAGCAGCAGCAACCCTGGCCCCAGCTCAGCCTGATGAGGTAGAAGAAGTGGCAGTAGCTCTGGGGTGGCTCAGCCTGGCTCAGATCTGCAGCCGGAGCTAAAGGTAAGTGATGGGAGGAGTGGCCAGTGGGTACAGATAGAAGGGAGAGGCAAGTGGCATGGTGTCCTCCATGCTTCTTACCAACCCCCACCATGTAGCGTCCCCTGTGCTCCTCTCTACACTCCCACTGCATGGTCTTCCTCCCACTCCCCCAGTTGCAAGCTCCCTTCCCAGCCACACAAGCCACCACAGCCTGGGGCAGGTGGCTGCTCACCTCTGGCTTCACGCCCCAGCCTGGGGCTGAACCCAGAACTGAGCCACTACCTGCCCCAGGCCAGCACTTGAATCTAAAACGAGACTCCCCCATAGTGGTTGGAGGAAAAAAATCCCATCTTGGATTCAAGTAAATGCAGTAAACATTCTGAACAGCCAAAAGGCTGATGTTATATTGATCATGAAGATTATTTTAGTGATTGGGAAAAAAAGATACACTCTAATGGAAAACGTGGTCTAGAAACATACAGAAAAAAAATGCATAAGGGGGGTAAGAATATAAGCCTCATCAAAACCTATTTACTTTCTTTTTTATTTTTGTTGGTGTTTGAAATAATTACGGGAAAATTGTGAGGATTAAAAATCTAGAATAATGAAGCTTTCAAGGAAATGTTAATATTAAGCATACATGTAACATTAGGAGAATTCAAATGTTCGAGGCAATTACTTATATTGCTTGTTTCAGGCTCTTATGTTACTAATATTCTTGTATGTTGCTAGCTCTAATTATCTTGCTAAATTTCTCCAGAATGTGAAAGCATAAAAAGTCAACCATTAATAATGTTGGGCAAGTATCTCTCTCTTTGTTTGTTGAGAACGTGTGGATGCAGTGAATCATGTTTATTTTTATCTTGATTAATATTTTATACTGGTTGTGGGATAATAACAGATAAAAAATTACAAGATAGCAGCATCAGAATGACAACATGCAGATAGACAGGACCAGATTCTGAAAGGCTTATTCCATGCAATTAATGCTTTACTGCAAGAATAGCTGCACTGAAGTCAGTGGCCCTAGAGCAAGGCTTTATTCAGTGTAAGCAAATGAACCAGTATGACCAGAGAGCACAAGATTTTGCGCACTTTACTCCACAAAACTGTCACATCACCAGGAACCCAGCTGGAAGGTTTACCTGGAGAACTGGATGTAGCAGTACATGATCCTTGTCCTGTCCTTTCTTCTAGGACCAGATTGTAAACTCCTCACTCATTCATGAGCAGTTGCTTAGATTTGCAATGGTCCTATTAATTATGTCTAGAATAAGTCATACTTGCCAGTAGAAGCAAGGGCGTCACAATTTTGTCCTAATTATTTTTGGCCTGCCACAAATAGTCTTGCTAATTACAACTTCTGTCTCAATAGGATTGTTGTAAATTTGGGACCCTTCAATTTTCCGGAAAAGTATCAGAAGCTGGTAGGCTTGTCATAAATTCAGATCCAATAATAAAACAAAGCCTATCTAAAGTGACTCTAGGTATCCATCAAATGGACAGAGGAGGCATATTCTTCTTTGGAGTGAAGCTGATTTTTGTAGAGATAAACTAATTTGCTCAGCTGAGAATATGTGCAATTATTCTTAGTTAATTTGTTTTTGCTGGCTGGGAGTGTCAGGTGTTTAAGGAAACTAGTTAAATTAATGCCATCTTCTCCATGCAGTCATTCATAATTTGAAAAATATTATAGATTTATTGGCTGAGTGGGAAAAATACAAACATTGGCTTTTCCTGTTACATTGGAAAGGTTTATCATGAACATGATTTATTTTGAAGTATTAATGTCCTGGGTTTTTACTTTTAAGTTTTAATGACTTCTTTGTCATGTAACTTTTTAAAAAACATTCTGGATGAGAAGCATATTCTTTATACCTCAGATCAAGCATAAGCATTTACCCCACAAAATATGTTCTTTATATGTATTATACTAGTGCTGTAATCTTCATAATCAATATAGTTGTAGTCTTCATAGGGCATTTATATATGTGCTCTGGGAGTGTTGGATGGGGTACTTTAATTAGATGTCTAATTAAAGCGCCCAGAGCATCTTGTGTATCAATGTCCCCATGCTTAAAAATGGTAGCAGGGGCACTTTTAATCTTGTCAAATGTTAAAGGGCCCTTGGTGCCATTTGTAAGCATGGGGACACTGATACATGAGATGCTAGAGTCTGCTCTAGCAAAATCTAGCATTTTCTCCAATGCGCTGTACGGAGCAGCCTTGCTGCTTGTGTATAGGTGCTCATAGTTACTGTTTCTCACTTGGTTGTTTTAGGTGATGAGCCTAGCTCTTAAAAGGCTTCCTGCCATGACAGAAAACATTCTACTAAATTACACTCACTTTTTAAAAAAAAAATATACTATTTCACTGCAAGGCTGCTGATTTTACTAAGTCCAGAGCACAGCCTCCAGAGCACAGCCTCCGTATTACGAATATGCAGTCTTAACGGTAGAATGTTTGGTACACTAATACCTGTGCTTAACTTTTAAAAGTGTATATTCCTTTTTTTTAAATATTCTTGTAAGTGAACATCCTTGCAACAGCATTTACCACACACAAACTCTGGTTAAAACAATTACGTACTTCCTAACACACTTGAAAATGTGGCCTTTAATAGTATGGAGAAACCTGAATATTTAATTTTTCTGCTGCATTTGCTCAAGGTTGGGGATTCCATTTTAAAACCATGCAATCTTTGTCTACAACTTTTATCACCATGAAGCTGCACAGTTGAAGAGATCTAAATCGATTGTTAGGGATGGACTTAACGACAGAGCTACAGTATATCTTTTTTTTGTAATGCAGACTCAATATGTAATCAGTGATATAGGGTGAAAAGGCTAATAATATACACCGGGCGCATCTACACATGCAATTAATGTGGCTGAATAAACCCTGGTACAGTTTGCGCTGGAGTTTACTGGTCCTGGGCACAGTGTTTACACATGCGCCTGGAACAGCAGCATGTTGAGCCAAGGCAGAGCAGCCCCAGCTGGCAGGGGGTCCCGGGAGTCAGCCTCCCAGCTCAGGGCTGCTCCAAGACATGGAGGGGCTGGTGGTGGAGGGGCTCACTGGGAATGAGGGTGCTTCACTAGCAAGCTCGCTGGCAGGCAGTCCCTACACTGAAGCACTCCCTTGCCCCAGCCAGCCCAGTCAATGTCTACACTTGCATTGTGGTGGAGTAAACAACTCCACCATAGGATAGTACTTATGTCTGGCACTAGTATCCTATCCTATGTTGCTCCATCCTATTACCACCTCATGCGTAAATAATGACTTTTACTGCAGACCTAATTAGTCAGCTCTGCAGTAAATGTTGCATGTAAGCATGCCGACTAAATCACAAACAAGTTACTCTGAAGTGAATGAAAATGTAAACTTACAATGTATCTCCTACTTCACAGTGCATGGAAGTTTACTCTGTTTCCATGGGATGGAAAGATACCCTGCATTATCCATGGGGTAAGAGTATGCACATAGATAGCTTTTATGGGGTAGCTGATTGCTGTAACTCATAATTTAGGTTATCTTGCAGTCACTTATTTGTGTAATAGCGTAGATCAGGAGTGTTAAACTCATCTGGCCTTGTGAGCTAATCAGTTGGGATTAGCCCTTTGTACAGCACCGACGTTATCAAGTCCAGCCCACTCACTACATGCAGTGTATGGGAAGCAGGGCTGGCTCATGGCACGTGGATTTGACTGGCTGTGCGTGCTGAGTGCAGCACTGGGTGCATGCTGCATGAGATGCCACACTAGACTGGCCTTTTGTGCTGGCTCTGGCATGAATTGATCCATACCAGCAAGAGCCAGCATTTCAGGGCCGGACTGACAGGGCACTACATACAGCACTTGCCTCATGCCCCATGCCTGCCTCTTGTACTGAGTGCATGCAGCACTAGGTCCAGCCCATGTGCAGCATAAAACATGTGGGGCTGGGGGATTGGCCCAGCAATCCACAGGCTGGATCATACAGCTCCAGAGGCCAGAACCAGCCCACAGGCCATATGTTTGATACCCTTAAGGTAGATGGGAGCAGTAACATTTCTCTCCATGTTTTTTCAAATAGATATAAATTATTCCTAATGAGTAGTGAAATAGAGTGCGTGCAAGGGTGGATCCAGGATTTCCTGAAGGGGAGGGTGGAAACAGCAACTTGCACTGCAGGGGTGGTTGTACCCCTTGCTCCCAGTCTCCTCTATCCCCACCAGTGCAAGCACATTTTTTTAAATCCTTAAAGCAGCTGAAAATCCACCTTCCCTTTCCCTTCCTGCTCAGAGGCACAACCCCTCTCCTTCCCCCCACAAGTCTCCTGACTGCCAGTGGTGCTTTCTCCACTGTGCATGGGAAGCTCCAGAACCAGCTGGGGCTGGGCTCAGCCAGACTGGGGACAGAAGCAACAGCATGGAGGAAAACTAGTTCCCCCCACCCTGCCTGGCTCAGGGAAACCATCCCTGCTGCTGTTGTCCCCATTCCCAGCTAAGCCCAGCCCCCAAGCAGCAGGTAGAAATACCTCTGGTGCTTTGCTGCCTGTAGGACAGTGTGGAAAGACAGGTGAAGGGTGTGGGTTTGAGCAGGGAGGAGAAAGGAAAGAGTCATTTCATATGCTTTAGGAACTTTTAAAAAGTCCCTGGATGGCCCTGTGATGTCCAGTCTAAAAGGGTGAAGGAAGGGGTCAGGTCAGCAGCAGTAGTACTCCTACACTACACACCCTCTGGATCTACCCATGAATGTGTGACAAGCACACTGTTGAAATGCCTTTTTTCAAATACTGACCTTTCAGGCCTAAATTTTTTCTAGACTTATTCTAAACGGTATGCAATTTTTATTTTTCCTTCCTCCACCACCAGCACTTAGGCTTTAAGTTTAAGGAAAATATAGTTCAGCTACTGTTTTTAATATGAATGCCAAAGACATGAATTTGATCTTTATAAAACCAATTTTTTGCATTTTTAAATTCGTTCTGGCCCCTCAAAGGGAGGGAGCCAGGAAAATGATATTTGGCTTAGTCTCTGGTTTGGACTACTGTCTGATTTCCTTGGTGAAATCCTTGCCCCCTCATCCCAGTTACATAAGAGTTAAAAAAGCATACTTTGTTTAAATAACAAGGTTTTTTATAATTCTCTCACTGAACTCTGGTCATTTCACATGGAACTGAAAGAAAGTGTATGGGAAAAGATTCTCTCAATATAATCTTGATGGGGTTCTGTAGGAGGCATGGAAGTTCATATGGAGGAAGGTACGGTGTGTTTGATAATTGAATTAATTACTTCTGTGGTAGAAAAGTGTGTAACAATATATCGTGTTTCAGAGGTTCCAATGGCTTAAGTTGCATTGGCAAAAGAAGAAGTATCTGATTTTGGATAGAAAAGAACAAGGTACAAAGGTCAGGAATTTTTTAAATAAAATCTCTTACATCCATCTGCGCTGCTGCTACCTAAATCATTTTAGGCTGAAGGTATTTTGGGATTTGGATGACATATCTGCTTGAGGACTGAAGGCTGGTCTGTTGTTCAGGCAGTGTAAGTGGTCATCTTGGGCTTTTTTAAAGAGCAGTATCAGAAGCATTTGGCTGGTGTAAATGGTATGTTACAGAACAGGTGTGCAATAACCATAGCTGGATTATTTGAAAAGAGCACAGGAGACCATAGGAAAGCAAGGTCCAAAAACACAGAGCACAGGAGACTATGCCTTTCTTCTAACCACAGACATTTTGTCACTCAAGATACACAATTGTACGCAACCTGCATTGATCCAGAGATATTCATCAGGGAAGGAGACATTTCCTATTGCATGTCACTTTAAACTACAGTAATTAAAAAATCTGGCTCCAGCAGAATTGTATGCTTTTAAAATATGTTAAGGGACACTTGAGTGATGGAACTAACTCCTCAGTTCTGAAACTAGCTGACTAAGCAGCAACTTTATTATTAGCACAAACAACTGTAACCGTAAGCGTAAACCCTAAAATAAAATAGCAGCAGTTAATTTTATCTGCTGCTTTTCCTCTTCCTTCAGACTGATATGCATGTAGAAGAGATTAAGTGAGGCAACTGAACTGATCTCACTGTCTATGTGCCAACTTCTCTAAGCGGGTCTTAGATACCGGTTTTAGTACCAACAGCTTTTCTTCCTACGTGGAAGAGATGGGATTATTCTGCAAGCAAATCTTCATCAGCTAACCTGAGGAATTGCTGTGTATGAAGAAATTAGCTCCCCTTTATCTACTGTTACTGTGTTGAGATAACCGGGCAAAGCCAATAAAATGTACCTATTTGATCCTTTCAGCCAGGACTGCCTTCCAGAAAGTGTTGTGAGCTGTCACATCATTCCTTTATCCTGTTACATACCAACTATCCTTCCAGGCAGCGGTAGAAATTCAGCTTGAAAATGTCTGAACTGATACTTGAGCATCTGGGTGTTTACACAGCAGTCAGTGTAGTGTAGAGATACCAGCATCACTACATTAGCTGTAACAGCACAGGCTTCAAAATGAAGTAAAGCATCTGTTTGCCAGCACTGTAAATTAGCCTGCAATGAGCTCCATGCTGCCACAAAAAAGATTTGTACAGACCTGCTAAGAATATGGTAAGATGTCCAATCTGGTTAACTTTGATATCTATGCTACAGTCACTTCTCTGTATTTATTTCATTCTGGTGTCAAGAATCAACCTGTAACCTCCACGTTTTAGGGGCAGCTGTGAAGCCTTGTGGGCCTGGTGTCCGATCCTAAATCCAAATGTCCACAGGCTGGTTAGTAGGCTTTCTGCTGTTTGTAGGCACTTAGGGGTGAGAAGCCAGGTCTGTATCCTGAAGTAGTGGGGGCAGGGGAAAAGGAATAACATTTAAAATAAAATAAAAACAAAGGGTGGTACTTAAAAATGGAGGTGATGAAATATAGCGGCCCGATGCTGAACTTGCAAAGGGGACCAGTGAGTCACAGCTGTTGCCACTTGGACCTGGACTGTGGGGAGGGGGGAATCAAATACATATGCAGAAAGTCAAACCTTTTGTTATTACACTACTGATTGGAGTTACATGGTCTTATTCCTGGCTTATTATCTGTGTCAAAAAGAAGAAATTAGAGCAGGGAGTGCCAAGTGCCTTTGAAGTAAAGGATATTCTACAAGACTTCAGTGATTATTTCTTTTATTTCAAGCAAATTGAAAGAAGAGGAAGGCTGGGCCATGGTTGAAGAGGACTGGTAAGTAGTAGTGCTCGTTTCTGTGAAGTAAAACAAAAGAAAGGAAAAGGTATAATGGCTTCAAGCAGTAGTATGCCTGTTACACAGGCTTGGGAGGTCTGCTCAATGCCCCCTCCTAGCTGCAAGCAGAGCAAGAGGATCCTCAGCACTTTTCATCTTATAAAGGGTTAGTGAGGTGAAGCTAACTTTGCAAACGGAGGGTTTGGGGGTTTTTTTGCCATTGGCTGGTGGATATCATTTGATGTGAGGAAGGACAAGAATTGCCCTTGCTGTCCTACAACAAAGCTGCATATGAGTCTTAGATACAAGTACATGCAGGGTAGATTCATGAATTTTATATGGAATGATGAGGAATAATGAGACATGGTAACTCTTGTCCTGATATTGTATTCAGAGCAGAATAATAATGCAGCTTTCATTTAATCTCTCAAGGCCTGTACTCCTTTCATAAAATAAAAAGAATCTGCTTTAGTCTGCTAATAGGAATAAGAAAATGCCGAGGAGCTAGCTGAAAAAGGTTTAGAAGGAGCAGTTTTGAAGATGTTTTAAAACTGGAAATGTACTTGCAATGCTAAGAAGGCTATAGGTTGTGTGGAAACTGAGAGCCTCAGGAATCTGCAGTAGATGAGTATAAAAAACTTTCTGGTTTTCTTAATAAATTGTTAGCAATTGTACACTACATTATATTTTCCAAAGCACTAAATACACTCATCAGCCCTACTGATACCATTCATTTCAAACCTGGTCCAAAGTTGTGTAAGGTGTATGTAAACAGGGGCAGTCTGCAGAGCTGTGATGTCTGTTCATTTGGATGATAACTCCCAATAACCCCCAGGGCCTGGGGGCAAGGGGAAAAGGATGAGGAAGCTTGAAGCTGAAGTAAGGGGAAGAGAGAGCTGCATGTACATGGATCCTGGTCGGCCTTACAGAGGAGCGCGCAGCGGAGCTGGAGATCTCGCTGGCTGGGTCAGCCAGGACTGTGGACAGAAGATGGACTTGGGCTTGGGGCAGCTGCAAGCTGCTGTTTGAGTGCTCTGGGGACTAAAGTCTCGTTTGGGGATGAGGTGTGGGGGAAACATCAAAGTGCTGAGTATGTTATCACAGTGCTGATGCTTCTTTACCTTCTAGTTACTCACTCCTGTTGGCTTGTGATCCTAACCCCTACCATTTTCTATATTAAAGCGGGACCTCCCCTTTCTTCTTGTGCCAGTTTCTGGGGCTGCAGGATTGTCACAGTTGTTTTTAGCTGGCTGTTTCATGACCTGTGTGAGCAGTTATTGGTCTCAAGCCAATTCTCGTTGTATGGGTGCTGACAACTCAATCTACCATAGTAATTGGGATCTTTTGGGCAGCTTCTGCACCAGTGAAGAGGGAATTAGTATGTAGATTTCAAGGCAAAATAATCATTCAAAGTATTGGCTCCAAGTTAGGCCTGAGACACTGTGGAGAAGCTTGCACTGAATCTAGTGTCTGCATTAAAGTCAGTTTTCAGTCTGCTGGGTTACCAGCAGAGATGATTTGAAACTTTTTTGGTGAATATATCTTTTTTCAATGAGAGATCCAATGTTATTAAAAAAAGAGAAAAATCCAAGTTCAAATTCAGTTAAATCATTCACTAAAAGATTGAAATAAAATTGGATATTTTTCTTCCAAGTTTTTCTGTGGTGGTTTTTTGTATTTACCAGTAGTCTTATCAGGTGTTGCTCTTTGTGTGTGTTGATCTGCAGACTGCTCAGTTCAGCTGTGTCCTGGCAGCTCCCTACTTACTGAGACTGTGTCTGTGATTGCTGTGATTGCTAGCAGAAAGACGGGGTGATGGGGAGAGAGAGTAGCCTTCTGACTCTTGCAGCAGCAGCAGCTTGGCAGGATTTCCCTAACTGAGTAGGTTAGAGGTACTCTTGTTCTCCAAGTCCCTGTGACTGAGTTGGTTCAACACTGAGCCAGGGATTGTCTAATTCACTGCTTCTATTTCAAATGACTGCACAAAAATCTGCCAGCCGTTGGCCCCGAATTGTGAGAAGGAAAAAAAAAAAAAAAAAAAGGTGGAGGAGGCTATAAAGCTGGGGTTTCCTCAGTCCCTCCCAAATAGAGAAAAATCATTTCTCCTAGTGTTGCCTCCCTTCAGCTTTATTTTGACAGCTGTGGTAGTGAGTTGAGGAGGCTGCGATGTGTAGTTGCTCTCAAGCAGTGCTCTTCCATAGGGCAACTTAGTGTGAAAAAAAAAAAAAGCAGGCTTCCACAGATGCTTGTTCTGCTCACCTGCTATGTAAGGTGAAGGTGGGGGGACTGGCTGAGCCCCCTTTGCCTGAAGCAGGCAGCTCTGAAGAGAGCTGGGGAACAGTTGCCCTCTCTGGGTATAGAGGCAGAAAGAGAAAGTTCTTGAAGTAACTGAGCTCTGCAGGCAGGGCTCTGGCTCCAGTTGTCAGAGCTCTTCAAATTGCACTTATGCCCTTTCTCTTTGGAAAGGATGTCGGGGCTCCCACCTCTGATAGGGATAGTTTTGATGAAGAAGGCGCTCTCAGCAGCAACCATTGCTGTCAGCTACACTTGCTCAGCCCCTTCCTGCAAAAAGCCAGCAGGTAGCAGCATCATGGGCTTGGAAACATTTCCAAATTCATGCTGGGGACTGCTCCACTGTCCTTTGTTAGGCAATGAATTTACCTGTTAAGCCTGGTTTGCAAAACTTTGGCATTAGCTCCCTACTCTTCACTTGACATCCACATTAGCAGCAGCCGTGAATGGGATGGTTGCTAGTTCGTTTCATAGCTACTAAAGCAATGGCAGCTAGTGAGATGCCTTTACCTTTTACCAGCTCTACAAATAGAGGGTGAGTGTGGGTTGTCTTCACCTATTTGGAATGACATCAGACATGATCAAGTTCAGGCATGTGGCACAATTGATTTAGCCCAAGGTTTGGATAAAAGCAGACTATACCCCTGCTACAGAGCAGAGGCTGACTGGCAGGATGAATCATGCATGCCATGACTTTATCAGTTAAGACAGGCATAGAGGTGCACTGATATATCAGATTGGCACCAATGAAAGGAAAATTGATGTTATTGGCAGTCGGCTTTTATTGGCCACTGTAGCCGATAATGTCACCAATAAATGCCACATGCATGTGCGCAGCTACGCCATGCCATGAATACAGCCTGGCAGCTTAAAGGGCAGCATCCAGCTGCTGTGAGGGGAGGGATGTTGGGGAGCGGAGTGTCCCGAGGGAGGGGCAGATCAAGGCCCCCCAGTGGGGGAGGGAATGGGGCTGGGGCAGGGCTAGAGGCAGGCACTACCCAGCTGGATCAGGGAGGGATGCAAGACAGCGTTGTGGGCTGCTTGCGTGGGGGGGGCAACTGTGTGCAACCTAGGGAAGGCATGGGGGACATACACAAATCTGGGGAGTACATGGCACAAAGGTGGGATGCCCACTGTGGCCTTGGGGTCAGGGACTGTGCCAGTCCCTTCCTGGTGGGGGTGCTGGGCCAGGGCTGTGCTCAGGGTGGGCAGGAAGTGGTGCTGGGAGGGGTGGCCACCCCAAAATTTGCTGCAGCTACCCACCCTGAGTGCAGCCAGCCCTGGCCTAACCCTCCTTCCAGGAAGAGACTGGCACAGCCCCTGGCCCTGAGTCTGCAGTGGGCCTTGCATACAAATCCAAGGAGCACATGCCCTCCCATGCCTCTCCTGGGGGGTGTACACAGTGATGGGGAGCTGCCTCCCATCTCCACCCTACCACGTCTGCCTGGACAAGTTGCCTGTGGCTCCAGCGCCATCCCTGCTCCTACCCTAGCCCCATTCCCTCCCTCACCATGGGGACCTTGATCTGCCCTCCCACACCCCTTTTCTCCCCCTTGTCCCCTCCTCTCCACAGACTTACCAGGCAGATGCTGCTTTCCAAGCCACTGGGCTTCATATTGACTATTGAATTGGTTTTGGTTAATATGGCTGATTATTAACCAGCCATCGGTATTGGCCCAAAAAATGTTTATCAGTGCACCCTTCAGACCAGTAGCAGCATTCAACAAATGCCCATTTTGCAGTATTGTTATGCAGCCAGCTAGTGATTGTAATGTGTTGGCTCTTGTCACACTTAATTTTCTCTCACTGGGATGGTGAGGACTGCAGGTGGCAAATCCTACCTACTCCTCCTCAGTGGGGCAGAAAAAGAAGTTCCTCTGGTACTGTGAGAAGTACATTGTGGAATGGTCTAGATAGCTGTTGGGTGGGAAGTTGTATCTGGCATATGGAGCAGTGATAAGGCAACTGAGATGATTGTTGTCCACTGGGTAGGCAGAGGCATAATGTTTAATGGCAGCCTGGACAATATGTACATTCTCACTAAAAGACACAATATACTTTGCAGGAAAGGACTTCAAATCATAACTTGGAATACATGTTAAATACACCCTGTTCTTGGAGTAAAACCATCAAGTAATTCCCACTTTGGAACACTGACTTGCATCATGAGACTGAATCCAGACCTGACAAGCCATTATTACATTTGTTAAATTAATAGCATAATCCTGTGATCAAATTGTTTTCTAAGCCCACTTGTAATGATTCCCTAATTGCTTCTCCTTGAGTAGGATAAAATGCACAGTTAGGGAATCATTACGAGTGGCCTCGTGGTACTGATAATGGAACAGAACATCAAAGTATTTCCTAGAAGTCCATATGTGTGTGGGGTTAATTTTTCATTTTCTTTTTTTTTTTTTTTCCTGGATCAAGTCTTGATCACGATGTGATCACTCCGCACTTGGCTACTCCCAAAATAGCTGATTCTGTTATTACATCCTGTTATTTAATCTATTACTTGTTTTATGAATCCAGAAGCAATAAATAATATAATGGCAACAAAATAAATCTTACTATAGAGGTGTTTATCAAAATGGACTCTGACTCATTATTAATGAAGTAGTTTGTATGTTTTCATTTTATGATGATAAAAAGTATGCCTTAAAATAGCAGGCTGAATTGTCTACTTGCTCACAAATGATAAGCCTAGCACGAACATGATGTGCAAAATTTGCAAGATAAACTAAAAAAATTTGATTATCCTGTTACACTGGCCATTTTCTTTGTCTCTGTCGTTTTTCTTACCTTGCCTTAAGCTGTATGCATATTTTTGGACATACTGCAGGCTTTATGGTTGATTAAACATCATACTTCAGAAAGTATACTAAAAAGTTCACAATCAGTGTGACTTCGGTCTTTATTGTTATCAGTTCTTAATCGCCTTCCTGCTCACTTTAAAGATTACCTTCTCTTCAGTGTATTTCCCAATACTTCCTGGTGAAGAGGTGGCATGTATGTGCATGTGGCTTTTAAGTGTTGTGCTTTGTGCAATGACACTTGTAACTCTAAAGTGCAATATCCTTTTATATGGACTGAGTAGTATTAAAGGTAAATAGAAGTTGCAGAGTTAGGTTCTGGTTAATAATGGGAGTAGCTTGTACTCTGTCGTTACATGGATCCCCAGGGCACTAGAGAGGTTATGTATTCCTAGCCATTTGAGCAGACTTGGCAGGAGAAGAAGAGGAGGTGTTGGTGGTGAGGGGGCACAGCTGCTCTCCCTTTACTCAAGGTAGCATCCAGTTGGGGCTTTGCTTCTAGCTGGGAGCACTGAGTGAGTAGATAGGGATGGAGAGTGGCAAAGCCATGTTAACACAAACCAGTATACTTGGTTATACAAAAGAATGGGATCTCAAAGGACGCTGGGTTTTAGGTACTGGTTTGTGGGAGTGGAATTCAGAACCTCCTTCTCCTGCAACCTGGAAGTGAAGGAGGTTGGAGACTGTGGGTATGATTACCCTTGGGCTGAGAAGGCAATGAGTGTGGCTGTCCCATTTCTTAGGAGAGTGTTCTTGCTACTAGGATTTTGCATTAGAAAGAGTAAGCAGCACCAGCGTTGGTCACATGGGTCACTGAAAAAAGAGGCAGCTGAGTATCATCAGTTACTTTAAAGATTTATCACCTTCTGAAGGGCCTGATCCAGGGGTAGGCAAAATACAGCCTCTGGGCTGCATCTGGTACACCAGGCACTTTCGTCTGGCCTGCAGTGCCCACCAATGAATTGTGCCCTGCCCAGCCCTTTCAGCCACAAGTGTGTGTGGGGGGAAATAAGGCTTCCATGTATGTACCACCCCCAACATACCCTGTTGCACCTTGCTCCCACCCTCAGGTGGAACGGCCCAGCCAGCAGTACTTTCCAGGTGGGATTGCTGCTGCAGGCTTCCCTGCAACCCACGTAGGGTAGGTTCCTTCTTCTCTGGGCAGTAGGAAGGAAGCGGGGCTGCAGCTGGGCAGGAGTGGGAGCATGGGGCTGAGGCTGGTGGCAGTGTGGAGCTTGGGGGGGCAGCATGTGGATGTGAAGGAGGGTGGGGGGTGTGGGAAACCCCCACATACTCCCCCCATGCACGGCCTGGGCAGGGAGTGGCAGCAGTAGCAGAAGGGGGGTGCTCAGGGTATCGGTGCCTGACTCCAGCCAGCCAGCACTGCACATCACAATGAGAAGTGCAGCCCCTTGCTGGGCTGTCTGCATTGCCAGGCTTCCCCTCACTCGCAGGGCAAGGGAGGGAGCCCCAGGTGCTGGAGTCAGCTCCGGTGGGGAAGGCGGCCCTTGTAAGCTCACCAAACCTTGTTAAGTGGCCCTCTACCTGAAATAGCTGCCCACCCCTGACTTGAGCTGTAGCCCCTTGAAATGTATATGAAGATTTTCCTTCTTCAATGGGCTTTGAGTTGTACTGTTTTCCAAATAGCATTCACAAGTTTGTAGAGGTAAGGTTAGAATGATCTATCTTAATTTCATTTGTGATGTGAATTAGCATTTGAATCCTGCTTTCAAGCATAGAAAGCTTAGCCCACCACAGCTCTGCTTTTCTTTCTTGGCTATGTGGTGTGTGTTCTCTTTCTTTCTTTCTGTAAAGTATCGATACACATACTAAAGGTCATTTACCCTTTCCTTTTAGATTATTTAAAAGTACCTGTAACTTCCCCAGTAATTGCTACACTATCCTCTTCCCCTGTTACACTTTTCCACATATTTTCTTTGTGCAATTTCTTCTATATGTGCTGTAGGTGACTTTTTTTTTTTGACAACTTGATTTGAGGAATTTTGATTTTTGCAGCTTAATGACTGTGCAGAGAGTCTTTTTATATAATGACTGTCTGACCCAGCTTCATCAATTGTTATATCATCTTCATGGTGCTTTTTGCCCTAACGTGAGAGATGGCAAACTGCAAAGCCTTTGCCTTCAGATTTTAAAGCAAATACTCTGTTTTCAAATTTGGCTTCTCTTTATTGCAGAAGGCTTGTTTCAAGGGTGATAAGAAAATAAAAAATGAAGGTGAACCTCTAGTTTAGCTTCCCAAAAACAGAGTTAATATGGCAGGGAGGGGCGAGGAGAAATTGTTAATGTATTTCCTGACATTGCTTCAGTGTATGGGCAAAAATAGTAAATGAGTTGTCTATAGTGAGGTGTTTAAGACCACACAGGCTGCTACAGAAAAATAGCATGAGCTGCTGTAGCAGAAATCTCAGTCAATATGCTGTGGCAGCTGCTCTTTCTCCTCCCTACTTCTTCTAATGGTGTTATTTGGATCAGAGAATATTTTACTTTTTCTCAATGCAAAAAAACCACAGTTGGCTGGGTAATTTTGAACAGCATGGGTCACATGGAATAAAGAAATAAAAAATAATTATACCAGAGTAGTCTGAATATGCCCACATTAGCCAAGGCAGCCTGTCCTTCTTCAGATGAGTAGTTCCATTGAAATCTGTGGACTGCTTAGATGAATAAAACAAGCAGTGTTTGGCCCAATGTAGGCACCACTTAGCTGAAAGAACCTACTTCTACTTCTCATTAGTATAGAAAAGAGGATAAAAGGCCAGGAGAGTGATGTTATGGATCTGATCCATGAAAATAAAGTAGTGGATCTAAATGTACAGAAATAGCAAAGAGGCATTAAAAGGAAATGCATTAAAATGCGTCTCTTTTAGTGCAGCATATTTGAAAGGGCTGATGTCATTTTGAATGCACTGTCCTACCCTTGCTCCCAAGTCAAAGTTCTTTCTTATGTCATATGTGATGCACTTGCAGGTCAGCTCAAGGTTGAAAGAATACAGAGGAATCTTGGTTTTTATAGCTTTTCATTCTATTTGCTATCTTTTCAGTCCAGTGCTATGCTAATGCTTTTTCACACCCATTCCTGATGTTTATAAGTTCCTACTCCTAGTTGTGCCATGGCTTTTGATGTAAAGTCTTCAAGTACACTGGTCTTTCAAGTAGAAGGTCTTTACAGTGAGGGGCCGGTCCAAAAATTTCCTCCTTTTGGCCAGTTTTTAATGTCATTGAAATCAATGGCACAACTTTCCTGGATTAAAATGACAAGAAGAGATGTTTAAATTTAACCCATTGTTTTTCATACGTTCCAACTAACAAAGCTTCAGCTTCAGAGACAGAGGAGTACAATGATCTCTTATCTCCAAAGACTCTCACTGCGGAGTAAAAAAGTAAGCCTTTCTCAATTCTAGTGAAAGAAGAGTGTGGATGGAACAGACTTTTCATCTTTGACTTTATTGAAGGAAATTATAATGGAAGGTATTCATTGCAATTTAGACTTTGCATTCCCTACCACCGTTGTACCCAATATTTCATTTCTCAGAAGATAACTTTTTTTTCCTTTATTTTTCAAATGGTACTTTCTGGAACTCATCCTGATTACTCTATGAAACTGTTTTTTTAAGTAGAAAGTTCATTCTAATTCTTGCTTTGGGTTTCTCTCCAACTAAATATTCCTGATTTTCCTCCCCCCCGCTTTCTTCTTTTCTATTGTTTACACAAACAAAAGAGAACTTCATACATTTGCAGATGGTCTTCTAAAGAGAGATGAAAAACTGGTTTGCCTGTTGCTGTTAAAGTTGATATGAATTGAAAGTAAGAAATTTTAGCAATGACTGATTTTGATAAAGCCATAAACAGTCTAATTTACATGGTGATTTCCCTATGTTTACTTAAAGTTACTTTTTTTTTTTTTAACTGTTTATTTCAAAAGCATTGTAACCTGAAGGGATGCTAGAATATTTCTTGAAGTTCTGTTGAAAATAGATAACAGTTCAAAGAAAAAACAAAAACGTAGCCATATGCTTCCAGAAATACGGCCCTTAAGAAATTTTAGGTAATGTTCCAGGCGCTGTTTTACACCAGTGTGGCTCTTTAGGTTTCCATACAGTATTTCTCTGGGAACTCCCAGATTCATCTGCACAAATAATCTCTTATAGTAACCCTATTGCCTCCACATTCAACAAGTTTGACAAGCATTTTTTTTCCACAGATCATCCATTATGTGCCTGTTAATAAGGAAATACAACCCAGAGTTCCTGCATTCCAGGCATCCTTAAAATAATAATTCTAAAATATAAACGTATTTTCTGTATTTGTGGACCTAATTTTAGGTTTCCGTGTTTTAAGCTAAATTTATCTGGCAAGATGAGAGCTTCTCCTTAAATCTCTGTGTAATTCTATTGTGCTATGCTAGATTCATTCTTTCCTGATCTGCTGCATAATTGTCTATAATATATAGTTTGGTTTTTAAGTGAAAACAGTTAATTCCTCTTCTCTACAGATAAGGTTTTGCTCATTTTGGCCAATCACACTGATTGAGCCAGGCATGACCAAAATATATAGAAGGCAAGGTAGATCTATGCCTTCACAGACTGTGACAGTGCACCTTTGGTGCCAAGGGCTGGAGCAGGCAGCCAGCAAGTGCCTGATTAAGGTGGCCATTTTCAAACAAAGGCAAGCCTGGTAGAGACAGCAGTATGCTGCCTGCAGCTGAGGGACCAACACCACCTGGCTGAGTGGCTGCTTGGAACACCCTGGAGCTAAGGGCTAGGAGCCATGGAGGCTCCTGGTCTTGGGCGTGATCTGCAACTGCTCCCTGCTGGGGAAGGGAGGCCTGGTGGGACTGTCTGTGGTGGGACAGCCCCCTTGAAATACCAGGACTGGGCAGGGGTGCCTCAATAATCCCAGCCCCCACAACACTGTGGGTCAAAGGGCCAGGCATGACTATAGCCACCTGAGCCTCACAGGGATATAAGACCCTGAAGGCCCCAGGATGAGGGGTCAGTTGTGTAGCCCAGAGAGGGCATGAGAACAGAGGTGACTTGCATGGAGTAGAGTGTCTCTTTAAAGCTGGAAGGACTATGCATTAGTAAGTGTTGAGTGGTGCTGAAGGATGGCCAGAAGGGCAACACATGGGCCAACTCAAGAAGATTATATTTGTATATATTGGGTGTTTGTGTGTATAGACTATATTAGTGGGAGGCCAGGGCAAGCTTAGCTCAATGCCTGGTGAACTGGCTGGCCACTACCCAGATGAGGGTTGCAGGAGAGGCCCAAAAGGCTGCACATCACTAGTCGAGGAGTGAGAGTGATAAGCCTGACAACCTACGGAAGCTGCTCCAAGGCAAGCATGGCAGAGTGAAAGGGGCACAGTATTGTGTGGTGAGCAAGAGCCCTGCTGAGAGAGGGCGGAGTACAAGAGGTCTCAGTGAGAGGTGGGTGGACTAAGGTTTAGACCCAGCCCTGAACATGCCTCCTGTCACATAGACAAGCTAGATTCATAGTTGTTTGGGTCAGAAGGGACCTCAGTAGATCATTGAGTCTGACCCCCTGCCCTGGGCAGGAAAGAGGACTGGGGTTAGATAATCCCAGCCAGGTACATGTCTAGTTTCCTTTTAGAGCCCCCTAGGTAGGGGAGAGTACCACCTCCCTTGGAAGTCCATTCCATATTCTGGCAACCCTTACCATAATGAAGTTCTTCCTGATGTCTCACCTAAATCTGCTCTCCGTCAGCTTGTGGTCATTGTTCTTAGATATTTCAAGGAGTGCCCTGGTAAATAGAGCATTTCCTATTCCTTGCTGCCCCCTGCCCGGCCCCCACTGATTGAATTTGTAGGCAGTCACAAAATCACCTCTCAGCCTTCGCTTCTGGAGGCAGAAGAGATCCACAGCCCACAATCTCTCCTCGTAGGGCTTTGCTTGCAGGGACTTAACTGTATCAGTGGCCCTCCTTTCAACCCTCTTGAGGTTGTCCACATCCCTCTTGAAGTACGGCACCCAAAACTCCAACTGCAGCCTGACCAATCCCACACAGAGGGGAAGTATCACCTCCCTGGACCTGTTTGTCATGCACCTGCTAATGCATGATAAAGTGTGGTCAACTTTACTGATCACTCTACCACACTGATGACTCATGTTCATCTTGTTGTCAACTAGGACTCCCAAGATCCCTCTACGCTTCTGAGAAGGTCCTCTCCCAGCCTGTAAGTGTGTTGGTGATTCCTTCTCCCCAGGTGCAGCACTTTGCATTTGTCTTTGTTGAACTACATCCTATTCAGTCATGCCTATTTTCCCAACTGAATGAGATATATTGGAGCATGGGGGTAGAAGAAGAGAGCTTTTGTGGGTTGAAGCTCATATTTACTTTGTCAGATGCTATTGCAGAGTACTGAGGTGCCCTGCTCCTAAAGAGGGGAAACTGCTAGGGAAAAAGCCCTAGCAGTGAATAAGGAGCTCAGCTATTGGTTGCCAGGGCAACTGGAGTCAGCAAGCAACCCACACCTGCCAGCAGTCAGCTGACTGTAAGGGGCAGGGCCTGGCCCTTATAAACCTAAGGAGCTGAGGCCAGAGGCAGTTCACTGCCAGCAGCCCAGGAGGAGGGAGCGCTCTGCCATGGAAGAGAGGAAAAGCCTAAGTGAAGGAGCAGTGGCTGACATGGCTGTGGAATGGAGTTTTTCCCGGTAGGCTGGAACGTTGTTATGGCCAACTGGCCTCAGTTTAAGTTATAGCTGAAGGGCTTGCATTTGTGTTGTTGTTTATCACCGGTGGT
This sequence comes from Caiman crocodilus, assembly GCA_030014935.1. Classification (NCBI taxonomy): domain Eukaryota; kingdom Metazoa; phylum Chordata; order Crocodylia; family Alligatoridae; genus Caiman; species Caiman crocodilus. Next base: position 10,658,277 of record JAGPOW010001918.1, on the reverse strand, counting down.
TTGAGTGAGGCTATCGGGGGATGAAGGAGGCCTCATAGGGGACCCACAGCAGTGTGAGAACCCCAGTGCCAGCAAGGGTGCAATTTTTGGGGTGCACAGACCCCAGCCCCAGAGAGGGGCAATGGAGAAGCCCCAGAGAAGGGGACATTGCTGAGAAGCCCCAGTGTGGGTGTGGTGAGCCCCAGAGAAGGGGGCAGCATTATGTTGAACCCTAGGGAAGAGGGCAGCGCTTGAGAAGGTCCCCTAAGAGAGGGTGTGGAGAGAGACAGGGCCGTGGAGAGCCCGAGTGCCAGTGAAAGGGTGTAGACCTGGACAGAACAACATCTATTCCAGTTGCGAGGCTTGGGGCATGGTAAAGGGGTGGTAGGAGCCACACACAGCCCCTAAGGCTAGGGTGCCCCTGAAGCATCCATTGTAGAGTGGGACCCACGAGGAGTCTGGAAAACCACGGGGGTCTTAGTATCAATCGAGAAGTAACCAAGAGGGCATAAATAGCAGCCTCCCTAACACATGTGAACACCAAAGATGTGGCAGGTGAGAATCTGAGGGTATCCTTGGGCCAACTTGGCACGGGAAGGGGGCCTTGAGGAGATCACAGCCCTCCTGCAGAACCATGACAGATGCTATGAAATGAAGGCAGAAAGCATAGTGAGGAGAGAAAAAATTAGAATAAAAAATGAGTGGGGAGGGAGGCAGGTGAGAGGGGCAGAGCTAGGAGAGACAAAAAAGCATTAAACCTATAGGACCCATAGATAAAGAGTCCATTGTCCTTGTTAAGCTGTACTTAAGCTATTTGTGGTGGATTTCTTGTTCCTCAGTTTCCCATTCAATTGGGTTTTTTAAACTCTTTTCTGCCTGACTATAGCAATCCAGAGGTCAGTTCCTTAAGACCATAGAAAATAATGATTGGAAGAAAACATAAGAGGTCATTGAGTCCAGCCTCCTGCTCTGAGCAGGACCATCCCCCAATTCGATCAGTCCAACAAAGTCTTTTTCAAGCCAGGCCTAAAAAAAACCAAGGATGGAGGTTCCACCACCTCTCTAGATAACATATTTCAGTGCTTCACCACCTTCCTACTGAGAGTTTTTCCTAATATCTAACCTAAATTTCCCTTGCTGCAGCTTGAGACTATTGCTCCTTGTTCTGTCATTTCTTACCACTGAGGACAATCTAGCTCCATCCTCTTTAGAACCACCCTTCAGATAGTTTAAAGGCTGCTATCAAATCACCCTTCAGTCTTGTCTTGTCTTTCCCAGACTAGATAAGCCCACTTTCCTCAGCTTCTCCTCATAAGTTATGTGCCCCAGCCCCCAAACCATTTCTGTTGCCCTCTGCAGGCCTATCTTGAACTTGCTAGCATCCTTTCTGTAGTGGAAGGCCCAACACTAGACACAGCACTCCAGATGTGACCTCACCAGTGCAGAATAGAGGGTAATAATCACTTCCCTCAGTCTGCTGGCATCTCTTCTACTAATGCATCCTAGCATGCTTTGGCATTCTTGGCAACAAGGATATGCTGTTGACTCATATCTGGCTTATTGCCCACTGTAACCCCCTGGTCCTCTTTTCTGCAGAGCTCCTGCTTAGTTGGCTGGTCCTAGCTTGCAACGGTGCATAGGATTCTTCCATCCTAAGTGCAGGACTCGGTGCTTGTCCTTGTTGAACCTCATGAGATCTTTTGGGCCAATCCTTTCAATTTTGTTTGTGTTGCTCTGAATCCTCTCCCTGTTCTCCAGTATATCTACTACTTCTCAGCTTGGTGTCATCTATGAACTTGTTGAGTGCACTCCACCCCATCTTCCAGATGGTTAATGAAGATATTGAACAAAACTGGCTCCAGGACCAACCCCTGGAGTGCTCCACTTGATTCAGGCTGTCAACTAGACATCAAACCATTGATCACTACCCATTGAGCCCGATGATTCAGCCAGCTTTCTATCCAACTTGCACTCAGTTCATCCAACCCATGCTTTGTTAGTTTGCTTGCAAGAATGCTGTGGGAGACTGTATCATTTGACTTTAGCAAGGCTTTTGATATCATGTCCACTGCTTTTTCCATATCCACAGAGCCAGTTATCTCATCATAGAAGGACTTGGGTTTGTCAGGCATGACTTGCCCTTTGTAAATTTATGCTGACTGTTCCTGATCACTTCTTTTCCAAGTACTTAGAAATGGATTCCTTGAGGATCTGCTCTGTGGTTTTTCTGGGAACTGAGGTGAGACTGACTAGTCTGTAGTTCTTCCCATTCCTTAAAGATGGGTATTACATTTGCCCTTTTCCAGTCATCCAGGAGTCTCCTGATTTGCCATGAGTTCTTAAAAATAATAGACAGTGGTTTTGCAATCACATTAGCCTACTCCCTGAGCACCCTTGAATGCATTGCATCCAGCTCTGTGGACTTGCATACATCCAGGTTTTATAAATAGTCCCTAACTTGGTCCTTTACCACTGAGAGCTGCTAACCTTCTCCCTCAACTGTGCTGCCTGGTGCAGTAGTCTGGACAGTGAGTATGTCAGCCTTTTCTTCCTCTCTGTCACTAGGTGGCCTCCCTAATTCAGTAAGGGACCCATTCATCCTCATCTGTGGGATCAGACCAGATCCAATTTTACTATAGAGCTTGGCTTTAGATGCTAGATCTGCTGGTGGGCTTGGGATACCAGCTGGTGGTATGAAGGTAGGTGTGGCAGTTGGTAGGTTTCCAATGCAATGTGGTAGCAATGCAAACATTCACTTCAGTGTCTAGGAAATGAATTGGCTGTGTGGAGCATTTCAGAATTAATTTTGATGGTGGGGTGGAAGTTTTTGTGGTCTTGGTAAAGTTTCTTTAGAGATTATACCCATGTATCCATAATACCAAGATGTCATCAATTTGTCTGAAATATACCAGGGGGATGAGAGGGCAGCTGCAGAGGAAATGAAAGAAAGCTTGTGCTCTCTCTATATCTTAGTCTATAAAAGTGCATATCCACCCTGCTTTCTGACTGACTTCAGATTAACATGGCCAGAATACATACTCTAACTACCAGACTATCATACTAACTACCTAAGTATGCAAGGTACTAATTATGGGATGATGTGCAAAAGGTAGCTCTAAACAACAATTCAAGCCTCTCCTGATACAAGGGGGTTGAAAATGTCTGGCTGATCAGCCTGGTTTGCAGACTGAGATCCTCTTTTCCTCTATAGTAGTGTATGAGGTATAAGTCCCATGTCATTTCTAGGTGGATGAAGAGTATATTTGTGTGGGTGTTTTTGTCGAATTCTAGTTTGAAGTTTACTCAAGTCCTCATGTTCATTCTTTCTTTCTTTCTCTCTCCCCCCTCCTTCCTCCTTTTGCTTATTTAGGGTTTCCACTGCTAAAAGTGTGTTGTGGGATTTTTTTTGTTTTTTTCCAACAGTGGATGAAAAGTGCAGTGGGCGTATCTACACACAACTTTTATGGTGACATAGCAATGCTCTACAGCACGCCACAGCAATTTAGTGATCACATAGGTCTACATGGCCCGCTCCCCCATTTTAGCATGCTGCTATGCCGATGTGGCAGCAAAATCTAACCATGCACATGGCACAGTACAGGCAGTTTCTAAAGCACAGCACTGTAGCAACATCACCATATAGTTATGTGTAGAGGTGTGCAGTGTTTGCCTGTTCTGCTTGTGGACAAAGTCCCTTTGTTTTGCACATGATATCAAATGTTCAAGAACTTTCCTTTTTATGTCTTGTTTTACTGCCATCAACTTTGTTTTACTTTGTTTTACATCTTTGTTTTTACTGCCATCAACTCTGTCTTTGTATAACCAGGAGAATTGTTCAAAACGGACTCATCTCTTCATCTTCTACTAGACTTCTATTTTTATCTTTTCATTATAACCATCTTCTAGTTTCAGTACACTTGAGTCTTTATTTGGAACTTGTTTATAACACTGGCAGGAATAATTTAATTGCTATATGCCATCATTGTGCAAAATCACTCTGATACGCTGGAAATACACCCTCCTTCTAGACACATGGCTGAAAGTGACATTTTTAAAATTAGGACAGTAAGTATCTAAGTTGGTACTTGCACTTCGACTATGATTTTGATGGTGATGCTTTGACTGAACTGATGAGGGGAGCAAGGTAGGCATCAAGGAAGACCGAGAAGAAAAATCAAGCTGGTGTTTGGTATGTCAGAAAGTAGAGTCAACAGGATTTAGCTTTCAGTTACAGATGGCAAAGAATAACTTCCACAAAGAACCCATAATAATGCTATAGTAATGAATAAAGGAAAGTTTTCTTTCTTAACTGACCTTTCTCCATAATAATATCACAAGAAGGATTCATGGGTCTCTCTGGTATACTCAGTCCCTTCACTGGGCTCATGCGAGTAATATTATCTTTTAAAAGTGCTCTTTGGAGACATCTGCCTTAAAAATGCTCTGTGGTTGAAAAGGGAACTACCAGGTATGGTTTAGAAGCTTCTTCTATCTATAGCAGGGGTAGGCAAAATACAGCCCATTGGTGGGCATCCACCAATTGATTGTGTAGTGCATGATTTATTTTGTATCTGTAACTTGTAAAAAACCATAATTTTAACAAGACTGTGCATATGGCCTTGTCCAGCTCACCAAAACTCATTGAGTGGCCCATTAGCTAAAATAACTGCCCACCCCTTATCGATGTAGGCAAAGAACAACCAGAGAGCTAAATTTGTGCTGGATCATATATTGTATATACTGTAGTGTTAAACTTCATGGGAATTACATTAGCTCTAGATATATTGTCTGCCTTGCTTGTTAACCTTGTATTTCCTTGCTTTTATCACTTGGGATAACAATTTTTATTAACATATGCCAAAAATGTATTGAAGGCTCACTTTCCCTATCATGGCCAGACTGAGGAAAATTTTCTCTAAAATACTTGTCTTGATTTAAAAAAAAAAAAAATGTTTACATAATAGATTTTATGCATTTTAAATAAACTCTATAATATATTAATGAAGCAGCACAGAGCTGGCATGGGGGCTTGCTTTGGCAGGGTTTTTTCTGGGGGGGTTTCTTCTCCCTTTGCCTCAAACTGTACATTTCCTGCTTTCTTTTCTTGTCGCTGATGCTGCTTCCCTCTCCCTCAATTCTTCTTTTATCCTTCTATCTTTGCAAATGCATGTCTCAGATTCTTTTTCATGGGATTTGAGCTTTCTGATTACTTGCATCTGAATCTTTGGCCAAATGTTGAACTGAATCCACGCACAGTTTTACAAAATACTTTTCTCAAACTTGTTTTCTCTTTTTGGGACTTCAGTACTTCTAGCAGGAAGTTCAAGAATTGAGTTGGCATAAACAATGCTGGTCTTGGGAGCAAAAGCTGGTCAGGAGCACTGCTTTGAGCTACAGGGTCAATTCTGCAATGTTCATTTAATTAGCCATTCTCCTTTTTAAATGATGCAGACTTTTTTTTTCGGTCTCAAGTTACATTTACAAGATGAGTTCACAAATCAGGAAATGAGTACAGTAGACCAAAGAAGTTAACACTGACTCTAGACAATTCCTACTGACATCATCTGGAGAGCACTGCTAAATGCTTTGATTTCTAGAATGCTTGCGGTTTTGTTTTGCCTGTTCTGATTGGTTGGTGCGGTTTTTTTGGGGTGGGGGGATACAGAGGTGTCACTTAGGTCTAATTAAAAGGGATGCAGAGGTGTCAAATAAATCCTAATTTATCAGTGTCCAATTACCTGATGCAGATGTGCCACAGGATGTTACTACAAAGACTCTGAGACTGTTATCTAATCTTTAACTTACAACTATGAAGCATGAGATCTTTTCCAGTTTTATGGACTCTGGAGACCTTGGCTATCCTGTCACTTTTTGTCAGAGTGTACTGCGCGCAGCAAGGGCCCTTAAGTCTTGGTCAATATTCTCTCCATCCTCCTCTTGGTTGACCACAAGGTCAAATTATACTGGAGTGGGCATCACAAAGATACTTAGCTGGCTAATCTTCCGTCATGCCAACCATGCTCTATGCCCACCAAAGTATATGGAATACATTAGTTGTTTCTATACCTTTTGCAGTTCATTATTAGATGTTCTTGTTTATAGGCTCACACATTTATCTTCATACTTTCATTTTGGAAGTATTTGATTCCTTTTCTTAATGCTCAGGTCCCTTACCTCTTTATAGCAATGGGACTTAGTTGTCTCATTTGAAGCTTGGCCATTTTCAGTAGCTTTTTTTTTTTTTTGCTAAAACATCTCTTCTGAGAAAAGTAGCAGGAATTTCTGCTCAGTGCCAAGGCCTTAATTTCCTTTTCAAATGAATTGCTATTAGATATTTAACCTGTCAAGCTTTTTGATGCCTATGGTTCCTGATTTCTAAGTAGATTTTCAGGATGTCATCAGTTTACAACCACACTTTTTATTTGTTTTACATTTTCATTACACTTAAGACATGGTGACTGAATACACAGAAATTTCTTCAGTTGAAATTTTCATATACAACTGGGGATTTTACTATACAACCCCTGTGCTTTTGTTTTGTTTTTCAATATTTTCAATAAAAATTGCGTGGGGTTTTTTTGTTAGTTTGTTTTTCAGGCCTAGGAAAAACTTAATTGTTGGCATCAGTCTTTTATTGACTTCAGGGGGCTTTGGAACAGAACCCAAATTGGCTTTGAGACTATCAACCTCAAGACGTGAAAAACGTGCCCCGTGCAGTTTCTACATCCTTATTACGTGATGTATTTTGATACGTAAATCCCCGATTTGAATGCCTATAGTAACCATAAATGTTGGCTCTCTTTAAATGTTGTCACTCCCTATGGTTTTATTGTATAGAAACACACGATTGTATTAGTGTGCGTACCGAGATAAGGAGAAAATACTGAGCAGGACTTAAGCGCTCTAACTGTAAAGATAAAGAAATCAAATATTGTTTTCGTCTGCTGCCTTAACTGTTACTGTTCAACTAGTTGTATTTAAATCTAGCTAGTTCTATTGATAATTTTCTGGAACTAAAACCGTTTCCTACTGGATAGGAGAGAAATGCAGCCATCCAAATATGTATCGGTTGTTACCCTGCAGTTTGTTCTGCTAATAGCATTCTGGGATTTAAGGCTAGGAATTGATAGGCTGCTTGGCTATTATTTGGCAGCAGTTAATTCAATTCATTTCTCTCGGACTGTGTCCTGTGTGTTCCTCTTGATTGTTCTGTTTTCCCCTTTTACAAGTGCGCAAGTATGGTAAAATAAAAGCTTAGCATTAACAAACAAATGACTGGTTGTCAAGCCTGTGACTTTTAAGAATAAAACCATTAACAGCAAAGCCATATTTGTTCTTGATGCTAGGAAATATAATCTAACTGTGACAATCAATCTTTTTCTCTTGAACATAATTATCACAAGGAGGAGAATTTTCATTAGTATTTAAGAAATTTCACAAGGAAGTTCAACTCATACTTCTTAATTTAGAAATAAATCTGGTTGAACTGTCAGTTAGCTGGGCTTTGCTTTAAAGACTTCAGAGTTTCAATAATTATTACAAAATCATCTTCCCAGAATAAATGTAGGTAAAATTACCCCTTTGTGATAAGACTTGTGTACTGAATTTAATTACCTTTTCATGTTCCTCCATGGTAGCATAATGTTCCTGATTTTAATTTTATTATTACTATAGTAACCACCATACCTGGTTTTTCTTATCTTTTTATTTATTTATTTAAAATATTATTTTAGTTAATCACTGCTGCACATTTCATGACGAGCCAGTTATCAACCTGCTTAGTAGAGAAGTAAGCAAGTAATCAGTATATATACCCCAGCAGCTGCCATTTGGTGACTCTGCTAATTTTTGAAGTTTTTGTTTCAAATGAAAAATGGTATAAACTGGGATAATCATGGTCAGACTAAAGTTTCAATGGAAGATGTGGCTAACAGTTGCCACCCTATGTTCTTGTTCTGCATGAAAGTGATGATTATCAAGAAAGGACCACAAATCGAGTCTCTGCTGTAGGGTATAATAGTGGTTGTCTATAGCTGCAGCAGCTGGCCCAAACTACTGCAGGAACTGTTCTATGTGGATCTGCAGGGGATGAAGAGAGACCAGTATGTAATAATAATGCTAAGCCAGGCGTATCAAGAGGAGAGCATGAGCCAGACGTGACTTGACTTGTCCACTGGGATATTCTTGATTTTTTTTTTTTTATTTATTTATTTTTTTGTAGAGAAGCCTTTCCCAAGGGTCAAAATTTCAAGTAACCCAATTTATCTCTAAGGAATGTTTCTTACCATATCAGTGGTGTCAAACTTGCCTGTGCTCCCTGGCCCCCAGCTCCCCCTCAACTTCAACTGTGCTGGTTACTTTGGGTCTAGGTAGGAAAATCCAGTATCAGTTCCTCGTATCACAGGTGTCAGCCATCTGTCTGGTCCGTGGGGGTGTTCTTTCTGGGCTACCGGTGGGCCACTGGAAATTAGAGGTGAGGACGTGACTGGGAGGTCTGGCCTGCCACAGTATCTGAATGAAAGTGGTGATTGGCAGGAGGAGGTCAACAGAGGAATGATGCTGTTCTAGTTGCTCTCCAGCAGCTGTGCTCGTCACTACTGCCACAGCCCTACTTTCCCCAACTTCTGGCACCTGCCCCATGCCCTGTGCTGGAGTGGGAACTGAGACTGCCACCGTGTGCTCCACTTTGGAGATGGAGCTGGTGCTGCCATGTAGCGGATTGGAGCTTGAGTTACTGCTGATGCCACGCTGCTTCTTGATGTCCCAGGCTGGATCTGGCTTGCAAAGGAACTGTGTGGTCTGGATCTGGCCTGGGCCCCAAGGCGAGTTAAACATGCCCTATGTCCACCTCTAGCCTCTTTTACTTGGTAAAGATTTTTCTGTCTGGCATGCTGAAGAAAAACACTGGCTAGTTTCAGTATCACCGAGTTCCCAAAGCACACTCCTGGCTACGCTCTATTGCATTATTGTTATTTATAACAATAACGATACGGCAAAGCAAACGGATACAGAAAGCAAAGTTTCAGTACCCTTCAGCACCCCTTGTTCCCATATAAATGTTACAAAATCTCTAATGAGGAATTGTTAGCGCCTTCTGCCCCTTGTACAAAACACCTAAAATGGGAACAGTTATTGGTTGCTCTTTCTTGGGCTTACCTACGGTGAATGAGTCAATCCAGAAAATGTAAGAAAGGTATAAGCAGTTGCTCTTGGAAATGTCCAAGAAATTGTCCCCACAGAGATGCACATGAGTGTGTGTACACACACACACACACACACACACACACACACACACACACTCTCTCTCCTTATGTTGGAGAAATACCTTGTACGAGCAAGGGCTTATTGTTGTTTCTTTTTGTTGCGGTTTTTCTTCCCTGCACTCTATCTTTGCTGTGCAGCTCTAGCTTCAATTACAGCCAAAACCTTTTGCTGGAGACCATGGAAAGCAAGCTACCTTTTTTTAATGAGAGAAAATCTTTCCATTTAAAGTACTGTAAAAAACACTAGGACAGGATAAGCATGGTGGGGAAAAATTGAAAGGGATAGGCCCGGACTAATAAATACTTCTGGATACAAAGAAAAAGAGCTATTATCTGGGTTAATGGGTGTCATTCTCAACTCCAGGCTATTTATATAATCCTTTTAGTCTTAATTTCCACCTTACCTAGAACTATTTTATTTTGCCTATATTATGTTCTTTCTCCTCTTGTCTATATGGCATTTTCTTACTTGGTTTCCAGTTTGAGTGAACTTTTTATTGGCCAGCTTTTCTGGTCTGTACTTTTATCCCTTTGCTTTGTTTTATTAATTCTTTATCTATCTGTGTATTACCTGTGTGTGATTTATTTATTTTTCTTTTACTTACTGTTTCACAGCAGTTCTGGCTCACTGCTGATCTTGTGGCATACACAAGCCTGAAGCCCTCCACACTGTGATGCCGATCAGAGACTCAGCTGGAGCATGAAGTCACATAAGTTGCAAGATCATTTAGTTGGCATACTGGATTCAGAGTCTCACTCATCCAGCAAACTTTTGATCAGAAGAATACTGTTGTCCGGCAGCTATGTTTCCTAGATTGACAGCTGATGGAATATTTTTCTCCCATTTGCTTGTTATAGTGGTAACTGTATATGTCAAGGGCATTTAATGTTAAATAGAATTGCTGTACTAATGAAAAGGTATGTTATAGTTTGGCTCCAAAGTATGGCCAATTTGTATGGGGGGAGTGGACTGTATTTAGGATTTTAGAATGAAAATAAAGTGGCCTAGAAGATCTATTTGGAAAGAAAGATGTTCATTATATGTCAAGTTTGAACTGCTCAAAAACTAATAAGCAAACCTTAAGAATGAGGTTAAAAACAAGATTATATTAGTGTGATCCTTCAGGGCATATTCTTTATGGTTTTGGGTTGCTTTGTCTTTGATAGTAGCAGCCAGAAAGGGCCACAAAATGTCTGGGGCAGCCAGAAAGGGCCACAAAATGTCTGGGCTTTCTGCAGTGCATGATGTTTTGTTACCAGTTTAAGGTAAAGAGGAAATGTATTGTGACATTCCTGAGTTTAAGAATGGTATGCATTGGGTTTGGAGGTCCCTGTAATAATTCAGGAATATATCTTTACAGGCTAATTGTAATGTTTAGTATGCAACTATTGAGCTGATTCAGTAGCAGGATTGTCCGAAAATGCACCAAAGGCAGAAGGCCAGCAGCACCATCTCTGTGGAGATATTCAAGACTATTGGATTCAGGGTTGTTTGTCCCAGCTTTTTCTGACCTTCCCTCTACTCTCACCAATGAAACTAGTCTGAGAAAGTGAAGAAGAATGAAATTTGGCTAGACTTAAAGGCAGACTTGAAAGGGAGTTCTGCAGTCCCAAAGATGCAGCTCTGCAGAGGTTGTTGTTATGTGTCTGGGGGAAGACGGAAACACATGTAGATGCTTTTATTCTTGATCTATCTTTATAACCTGGCAGGCAATAATTAACTCCAGGAATCTCCCAGACTTCTACTTCAAACCTTCATACACACAGCTAGTAGGCACAAATACCCAAAATATCACCATCCCCCTACAACAGGGGTAGGCATCTGCCCGCACGAGTACTTAAAGGTCTTTTGCTTGGCACATGTGCCTCTGGGCAGATGATGGGGAAAGGGCTGGAGCTACATGGCAACAGTAAGGATTGAGCTTCTCATGGCTTTCCTGTCATCCACCCACGGCACACCAGCATCTTATAAGTTTAAGTTGTGGGTGTTTTCAGCACTCTGTCCAAAAATGTTGCTGACCCCTGCCATTGAACATGCCATAGATGGAAGCAGAGACCATGAAGACCCTACCAGTGCCTTGCCACTAGAATGACAGAGAAGTAGTCCAGATATGCTCCAAAAAGCACAGGGAACAGACCGCACACTATGCTGGAGAGGACTGGGGAGAGTTCCTTTGCCGCCCCAGTTTGTGCCAATGTGAGCTGGGGGATCAGTTCCTTGCAAACCTTGAGATTTTAGCAGTTGGTATATCTATGAATGGAAAAAGAGGACCCACTAGCCAGGAAACTGGGTTTTCTAATTACCAGCAGGAGCATCAGCTCACCCCAGTTAAAAACCCCAGCCTTAGCTGTGGCCAGCATCTGAATGCCACAGCAGAAGGCAATGCTACCTACACAAATCAAATTGACCCTAGGCTGGAGGAGGTGGTAGTGTGAGCATTCTCCTTTTATCTAATAGCACTGAGCCCATAGCCACAGTGTAGGAAACCTGGGTTCTGTACCTTCCCTCTGCTCAACAGAATTCAAAAGCACGCTACTAACCTCTTAGGAGGACGTCTTAATCATCAGGCTATAGGCTGCGGTGGGAAAGGGGCATTCTCTGCCCCTGCTTCATGAAACTAGGCCTTAAAGGCTGGGGGGGGGAAGTTGTGGGTCGAAGGGTATACTACGGGTGTTGCATTTAGTTCAGCCTGACCAAGTTCAGATCATTCTAAATGCAAACCTTGCAGGTATTCAGGAGTTTAAATTCATCCAAAAATGGTATGCCCAATCTCGGGAGGTGCATTGGAATGAGAATGGGTTAACCCCTTCCTAAATTGGGTTGATTCCTATCTTCAAACAGCTGTATACCTTTTCAGCAGAGGTCTAGGCCTGGGAAAGCTCAGTGCTTGCCCCAGCTGGAGGGTTGTGCTAATCCTACCTCTCACCTCTCCACCCTCTGAACCTTGACTGTGCTGGTTTTTAGCCTGCCAGCCCCCAAGCCCCTCTAATCCTGTTTACCCTTCTCCCCACTCTAAGTTACATGCATCTGGCTCCCTGAGAGTGGCTGCACACACTGTTCCCATCAGAAGTGGACTAGTGGTCTTGCTATTCACAGTCTAGGTTCAGGCTGCTTAGATGTAGACCAGCTGTGGCAAATGCTTGCTTGCATCCAAAGAGAATAAGCAAAAGGAAACTATTCTCAGTCCAGTGGTTAGAACATGCCAGCAGGACGGAGAGACACGGGTTAGGGTTCTGTCTCCAAGGCCTGCTTCTGCGCTGTCTTCAGATAAGTATGTTGAGCCACAGCCTCAGCTGCTGTAAATCAGTGCAGCTTTCCTGCAGTCAGATTCACACTGATCTACATCCATGATGCAGATTTAACCCTTTCTACTCTGGTCATAATCTCTCTGTACCATCATTTCTTTACGTTCTGTTCTCAGACTGTGCAATATGCAAATCCTACCCACTAATATGTGCAGCCTTGCCAGGCCTGAGGATGTTATGGTGAGTTCTGAGGCTCTCATTGTTATATGAATATTTCCATTTAAAACGTATTTAAGTTCCTAGCTCTCATGTTCACAGAGGAAAACCGTAAAAGTTTAACTCAAGCACTACACTTGAGAATCAAAAAAAAAAAAAAAAAGAAATCAAGCACCTATATTGATTAGCTTAAAAACCATGTTACTTTAAAAATTTTTTTTTTTTTAATTTTTTTATTTATTTATTTATCTGGACTATGCTGAGCTGGTGATGTCACAGATGCATAGTTCTAAGCTTTCTCCCATCACCATGAAGAAACACGTATTAACTATAGGCATCATGTTAAAAGTGGAGTGGGCACTATAATCAATGAGATGACATGTCAGAATAGAAGTGATTGCTAATAAAGGTAGTTAGCTGCTGAGAGAGAATTTTTTAGCAGTCTGAGAAATATAAATGCTATCTCTCTGCTCAGGCAGCTAATGCCAGTGCTATGTCACTTCATTCCTGACCAATAAGCCTTCAGGTTTATTGAATATTTTACAGCCCAAACTTTTCTCTGCCCCGTATGATTCTTGGCACTGGTACCTAGCATCTTTTAGTTACTCTCCGATAGAAATACAATTGTTTCCCAGATTTCCAATCATTCTGACAGGGCAAAATATTTTTCATCAAATAGTTGAAACACTTGGAAAACTGAAACAAAAATAAAAAATATGTCAACCACCCCCAAAACCTGGCTGGGAAGCAGTTCATTAAGGTATATGTTTTGCTTTGTTTTCTGCTCGGTAGCAGCAAGAAGCACAGGCACTGGCTGGAGGACCATCTGCAACAAGGACAAGGAAAGTCAGACAAAAAGTAAGCAAATGAGCATTGACAAAATAATGCAAAGGGTCAGAACAGTGATTTCACCAACGGGGAACATTCAGAATTGTCTTTTCTTCACTCCAAGAGTTAGGGGACAAGCAAGGATGCAATCTGTCCTTTCAGCTTCTGTTCAATGATGGCCTGAAAAAGAGTAGTTTGGGAATTATGATTCATAAAAGTCCTAATAGAAAAGATTTAATAAGATGTTATTGAAATGCACATTGTTTGTTAAATGAAAGGAAGGCCAATTCCACTATGGTTTAATTCTTACAAATTTATCTTAAAAGGTGGTGGTTGTTGTCATTGTCAGGTTTTTTTTTGTTTTTAAGCATCAAGTGAAGTGAATATTTAAAGCAGTGGTTCTTAATGTTTTTGGATTCAAGGCTCCCCTTATTCCCAACCTGTACTCCCCAGCTCTGCTGGTGCCCCTGACTCCTTACTCACAGCAGCCTGGCCCTGATAGTGCCCCTCACTCCTGACCCACTGCCTGCCCACCCCCAGCCACCCAGTGTGGGGCCAGGGGTAGGTATACATATGCCTTCCTGCCTTCTGCATCCACAGTGGGCATTGTACTGCAGCCTAACCAGACCAGGCAGGAGTCGTCTCCACTTCCCTCACCCACCTCCCTTCTGGATAGAGTCATGACCCGAGGGGAGCATTGGTGGTGGCTGGGCCATGGTGGTAGGGTAGAGCTCTGGACTGGCACATGAGCAGCTTGCAGCGGGAAGAGGTGAGGGCAGTACACCTTCCCCCACCCCCGCACCCTCACCCGTTACTTCTTGCACTGCTGGTGGCACAGCTGTCTTGAGGGTCCCACCAGTAGTGGTAGCAACAAGACACCACCCCACTCTGCCCTTCTGTGCCAGGTCCTGCTTGCTGCAGCCACAGTTTGCCCAGGCTGCAGCCCCCCCAGCATCTGAGGATGCTTTTTACTTCCCCCACAACCCCCCCCCCCGCAGGGTAACTGGGCTGGCCATGGTCCTAGCTGCCTGAAACAGTAGGGCAGGGAGATGTGTTATAGTGGCTCTTGGTTTCCAGCCTGGGCCATTGCAAAAGTGCTTGTATTTCTGGACTCAAAAGTGAATGTCTGTTCACTCGCTGATTGGTTCAATCTACACAACTTTGACTAACCTGCAAAAAATCAATCTATTTAGCATCAGGCTTTTTGACCGCCTGTACTTAGCCTGCCAGCTTATGCTGCACCTGTAAGACCCCGGCACACACCACCTGAGAAATGTTAAGGTTCTCAGCTTGGGCACCCAAAAACTGGGGTGTCAAAAATCAGTATTCACTTTTGAATTCCTGCCGTAGATGCACATAGATTTATTAACTTTCATATAAATCCTTTTTGATTCTGTGAGATTCATTCAGGGTAAGTGCTTCATATACAGGATAGCTGAAACAAAAGAAGCCACTGCCAGAAATGGAAACTTTCTGCTCGGCGAGTCAAAATCTGAGCTGGCAGGGAGATGGGCCATATGCAAATATAGAGGGAGAGGTATTACTGGAAGAAGCTATATTGCATTTAGAGGGAAGTAGCAGAAACTCTACATATGCATGCAAAGAAGGCAACCTGGAAGCTCTAGAGAGGGGGCACGTGCAGCACAATTCTGAAAAAGCTGAGAGCATTTTGGGGTCTAATGTTGGTTGGAAAGGAGCTTGGAGCCGTCTCCTGTTGTCCGATTCTAGCTGTGTTCTGGGAAGCAGGACTTTTGCATACATTCTTTGGAAATGAAACAGGATTACGCTGAAGAAATGCCTGACCATTTTTAGTTTCTCCCCCAAATGGAAACGACCTCCAAGACCTTCCCTGCCCCAGATTTTTAGCTAACCGCTCGGGTCAAAAAGGATAAGCGTCTGCATCTCTCTACCATGCACATGGCCATCTGCACTCCTAATAATTGCTGTTATCATCCAAGCAGCCTCAACAAGTGTATGTAAGAAATCTACCAGTGCAGCTGGTGTACTAACTGAAGCGGTCAAAGATATTATATTGCCTTTTACGGTAGTTTGAGCATCATCTTGAATCACTACCAAGCTCTTTCTGTCTCCTTTTATCTTAGCCACCTGACAAAGTTATCCTTTTCTGTCCCAAACTCCTCCATTGTGTGTTGTGCCCAATAAACACGTAGATTTATGTTAAGCCGTGCATAGTGGGTTTGAGGGCAGGACAGGATAATCTTATCAGATGCCTCAAACTATAGGTATCTGCTGTAAATTATACTCTTTTTGGAGCCTTGGACTGGAGGAACACAAGCCTCGTTTTATGACCCTTTTACCCCGCTATGCTGACTGTCCTGCTCTGCTAATAATGGGTAGGTAAGTGGGTCTCAACCCCCAGGCACTGTTTAAGGAGCCACTAGATAGAAGTCGGGAGGCACCTCGACTTCCTGTCCCCTGTTCCCACACCTTCCCTGCAGTGGCCCTGGCTGCAGCAGTGAGGCAAGAGAGGGCAGAGCAGCAGAGATGGTACATGGTGCAGGAGCAATGGCTAGAAATTAGTTCCTGCGGGAACACTTCCTTTTTTAGCTGCTGAAAATCCAAGTTTTAAATGATCCCTTGACAGTGGCAAAAAACAAAACAAAAACGGATACGATATTTCCTGCAGTAGCAAACTTCTGGCTGCTCCTCTTGCATCATGTGTTGCCACCTCCCAGGGCTCTGTACTGACCAGTTAGGCCTCTGCAGGTTGTCTCTTAGCTACTATTGCGAATCTCTCTCTATCTGTCACTGCTATACTGTCCTCAGGGCAGTTCTTTTGTCTTTGTCCATCTTGTAATCATCCACTATTGCTATCTATTATTCAGTACTTGTACCTTGAAAATTCCTTCCTTGCAGCGCAGTCTCAAGTAGCTGAACACAGATTGCTTGTATACGCTAAATATTTGCTGTAATTGGGTAAGGCCTCACTCTTTCTTTTATTGAGTAAGGAGTTCTGGCCTTGAATGGTTTTTATTAGTGCATTTCTCAGGCCTTGTCTAGGGAAATGTCCAAATTGCTATACGACACCCTGAATGAGCACTCTCATTTGGAATAAAAGTAGCTAGTCTTTGGTTTAATTTAACTCAATTTGAAAAATAATTCATTATATTAGAGGCCATTTTTACTCTAGATCACAATGAATGTGGGGAGTAATAGCAGAATAATTATAATGGTAAAAAAAATACCTTCTTCTGATTGAGAGGTCTAGGCTCCCTCTGTATTGCAAGGAGAGGGTTAGATGTATCGAAATATGCTTGTAAACTGCTAGGAAATTGAGCAAAAGACTGTTTTAAGGTCAGCATGATTGTTATGCAGTCACCTAGACCCGTCCAATAAGAACCATTTTTGGGCACTTGATTCAGCAAGGAAGCAAATCTATTTACTTGGGATCCAGAATGCCATATCTTTTTTTGTTTAAATAAGTGCCTCCATGTTTCCTTTTAAAGAACTTTAACAGAGCTCATTAATCCTCTTGGAAAAATACCACGGGGCTGTACCTGCTCCATTTCATATAACAGCTAAGGAAGTATAACATTCCCTAGGAGTTTTAACTTTCATTCAGGATGCAGAATATCCATGTTCAGTGCTCTTTCCTTTCACTGAAGAACTTCAAACCCACATCTGCTATCTTCTAAGAGACCATGTTAGAAACTATTTTGTGGGAGGTTGAAACTTGCTACTGGTGAATTTATCCTACTATTGAGGAAAGAATTTAAGATTTATTAGGCCAAAAGAGCAAGACTGTCCTGTTTGGTTTGGCCTGGGGGGAGGGATGTAGTAGGGGTTGAGTCCTGACTTCTCCTCCCTGCTCTCAAGTTGCTTCTGTATTGAATCACAGGAGGCACAATTTTTTTCTATAACCGGGACGGTGTCAAGAAAGGATGACCCCAAGGCGGCACTCTTATCCCTGTGCCCCATTTCAAACTACCGATGGTAGAATTTTATCTAGGGCTCCCAGGAGCCTTCTAAGAGCATTGCTGAATCCTGAACCAGTTTTCTACTTGCATGCATCTGCCTCATTAATTTGCCAACATGTCATTAAATTCTTTGGACCAAATTCATCCTCCGTGTAAGCTGCATGAAGGCAGCGGATTTATAGTAGAGATGAATCTGGTCCACTGCCAATAATGGATTCATTCATTTAACACAAATTGGAGGTTTCAGCAGCAATGGTGATTTGACCTAGTTATCTATCTTGTACATTTAGCCTTTCTCATTTATGGTGTGAAGAATAATTGATTAAACTGTGCATTTAGGGATTACCTGTCCCTTTAAGATTAAGGTCTGAGAGATCTACAAGCTTTGCAGCTCAGGAAATCGCACTCCCTGGTGTGACACTGGAGAGGGGAATTCTGTGATTCATTTTGCTCGGCTTTAACCGGCATTCCCTGTGCAAGCGTGGCAAGGAGGCCATGAAGTGCAGAGGCCTTTTGTCACTAAAATAGTTGAGAACTTGCATAAGAGTTTGAAAGCGTGAGGCTGAAAACTGACTCTGCCTCTCTTTCTTGTAATGCCAGAAGATGACCTCTCAAACATAATCATGGTCTTTGGATACTTTTACAATAAATAGCAACAAGAACTTAAAAGTAATTTTGCTCACTTTATATTTGAATTGCCTTGAAATACCTATATTATAACTGTTAACCCAAGAGTTATATAGTAGACTATGTTACAATATTCACAGCACAGGCTGAAGCTGGATTTATGTGATGCATAGCAGATCTTTGCATTTTTAGCAATTTTAAATATTAGCAGATTACAGAAAGTTTAGAACAATCCATATGGCTAAATATATAAAGCAAGGATGAAATCATGTCTTTATAAACACGGTGCTTAGTGGGGAACAGAGAATGTTAATGGCGTTTGCGATACATGCTGACAAAATTAGTTTAACTATTGCATAAATGTAAAAAGTCTAGGGTTTGAAAAATAAAGTTGATCTCTTCATATAAGAATCTGATAGCAATGCTTTCCGTTGGCGTTTCCCTCTAATGCACCTCTGCCACCATTATCTTAGGGTCTGTGTTTTAACTAGTATTAGGAACTCCTGTTTATCTACATGTTTTAGTTTTTGCTCGGGTCTTGGCAAGAGCCATATGCTTTGGGCAGTCTTCCACTATGTTTAGCTGTCTCACCAGATAAAGGGGCTTAACTATGTTTTTCCTTTATCCAGAGGAATGGTGTTTAGTACACCCACTGTCCTTAACCAGGCCTGTGATTGACTTTGGATCAAAGCCTCTGGTGGTGGTGTAGGCATTAGTACTTTCCAGCCTTGCATATGTGCATAAATACAGTGCGTGCACACACACAGACACACCCTAAATATCTTTGTGTGTTTGTTTGTTTAATCAGAGGCGCTTTTCAGTCATGTCATCTACTACTGTGCTAGCTGTGCAGAACAATAGTAGGGAAGGTGATTTCAGACTGGCCATATCAGAAGGGATCTGGCATTTTCTGTTTGCTGTGGAAAACACAGCAAAACACAGATTTTTCTTCTTTAAAGGAAAAAAAATGCATATTTTTCCTTTTAAAAGGAGAAAAATGTAGATTTTATTCTTTAAAAGAGAAAATTGTGGATGTTCTTTGGTAAAGGAGAAAGACCTGGAAAACCTTTGCTTGCTTCTTGCAGCTTGGCAGAGTTCTAGCCTGCAAGGGGCTGGGGGGAGTGGGATGCAGGGGGCAGGAGGTGCCATGTCTATGTGTGCAAACACAAATGCAGGTGAAAGAGCAGCTCCTGCAGCTTCCTCCTGGTAAGTCTATGGGGTGGGGGGGCATGTGCCCCTCCCCCCATTTTTCTTTGCCCACAGCAGAGAGGGGCTGCAGCCTGGCCAGACCAGACCTGGACAGGTGTTGCCTCTGTGGCCCAGCAAAGGGGATGCAGTGTGGGTGGGATCACGACACCATCATGGCAGCCAAGGTGAGACACTCCCTGCCCACCCAGCAGCAGTGGGGGCCACAACTCCGCACAGTCACTACCATGCCTCACCTTGGTGGCCATGGTGCTTCCTTTTGCATTGCAGTAGGTCCCATCTGTTGAGCTGCGGAGGTGGCTCTGCCCAGAGCTGGTATTGCCAGGCTGCAGCCCCACAAACTGCTGTGGGTGCAGAAATCTGAGGGGACATGTGCCCCTCCTGCCCCCCTGATGCATCACTTGTGCCCACCCCCTCCTTCTCATGCACCCATCCCATCCCCACATACCCATGCCATTCCTTACACACTGGGTGGCTGGGGCCTGGGGGCAGCCAATCAGGAGTGAGGGGCACCAGCAGGGCTGGGGGGGCAGGGGGCTGGGGGTTTGGAGTGAGGGGCAACAGCATGGGCAGGGGCAAGGCACTTGCATATCAGAGCTGCTCATCACCACAAAGCAGTGGGGGGCAGGAGGCAGCAGCAGATGGACCCATACACTGATGAGTGAAAGGGGCAGGGGGAGCTCTGATTTTTCTATGCTAACCCCCCCCCAAAAAAAAAAGAAAAAGAAAAGGATAAAAAAAACCGAAAACAAAACCAAAATCAAATGCCAAAATGCACAGTAGGGGCCTTGCACTGGAGTAGCCACCATTGTAATGCATCTCTTGCTTGCCCACAACAAAGTGCGGGGGTGGAGGGGCACAACTCTGCAGTGGTGCAGGGGCTCAGTGCTGCTGCCATCACCATCAGGAGCCCTATGCCAACTGTGCTTCCATAGTGAGGTGCCCCCCACCCACCTGGCCCCCGCTGTTGCTCGGTGGGCAGGGAGCACTTTGCTATGGCAGTGCAGTTGGTGCAGAGCTTCTGGTGCTGGTGGTGCTGAGCCTTCCCTCCCACACAGTCCTGGGTCATGGAGGCCCTGTGTGGGAGTGAGGAGGGATGGGGTGGTGGGTTTGTGGGTCAGGAATGAGGGACACCAGCAGGGCTGGAAGGGTGGGGGGTACGGGACGTGTAGCTTGGGAGTTAGGGGCAATGATATGGGCAGGGGCAGGGCAAGGCAGTGCACTAGCATATCAAGACTGCTGAGCACCACAAGGCAGTCGAGGGAGACAGCCACAGCTGAACCCACATCCTGGTTAGCGAAGGAGGCAAGGATGCTTTGATTTTTCCATGATTAAAAAAAACCCCAAATCAAATGCCAAAATATATCTATAATCTAGAATGTATTTTATTATAGTGACTGAGGCACAGGTAGGCTTCCAAACTGATTTAAAATTGTAAATATATTGATTCAATCTTGTGTTCAACTGACACCTATATATATAACCCTTTGTCTCAGTTTCTGTGTCAACCTGCCAGTGCTGACACTTCCCCTCCTTGTCTGTCAGGCTCAGACTTAGGGCCTTGTTATACCTTATTCGGTAAACCGAACGAATGTTAGTTGGCTTAGTGTTTGGCTTAGTGGAGCAGTCGCACCTTAAGCAGTCACACTTTACATGTTTCACTTTTTTCTAAAGTGTTGTCTTTCCAGTGTAGTTATCTCGTTGCATCCTTTTCTATGCCAGGGCACTTGCTCCTGGGTTGACTTCTTCTTTTCTTTTCTTTTCTTTTTTTTTTTAAGGTGAAAGGTGAAAAATAATCTCCGACTGTCCTTCCCTTGCACAGCTGTGACTTGCCACTTGCGGCTTGGTGAGTAGAGGCAGGACTGGCTGGCTGCCCTTGCCAAAGACCAAGCACCATGGCCACAGAACACACAATGGTCATGGTGCCTTGTGTGGTGGCCAGCAGCCTGGCCAGCAGCAGCATGGTGATTGTGAGCTCCGGGGAGGGGGGAAGGATTGGGCCCCCAGGACCTGGTGGGCTCATGCTCTAGTAGGATTGGGCATCTGGAGCAGGGTGGAGCTTGGTGGCAGCAGTGCTGCCAGTTCCTACAAACCGTGCACTATGCTGGGCTGTGCAGAGTCTGGCTGCTGGCTCCCCTGCCTGGCTCACCTGGCAGCAGCCACAGTTGGCAGGTGCCTGAAGCACTTGAACACCCCTATAACAGCCAGGTAGTTCTGGGCATGGAGTGCAGGGCTTGGCATTACCTGCCCAGGCTGGGGCTGCACAGAACAGGTGGGGAGTCTGTGCCACTCACAGCAACCTTTCAAGCCTGGTGGGGATGGGGAATCTCATCCCTGAACCCTTTCCCCCTAAGTATGCTCCTGGACCAGGACTAGGAGGCCAGGGCAGGAGCAGCTCACTGCTCCCACTGGGCAGAGCCAGTACCGCAGCCTTGGAGCTCATACACTCTGCCTAGGCCCAGCAATCTGGGGGAAAAAAAAGGGGGGTGGGTATAGAAATGGGACTTCTTGCCCCCCCAGGCTTGGAAGGCATCTGTGAGTGGTGCAGCCTCTCCACCTGTTCTGTACAGCCCCTGTCTGGGTTGACAGCACTGAGCCCTGAGCTCTTCTTAGCTCTGCCCAGTTGCTGCAGGATGTTCAGGGGCTTGAAGTTCCTGCAGCTGCTGCTATCCAAACCAGGTGCGGGGGAGCTGACAGCTGGACCCTACATAGCCCAGCAGAGTGTGGGGTCAGTGGAAACTGGCTTCAGGCTGTCATACTGCAGCCACCAAGCTCTGTCCTGCTCCACAGCCCAATCCTGGTGGTGTGTGCGTCCAGGTCCTGGGGACACAAGTCAATTTACTTTTTGTATCCTTTTAATTGTATACTGCCACTGGCCTTGCCCCCTCCTGCCCCCTCAGCCCTGCTCCTTGGAGGCAGTGGTGGTGTGGGTTGGTGGTGGCACGGTGCTGGCCTTGCTCACCCCTCACTCCCATCCCTACTGTCATTCTTGATGGGCAGTTTGCTAGTACAAGTGTATATTTACACTAGGTACTTAGTGCAAGTAGCTAAAACTAATCACTTATCCCAATACTTAAGTCCTTTGTTTAAGTAGAGACCAGAGTGTGTGGGTTGTTCGCTAGGGAGTTGGCCTGGAAACTCTCTTACCTTCCTTCACTATAAGCCTGGCGTAAGGAAATGGGTTAAGAGGGAAAAGGGAACTTTTCAGGACCAAGTAGCAGTGAACCTACCAGCTTACAGGGGAGTTTCCTAAGAAGGTCTGCTTGGAGAGAGGGACAGGAAGAGGTAGGAAACTGATTAAAGAGACCCAAAGAGATGGCTGAAGGATGTTGCAATGCCAGAGCCACTGCTAGCTCCTTCTCTGCTTGCACCTGTGAGACATCTATCCAGGCAGAACCGCTCACCATTGAAACTTCCACCCAGGCCCTGATTTGGCACTATGGCTCACAGCTTCCTTCCAATGACAGCCAAGTGGGGAAGTGTCTATGATATGGGCTTGCCAGCAGATCAAGGAGTGATTCTTTCCCTGTATTCTACAGATTAAACCACATTGGGAGTACTGTGTCCAGTTTTGGGTCCCCAACTAGAGAAAAGATGTGTACAAATTGGAGACAGTCCAATGCAAGGCAGTAAAAATGGTTAGGTAAAGGTCTGGGGCACATGACTTCTGAGGACAGGCTGAGAGAATTGGGCTTATTTAAATTGTAGAAGACAAGACTGGGGGAAGGGGTTTAGTAGAAGCCTTCAGCTACCTGAAAGGTGGTTACAAAGAGGTTGGAGCTAGGCTGTTCTCGGTGGTGGCAGAAAACAGAATGAGGAGCAATGGTTTCAGGTTGCAGCAGGGGAAATTTAAGTTAAATATTAGGAAAAAAACTTTCTCGCTAAGAGGGTAGTAAAGCACTGGAATAAGCTATCCAGAGAGGTGGTAGACTCTCCATCCTTAGAAGATCTGAAGGCCTGGGCAAATAAAGACTTGGGTGGGTTGATCTGGTTGGGGATAGCCCTGCCTGGAGCGGGGATTTGGACTAGTTGACCTTGAGGTCCCTTGCACCCCTCATTTTCTGATTTTAAGTGATAAGTATTCTTTTGAAGCTGTGGAAGAATCTTAAACTAGTTTTTTTGTTTGTTTTTTGTAATTTAATTTTATTTTTCTGTTTGATCATTTAAGTGAAAAATCATTTACTTACATCCAGAGCTGTGAAAATAATTATATACTGTATATATATTACACATACACTATGTGACCATGACTTCTTAACACATTGTGAAAGACATTAATCTCGAATGCAGTGATGTTCAAACTTACATACCCTCAGGCCAGATGAGTGGTTCAGGGTCAGTCCACGGGTTGGATCTGGTTCATGGGTCCAGTGTGGTTCATAGGGCTGACCCAGTGCAGAGCCCTAGCCCCACAAGCTGCATCAGGCCTGTGCTCAGTCCAAGCCTTGAGCAAATATGGAGATCTTTCCATTAGAGGTTTCTGCAGCTTGTGTATATCTTAACTAGAGATTCTGGATGCAGATCTGCTCTGTAGACTAATCAAAACATGCTTTGGGGATTGTGATGGTTTAGCCACAGGACTTTTCAGTCTTCCTTTCAAGTGCTTGTAACCTCAAATTGCATAGAAAACGGTCCCTGAGGATATGAGCCTTTAAGATTCTAGTTCTCTGCTCGTTCAGGAAAGCACTCAAGCTTCTGCTTAGACCGAATGCAGTGGCATTGCTGATGCTTAGGATGAGCATTTGTTTGTTTTTTACTGTACTAGGCCACAGTGCTCAGTTTTGTCTCGGCCGGCCGACCGGTCAGAGCCGACTGAGGGAAGCGGTGTTTAATTAAGTGGACGTCAGGCAGGCTGGCAGATGGAGAGGCGGAACAGCGTATTGGTTTTAAAACAGATTTTACTTACACTGCTGTTGGCCGCGACGCAGGCTGTATGCTCACTTGCGTAGTTACAGTTCGGATTACCGCATCGAGTGTACAGATGAAAGCGTGCAGGGAAGGGGTACGTCGGGAGGTTGCTGACGGGGAGCCGTTGGTGGGTGATCAGTCTGCCAAATTCATCCTGCCACGTGCTCAGAGCTCTTTGCGGTGTACTTAGGGCTCTGTGAGGTCTGTCCTGCAACGTGGTCAGAATGTGCTCCGCTCCGATTTGGGTGGAAACTGCACAGACTTTTATACCTTTAGAGTAGCCAATGAAAATTTGCCAAGTAGGAATACTTAATTAGGCGGAACATACTAAATTTAGAACAATGCCAGTCATACGGAGGGGTGGTCTATTGTGTCAATCATACAGAGGGGTGGTCAGTTGTGTCAGAGACACTCACTTGATTTGGGTTGTGACAAGTTTGCGTTGGATCAAGTTCTAGTTCATCTAAGATTAAGTTATGTGACCGTCAAAACAGATCTTGAGAGAGAACGGAACAACATTTGTTTCATTTGAATGCAACCTTCCCTGAAGTCGTTTTGACCCAAAATAACAACTTTTTAAAGAAGTATCTCTAGTGATATTAATCGTAGCTTATGAACCTTGCATGCAAATAAGTAATCCTGTAACATTAAAACACAGAGGGTGAGACGACCAAAATAATTAAAAACAGGTTGCATTAAAAAAATAGTCTGTGTAAGCAGTGACATTTGTGAACTGAGATGGATGGCTACTGGAGTGCCACACGGCTGTCAAAAATTCTCTTTCCTTCAAGTGCTGACTGGTGAAAGGGGAATCATCCCATTCTAATTTAGTGGGAATGCTTCACTTTTCAGTGGTTGTCACCGAGATGAGGTAGCATGTTCAAGAAGCTGATGAAGTTTGTGAGCGATTTCAAAATAGAAATGCCACTTAGCCTGCTTTTGTGTACTGCCCACACTATGCAATGCAAAATGTGTTTTAACAGATTGGAGTGAGGGATTCTACCTGGATAATTGACACTTGGCTTCAGACTAAGGTTCTTTGTAATGGGAAAAGGGGGTAATAATCGCATTTCTTGCCAGTAAGAAAAGCAGACAGTAATGTAGGTTGTGCAAACATTTTAATACGTTCTCCACAGTAAACTTCCATCTTTATACTCATAATTTTTTTCATTTATTCTGAGTCTTAGGTTGCTGTTTATACCTTTTCTACCATTACTAATAATATACTTAATTCCTGGGAACACTCGAATAGCCAAAACATTTATGGTCATGATAACCATGTGATTTCTTAGACATTTTTTTTTTTCATTTAGGTTCATTAAATATTTTATATTGCAATGAAAGCAGAAATGACATAAGAAAATCAAGGTCTTGGGAAGTGATCCTAATGGTTTAGTAAAAAAGCACAGACATGTTCCCTGGCAAACCTTACTGACAGTCAGTTGTTGGCACTTTTTTTAACTTACAAATTATGAGGTAAATGATATCTTGGAGAAAAATATTATTAAGTAAGTAGCCATTTCTTGACAGTAATACCTATAGCAACTATTTTTAGTGCACAGTGATTTTACAGTCTGTCTGTAATTATATACCTAGCTTCCTTTGATACCTTTTTATAAAAATGCTGTGAACTGATAGGTTTTTAGAATAAAACTGGAGATTTCCAGGGAAGGCTTAGCTTGTAGAGCTCCAATGAAGACGGACATTTCGAGGAGGAAACGAAGAGGTTTTGAGGTAGGTGGCTTCACTCATCATTTTTAAGTTTCTAGAGATTTGTGCCTACATAACCAATGAGCATATATTGCACAATAAGATTTGTACCTGAAATCCTTGTTTATAACATCTTAGCACACAGGTTAGTCTAGGAGTAGCATAGAGCATCAGTATCCTGTTTTGTTTGGTTTGATTGCAAAATGTTTAACCGTACTGAAGATCTGAAAATGCTAAATGTTACTTCATAATGTTTGTAATCAGTGTGATTTCAGAAATTGTTAATTGACAGGAACAGCTAGACAATTTTCAGTATAATACTACAAGGGTAAAATGTAACTTTTCCTAGGAAAATTACCATTGATTTATTTTTTTAAATGTTCCTGAGAAACCTTAGAAAAATGTGTAAAACATGACTAGTACCATACAGATGTTAAAAGCCTTTTCTAAAATGCTTTTACCCTACCAAAAACAACATATTGTATCATTGTGTTACTCTTTCTTAGTCTGTTGCTGTTCTGAGACCGACCTTTTTACGTAAGTTATTAAATTTCCTGTTTGTCTTTCTGGTGGTGGGTTTATGAACGGAAATAGAGGAAGGACAAGAAGAGTCACTTGCAATTTATGGAGAAGTGAATTAAAATGGCAGTGGTGTTAGGTCATTTTTTTTTTCTTTCCCCTCCATATTGACAACTAATGTGACACATGAGTGCCAGTCTAAGAAGTAATATGATACTATACCCCCTGACATAAACTGTATTTTGTTCTTTGTTTAGGGGGAAAAAAAAAAGTGACTACTGTGGGTCAGCCTGTTTTATCAGGTAAATAGCATGTAACCCATGAAAAATGCAGCTACTTTTGTTGGTGTATTGATCTGGATTCTGGAAATTAGTTTTAATCAGTTTTGTTGCCATCCAGTTAAACATTTAATGGTACCATGTTGTTTTTCACGCAAGATTGAGCAGTTGGCTCTGCAGCCCAAACACTGCAACAGTAGGTGTTTGTTCGTGATGGCACAGTTCCTTGCTTTTAATTCTGTTTCTCTTGGGATCTTGTCAGAGATGAACATCTGGTATGTTTCCCCTTGTAAATTGCATACCATGAGGTCAAGCATGCCTGCCAAAACACTAATACTAATAAAAGAAGCAATTTATTTTGAATATTTCATACACATGTGTGAAAAAGGTGTGCCTTGCTTTCCTGGGATAGAGACTGTGGGGGGGAAAAAAAATAATACTTGAATGCAGAAATGCAGTCACAATCGGGTGGTGCAAACCTTCTACAGCAACTCTGCCTTTTACCCCACTTGCACTTTCTATCCTGCTGTAGCTGCCTCAAATTCAGTTCCCTGCCCCCTGCTCAGAGCAGCCACTTCTACCCCCAGTTCATACTCTCAGTGGCTTCTACTGCTTTATTAATATGCAATTTATGCTACTAATTCTATTGCATCTGATCCATAACCTTATTATTTCCAGCGCGTAGGGAAAACAATATTGACACAGCTCATTAGAGCAGAGGTTTTGTCCTATTTCAGTCAACAAAATATGTCTTTAGTATAAAGGAAGTAGGGTAGATTCACACCTTTTAAATTAACCAAAGTAGATTTGGTCTGTTTAATTCATCTGAGCATGGTACAGTCTTTGAGCAGAGAGGTGTAGTTAACCATGTTAGTCTGAAGTCAAGTAGAAGGCAGGGTAGATTTTCACTTTCTAGGCTACCCTTATAGACCTTATAGGTTAGTCTTTAGGGGTGAGACTACATTTTATAATTAGACTGTGTTAAGAGCCCTTAAAACTTGAACAGTTGCACATACAGGTTCTTTAAAAAGTGCTAAGTGCCTTCCAGGCATCTTAAAGTTGTGCCAGTTTAGGTTAGGATTTTGTTTTTTTGAGCTGTGCTACCTAGTTCAAGTCAAATTAACTTCTGTTCACCTGAGAGAAAATCACCAAGTTGAAATCCTCCAGTATACCAGGAAAGTGGCTCCTCCATGGAGCTCTTGCCACAGGCACATATATCTGGACTATTTCATAGCTGTATCCAAAAAGCTGCCTCTTCAGGTATTCACCAGGGTCTCCCTCTGATGACAATCTTGAGTGTACCAGGTTGCAGCCCCCTTGTCAGCCTCTCAAGTACCTCTTACTGAGGTTCTGACTGCACTACTCCCCATACCTCTTTGTTTATTCATTCCCCATCCATGGCCCCATCAAGTCCCAGGACCTCCTTAGTCACCTTTTCCTGGCCCTTGCAGTGCTGGCTATATATGTGACCAGGAAGAAGGACCTGGCTCAGAGGACCCCCAGTGATTGTCCCTCATCTATTCATGTGTCTGGGCAGAGTTTCACTGAACAGCATCCACTGGCTCCTTGTACTTGTTCAGGGGCCATTCAGTGCTGTACTCAGGGTCCCCCCTTGGGGCACTTGTTATTTACCTTTGACCCTCACTCTTCTCCCTGTTTTCACTTGGTTTGTCCATCTGGTACATACTTAGTGACCCTTCTAATAATAGGGGGGCTAGCAGTCTTTTTGTGGGCTTATGCCCACTTTCCCTATGCATACCAAATAGGCCAGTATTCCAGGAGGCATTGCTCCCAGGAGGACTAGCTACCATCCAGCTATGGCTACAACTGGGGACAGCTGGGCAGCAGGTGAGTGAGGGGAAGAGGACAGTGAAGGAGGCAGTGGAACCAGGGGAAAGGGGGGCAGGAGTGGGGAGAGGGAAGAAGTAGTTGGCATGGATCTGCCAGGCTGCTGTCCCCTCTAATCCCTAAAATGCTGCCCCCACTTCCTGGAATGCCACCCTGCTGCCCCAGTCATCTGTGGATGCATGACAAGGTATGGTTAGCCCTGCTGACCGTGTTTCCACATTGATGGCCCATGTTCAGCTTGGAGTCAATAATGACACCAAGATCTCTTTCTGCCACTGTGCTTTCAAGAATGGAGTTCCCCAGCCTGTAGGTATGCTTCTGGTTCCTGCTGCCCAAGTGCAGCACCCTGCACTTGTCGATATTGAATCCCATCCTATTTTCATTTGCCCACCCCTGTAATCTGTTCAGGTCCAGCTGTAATCTGTCCTTCCCTTCTTGCGTGCCCCACTCACCCCAAATCTTGGCGTCATCTTGCTGTCATTTAAACAGGCTGCTCTTCAACCCGTTGTCCAAGTTGCTAAGACAGAAATTGAACAGTGCGGGCCCAAGGACCGATCTCTGAGGAACCCCACTGCCCACTTCCCTCCAGGTCAAAAATGACCAGTCCACCACCACTCTCTGAGTACGACCCCTCAGCCAATTTGCAATCCATTTGACTGTGTAGGCATCAATGCCACAGTCGCCTAGCTTTTTAATGAGAATGGGGTGGGAGACAGTGTTAAAAGTGTTCCTGAAGTACAGAAAGACTACATCCACCGCGATACCTGCGTCCAATGATTTTGTGGCCTGATTGGAGAAGGCAATCGGGTTGGTCTCACAGGACCTGCCGCTAATGAAACCATGCCGGTTGCCTTTGAGCATCATCCCCATTGCTCGCCCATCACAGATGTGCTCCTTGATAATCTTCTCAAAGAGCTTCCCCAGGACTGAAGTAAGACTAATAGCCCTATAATTGCTCTGGTCTTTCCTCTTCCCTTTTTTAAAGATGGGGACCACACTGGCCCTCTTCCAGTCATCTGGCACCTGGCCAGAGCACCACAGGTGCTTGTAAAGCCATACAAGGGACTCCATGCTAACCCCTGCCAATTTCCTCTACACCCTGGGGTGGAGAGCATCTGGAAATTGAGTGGATTTCTTTGTCAGAGAGTGGGGGGGGGAATCATGAAACTTTTGGAAAGTGAGAATTTTATTTTCGCTTTTGTTGTGGAAACTGAAATGATTTTGGTTTCAGTGTTTCCACTAAAAAGAAAAAACTCATAAAAAAAAAACTTGGCTGAAAATTTAAATTTTTGTTTATATCACACTTTATTTGAATGGACCTAAACATGTAATATTAGATTTTATCTTCAAGGAATTGTTGTATTTTAACTCCCTTTGTTAAAGGCTACACTTTAAAAACAAGCATATATATCCCCAATGTCTTTTTTCTTTTATGTTTACTTTCTTTCCTAATCTGGTTCATTTTTTCAAGACCGGGGTGAGGGGAGGAAGAAGTTCAGTGGATTAGAAATCTTTCTGATGGTCTGGTTGTGTCTGTTGGTGATTTATAGCTTGCATTCTGATTCGATTTATAGCAACAGGGAAGTCTGGACTCAAAGGTAAGAGTTATTTATCTTTATACCTGCAGAGCTCAAATATAAAGCAGAAATAGATCCTAAACTGGAATTAATCACAGTGGGGGAAATAGATTAGATTTGATTGACAAACTAACAATGACATTCACTTGTAGAGTCTGCTGGTTCCTCATTAAAGTCCATAGGAATATTTCCATTGACTTCAGTGGGCATTGCCTTGGACTCTTCAAGGCTAAGTTCAAGCACAATCCTGTATAACATGCAATACATTTATATGGAGCCCTTCACAATGATTTTTTTTTTTTAATGAATAGAGTATAATCTCTATATGGGAGGGCTTGCATCTCCCTGTGTCTTTGTTCAGTAGGTAGGGCAGTAGGGCACTCATTTTGCAAAGGAACCATAATTGCTTTCCCTCCTTGTAGTTAAATACAGATGCAAAAATACCAAGGAAAATGCACATATTTTGAATAAAACCCCCCGAAATTCACACTTCTTAATGTTTGTGACAGCCAGAAGCAAAGAAATTAATAAGCAATAACTATGTGAGAGGGGCTGTACCATGAGTGTCCACAGCAGGTGTGGTTCACTCCAGGCAGCAACCCCTGCTCCCAGTGCTGCAGCAGCCATATCAGTGGTAGGAGCAGGGGCTCTGCCCTGCCACCATTTGCCAGCTGGCATGGGGGTGGGAGAGGGCATGGGATGCAGGTGAAGCAGCACTGGGAATGGGGGCTAAGTCCTGCTGCCACTTCCACCTTTCCTCTTGGAGTGAGTCATACCCGCATCCCACGCAGCCGGGGCGGTGGGGGAGACAGGATGTGGGCATGACAAATAGCATCAGGGCAGAGCCCCCACTCCCAGCACTGCCACAACCATATCCTACACCCCACTGCTCTGGCTGGGCAGCTTGTCCTAGCCCCAATCCCTCCCTCCCCCAAGCCTCTTCCTTCCCCCTGCCCTAACCACAACAGACTTACCAGTTGGAGGCAACTTTGTCTGCTGCCTGTTTAGTCTATGGTCAAATCTCTGAAGCAGCCAAATCTTTTCTGAAGCTTTTCCAAATAGATTTGGATGCTTTTAATTGATTCAGAGCTTTTAATTGTTTTCCTGGTTTGATGGAGATTCAGTCCCCAAATCAGGCCAAATCTCCTCCAAATTGAATCAGCTTCTGCAGCCTTGCAGAGCCCTAGTTTTTAAGCACCCCTGGAAAGACTTGACATAACCCTCAGAAAATGCCTTAGGTCTTAGTTTTCACTCTTTTTCTGCCTAGAGAAAAGTAGTAGGTCAATTTTTCTGTTTCAAAGAACTCAGACCATAACTACAGATTTTTATTTGCTATCTCCAAACTTATCTTGTGAATCATGTTTGTATATCTAACAGTGCTAACATTGTGTGGCACCCTGAAAAAGATCTCAAGACACCTGCAGAGTGCCATGGCACTCGGGTTGAGAAGCACTGCTGTGTAGGAATGAGTAAACTTCAAAAAATTAGACCGACTTATTCAGTAGCTGTAGTGGTCAAGCATTGATATCACATTATATGTTTAAATACAGTTGTGTCCTTTTATGCATGTGCCATTGTCTTTTCTATCTTAATTTATTACCCCATTTAGAAATGACTTTTAAACTGTAATATGTAACTAAATACCTTTAAAGCAACTACTATATTTTGGGGTGGGAAAATGTGGTGAAAGTGGTCATAATTATAGACCATAAAGTTGTTTTTAAGTGGGTCAGTAAATCAGAAACTATTTGGTTTAAAGGTAGGCTATTGGAGAGAATTATGTGCCAAGTTAGCTTCATATGACCATTCTTTATGGTCAGCTTTTACATGTCCTTTGTATGGATAGGTTGGGTAACCACAAGTCTAAGTTGTGTGTATAAATGCTAATGTTTTTAAAGAATAAAAACATTAAAAGTGCTAACAATGTGAATCATTTGGGGTATTGGTAGCACAGTTGCTCACCCATGCAAATGTTTCTATCTGTTTTTATCAGTATTTGGTTCCAAACATGAAGATTAATTTGATGCAACATCATAGATCTCCTATATATATTTAATACACTTGCATGCATTGTTCAAACTGGGGTAGGTTTTGTAAGTGTCTCAGTTCTGAGTCTAAACAAACCCCTCTTTGAGACCTTGGACACCTGAAGATTGCTGATGACTAGACACCCACAAATCTACTCCTAAAAACATTGTGGACTTTCTTAATGCCCAAGGAATTTACCCTGTCTGAGGATGGACCTAGTTTTCAAAAAGGCACACAAGTAGTTCTTCCATTTTTAAATTTTAGAAATACTTTTATATGAAGCAATATGCAGTATGAGTTGCAGGATTGCTTTTAGAAAATTTTTTTCATGTTGGATATCCTCATTTTCAGCTGTAACATTAAAAAAAAAAGTTGAACATAATTAGGACAAATTGGTAATGATTTTGTGCTGTCTTGTGCCTACAATACTTTTATATAATTTAAAAAAAACAGTTCTCCAATACTACTGTAATAGAATGGCAAAATCCATTTTGTTTCTAGATACATGATTACACACATTTCAAGGTAATAGACAATCATACCTTCAAATATGTTACATTATTTACAAGTATATTTAATTTCTATGATTTGGATGTTAATAATGACCTGATGATGTATTTTTCTCAACAGACTGTTCTCCAGAGTGTCCAGTGGTAAACATGTTGGAGGGACTCAACTGTATTTCAGATCAAGTGCCGTCAAAGGTCTGGGAAAAGTATATGAGATTAATTTTAAAATAGCTGTGTGCGATGAAACTTCAAATTAGGACTCCAAAACATCAATTTGTCTGCACTAGGAAAGCTCAGACTTGTAGTTTTCTAGACGTGTAGGAACAGTAGGAGCTCTCAGGTGGAATTTCTAAAAGCTCCCTAGTAATGACTTAACTCCTGTTTCTATTGAAACTAAAATGAGTATTTTGGTATGGATGTGACTAGATTCCCATTTGCACTGGGAGCCAATGGTCAGTATGCTAGAAAATTACACTCATAACTTGACATGCCAAAAAGCAGTTGTGTTATACTGAACCTACTGAGTCTTTGTCACTTAATTGTCACTTATCAAAATCTAGAATGAATTATATTTGTTTGATTAATTCTTAATCTTCTCCAACTGCATATGATTTTTTTTAAATAGAATATGGTTCTCTACTCTTACCTTCCATATCAAATTTTAAGTTAAATATCTGTCTATATATTATTCTTATTCTTCATTTGTTTGACTGAGAACAATTTCAGGAATAATCTGGTTGGTTAAAAACATTTCTATCATATAGTTCACTTTACCAGTGAAAAGTGTCTTTTTCAGTCTCTCCCTTTTCAGAACATGATGTTTAGTTTTATTTCTCTGTATATTATATGTTCTCTTCCAATGAAAGCTGATGAGTGACACATCATTTATTATTTTTGTTTTGCTTTTTAAATAAAAGCCAAAGCCGGCTAGCAAAGTTATTCTATGTGATAGTTAATTTCTGCCATTCAGAAAACTAAATATGATGAAATTTGCTCTTAGTTTCTTGGTCCACTGAGAGACTTCCCCGACTGATTCCAAAGTTAACCATTGCTAATCCTGTCATGCCATAAGTTTTGTTTTGTTTCGTGATACAGGCTTCCCTCGCTTTACGCTGGCTCTGTGTGTGTGAATTCACTCTTATGCAATCATCCTTTTTATATAAAACATGTGTTACATGCAAAGTCAATTCACTCTTAGTCGATTGGTGTGGTGGAAGCCTGCAGCCAGCTGCTTTGTGCAGTGCATTGTAGGAGTGACATGCACCAAAATATAGTTTCCTGTGTGGATCTACTCCTTGCTCGTTGTCTGTGAAACACATTTCTGTAGTTGCGATCACCATTATAATAGTGCCCTGTCTTTGTGTGTACTTTCTGCTGTTGGTGAGTACCAAAATTGTCTTGTAAAAGTGGTAGTATTGGATCTGGGGGTCAGTACAGTCAAGACCTTGAACGTATCCCTATTTATTACATTGTAAAGTGGGTTTCCTTTATGCAAATTTGAGTTATGCACCATTTTTCAAGAACACATGTATAGCATAAAAAGAGAGTAACCTGTATATGATTCAACAATATCCTGACAGTAAAGATACATTAGTGCAAGTTCAAGTCATAGTGTGCTTCCCTGGTTCCCTACCCATTCACTGGGAGCAAGCTGGTTTCTGATCTCCCTCAAGAACCAGGGTGCAATACAGGAGTAGTCATGTAGGACACTTTAATCTTTAATTATTACCTTTGATCCAATTTTCTTACTTTTAGCGGCATGTTCATCCTGTAGTAAATTATGTATGCATGCAGCACTTGTTTACTCTGAGTCTTTTAGTAAGGCAAGTGTAATATTAACTGCCCTTTTCAAGTAGAAATAAAATGAATTGGATATCTGGAAAGGATGTGAAAGATAAATTCAAATCTTAATCCTTAGATTGGCATAATTATGTTGGGTAATCCTTGGACTTCTGCAAAGCTACAGGAGTTTTAGGGTCTAATGATATTAATGATAACCTTTTAAAATAGCCTTACAGCTAGTGATAACAATATAGAAACTATCCATTCTTTTTTTTTTTCCTGTAGTACTTAGCTGTAGTATGCCCAATGCAGCTAGACAATGAATCTTTGATTTTTTTTATTTTTTTTTTTAATTAAAAAAATAATATATTTTTTGAAACATGCCACTTTCACGAAGTGGACAGAGAGGAGAGATCTCTTGCACTCAGTGGCATGGAATGTAGGGCACTGCCCTGAGATGTAAGAGATCTAGGTTCAGGTTGATGCTCTGCTTTACTCGTAGTTATCTGGGATAGAAACTCTGCTCTGATTACGGAAAAGGAGGTACTCAAACCAGGGTGCTCCACATTTCAGGCCAGTGGCTAGATGCACCCTCCAAACCCCCTTCCTGGATCATGACTTCTGATTTGATCAGAAATTGCATATTTTGACACAATATTGCTCAGCAGCTTTGATTTAGAACCTTTTTCAGAAAAAATGCCTGTCTAATTTTTCTTTTATAGGGAAGCCAACACTGTTGAAGCTTTCAGTAACATTTTAAGAAGGTTTCTATCAAAACTGTTTTCAGACTAGTTGCTCGGATTTGTCATTACTTAGTCTTTAGTAGAGGAAAATGATGTTTCCAGATAAATCTCCGGTTTTACCTACGCCTTCTTATTTTCGTAGAGAATGGAAACAGGAAAAACAAGATGTGGGATGTATAGGAGAAGATGGGCTACCAATTAAGGTAAAATAAAGCGAGTTTGTGAAGAGTCTGAAAACCATGAGAGCAATTTCAAATTAGATTGAATAACTGAGAAACTGAAAGGGTAGTTCAGGCAATGGAGAGCTGGGTGATATGATTTTGCTGCCAGGTGTTAGTGACTAGTATAACCACAGCATGCTGGATCTTCTGCTGAACAGTGCAATGAAGATAGTGTGCAGCTGGTTAGGAGTTTTCAAGCAACGCCTTCCCCCCAACCTCTGTTAAGTGTTTTAGCTTGGGGGCAGAATGTGCAGCCCATGAAGGACAGACAGATTTTTAGCTTAAAATAATCAATAACTAAGTGGCTAGGTCACTTACAAAAGGAACCTCGACTTCAAGTCCCTATCCTGCTTCTTTTGGAGTAGAGATTGAATTTACTTCTACATCATCTTGAGCAAATGCCCTATTAGATTATTTGAGGAAGTACATCTCTGGTTTTGAAAATCTTGGGTTTTACTTAAAGTTGACAGGGAGTTTTTTCATATCTTAAAAAGTTCAAGAGAACCATTTTCTGCCAGCTCTTATAAGACCTAGTCTGGGACCATACAACCCTAGGCTCAACATAGATCCTCAGAAATGTAAGTGTGTGTGTATGTGTGCGCATGCTTATGAGCGGGTGTGCACCTGTATGCATGGGTGTGGGTTGTAGCCGTTTTGGTCTAAGGACATAGGCAGACACGGTTCTTTGGGTAAATCCGATCTCCTGTATGCATGAACACGCATGTCTGGCAAGAGTGGCACGAGAAAGAACAAGTACCCAATCTCTTTTCTCCCTTTTTTGGATTCAGTCCCCTCAGTGAAGGGCTTGGGAATCTCCCAAGCCCCCAGAAGGCAAGATGCTATTGAGTAAATATAAAAAAGCCTGAACAAAAGACAGACATCTTTCTAAATCTTTGCCAAATTTGAAGAAGCTGGGTGCAGGGATTTCTGGGAAACTGCACCTCAAGCTGCTGACAAGCAAAACTTGTGATACGTGTGTGTGCATGTGTTAAGCTGCACCCTCATTGGTGCTGGGTCCTGTACATAACATGGTAGTGTGCCCCAATGAAGTCTTCTCTTCCCCTACAGCTTCAATCCAGTCCGCCACAGTAAATGACAATAGGTAATAACTTAGTAAGCAGCACAGTAGCACTATCAGCATCTCAGACAGCCAAACTGTGACAGAGCCTTTCTTCCCTCTCCTGCAGGAACTTCTTCTACAGCAGCTGCCAGAGAACTCTCCCTGCCTGCCCCCGCCCTGGGGCTTAGATGTGCCCAGGGCCCCGCCTCCTTCCAGTCAGCTGACCGGGGACAGGAGCTCGGGGTGTTGCTCTAAGGACATGACACTGACAGACAAGGTTCTTTGGGTCAATCTAATCTGGTCTCTTTTAGTAGACCAACTGAATAGTTAGAGAAATATATCTTAGCAAAGGTTCGGGTTGAAATACCCTTCATCAGGCTGAAGAAGCACCTGCAGTTGGTGTGTGTGCTGTAGTAAAGGAAGCCAAAGGCTGGCATGCAGTACAGGCAAGAAAGCCAGTCAGAGCAAATGGAAATGGAGGAGTCAGGGGGTGAGGGACAGGCTGGGGTGGGAGTGGGGGAAAGGGGGATGTAGCAGCTCAGGTAACAGTGCAGAGGTACCTGGGGAGTCGGATGTCTGGCGGGTTGCACTGGGTTGGAATTCTAATTTCTATATTGAGCCCATGAGTTTCTGTACCTACTACCTATGAGGTTGATGAAGTACAGTTCATAGGCTCATCTGTGAAAAGTGGTTCATCAATCTAGGTACAGAGAATCATGGACTCAATATAGACATTGGAATTCTGACACACTTCAACCTGCCGGACATCTGACTTACAAGGTACCTCTCCACCTTTTACCTGCACTGCTATCCCCTCCCCCCGCACCCCAGTCTGTCCCTCACCCCCTGATGACTCCATTTCAATTTTCACTGACTGGCTTTCTTGCCTGCATTGCATGCCAGCCTGTGGCTTCTTTACTATTCCTTCCATCCAGGAACAGCACACACACCAACTGCAGGTGCTTCTTCAGCCTGATGAAGGGTTTTTCAACCTAAAAGCTGGCATCCCAGGCAGCTAAGCTGAACTCACCTGGAACCTCACAACTCCTCTGCATCCAGCAAGACTCAAGTCTTACAAAGACATGATGGATCTTGGCTTTTTCCAGCCAGGACTGTGTGCATGCATATGGTGGCTGGAGGTTATGGTGCCTCCTACCCACCTTTCACTGGGGGATCCTCGGTCCTGGCATTTCCTGGGACAGCTGTGTTTCTGGCAGTCTCACCAGGCCTCCCAGCCCTGGCAGAGTGCAGTTTAAGTGATCATGCCCAGGACCTGGGGCCTCCTCCTTCCCCGTAGTCCCAGCCCATACTTCCAAGTTTATCCTGGCATGAAAGCTTAGCAGGGACTTGTTCTTCCCCTGCTGGTTAGTGATGCAGTGAGTGTTTCCTTCAGCTCTGAAAGCAGGGCATTAAATTGTTTTAAAAAAATGAAAAAAGGAAATAGGTGTGGTGGGGTGTCACTACATCACCAGCAATGCTAAACCCCCTCTCACTTGGAACACCGGTTGGTGGACAGAACAGGTAGCAGTGGTCAGATTCAGCCACATCTAGCTGTGGCTTGTCCAGTAGGCCAAGGGGTCTCGCAGCAGTGGCTTCACATCCTCGTCAAGATGGGAAGCCACCAAGGCCTGAGTGCTACCTGCGTGATGGTGCCTCTGTACTCTACCACAGAAAGCATGCTCTTGGCTCACATTGGTAGCACCTGTGGTGAAGGAGGAGACTGGCTGGGGGAGGGCCTGCTGGTATGTGATGGTGGATCCCCCTATTCCATATCCCGCCCCCCACCTCTGCCATTCTGCCTCTGACTCTCTTCATCAGCACCTCTGTCACTGATATGAGGCTTTGGCTGCTGCATACGTTACCTTTCACCCTTGGATCACATGTAGTGGCCAGCACATGGACCGTATTGGGCTGCAAGGGATCAAGCCATTTCCTGATCCCCTTCTTCAGCTGCCTCACCAGTGCCTGCACATCTAGTGACAGTGGCTTGCCCCAGCCAGGGACATTGACCCCTGGAAACTCTCCATTTGACTCTGAAGGTCACTCACTACAGCGATCACCTGGCTAAGGAGGGTCTTGCTAGTGCTGAGGGTCTCGGTGGTCTTGAAGAAGGGCTTCAGGACCACCAAGATCTGGGAGATGATATGCCACTCAGCTCTATTAAGGGGAACACTGATATCAATCTCCCTGAGCAAGGGCATCTCATGGATGGCCTTCTGTTGCTCCACCAGCCTCTTGAGCATCAGGTATGTGTAATTCCACTGAATCTCCACATCTTGCCTGATTTTATGCTGTGGGATGTTCAGCTCTGCTTATTTGTCCCACAACATCTTGTCCCACCTTGATGCTGCAGTGGAAGTAGCCTGTCACCTTCCTGCATTTGTAAATGAGCTTGCTGGTGGTGCTGGTGCCATCACCAACAGGCCTGTTCCTTTCCAAGGCACACCTAACAATGAGGTGGAACCAGTGTGCCATACAGCAGATGCCAAGAAACTTGGCATCATGGACCACCTTGACTATATTGGCTCCATTGTCAGTGACCATGAACCCACAGGTGGGCTCACCTTGCCCAATGAGCCACCCCTGAACCAAGAGGTTCATGGGCCCCATGATCTCTGTTGCTGTGTGGGACTCATTCATTACTTTGGCTTGGAGGAGAGCCCACCAACAGCCTGACTGGTCGCACCAGTGCCCTGTGAGGGAGAGGTGTGCATGATCTCCACCCTGGCTGCTCCAGATGTCCATGGTGAAGTGTAAGATCACCTGCAGACCTGCCTTACGCAGCTTCTTCCTCAAGTACTCCCTGCATGCCTCATACAGGGAGGGCACCATGGTCCTGCTGAAGGTGATGTATGCGGGCACTTGGTATGATGAAGCCATGAGTGCCATGAGCTGCTTGAACCCTGGCTGCTCAACTAGGTTGAAGGGCACAGCAAGCATGTCCCTAGTGCTCTGGGTCATCTCGCTCACCCTTGCAAAGCACCCGCATTGTCTGCCTTTCCCCCACTGTTTCAGGGTGGCCTGCCTCTGCTTCAGGGAGATGGCGGCTTTGGAGTAAGAGGGGGACTTCCCTTTGGGCATGCTCCCACTGATGCCAGGCTGAGAAGGAGCAAGGGCAAGGGTGCCTGTGGAGATGTATCAGCATCCCCATGGTGCTCATGTGTTTTGTTCCCTTGCCCCAGCTGGTTTTAGCTCAGCAGTGCTCTCCTTCTCCCCTCTCTTCTGCCCCTCCCAGAAGGCTTGCTAGCTGCCCTTCCAGCATGCTTCATGTTGTGTTTCATAGTGTCTTGTCTTCGCTTTGGTGTGCTGGAAAATCTGTCTCTTCTTCTTCTGTAATGCTATCTATCTGATTTATGCAATATATGTAGATATTAAGGTAATTGTAATATGTGTATTTATGTAATGTATGTATTTATGTAGTTAATAACAAATATAAATGTATATGTGTTTTTTCTATATAAATTCTATATTATAATATGCAATATAATTATGCTGTGCTTCCCTGCACAGTGAATGGAATGCACACTGTGAGAGAGAGCAGAGATTTGAAAATAATCAAAATAGACTAAACAAAAAGGATTTTGGGGGAGGAATATATTGAAAGGAATCAATCAATGAATATAATAATAAAATAAAGTATAGCAAAAAAGCCAAAGGTATTGCTAAATCCCACTTGCTAGGCACAAGTAGAAAGTGAATGGTAGTCTTTGCTGTCTAACGCTACTGAACTTCTGGAAGATACAGCTCAGTAGAGTTGCTCAGAAGTATGGGCTGGGGCCCCAAGGCAGAAAACAGCCCAATTCAGATAATGCTGTTTTTCCATCCCTTCCCCAGAGCCCTGAGATTGGAAGGGACCTCAGAGAAGGATCACAATAACTAGTCTGCTACACAGTCAATATGAGAGCAGTCCTTCTCCCTCTTCCCCCCACCCCCCTCTTTACTACTTGTTTCCCTGAAGGCAAGCCCAGTTTCAGCTTTGAAACTTGTGATGTTTCAAAACTTTCAAAATGTTTAGACTGCCCTTGTTTAATTTTGATTTTGCTGTTCCGAGCTCAAAACAAGTCAAAACAGCGTTGAAACAAAACTGCCTGTGAAATTTTGCACAGCCCTAGTACATGCATAACACTGCACCAAAGTGGGAGCAAAATGCCAGCTTTTACAGGTAGGGCTGTGAAATGTGGAGAAGGATGCTTGAAGGAAATTGTATTAGTCATGTTACTGCTGCAGAAGACTGAAGTGAAGTTTAATTACACAAGGCCTACAAAGTAGTAACAAAATGAATGGTTGAGGCCAGTCCAAGTCAACATTCAGTTTTACATGTCCCATTACACTGACATCCTTTAAGAGGGAGACTTTTAAAAACCATCATTTCTCATTTGTATGTATTTATCTGCTTGTGTTGTAAGGTGGCAATGTTATAGTTGTAAGTATGTACTGATGAGCTGTTTCTTTTTAGTGAAGCTATTGAGTTCAATGTTCAGAATCCCTCTTATAGCATTAACCTTCATAAACACTTTCGTTTTCTTTTACCCTGTGATTACCTAGGATTAAGCTATGACCTTTTCTCTCTCTCACTTAATTATTGGATTTAGTATCTCTCATGTTTACTGATATAGAATATGTTGTGAATAGCCTGTGCATGTATTGCATTCAATAAAGTTTCCATTATTCCCTCTGATATCAGAGACCGCTCTCCTCCTTATTCTGTGCTAGGCATAAAGGATCTCACAACTTCAATCTGTATACATTTTACATCGGCAGATAAAATTATTTCTTTCAAACACCATGTTTCATGTAATGACACAATTATGGCTTACAAGTCTCTTATGTGGAATCAACTCTATCTATCAGAACATTGCTGAGTTGCTACAGTGACTGCTAAAATATTCTAAGGGTATTACCGGGAGCTGCTAGGAAAATGAAAAACATGGCTTTTTTTTTCTGTTTTGAGTGGAAATTTCCTTTTGTCAACGCTTTCTCTAGCTCTATCATTTGTAAGGACAGATGGATTAGTGCCTCTGGACCAGAAAGTGCCTGCATGTTGCAATGTTTTGCATTGCAGCATTTAATTTTCAAGTGCCTTTCACAGCATGGAGTGAGTTACCTATGCCATGGGGAAGAGTGGACAGCATGCCAAGTGGGAAGCCACTTACAAAAACCAGCAAGAAATGCTTCCCTGAATTTTGAATTCCCATCTCCCATCACTTTCTCAGCCTCTCCTGGCATACTTTTACCTAGCTGTTAGAACAGTTATTTAGGATATAAGAGACTGAGGTTCAGGTCTGTTGTGCTTGAGATGATGTTAATCCACATCTAACATAATACATGTGCCTGCTGGAATTGCCAAGCTGTTGGTTATGCCAGCGTGGTGCTGTCTTTACCCTTGGCTATATTAAGTGCTGTGGATTTTTAGGGTGTGTTAATGTTAGAACAAGATTTGAGCAGTCACACATTAAAGTTTATGGTACAACTGTGACCCGCACAACTGTGATTTGCCCCTAGAGGGCTGATGAACAGGGGTGTAACTAGGAGTCCTTACACTTATTAATCATAGGGGTGGGGGTGCCATCAACAGTGAATACAACCCTAGCGCCTAGCCTACTATCCAAAGCATCAACTTCCAAACTATGAGACATCCCAGAACCCCAAATCTCCACTAAGCCAAGCGATGCCCTCGCTATTCTCAGGGTCCTGAACAAGACCAGCCATCCTTTCCCCCAAATTTCATGTATGGCATGTAAATAAATAAATAAATACATCCATGTATGGTAAGTATTCTCTTGTAGCAGGAATAATTCAGAACTAATGAACAATCGGCGCCATGATTATTTCTGATGACGGGCGTGCTAACTACCACAAGCCGTGGGTTACATACAATGAACAATTTCCCGAGCACAATTGAAAATCTCTCAGTCGCTTTCATCATCAGAAGTGTTGGCCCCAAACAGTTCCATCCAGTCATCACCAAGTGATTAATTTGATCATCGTTTGTATCCTCAACATTGGAAGTTTCAGTTTCAGCTTACATCAGAAGTTTTGTGTAACTAGTGCAACTGCACCTCATGCTTCATGCCATGATGAATGAACTTTGAAACAATAGATTTTTTATTTCAAATTATTGATATGGTGTATAAATTGGGGTGGAAATTTAAGGGTAAATATTTTGGCTTCAAACTTTGACTTATACACTGTGAAATGCAGTATACTGGTTTATGTGCAACGTCTTTACCTAGCCCTAATGATTATTAGCCAGGATTTATGCAATTCTGAATTTGCTCACAGCAGACCTTTAGGAACCTATGAAATGTACTGGTGGAAATTGCTTTTGGGGTTAATTGAAATCTGCAGGAGGGTTGTGATTATCTACATTTTCATCTTAAAGTGCCTAAAATATTTTGTGGATCCATTGGTCTGCTCTTAGTGAAGCTAGTTTCTGATACTATCACGTTAATGTACTTCAACCCAAATAATGAGAGATAATGATATATTTCCCAAATTTTACTTACAATTATACTGTGCTTCAGATAATCTGGAAAGAAACCAATTTCTAAAAAGCAAAGTTGTTCAAGATTATGTACAAAGTGAGTTAGAGGAAAATGTTATGCCACTGAACATCATGGTAAAATAAGGCAATTAAAAACCTAAAGACATCCTTTTATTTTCTTTATTATTATTATTGATTTAACACAAGTTGAGGATTTGTAAATGTAATCTGGAAATTTATGCTACTGCAACATTAGATTAAAAATAATATTGGTCTAAATGATAAATGCTGTGTTTGTTTGTTTATTCTTATGTCATTATTAGCATGAT
Organism: Caiman crocodilus; assembly: GCA_030014935.1. Classification (NCBI taxonomy): domain Eukaryota; kingdom Metazoa; phylum Chordata; order Crocodylia; family Alligatoridae; genus Caiman; species Caiman crocodilus. The sequence goes on along the minus strand of JAGPOW010001918.1, from coordinate 10,614,978 downwards.
TTATAGTTTGAATTTAACACAACTGCATTAGGCAAAGAACAAAGAGATGAAAAGTAAAGCCCTGATCCTACAGGTACTTAATCAGATCTGTAATTTTCTCACATAAATAGTCAAGTTCTTAAATGTAAGAAAGTACGTAAGTGTTTGCAGCGCCAATGATTAAAATCTTTATGGGCACTTGTACATGTGATGGGGTTTAATCCTCATTAAATAGGATTATTACGTTTAAAATGGTTTCTTTTGGAAAGTTGCATCAGGGTTTGCATGTAATAGCCTTTACCATGAATTAAGCCTGGTGCATAATTCACAGTAAATTCCAGCAGGGGAAGGTGCATACCAATCCACCCTTCTGCTGGCTTTGCTACTTGATTGCAGCAGGAAGTGCCATCAAACCCGTAATCCGTGGACCATGGGGGCAAGATGCAGGGGGCACTCCAGACATGCTGTATGCTCATGTCTACAGCCATTGTCCCAGTCCCAGCCATTTTTCTTGTACACCCCTACTACATCCTCAGACCATGAATCCCCCATCCCTGTACCATGCAGCCCCACTCCATCCCACTGTATCCCTGCTCCTCACAGCTTTTCCCACTACCCATATAGACACTTAAAATCTTGCAGCCCCCTCAACCACCTCTCAGGGCTCCCACCTCTTATTACCATGGGAGTCTAAGCAACCGGTGGTCAACAGGGATCCCCCTGACAAGCCGTGTGCATCCCCTCCAACACCCTGCAAACCACATGACCTCCCATGCCATGCTGCCTTTGTATGAAAACATGCCACATCTTTATTTTAACTTTAACCATGATTATCACTGTAAAAAAATATATATAATTTAAAGCACAGTGCAAAACAAAATAAGTAACATCTCTTAAATAAATACCGTTAAGAAAACAATTATCCCTTTAAAAATAAAAAAATATAAATAAAAATGAAAAATATGTTTTTGGGGGTTTTTTTTTTAGAAAAGGGCCTGTGCCCTTAAAAAAAAATAAAAAACACCCATGCACCTATTCTACAACCTTTAAAAAATCACATAATAAAAATGCAATATTAAAAATATAGGCAGGCAAGTTTCTTTGAGTAGATATGGTATCTTTTATTAGGCCAACTGAGTAGTTGGAAAAAAGTGCTTTGCAATCTTTTGGGCACAATCACCCTTCTTCAGGCTTAGGGAATCTCTGCTGTTCTAAGACTCCAAGGAATAACAAAGAAACTAAAAAATGTGGGAGGAGGTCAGCGAGACTAAATAGATGGACTTTTAGGAAAACAAATGGTAGAGAAGGGAAGGGGGGAAACGAGGGGGAAAAAGTCAAAAGTAAGTAAGGGAGACTGTACTGTGGTGGTTTTCTAAAGTAGAAAAGAGGCTGTCTGAAAAAGTAAATAGCTAGAAATTAGGAAGACAAAGGGTAAAAAATAAGGGGAGGGGAGGAAGGGGTTGAAAGAAAAGTGTAAAAGGTTCAGTTTGGTGGGTACTTGGTGAGTCAGATGTTGGGCAGCTTGTAACGTGTCATATATCCGATATCTATGTTGAGTTAATAATTTTTTGTATCCAGTAGTTTTATGAAGTGAAGCTTGTAGGATCATTTAAGAAAGATCTTTTGTAAGTTCCCTCTGAAGATTCCCTCTCTGATATCTGAGTTGTAGTGATTGTCTTGTGAGAAATGTGCCCCCACAAGTAGTTGGGTATACTTGTCTTCAATAGTGCATTCGCTTAGTGAACGCTTTTGGTGTGCATTCATTCTGGTGTGCAGTAGACGTGTGCACAGATTTGGTCACTAATTTGATTTGGCCTGATTGGGAATGTGTGTGGGGGGTCCCCAGTGTATTCAGTGGTAGACCCAGAAGTGGACCAGAAGCACTCGTCGACTGGTGCCTCCGGGGTCTGAGGAGGCAACTGGGCCCCCCCTGTGGCCAATCAGCAAACCAGGAGGGTGTGGGGGAGATCCCCCATGTGCTCGGTGGCAGACCCAGAAGTGGACCACTTCTGGGTCCACTACTGAGCATGCAGCCCCCCTTCTCCATGCTCCTGTGGGATGCTCCATCTGCCCCAACATCGTAGCATTCACGAGCCACACCTGGTACTCCGAGGTACATAGAAAAAGCATTTAAAGCTGTGTCTATGGCTGGATCGCTGCTTCTCCAAGTCGGCATTGAATCTTCAGATTTGGATTCAGCCAAATTGAATCAGGGCAGTGATCTGAATCAACTAATCAAATCATCGTCTCTGATTTGGGCTGAATCCAAATCAAATACAACCCGTTTTGCACACCCCTAGTGTGCAGTTGTTTGGCAACATGGCTACAACCAAAAACCCATATAAAATACTAATATTAATATAAATACAATAGAAAATAGAAATAGAAAATACACATATCAAATACATAATTAAAATATGCTTATATACTTTTTAAAATATGCATTATAAAAATATATCTATCTTATCCTATCTACATTGTACTAGTGTAACTATATTTATTCTCCCTATCTATTCAATGTACTATTCTATCTATCTATACATACTATTCCTATTTCCTAGTTGTTAGTCTATTCTATAATCTGTCTTTTATAATCTGCCTATTTTCTAACTTGTGATACCTTTATTCTTCATTTTGTCCTTCTATTTCTGCTCTTCTAAGAGTCCTGCAAAGGAAGAAAGAAAAGATGGGTTTTGGCCCATACTCCCCAAACCACCTTCTTTTTTGGCTCCCCCTGGCCCTTACAGGCTACAAAATCTCCCATGGAATATTTCTGTCATTACCTAAATATTTTCCAGGATGCTAAATAGGCGGGTGGAGGCTGGCAACCAACATCTGCCACATGACGGGTTTCTGGAAGGTAATAATAAGAAAACCAAAAGTTACCCTGAAATATTAGTCTCAAGAGGTGCCACACCCTCCATTGCAAACTTACTATTTGCTGCTGCTTCTGCTGCATCACCTTTCCTTATAAGGCAGGTGCTGTAGCTGGGTGAGGGGTTGGAGGGGAGCAGGCACAGGACCATGTATTTTAGTGGTTCCCAAGCTTTGTTTTATCTGTGAACCGCTCCTGGGAGTGGAGTGCAGTAGTGGCAGCCCGGGGGTGGAGGCAGGGTCGGTGGAGCAAGCGGTGGAGCTCCTGGCATGCAGCGTGGCTCATCTTTTGTGTGCAGCACTGTTGGCATTGCCCCTGAAAACCTCATTTGGGTCATGACCTGGGGTTGGGAACTACTAATGTAAATGATGGTCAGTGGCGTATGGACCTCCAGCACCATGAGGTGGGTCCATACTACTAGTACTAAGGGGGGTGAAACTGGGCTCAGGCTTTGTCCCTCCATGTTTTCCCTTTGTTAATGGACAACATCTCCCAGCAGCCCCTTCCTGCACTGCTTGGCCTGATTTCCATGAAGACCTCAGCAGCACCTGTGCTGAGATATGATTGTGTGGCCTCTGGGTTTGCATGGATAGCAAGCCAGATGCATGCAGCTATGTGGAATTTTTGGGGTGGCAATAGCTCCCCCACTTAGTACTAGTCCTGCTGGCAGGGCATGCGGCATGGCGCGGAGCTGCACCACAGCCTGCCTGGCATCTTGCGGTGGTCACAGCTTGGTCCATTACTGCATCAGAAGCAAAGCACCTGCCATGCATCGGCCATGCTGTCACTGCAGGATGCCAGGCAACCTGTGCTGTCTCTGGTCCCTGCTGCCTATGGGTGGAGGCTGATTGGTTTAAACTGCAGGAGGTACATGGGATACACGGCATTTACAGGCTGCAGTGTGGTGCATGCATAGCCCAACCCAGCCCAGTCCAGCACCCACACAAAACCACTTATGGAAAAAAACAAACAGACTCCACACCAGGAATGAATTTTATACATTTAAACCTTTATTTATATTTTACAAATGTGCTGTATACATTATGAAAATATAAAAGTATAAATTGCTTTATAAAAGTACAAAACCATATTAAACTTTAATACTAGTCCAAAACTCCTATATAAAGATAAAAACACAGTATAAAAATAAAAAAAAAGCCTCTTTTGGCATATATAGAAAACCAAACAAGTAAATGATTCCAAATAACTAACTAATATCCAAATAGATAAACAAACAAACAACTAATGAAAGAATAAGAATAAATTAATGCAACCCCCTTCCCCCTCACCTGGGTCAAGGAGCTGTTTTATTAACTCTTCACAGGAGATGATACATGCACAAGACTAGGCTAGGGGTATAGACTCGTGCTATCCCTCCACCACCACCACCCACCGTCACTGCTTATGAAGGAAACACACCACATCCGGAAGGAACTGTGTAAATTACAACCATTAATTTACAAATGCAAATGTGTGTGTGTGTGTGTGTGTGTGAACCAACAAATATCATTTAGCAGACAGAACCTAAAAAAACCCAGACTGCAATGCACAGTTGCAGCATCACATCATCTTCAATGTCTTATTATTTTGCAGGGGGAAAAAAAAGAAGATGGATTTTTGGCTCAGCCTCCCCAAACCACCTTCTTGGCCTCCCACTACAGGCTACAAATTCCCCCAGGGGAAATTTCAATACTTATTTAACAATCTGGCAGAAATATATCCTGAGGGAGGGGTCTGGGACCAGGTGTCCACCACGTGTGGGTTCTATTATGAGAGGCACAAATGACCACTAAAACATGATAATGTGCCAAGGTGCACCCCCTTAATGGCAAATTTACCTCCTCTGGCACCTGCTGCACCTCTTGCTGTAAGCACAGGTTGGAGGGTGGGTACAATTAAGGGGCATGAGGGTGGTGGGGGACGCAGAACCCACACGGCTGGTGCTGGGGGTGGTTGACACTGTCACCACTAGTACCAGCCTCATAGCTGGGTGGGGGGGTGGTCAAGGCAGGGCTTTGTCTCTTCATCTGCCCTGATGGACAGGAGTGTGTGTTACAAGAAAATCTGATGCTACCCGAGGAACATTTCTGTTGGGGGTATAATTGCCCCCAGGGGCAGATGATCCATGCCTGGGCTCGCCAGTCCTGTTCCAACCAAACCTGCTGCTAGTGAATGGCACTTTGGGGGTGATCATTTTCCACATGGGTGGATTAAGATTCATTTGGGCCCGGCCCCACCCCCCTCCAAGGCTCATGCACCCACCACCCTTGCCATCCTGCAACTGGGAGCCAGCAACAAGCCCTATCCAGTAGCTGAGTGTTAATCCACCTCTATATGTATGTATGTGTGTGTGTGTGGGGGGGGGTTGCAATCTCTTGCTAAAGAAAGGAAATTTTGGTACTAAATAACCAATCTTGTCATGGCATGTAATTATTAATACTACCTCTCAGTACGGTCAAAGCCATGGGTGAGTGTTCCTGGAGTTTTAGCAGGAGCTCTCTCACCCCTCCCCGCCAAGCTGCAGGAAGGTTCATACCCATTCCCACCTCGCAACAATGATTATTCTGTCAATTCTCTATTGTCATAGATTCATAGAATGTTAGGGGCTGGAAGGGAGCTTGCAGATCATTGGGTCCAGACCTCCTGCTCTAGGCAGGAAGACAGCTGGGGTTAGGTGACCCCAGCAAGGTGACTGTCTTGAAAACCTCCAGGGTAGGTGACTGCATCACCTCTGGAGGGAGTTTATTCTAGTTCGGACACCCTGGCTATGAAGAAATTGTTTCCAGTCTTGATAACTGTCCTCACACCAACCCCCACCCCACCCCCACCAAAAAGCTGAAGACTCCTGCAGGCTCATACCAACCCTCCACGCACCCCACACGCACACCTGTGCCAAGGAGTGGTTTCATAACCCTTCACAGGACATAGTCCATCCTGGGAGACTAGGCTAGCTAGGGTTGTGGACCTGTGCTAGGTATAAGTAATAAGAGGTTGTTTCAAGTTCCTAAAATCTTTGTCTCTCTAAAAAATAAAAATGCTGTTGTATGGGCAATTAAAATACCACGGGAGGGATCTCTTAGGTCATAGCATCCTTTTCCCTGCTGTTGGCACCCGTGTTAAATTAATCCCCTTTATAAATTTATCAGGCTCCATCTTAAGTCAGACTTCTTGCCCACACCAGTTGTAGTAGAAGGTTCCTATAAATCTTAATCTTTTGATGTCTTTAAATGTTCAGCCTAAATTTATTCATGACTAAGTTACACCTATTTGTTTTTGTACCACTATTACCTTTTGAGAGTATCAGTTTTGTTATCGAGAAACAATATAAATTTAGTGTGGCATAATCTATTTTGGTAAGAAGACAATGTAGCATTTTATTCATTTTCTGTTTGTCACCATCCAGGTCTTCAATGATTCTTGCCTTCAAAATTTGTTCTAAAGCTTGGTTAATGTACGGAGATCAGACCTGCGGGTCTCTTGTTTTCTGAGATTTTCCCCACAATCTCAGTAAAGATGCTGTCTTCCCATTCTTTGTACCACCTATGCTCATTTCTAATTTTCTTTCTGTGATGGTTATTTATTAGTTTAGAACTGGGATTCTTCCCCACAAAAAACTCCTCTATCCCCTTGTTAGGCTGCAGACTCTGGGTAGTATTTTCTCCTTTGAGTTAAAGAAATCCAAAGTCTCTTCTGTGTTCAAGACCCTGTACTCTTCAGCCCACTTGATTTTCTTAATTCCACAAAGCTTGGCCTTTTGACATTGAAAACCTTAGTTAAAGACCTATTTCTGTTTATCCTTTCATTTAATTTAAACTGAATCAATTCGTGATCACTTGATCAAAGGTTATTTGACCAGCTGGTATTTAATGTCCTCATTATCATGATCCTGGTTTTCTCTGATAAAAGAAAATCCCCATTTTTGGATTAAAAAAAGTAAACCCAAATCCACATTTTTCTATGATGAAAATGAAACCACTAATATATATATATATAATATATATAATATAATTTATATAAATACACACACACACACACACACACACAGTTAATTTTAATCATGGAAAATGTGGATTTGAGGTTACTTTTTTTAATCTGAAAACTGGGGATTTTATTTTTTCAGAGAAAAGCAGGATCCCTGCCCATTACTTACAACCCCCACCCAAACAAGTCTAAAATAGCATCACATCTTGTTAGCCTCATGACTTCAGTACAGAAGTCTGTCAGCTATCACATCCAGGATTATCTGCACCCTCTCCATCTCGTTATTAGAAGGCTTGTTGTTCAGGCTATAGCTGGGGAGTTAGTTCCCATAATGATTCATGTAGTTCTTCCTCCTTTAACAACACTGCAAGATTTTGTATCCACATCTAAAACTTATTCTGGTGGTCTGTAATGAAAGTCTATGGACTCCTGGTGTTATCTGAGAAGAACCTCTTTTGCCTTCAGAATGATTTTGACCAAAAACAATATATTTCAATTTTCAATACATTAAGAACCTAAATTAAAACTTTTTTATACACTGGCTAGTACTTAAGAAAATGCCAGTTCTCTTCTCTGGCCTATACCTAGGCTTCTGATGATTTTTCAAAAGCATGTGAAAGTATACCTGTAAAAGTATGTTTACGTCAATCTGCCCAAGATGCCAGAGATGTCTTTTCTTGTCTATATATTACTTATCACCTGGACTCGAACAGTATATGCGACAGTATATGTGATGCTTCCTATTTTTCAGTTGGAGACCTTTTAGGAATCAATCTATGAATTACTTCTCTCCTGTGCTAGCTAAGCTTTCATTATGGAGAGTTGTGACAGAATGGCCAGTGGATGGTGTGTGACAAGATGACCTTCAGTCAATAACAGAATGTTGTACGATTGCTTCTGGGGGACTTCTGAAGTTTTCAGGCTGGCTAGTTTCCAAACAGATTGAAGACAGTTGCAAGCTAGGAGACAAGATCAATCTCAGCAGCTAAAGTTCAATAAAATGCCTGGGATCAGGCTGGACTGCCACTGAGGTTGAATTCAGGGGGTTTTGGTGTAAAGTCATCATACATGAGTTCAGTGGAAGCTGTAACTGCGAGTATAGATATATCTTGTAAGGGTGTGCTGATAGAGATTTTTTGGGGTTGATACCAATGGCTGATTTTTAACAAGCCATATTGGCTGATACTGATCCAATTCTGATGTGCAGCGGGCAGTATGAAGAGTGGCATCTGTCTAGTCAGGCTGTTGGGGGGGAAGGAGTGGGAGGAAGAAAGGGGAATGGGGGGAGCAGATTGAGTCCCCCACAGTGAGTGAGGGAGTGGAGCTCAGGCTGAGGCAGGGGCTGTGGCAGGGTGGGGCATGGGACAGAGCTACAGATTGTCTAAGGGACACAGGGAGGGGGAGGCAGCTCTCACTACTGCATGTGCCCCAGGAGGGCATGGTGGGACATGTACCCCCAGGTCTGTGCATGGTGTGGGACAGGCTGTCACTGTGGACTGGGGCTGGGTCCACACCAGGCTCTTCCCACCAGGAGGCTGGGCAAGGCTGCACTCAGGGTGTGCGGTGGCAGTGCTGAGAATGGGGAATACGGTGAGTTTTGGGGTGGTTGCAGCCCCCCCAACCCTCCTTCCAGCACTGCCACTGCCTGCCCTGAGTGCAGCCTGGCTCAGCCCCCACCAGGAAGAGCCCAGTGCAGCCCTGGCACCAGGCTGCAGCAGAAGTCTGCCCTGCCCCGTATACAGATCCAGAGGCACATGCCCCTCGTGCCCTCCCAGGGTGTGTACAGTCATGGGAGCTGCTCCCTCTTCCCGCCCCCATTGGATAAGCCACGGCTCCATCCTGTCACTCACCCCACCCTGGCTGTGCAGTGCCTGCCTGATTCCCTCACTCATTATGGGGGTCTCAGTCTCCCCCTGCCATGATCCTTCCCTCCCCCTTTCCTACTTTCCCCACAACAGACTTACCAGTTAGACTTGGCTGCTCTCCATGCTGCTGGGCTGTGCTCCTTACCATCTGCATGCTGCGCTGAAGCTGTGCACATGCATGCAGTATTTATCTGTCACTTAGAAAAAAAAAGCCAATTGCCAATATTTTCTATTTGCCTAATATCAATGCTGATCCTATATGGGACCGATATATCGGTGCACCTCTAGTACTTTAAGTTTTATTCTTTGGGAGAATAAAAACTCAATGACCACATATCCTGAAAGTGAAATATAACCCTGTTGGACCACTTTGCTACTCTGAATTTTACAAGAAAGCCAAATGATATTCTTGTCATGAATGTATAGCTTATTTGCTGATCAGTTTTGTGTTTGAGCTCCTGTCTTATTTTTTTCTGGTGAAGATGAGTGTTTTAAATGTGAACATTTTTCGAAGAAAAAGAATATCTTATGTAAAATCTGAAAATCTAACAGAAATTAAGGAAGCTATTACAAACGATCTATTTTAGCACTTAATTGTAAATTTACAGGCAATTTTAAAATAAATAGTTAAAAACTCATGATTAAAATGGAAAAAAAATAATTTTTAAGTTAAAAAAATATTCATTCTGACCATTTACCTTTTTGAACAAAGTCTCCTGCTGTCATAGTGTACCTCTTACCTTTGTAAAATATAGCTCACATGTCAGTAAAATGTGTTCAGACACATGAATAAGAAAGCGAATGCCTAATCCAGTTGTTATGGGGAATTTGTGCTCCCACTGGATTTTCAAAAAAGAAGGGCTCCATATCTGATTATGATTTGTCTAATTACCTTAAGGGGAGGACATGTGATTTTGGTTGTGGGTACATCCATGAAGTTCCTCTGTCAAACACTGGAGAAGGGATCATAGCAAGAGTTAAATTACTGAGAAACAGACCACACTAGGCTTTGTTGTGTGTTCTTATCATCCACAGGCATATTGATTATAAATCACATCTCTTGTTAAAAGGAAATTTTGCAGTGGTAAGGCATTTTTTCTTACACTGTTGGCAATTGTGATTCATATCAAAGGCAGAGGTTTATTAGTTCACAGTATCTCATAAGATGACCTGTACAGAGATGAGTTGATGGCTGTGATTTTGCTTGTACGTGATCCATGAACCAATGAAGAAATTTGTTGGCTGTCTGAATTTATTTGTATAGTATTTTAAAATGCTTTGAAAAAGCTTTACTAAGTGAATGGAAGGCATGTTTCCCCGTGCATCTTGTAATAGTCATATGGCTCAATATTATATCTTTTAAACTAGTACATTAATATTGTTTGCACACATTTAACAACAGGAGGCATACTATTTTATGTACAAGATTTTAATGATGCAGGTCCCCGGTTTGTTGGGTTTTTTGGGACCGTAGCCCGAAGCTGTCTCCATTCTGAATAAAGCTGTGGCAAGCAATGTGTGCTGTTTTTTGCTCCCTGCTTGCTCTAGCTGACTGAGTAACAAAATCAGTGAGCAATTAGATTGTTGTATCCCTAGTCGTTGGGCACTGCATGGAGTCGGGGTCTAACAGTGTGCCACACCAAGTGCACTTATAAGGGGAGTGAGTGGCACTTTGAGCAGCAAATCTAGCTGCAGAGAACCAAGATAGTTGCCTTAGCCAGGTATCAGGGGTATGTGTGGTAGCTCAGGTACTTGGCCCAGCCAGGCCCGCTTCATCTAAGGCAAACAGTAGTCATAAAGGAAGCACAAAAGTTTTGGAGCTTAGGTTTGGTTCAGGTGTACATCCAGATGTTTCACTTAACCACATATAAGTGTATTGGATATTTCTAAATGAGCTAGAAATCTAAGCATGAGAGTCCCTGGAATAATTCTTTATTCTCTGATGTGTTTGGGGAAATTGGGAAGAGTTACAAAGAGGGCATTTCTACATGTGACTGTCAATGCAACATAAACTCCAGTTCATATCACAACAGGGTTTATTGCACCCAGGACTGCAGCATGTTGAGACGGGGGAGTACAGCCCCAGCTGGCAGCAGGCCCAGGGAATCAGCCTGCCAGAGTGGGGCTGCTCCTGCCTGGCTCACCATGCTATGGAGAGGATGGCTGGGGCACAAGGGTGCTACTGTGCAGGGCTAGCTGGCAGGCAGGCCTTCACTGTCGCACCCTTGTGCCCCAGCCAGCCCCAGTCATCTACATATGCATTGCAGCAGAGTAAATAACTCTGCTACAGACTATTACTTGTGTTGGGCAGTACTATCCTACAGTGGAGTTAATTAGTTAACTTTGGCCTAAAAGCACCACTCATTTAGATAAAGACACCTTACTGTGGAACTAATTAGGCAACTTTGAAATAAGCGTCTTGTGTAGATGGACACAGAGACAATGAATTGGAAGCATTCTAAGAATGGACGGTAAAAGTCTAGGAAACATTTTCTTCCCCTGAACTGATTCAATTGTTTTTGAACTTGAGTTTAGAAAAGGAACGTTACGGTTATATTATGCAGTGAGGCTCAAAAATCACTTGGTAGTATCAGAGCAATTATGAAGGCTAGAATAAGGGTAGTTGATATTTAAAGCTCCTGTGAAGCACTTTTTTCTTTTGTCCAGAATATAATTTGGAGCTAATCAATGCTATGCAAGTAATCAAGTTCTACTTGTGCTTTAATCAGTGCCTATGTACACGGCATGGCTGTTGCTGGAGTCCGCAGAATGACATAAGCATACCCTGGCGTTTCGTCTCTAGAAGTCATGGGTACCAAATGATAGAGGTGCTAAAATCAACAAATGCAGGTAAGCTGCAGTCCTCAAGAAATAATCTCCGTTGCAATAGCACAACTATATAAAGCAATTGTGTAACATTAATTATTTTCCTTTTAAGGATTTGAAGTTACATTAACAAGGCTGCCTTCACTTTCTATATTTGTAAATTATATCTATACAGTCCTCCTCATTGGAGAATATCAGACAGCCAATTGCTTCCATTTCAAGGTAAAATGATTTTGTATGCTTTTTAAAATTAATGTTATCTGTAAGAATTTATATGGGCTAATAGCACTGGAAAAATGAACAGCAGGAGATAGGTAGCAGAATCATGGGGACTTTGCTCCACAGACTCAAATTTATCACGCAGGTTGCCAGGAAGATTTTTAGGCTAAGGCAGGGTGCTCTACTCACAATATTAACACTTTACAATGATGTAAGAGAGGACGAACGATCTTGCATCTAAGTGAAATTTAAGTAGGAAGGGTGTAACTATCCAAATCACTTTGGTGCTGAGTCAGATTGAACTTTGTTAGTAAATGTGATTAGTCATGAACCAAAAAAGATGACAAAACCAGAAGGGAAATACAGAGCACCCAAGTGAGGGACTAACATAAAAGGGGTGGGGGAAAGGAAGGGAACACAAGTAGGTTACAAAAAATACAAAGTTAGTCAACTAAGCCCAGGGGTAGGGAAATGTGGTGGGGCGGGGAGGTCATGGCTCTGAGAGACAAACCCGTACAATGGTCTGCAATGGTGGAGAGGGTAGGTTGAAAACAGTTTCTTAGATTATAGAGTCTTATTGCGAGGGTCTTCTTCAGGTGGAGTGAAGTCATTGAAGATTCCTCTCAAAGTCCGTTGGGTGTAGAGGAGGAAGTGAATGAAAAATACCTGAGCTCATTAATCAACACATGTCATCAGTTGCTTATTTTCTATTTCATTTGAAATAAAAAAACTGGGAAGTACATCCAGACCAAATATCTAGGAAGAGATGCATATAGAAAATCTCCACTTAGTCCTAAAGCATAATTTTTGTGGTGCTGAGACTTAAACAAGTCTGACATATAAATATGTACACAAAGGCTTCAGTCTGTAGGCAGCCAGGCCAATGAAGTGGTATGCTTGAGCTGTGAAGGGTCAAGCCTTGGTAGTATGGAGAGAGGCATCTTCTAAAGATAAAGGCAGCCTTCCTCCTTTTTTTCCTTTGAGTCAACAAAGGATCCAATACCTTGGCTTGTGAGCCAATAGCTTAATTAATATTAAAAGCTTGTACAATTGATTTGAGGGCGTTTAAAAGAGAGTCCTGTATATAAAAGGCTTTTCTTATTCATCAACAAGCCTAATGGGGCCACTGAATACCTTGGCCTTACCTTATACCAAACATTTTAGGATTACAGCTCAATTGTAATACTTGGTTGACTAGGAACAATATGAAAAATAGAATCATTTTAAAAACAAATATTAGATTTATAAATATTCTGAGGAAAGCAGGTTGTATATAATACATTAGGCTGAGCACAAAATCTGTGGTGACATTCATGTCAGACCCTTTACTGCCCTCTATTGCACTCATGTGACTCCTGCTGAAGTGTATCCGATGACAGGATTTGGCTAGAAGCATGCAGGAAGGACTTTTCCATACTTTTGCAAACTTAAATCCACGCAAAGGATTTGGCTAAGGTTTTTAAAGCTATGTTGAGACCTAGATGCACAATCCCCACTAATTTCAATGAGCAAGATGGTTGCTTAATGGTCTACCTGGACAAACACAGTAATCATCCTGGTCAATCCTCTTGCTTTAAGGATGAGATCACTTGTACCAGATTGATATATAACACAGTATATTTTACTCTAACTACTTTGTGAAGGCAGATCCAGCATTCTGCTCTGTCCTTGTGCAAGATGGCATCTACATAGAGTTTACCTTCTCTTCTCTGCTTCATCCAGTTGTACTAACTTTTCAGGTTTTAATAAAACCTTGAAGATATTTTTGGATTCAATTTAAAATAATGGTTGAGTATTGGTGAAAGATATATTTCATATGGTATTGTAGAGAATGCTTTGAAACAAGAATGATACAGACTTTAATGCACTATTGGTGTAGAGGTTTACTAACGAATACTATATTCATTTTGGCACTAGTCTCAAACAATTACATTAATTACATCTGTTGTATTGCAAGCAGACTTGGCCACAGTGTCCACAGATAAGTTTAAGACCTTGTTTACTGCTTGTTGTGATATTTTTTTAGTTCTTTGCATTGAGAGAAACAATGGGAAAATATGTTGTTTATGCTTAAGAAACAATTTCAGTTTCATTCTTTGCCAAAATAAATCTAATTTTGTTGAAGATCTTTTGCTTCTCCTAACTTTGAAGGATCTGAAATAGTCAAATGATCAAAATATACAATCATATCCATCTTTCAAGCAGTTGAAATATCACAGGGTTTTTTATGTTGGGGGAGATATATTTGCTCTTGCAGAAATAACTCAAATTTGGCCAAGTTTTGCATATGCTCAGCAGTTGGGCAGTTAACTTCTCAGAAGACCTTGCATGCACTGAGCATGCCCCTCTCTGGGGCTATGGGTGCCGAACCAAACTGTTTTTGGGGTTGGTGTTCTCAGAAAATGGTGCTCTCATGACACCAGGTACTGGGCAGTATCACAGAGAGTACAGAATCTGCCCCTCCCATACTCCTAATATTCCCCCAACTGCACTCTGGAAATCTTATTTATTTCTGTTCTACTATTCTTTTGTCTTTTATTGTAATCTGTTCTAAACCTGTTTTGGGAAGGCCACTTATAAATCTAAAAAATAAACAAATTTATCATAATATATATGCACAGTGGAATCAGATTAAAGTTGCATAAGAAGTTTTAATTCTGATATTCCTTGATTTTAGAATTAAAATATTTGCAAGAGACAGTAAACAGGTAATGGCAGAATTATTCTTGAATCCAACAAAGGTATGTGTATGTATGTTTTCATAGTTTCATAGTAACTAGGGTCAGAAGGGGCCTAGAGTAGGCCATCTAGTCTGACCCCCTGCCAATGGCAGGAACGAGTGCTGGGGTCACAGGGCCCCAGCCAAGTACCTATC
>JAGPOW010001918.1:10590091-10600258 GCA_030014935.1 Caiman crocodilus | reverse complement strand
CCCTCTCTTCTGGTGTCCCCACCTCAGCCCACAGTTTGGTGTCGTCAGCAAACTTGGACAGCTTGCTTTCCACCCCCTCATCCAAGTCAGCGACGAAGACGTTGAACAGCGCAGGCCCAAGGACTGAGCCCTGGGGAACCCCGCTACTACCATCTCTCCAGGTCGAGTACCATTTAGTACAATTTTCCTGGCAGTGGCCTAGCCCCTGGTGTAAGCTTCATAACTGAAGAACATTTAAGTCCAATGAATTAAAAGTCTTTTAAAGTATCCTTTTATACCTCCTGAATATTATAAATTCCCATGTTACTGATCTCAGGTACCTGACTTAAGAAAATGGTTGTGCGCCATAAGCAGACCACAAAAGGCTTCACGATGTCATCAATCCCCTGAGGTGTCTGAACTCATGGGGAATGGATTTGGTCAGACATGCCTAGATGATTCTAGGGGTCCAGAGTATAACTGTGTTTGCCTAAGGACATGAGCAAACAAGGTTCTTTGGGTAAAGCGGATATCTTTTATTAGACCAATTTAAATAGTTGGGAAAAAATATTCTTTTTAACCTTTGGGTACAAATACCCTTCTTCAGGCTGAGGAAGCATTCCAAGCTGAAGAGGAAGGCATATACAATCTCCATCATCCCTGATATACTGGGAAATTCCTTCCTGACCTCAAACCTTGTGATCAGTATGATCCTGAATATATGATGAAGATATACTGGTCAAGCACTTAAAAAAGAACATTTTTTTTTTTTTTGTATCACTGTTTTACAGTACTTGGTTTCTGGAACTGTTTGAATTTATGCCTGCTCATAATTGTTTCTTCTTCCAGCCATGTTTATCTCCCTTTGTCTGCTCCATAAAATAATCTCTGGGGAGAGGTATGGATGGTCTAGACATGGCTATGACAGCTGCAGGGTGCCTGAAGAGTCTCCAATGTGAGGGAACTCTCAACCACACAGTAAGAGACAGTTCACATGTCTCTGTGTGACAAATACCAAACCATAACCATAACATGGACAAAGGTCTTCCCAATGCTTAATGAATCACGTGATTATTTGCATGTGAGGATTCACAATTTTATTGCATTTGCTAGGAGTGGCTTAGGTATATTTTGAGTTTGCCTCATTGCAGAGGTTCAGACTAGAAGGTCCCTTGAGGTCCCTTCCCTAGGAGATGGAGATTAAGATGTGCTTCTAATAAGATCTTGAAGCTCTTAAATATCAGTTAACTCTGTCTAAATCTGAGACCTCATGGCAGGAAGTGTCACAGTTAATACGCTTATTAAATATATCAAAGAATGATTCCCTGTCAAAATTTCAGGATAAATTGAGGTTATAATGGATTCAAGTTTAACCCATCAGCAATTAATCTAGATTATTATTAGTATTGTTTGTACAAATGAGTTTAAATTTCTTCATAGTGAAGTATTATAAATTGGACAGTATATGAGGTTAAACATTCAGTCAAATTCATGATGCCTTAAACAGGGGTATAGGGCAGGATAGTAGATAATGAAGTGCTGTTGACTTGACATGCACCAGATCAACACTCGGGATCTCAATATTGCACTGTTAGGAAGGTGTGATACACGTTACACACAGGCACGCACACTCTCTCTCTCTCTACACATACAACACTATGAGTTCACATACACATATTACTTTGGTTAACTTTACAGGCACAGGCCTTAACCATACAGTATTAATATGAAACAGAAAAAATTACTGCAAAAAATGTATAGGAGTACAATATAATACAATATAAAACAGTAAAAAATCAATAGAAACATAAGAGAATGCTATTTACAATATAAAAAGGGGCTTATTACAATAATAACGTACGTACAAGAACTTAGCTTACCTATGACTTCTTATAGTTACTTATAAGGGATAGAGAGGGCAGAGAGAAAGATGAAAATGTTTGAGGAAGGGGAGGGAATGTATTTTTAAATAATAAATAAAAAGAAAAATTGGGGGTTTTGCTACAGTGCAAGGGAATTGATTTGGAAACAACAAATGTCTGAATTATAGTGTATTGTTAACTACAGAAAGACTGTTTACATTTTCTTCCATATTTCATAGATTTACTACAAACCACTGCATTTATTGTAAATATCAAATATTGCAAGAAATGGAGTTACATTTAATTATCTAAGACAAAACCATTGTTTTAAAAAGGCTCAAATGTTGGAAACCACCAAACTTCTACATCTAGTTGAAGCTCATGAGGGTCCTGCTCAAAATTTAAAGTCCTGCTTAGAGCAGGAAGTTGAGGAAGAAATAACTTTCCACTTTCTTATAAAATAGTTAATCATCTAAGATAGATAACATGTCTAGTAACTTCATTCTACATCTTCTAAAGCACACCAAATAACAGCTAAAGCCTAGGTCCGTTACCATCTTGGCTTGAGATACACTAATGATTGAAGTAGTTTAATTAAATATATATATAGTATTTCCATGATATTGCTAATTAATATTTGTTAAGGTCTATAAACATATGCACAAGATCCCAGCTGAAATTAGTGGAGTTGTGCCAAAGTTCACCAGCTGTGGGTCCTGCCATAGAGCTTTATATAACTGCTAAGTATTATTACTGCTAATATTACCGAGAAATTAAGGTAGAGATAAAAAAAAGAGAATTAAAATGGTAGAGAGATGGACATTGTATTGACTCATGAATGTATAGTTCATTGCTAATTCCAAAGTTTGTTTCTTTAATAATCTAAGGACTAGTCTGCACATAAAAACAGTATTGCTTTATCTACACTGGTGTCATTAAATAGGATGGATGCAATTGTCCTGTTGTAAATGTAAGGTAAATAACCAGAAAGGGAAATCTTGGATAACTTGAGATAACTGCATGTTGCTTAAGCATAGCTAATGGTTTGTTAACTCAGTCAATTGTACTTGTAGTTTTTGTTCTGATTTCAATAAAAAGAAAGGCTAAATTTTCTGTAGGCCCTCTTTCAACCTTCAATATATTAAAGCTGAAGCCAACTTTAAAGTCTCCTGGTCAGCTTCACTAATAAGCTCCATTTGCTTTGGGCTGCTTTGCTGAAGGAAACCAACTGTTACTTTAGATTAAATACAGAGTTAAGCTATGTTTATGATTGTGTTTCTAGAGTGGGTTGGGATTTTTTTGACAGTTTTGTTTTAGAAGAAATTGCTGATTCAAGGAAACCAAAAGTCTATGTGGGAAGGGATCCGTTTCAATAATTTTCCCAACTCAGAAATGTTGACAAAAAGGTTAAACAAAGGATGGAAAAGGTTAACATGAAATGAATCATTTCATTCCAGACTTCAGTCCTTGTTGCATCTGATTCAAAGTGATTTGGAATGAAAGACCATGTTCTGAATCAAACACTTGAACATCATTGCTCCCATATCCTAAGTGAGTGCTGTTATCATGTGCACACACACCATTCAACACAGGACTATTTTCAACTCATTTTGAAAAGAGAACATATTTAAAAAACTAGCAAGTTATCATTAAATAGAATTGTCATCCCCATTGTGGTGCATGAATTATAATTGATATGAATCAGGTCCTTGATGGCGTAATCAGTTTGGGCATAACATTTTTAACAGCTGGAAAAAGTTCAGAAGAACACAACAAAGGTTCAGAAAACAAGTCCAAAATAAGATGAGAGAAACTGTGAAATCATCAAGGATGATTGTAGATCATTGATTTGAATTGTAGATGCTGAGGTGAAATGGGTGGGTAGCCTGTAGAAATCATTTCTTACCTCAGGTATGCCTTGAGTCTTTTTTCTCTTTCCCTCTGGGTGTTTTGCCAAGCACAGCTCTGTGGATAGACCAGTTAAGTACGATCTCTAATACAGTTCTCCATTTCCAGTTCAGTAGAACAGCTATGGGAAGTGTTGGAATTACACTTCTGTAAGGCAAGCTTGTCATTTGAAGTTGCTCTGACTTCTTACTTTGTACTTCTTACTTGGAACTACTAGGAGGTAACCTCAGTGGTTCATGGCATCATTCCACCATTGTCTGATCTGTGCAAAATGAAATTCAAGACTTCAGAGACCCACTTTTCTTGCAAGCCAGAAGTGTCAGAATCCACCTCTTCTAGAAGATCCTCATTGTTATTGGGGAGTTAAACTGGTTTTTAAAATATTGGGTGTTTTCCTTCCACAATGAAGGAAATATTTTTCACAAGCTGTTCATCAACAGACTACTGAAGCTTTATCTAGAGACTTGTAAACAATTGGATAGAATTTCTGAATAATAAATTATATTGATGGAGGGTAAGGTACTTGCAGAATATTTTTTGGAAATACTTTGATTGTTAGGTTTGTCTGAAATGCTGAGGAAGACTGGACAAGTTATCAGTTTCTGTTACTGTATTAAACATAACATCTTAAAGGGATGATGTAAAAATACACTGAAGATGGCACCGGCATTTCCGTGTAATGATAGCAAAGCTAAGTAAATAGAGGTAAAGTTGTATTTCATGACTGTATCTGGATTCAAACTGATTTTCTCAACTCTTGTTTTCTAATAATTATAAAACAGGGTGATGGTTAGCAATTTTGATCCTCTTTTTAGGCCTTGTTCCAAGTTTTGCTGACACTACAACACAGAAGGCAAACAGTATTGTACTTTCAATTTCCTGACCCCAATGAGGACTTAACTGAGGCTAAAACAAGACCTTGTATTTCTTCCAGGACAAGGGGAACCTGGGAACCTGCAAGCCTACAAGCCCATTGTCACAGTTTAAGTACCTGGGAAGTATCCAAGATAACACTTCCTTCTAGGACAATCTTGGCTAATATGAGTTAATCGCCATTTAAGCTGACGACCATCCCATGCTTGTTTTGATGGGAGTCAAAGCCTGGGACAATCAGAACCGAAATAAACAGGATGTCTACTAATGCTACTTTTCTACTTTTCACTATGTCTGAACCTGAACTTGTGTCCCTTGACCTCTTCTGTTCTTTGGGGTGTAGACAAACATATATTCTTGCTATGTTTATTAATATATATGGCATTACCACAAATCTTTGAACATGGGAAATTGTTCAGCAATGTTCTAATGAGGTACTGTTTATAAATAGGCAGCTAAGTAACTTAGGTGTTGGTAAATTGCCAGGTTCATAGATTTCATAGACGTTAGGGCTGGAAGCGACCTTGGGAGATCATTGAGCCCAGCCCCCTGCCCCAGGGGCAGGAAATAAGCTAGGGTCAAAGGATCCCAGCTAAATAAGCATCCAAACGCTTCTTAAAGGAGTCCAGAATAAGTGCTTGCACCACCTCTGGAGGGAGCTTATTCCAGGCCTTGGGGGCTCAGACAGTAAAGAAGTTTTTTTTATATGTCCAACCGAAAATGGTCTTGGAGGAGTTTGTGACCATTGGACCTTGTCATCCCTTGGAGCACTCTGATGTTCCCCCAGATCCTGATGCACCCCCCTGATGTAGGTGTTGTTACCCTGTGGGGTTGGGCCAACTCTCAGGATCTCAATATTGTGCTATTAGATAGGAGGGTGACATGATTGCACATATACAAACACACAAATCAATTACATGCATGCACACACACACTAACACACTACCAACTCAGGCACATATACAACTAAACCAGCCTAGGCACATGCATACCCATCACCAATTCAAGCACATACACACCACATACCAAAAATTAGACAACAATCAGTTGTCAATACCCACACACTCTGTACACATTATGGATCACTAATTCCTATATCACACACACAGTGACATATATACATCTACTCACCAGTTCACACACATACAACTCAACTACACATACACACAGGTGAGTTCTTAACTTGGATGGTACAGTATGTATGCATGTGTTTGGAGTACTTGGGATACATGAGGGAAGGTTAAGGTGAGAGAGAAAGTGTAAGAAGTGAAAGTTGCTGCAACTGGGATTAGAACTGGTAGACTAGACAGAAGCTGGGCTGAGGAACTAAGGTTTGGGGTTACTTAAGGTCAAATGGCCCCAGGGTTACTTGAGGTCACTGGTGCAAGGGAAAAAGCCCAGTGGCAAGACATAGACAACCAGGAAAGAAACTGAGGCAGAAACCTGGGAGCATGAGGCTGGAAACTGAGGCAGACAGCTGGAAGTTTATGGGTGGGGGGTGCAGATAACTGGCAAGGAGGAAACAGTCAGTAAACAGACAAAAACCCAACTCAGGGTTTCAAAATAAAAGGTTTACTAAACAGACAATGAACTACACAGCCCCCTGACATTATTGGTTCACACACACACACACACACACACACACACGCACTCACAATGGCAGCAGGAGAAAGAGACTCAGTGGAAGGGTTAGGGTCCAAGTATGGAAGAAACAGTCCAAGTCCTTGGTTGAAGAGAGGGTGGAGTGATAGCTACCTATCCAGGCTGGAAAGGGGTCTTTGTCCAGCAGATGTTGTTCAGAGGGGGGTTGCTGGAAGGGCCTCTGGGTGAATAGGTAGTATGTCACGGTGCTGGTCTAGATGGAGAGGGTGCCCCAAGGAGTCAGTCTTCACTACCCGTTTTTATGGGGCAGACTACCTTTGACCTCCTATGGGGAGGGCATGTCCAAGCAATGTCAGTCCTGTTCCAGGAGGTTTCAGGTGTTTTTACTGAGCGTGTGCAGGCCTTGGCACAATGGTGGGTTGCCTCATCTTTTGTTTCTTGAATGTTGAATGTGCTTGCAATGGCTGGGTCGAGGTATTGGTTTTGATGGTTTGGTCATTCAGAAAGACCTCTTTTTAGACCTATTGCCATTGTCTCTCAAGCACCTTCATTCATCCCTATTCATTCAGGAACCAAGTTACACAGGAGGGGTAGGTATGAGTCAAAGGTTACACAACAGGGCATGGGGACAAGATGGAGACTCAACAAACAAAATGGAAACTTGACATGACTTTTGCTAACTTACATATGTAGGCCTAAATCATATCATAGCATATCAGTGAAGCAACAATATAAAACAGTAAAAATCAGTATAAACATAATAATTATACAAAATAAAGGAGAAAAAACCAAAAGAAGTAGAACTTGCTACTGAAATCAAATGCTAAACCTTATCCTATGTTTTAGCTCACTTATACTTATCAATAGGGAATAGAGAGGGAAAGAAAGTCAGAAATGGTTGGGGAAGGGGAGGGAATGCAATTTAACCACCCCCACAAACTGGGCTTTTTGCTACAGTGTTAGTTGTTACTAAGCAAAAAAAAATATTAATAAAAACTAGACATATTGTTTACCATATATTAGATTATTTAGGGTCCTTAAATTAAGCTAATAAATTAACTTTAAATGAACCCCATTTTTTTATGGCCTTAGCCCTCAGATACAGGCTTAAACATTAAGTGCTTTAATTCGGACCCATTTCTTTGACTTGATAGTTGTTACAGAAAAGCCTTTTTGTTTTAATTTACATCAAGTTTTGAACCAGTGGCCCTTATACAGAAGTTCTCATTCGGGCAACGTTCCCAAAAAAACATAAGAAAGAATTTTGCTGAAATAGTTTATAGGCATAAAAGTAAATGATAGCTATCCTGAATGAGTGCACTAAAGAGGTGGGGAGGAAGGATAACAATCATTTTTATAATAATTATTCACCAGTGTGAAGTTTTTTAAGGTATTAGTCACCTAATTATGCAGACAGGCATCTAGTGAGATTTTTTGAAAAGTACTAACTGCCACTAAGCAGGTATTTATATTTTTATGAGGCTAACTAATTTAAAAAATCTGGTCCCAAATCCCCATTAGAAGTCGGGGAAAGTTAGTCCATGCTAACTGCAAACCTTAGGACTCTGAGGGTTATGTCCGCATGGATGCATGGTTGTAGCCCTCTTTCCACTTTCAGAGGGCTAGAGCATTGTGGGGAGTTCCAGCTACCTCTGTAGAACAAACACAGTAACTACTGTTCCTAAGAAGCACCCTCTAGCAGCCATGAGGCATGCCTGTTCCTTGGCTGTTCTGGCATAGTTCCCTATGGGTGGCTGGCAGATGTTCTGAACTGTCCATTGTAGAAAGGGTTTTATGCAAAGCCTAATAGTGTATAACTAATGATATGGGTTGTAGGACTTCCTGTCCCCATTGTATCATTCATTTTTCAGCCCCCTCACTTTCTATTAAAAACTTGTCATCCTTAAGAGAATTTGGTAGGAGGAGTTAATTACTTCCATGCAAATTTTAATTACAAGATATGGGCTAAAACAGATGTGGCTTGGGGGCTTGGACAGTAAAGAAGTTTTTCCTTATGTCCATCCTAAATGGTCTTGGAGGTGTTTGTGACCACTGGAGCTTGTCTTCCCTTGGGGCGCTCTGGTGAACAGGCATTCCCTCAGATCCTGATGCACACCCCATATGCACTTATAGGCTGCCACCAAGTCAACCCTGAGCCTTTGCTTCTCCAGGCTGAAGAGTCCCATGGCTCTCAGCCTCTCTTCATAAGGCCTATTCTCTTGTCCTCTGATCATGCACATGACTCTTCTGGAATCTTTCAAGCTTCTCCATGCCCTTTCTGAATTGTGGAGCCCAGAATTCGATGCAGCTCCAGCTGTAGCCTCACCAAGACTATGTACAAAAGGAAGATGACATCCTGGCTCTTGCTTGAGAAGCATCCATAGATGCAGGCCAGAGTTTTGTTCACTTTGCCAGCTGCAGTATCACATTAGTGGCGTGTTCATCTTGTGGTCAATGACCCCCCAAGTCTCTTTTGGCCTTGGTGCTAGTAAGTGTAGCAATGCCAAGCCTACAAATATGATGATTTGAGGTCCCCCTTCCTCCCCCAGAGGTGGAGTACCTTACATTTCTCTGTATTGAATGCCATCAGGTTTGCACTGCCCACCTTGAAAGTCTGTTGAGGTTGGCCAGGATCACTAGCCTGTCCTCAAGTGTGGACACTTTTTCCCAAAGTTTGATGTTGTCGGTGAGTTTAGCCAGTCCACCTCTGACACCAGAGTCTAGATCATTTCTAAAGATGTTAAAGAGTACGGATCAGAACCTTGGGGAACACCACAGGTCACTGAGTGCCACGTTGATTTGGTTCCATTGACTACCACTCTCTGGGTCCAACCTCAGAGCCAGTTCCCCAGCCACCAGACCACAGGGTAGTTGGGGCCTCAGTTACACAATTTTTCCATGAGGACATCATGAGATACCACATCAAAAGCTTTTTTTAAAGTCCAAATATACAATATCAAACTTTTCTCCTTTGTCCACCACCTGTGCTGGTTCCAGCAATATAAAAAACTGCCCTGTACTGGTCCCAGCAGTATAAAAAGCTGCCCTGGCAAGCAGCTCAGGGCTACTTGTTTTCAGGAGCTTCTGGGGGGAAGTTGGCCATACCCCTTCTTGCCTCAGGCTGTTGCTGCTATTGCCACCCCCTGCGCAAGGTGGGGTGGTCCTCTGCTACACACCACTGCCTCCTGAAATGGGGAGGTCACCACATCCTCACTGCACTGTACTGCACTGCAGCAGCACACCCCAGCTCTTGCATTCCTGTTCCAGCCTGCTGCCCAGCCCATCACCAACATGCAGTCAGAGGACAGTGTGAGAGGGAGGCCTGTGCTGCCTGCAGCCCCCTCCCCCACCATCACTGCTGATGCCTAAGGTCACCTTGCCTGTCTCAGCTGCCTCAAAAGGCCACCCCCAACCTTCGCCTTCACTTTCACCTTTACCTGAAACATGCCTTGGGTGGCTGACCTAGATGGCAGCTGCTGCTGCCCCACCTCAGGAGAAGGGAGGGGAATTCCCTGATACACCACCTTGCCCTGCCCTGCACTGGATTACTTCTGTAATTGACTATTTGTTCCTGCACTCCCTTGTCTCACTGCTTCTGATCCTGTGCCTTGTTTCCTGGCTGCTGTCCTGCTGCTAAATGCCTGGCTGGAGGCCTGAGGGGCTCCTGGACTGAGCTTCAACAAACAAAGTCCCTCTACCACTCCAGACATCTTTTACATCTGCCTCAGCAGCCTCCCCTGTGTGTTTTGACCTTGTGTGGTATGTCTTGGGGTCCACTCCCCCTACCCTTCTGTCTGTTGTGTAGCTGAGTAAACTAGCTTGAGTTTCCCCTGCCCATGTGTGTGTGTGTATCATAGTATCATAGTATCATAGTAGTTAGAGTCGGAAGGGACCTGGGCAGATCATCTAGTCCGACCCCCTGCCTTGGCAGGAAAGAGCACCG
>JAGPOW010001918.1:10557989-10575873 GCA_030014935.1 Caiman crocodilus | reverse complement strand
ATTATATATACAAAGTAAGGGAAAAAATATTTCTTAGTAAGAAAAAACCTTTTGCTCAGGTTTCCTGTATAATTTTCATAAAGAAGATGGTGTTCTTAGATGCATCCATTGTCTCCTCATATCTGCATTTTAGGAAGCTATTCACAATAATGAGCACAAGGCAGCTTTCATGTTTTCGCATTATTAGTACACTTCAGTGAAAGTGGACTTCCAGGCAAATGAGGCTGAAAACCTGCTGTTCATTCCAGTTCTTTTACCTGATGTAGCTCATATAACTGTTTGGAAAGGGGGGGAGGGAGGGAGCGTGGAAAAAGAATACAAACAACTAATCACTGAAGTAAGGGTCTGAAATAGTAATGAGGATCATAGAATAATTTCCCAAACTATATATGGAGAACAACATATATCATTATGATTGATTTTTGCTAATGCTATTCCAAGATTAGATTAATAGATTCATAGATGTTAGGGTCGGAAGGGACCTCAATAGATCATCGAGTCTGACCCCCTGCATAGGCAGGAGAGTCAGACATGTCACATACTGAAAGAATTATTAGAAACTACTGGGCATGTTCCTCATAAGACATAAGTAAATCATTTCTATTGTAACCAGCCAGTTTCCATTTCTTTTCTTACACTTAGGTTTGGCCAGGTTTGACTGTGTTCCTGGATTTCACCAATCCAGATTGTGCCATTTGGTGGGCTGAAGAATGCAAGATATTTCATGTTCAAATGCAATATGATGGGATTTGGATTGTAAATTATTCATAACTTTATATTTTGGGGAAATGAAAGCCATTGGAAGCTTGACAATGGCATGTTTCCTTTTTCATTTCCCAATACACTGTAAGGGCTTTATTAAATACTTGAATCAAAATACAGCTTAGTATTAGTACTAATGTACTAATCTTGTAGCTGCAAAACCAAAGACATTTAATGAAATCTATCTGCTACTGAAGCCAATGGGAGTTTTGCTATTCACTTTGATAGGAGAAGTGAGTTTAGTGTTTGTTTTTTATGGGTGTTGCAATGGCACCACTCCAGTAAGTTGACTTCCCAAACTGATAAGTGTGAGTTGAATGTTAAATGTAGTTCTTTTTGTAAAAAATGAGTGGAGGAGGAAAGGAAGAGAGAATAAGATTTTTTTTTCTTTCTATTCATGGTCCAAGTTGATCATTGTAACTTCTTGACCTGCTTACTGTTCTTTTTGATAATGAATAATCACCAGTATAATACTTTTAAAATAATTTGTAGACAAGTGAAAGACAAGTGAATAGCAAGTTTTAACTAAACAAAAGTCATGTTTTATATACTTTCAGCTGAGATATAAACAGACAAAAATCTGTTAAGCTAAAAGTGACTGTTTCTTCTGGTTCCAACAGACTATGGATCAGTCTCATAAAAATCGGACGCCCATTGATCTCATTCAGCAAAGCCCTTCTACATATAATTCAAAGTACATGGGTAGTCCAGCTTAAATGTATAACTGGAACATAGGCCCCATCCTCCAAATATTGGCCTTAGCAATGCAATAACTCCAGTGCTAGGCACGGCACTTCAAGGGAAATTCTTTTATCCATATTTGCTACCTTCATTCATAGGGATTATAAAAATGTAACAAGCAATTTAAGGGGCACTTATCTTCTGAGTGCCTTACATTGGGATCTGCCTGAACACTTGAGAGAGATTGTCCCAACAGGGACACCATATTTGTAGTTCATTATTATCCCCAGTAAAGGGATGATGCTAGATTCAAAAAACAGGTAAGGAACCCAGGAAAATTCTAGCCCAAGGATTGGCTAGGTGAATCTCCTTAAAACTGGATTATCTCCATGCCTCAGGGGTGGAGAGAGACATGCTGCATGAAAAGGGCTGGCAAGAGCCTGCAACATGGTCCAACCCCATGGTTGTCTGCTGGACCCTTTGTGAGTGAACCAGTGGAGTACATAAAGGGTCAAGCAAAAGAGAGCAGACCCCCAGGATGAGCACAAGGAGTTTGTGAGTGAACTTAACAAATTCTTTAGGGTGGGGACATAGCCCTGGGAACCCTCAGAGAGCAGGAAGCTGGTTCCCTGCTGAGCCTGAAGACTTGTGAGGGGGGGTCAGTAAGGGTGTGATAGACCTCCGTGTGAGTGGTCAGGGAGAGGACTGTGGTTGGACTGGGTCAGCTGGGCAGAAAGAGACACCAGCTAGGGAAAGGTCCCAGGATACCAGTGGAGGCTTAGATCCAGCAAAACATGACCTGAGGGAAAGCCTTAATGTGCCTAAGTGTCTAAAGGGGGAAGCAAGCCCAAAGGTGCTGCCTGGTTTGCAGTGGCCATTTGCTCTGCCTCTGTGGCTCCACTGTGTAATAGCTCTGTAGGCTTGGAGAAGCCATGCACAGGCAGAGAAGAATTCACAGAGATGCGTGGGGAAGAATTTGTGTTTTGCAGGGGTCTGGAGTGGAAATACTCTATGCAGACTGCTAGATGCCTAGACCTTCATGGGTTAGCCTGTGGCAATTGGAGCCTGCAAGTGTGTGATGAGAGCAGTGGGGCACTGCCCCTCCTTCAATCTATTGGGCCATAGTCAGAAAGCCTGGCTATTAGTTGTATATAATTAATTGGAGGATTAATACAATGAGTTTTTAACATACTGCATAAGTTATTGGTTTTGTATTTGTTTTCCTGACCACCCCTTAAGTGTAAATAGTTATCAACTGTTAGTGTTTGTTTATAAGCCCATCCTTGTTTGTAAGTAGAGTATTTGCAAACTTTTGATTGTATTTAATATTTGTTTGCATATAGCAATCATTTTCTGTATATATATGCATAAACATATATGTACATATGTTTATGTATATATAAACATTTTCTGTTTATATATATATATATAAATTTCTGTAAATATTTACTCCTGCTCTGCAAGGTCTCACCATTATGAAAGGGAGTCCCTCCTCTCAGGAAGCCTCTGGCCACTCCTAGGTGAGCTGAGCAGGGGTAAAGCTACGTGGCACCCTAGGTCCTGAACATCTAGACATGGCTGTAGGTAGTGGCACACACCAGGGATTACAAAAATATTAAACAACAGTGACTTTAAGTCCTACTTCTTTTCCTTCTCTGTACAAAGTAATAACAAGGAAGAGATTGATGGCTACTTTAATTCTCTGCAGGACAAGATGCCTGGTGGAGAAGCTGCGAGGGAATGCCCTGAAGCAGATGTTGGTCAGTGGAGGACAGTTACCTCTGGGGCCAGACCTCTTGCTGTAGAAATGCCCTCCCCGCCCAGTGCAGTTGGGGAACAAATATAGGGCCCCGGCTCCACTGGAGGAGTGTGTGGTGGGGGAAAGTTCATTGGAAAAGCCTGCCACCATCACTAAGTGAGCTGAGAGCTGGCCAGGTAAGCAGAAGAAGAGATGCCATGTCATCATTGTGGGTGACTCCCTGCAGGTTGGCTATCCTCCTATGTCTGGCTTGAAACTAAGTACAATGGGGGATGGGGAGGCAGGAGATGGAGAGTCTAGAACCTACAAACTGTGAGACATGCAGCAGTACACCCCACATAAGTACTAAGGTGCCCTTCGGGCATCAGAATGGGGGTGGGGGCACCAAAGGCACCATTAGGAAGGTTCAAGTGCCTCTATACTAATGCTAGGAGCATGGGGATCAAGCAGGAAGAACTTACATTTCTGCTTGCAGGTAATAACTTTGATTTAGCGGGGTTAATGGAAACCTGGTGGGACCCTACCCATGACTGGGTGGTATATATTGAGGGCTACTGGTTGTACAGAAGGGACAGAGTAGGGAGGAAAGGGGGTGGAGTTGCTGTCTATGTAAAGGAGCATCTACCCTAATCAAAATGAGGTCAGAGGAGGAGAAAGTTGAGGCATTGTGGGTTAGGATACATGGAGGTCAAAGGGAAAGGTACTTGGTGGTGGGGGTCTGCTGCAGACCCCCACACCAAGAGGAAAAGCTAGACTTGGAATTCTTGAGGCAGTTCTCAGAGGCCGTACAGTCTAGGGATGTGGTTGTCATGATGGACTTAAACTATCCTGACACCTGTTGGGAGCAGCAGTCAGCCAAATCCAATCATTTGCGTAGGTTCTTAACTTGTGTGCAGGACCTCCACCTAACACAGGATGTATACGGTTGCACTAGGGGAAATACCTTACTGGACTTGGTGTTGGCCATGAGGGAGGACCTGGTAGGGGAGCTGCAGATACGTGGTTACCTTGGGGACAGTGACCACCAATCAATCTCATTCACCATCCAGCATAGGGTGGGTAACATAACTAGTAAGATGGAAGTGCTTGACTTTAGGAAGGATAACTTCAGGGTGCTTAGGAGTCTAGTTAATGATGCACTGCAGGAGAAGAGTATTGGCAAGATGGGAGTCAAGGAAGGGTGGTTGTTCCTAAAGGAAACGATCCTTTGGGCAAAGAGGGAGACTATCCCAGCATGAGGGAAAAGGGGAAAAGGAACCAAAAAATTTCCTTGGCTAAACAGGGAAATCCAGGGGAGCCTAAGGGCAAAAAAGAAGACATATAGGAAGTGGAACCAAGGGGAAGCTACCAAGGAGGAGTATACCTACTTGGCCTGCACTTGCAGGCAGGCAGTTAGAAAGGCCAAAGCAACTACAGAGATGAGGCTGGCAACACAAATTAAAGACAACAAACAACAAAAAGTCTTTTTTTTAGGTATTTAGGGAGTAAAAGGAAGGTGCAGGGCAGCATAGGACCCCTACTGAACAAGAAGGAGAAATTAGTCACAGAGAGGGGGGACAAGACTGAGCTATTCAGTGAGTTTTTTGCCTCAATGTTTTTGAACGGGGGTCAAGATGAGTCTCCGAATGAGCTCTCAGATGGACATCTGAGGGACACCAGCCTACCAACTGTTGACTCTGACTTGGTACAGAGTCACTTGGATGGACTGGATGTGTTCAACTCAGCAGGCCTGGATGAGCTTCATCCGAAAGTACTGAAGGAATTGGCTGGTCTAATAGCAGAACCACTGGCACAGCTGTTTGAGCACTTGTGGCACTCGGGTCAGGTCCTGGAGGACTGGAAAAGGGCTAATGTGGTCCCTATTTTCAAGAAGAGGAGGAAGGAGGATCCAACTAATTATAGGCTGGTCTCACCTCCATCCTTGGAACGGTCTTTGAAAAGATTATGAAGGATCACATCTGTGGGAGTCCATCAGGAAAAATAATGCAGCAGGGAAACCAGCATGGATTTGTAGCAGGTAGATCATGCCTGACCAATCTGGTTTGGTTTTATGACAGGGTCACAAAATGCTTAGACTCAAGAGTAGAGATGGATGTTGTTTTCTTGGACTTTAGCAAGGCCTTTGATACGGTATCTCATCCCATTCTCATAAATAAATTAAGAGGCTGTGACATAGACATTGACATGGCCCAGTGGGTGGCAAATTGACTTAGCGGTCACACCCAGAGAGTGGTAGTAGATGGGTCGGTATTGACTTGGAAGGATGTGGGTAGCGGGGTCCTGCAGGGTTTGGTCCTTGGACCTGTACTTTTCAATATCATCGTCAGTGACTTGGATGTGGGTGTGAAGTGTACTCTGTCCAAGTTTGCAAATGATATTAAATTGTGGGGTGAAGTGCCCACTCTGGAGGGTAGGGAACAATTTCAGGCAGACCTGGAAAGGTTAGACAAGTAGGCAGTACACAATACAGTACAACAAGATAAGTACAGAGTGCTGCCCTTAGGGCGCAAAAGTATCCAGCACACCTACTGGGTAGGAAGTGACCCTCTCAGCAGCACAGAAGTAGAAAGGGATTGCAGAGTCATAGTGGACTCCAAGCTGAATATGAATTGTCAGTTTGATGAAATCATCAGCAAAGTTAACCACACTTTATCATGCATCAGCAGATGCATGACAAATAGAACCAAGGAGGTGATGCTTCCTCTTTATGCAGCATTGTCAGACCACAGTTGAAGTACTGCATCCAGTTTTGGGTGCCGTACTTCAAAAAGGATGTTGATAGACTTGAGAGGATCCAGAGGAGAGCCACTTGTATGGTCAGAGGCTTACAGGACAAGCCCTATGAGGAGAGACTGAGAAACATGGACCTCCTCAGCCTTTGCTGATCTCTTCAGCACATATTGACAAGAGCGCCTCTTGGGATAACAAGAAATAATGGTCACAAACTGGCAGACAGAAGGTTTAGGCTAGATATCAGGAAAAACTTCTTCATGGTAAGGATGACCAAAATTTGGAATGGGCTTCCAAGGGAGGTGGTGCTCTCCCCTACCTTGGGGGTCTTTAAGAGAAGGCTAGATAGGCATCTGGCGAGGGTCATCTGACCCTAGCACTCTTTCCTGCCTAGGCAGGGGGGTCAGGCTCAATGATCTGTTGAGGCTCCTTTTGACCTTAGCATCTATAAATCTAAGTACTTTTTAGAAAAAAGAACATAAAAGATGCATTTTAATTATGACCTAACATCTTAAGGTATCTGTTTTAAATTAGGAGAGTTAATATTTTCTAAAACAGTAGAATCCATTTTAGTTTTCTTGTACATTGTTATTTCTCTACATTGCAAATATTAACACAAGGTTTTGAGACCATTGTGATTGTAGAATGTTGCATTATACTTTCTGCACACCTAAGATGACTAGTAGAATTACTGTACTTTCAGGACTGAACTACAGTTTCTGGATACTGTGCCCTGGTGAGTCCTACACAAGGAAAGGAATATGTAGAATCTGTGGCTAGGAAGGATGAAACTATATTGCAGCTGGAGAAGTCAGTCTCATTTGTTTGGGTGAACTGAACATTGCACCCAGCAGTCACTAGTCTGAATTAAATGTAAGTACATTGGATTTTGTTGTTGTTTAATTTCTATTCCAAAATCAGTTTCTAACTAAAACATGTTTACTTGGCCCATGTATTATTTCTGGTAGGCCTTTATGTAGACTAACACTGGGGAGAGATGATAAGGCGGCAGCTATTAATCAGTCATGCAGCGTTGATAAGTCCAGGCTAGAATTTTAGTCCCAGTGCTCCATAGAGCACAGTGCTGTTAATGGGACACTATGCTCAGGCCCTCAACATTTGCAAGGGATGGTGAAAGAAGGAAATAGAGTCATGGCTGCTCCCTTTATGAAATGGTTTATGAAGCTATTTGGTTGTATCAGTGGAGTATGCCCTTAAAAGAATGTAACAGTTGGCAATCTGTCTCCATTGCACCAAGGACGTTGGGTTTGTTCTGATCACATTGCATCCCCTGATGTATTAAGACCCCATAATGCTTTCTAACTGTTCTAGCTCTGTTTGAGCTTTTTCTGCACATAGTCAAGTTATTATAAAAGGAAGCACTAGTAGAGTCAGGTAATACTCAAAGTAACAAAGGGCCAGATGGTTTTTCAGTTATGCCTTGCTGGAGTTGTCACCGATAATACATGCATATTCAGCAACCAAGTTTAATGCTGTATGACACTATGTAAGAAAGGAAGCAGAACCTTTTCTGATCCCAGACAGGATGAAAATATTACAGATGTATGTACAGGCATCAAAAGATGTGATTTCAGCATGGGAAAGCATATCAAATCTAGTTTTGGTTTATTTAGCTTGTATAACAGTAGTCTTTAAGACATGGTACCAAGGGCTTTAGCACCATCTGAACGTGTCTATTGTAAGTTTATGTCTTTGTAAGAACAGTTAACCTGGGCTGCAGTTAAAGTAACTCTCTCTTCCTTTGTTCTCTGAACTAGCTAAATTAAAGCTAGTTCAAATACTGCTACATGTGCTACAATCAAACCTCCAGTTGCAATGCCAACAAATTTGGTGTGCTCTGACAGAGATTTTTTAGGATGAAACCGATGGCCGATTTTTAGCAAGTCATGTCTGCCAGTACCGATCCGATTCCAATATGCAGCCAGGCAGCTTGGAGTGCAACATCTGGCTGGTAAGTCTGATGTAGGGGAAGAGGCAAGGGGGAGGGAAGGGACATGGGGAGGCAGATTGAGGCCATCATAGTGAGGGAGGGAATGGGGCAGGGGCAGGCACTGCACAGCCAGGGCAGGGTGTGGGATGGAGCCATGAGTGGCTCATCCAGGAGGTAGGGGGGGCAGCTTCCACCAATGCATGCAACTCAGGAGGGCATGAGGGGGGGCCTGGATCTCTGTGCGAGAGCAAGGGTGGGATGCTGCTGTGGGCTGGGGCAGTACACAGCTCTTCTTGGTAGGGGGCTGAAGCAGGGCTGTGCTCAGGCTGGGCAGTGGTGGTGCTGGGAGAGGGGCTAAGGGGGTTGAGTTGTAGCCACCCCAAAATTCACTGTAGCTCACCTGACCCCCCCTCCCAGAGCCACTGCCACCCACCCTGAGCATAATCCTGGCCTAAGCTCCCTAGCCAGGAAGAGCCCAGTGCCACCCCAAGTCCCAGCTGACAGAAGCAGCCCACCCTCACCCCACACGCAGATCTGTTCTCCTGGTTTGCATGCAGCGGCAGGAGCCACCCCTCCACACCCGCTGGATGAGCCACTTGCAGCTTCATCCTGTGCACCACCCTGGTTGCGCAGTGCCTGTCCCTGCCCCTTGATCACTTCCTTCCCACTGCTGGGACCTCAGTCTGCATCCCTGCCATGCCCCTTCTGTCACAACAGACTTACCAGCTGGGTGTGGCTGCTCTCCATACTGATGGGCTGCACTCCTCACTGCCTACATGCTGTGCTGCAGCTGTGTGCATGCATGGGGCATTTATTGGCCACATTATTGGCCACATCAGCCAAAGAGCCAATTGCTGATTGGCCAATTTTCCTTCTAGCAGCTTTTAAAAAATGGACCCACCTGAACAGAATGGGAAGGGCTGCCTGGCAGAAAGACAGTTTGTCCCAGAGGAGACACTGTAGGCTCTGAGGGCAAGTGGAGCTGTCTGGGAGCAGCCCGGTGGAAGTGGGAGGGGTGATGTAACCCCAGCAAAGTTTGAAAAAGATCCCTTAGCAAAAGCCCGGGAAGGGCCCTGAGCTGGGATTGGCTAAGAGGCTTGGATAAAAGGAGGAGCAGTTTTTCCCACAGGGGGAACAAGAGAGAGAGAGGGGGCTGAGGGACAGGCTGGAGACTGGATTCAGAGTCTCAGTGCAGTGGTCCCTTGGAGAGGCCCTGAGAGAGGCCTTCAGGAGAAGCAGTGGTGGCAGGAGCAGGCAGGGACTGCTGGTGTGGAGAACCCAAATCTGAAGAGACCTGACTGCAGGCAGTGTGGCTGGGTGAGCACAGCAGAACTGGAGTGGGGACTGCCGGAGTCTGCCCTAGTTTCCCTGAGGTGAGGGATGAGGGGCCCCAGGGGCAGGCAAAGCCCAGGGAGGGGCTGCATTTGCTGGGAATGTGAGGCTGTGTGGGGTTGCTATAGCCTGCAGCCCAGACACTGCTCCCAGCAGAGTCAGGGAAGGGGGTCAAAGGCAGGGGAAGGCTGTCTTGCAGGAACTGCAGAGGAACCACTGCTTGCTACCCGGAGAACCCAGGAGCACAGAGACGGGCACCAGTGCCAGGGAGCGTCCACAGACCTCGTGCAGGGACACAGGCAGTCCCACTTCCTGAGATACCCCGCTGGGGCAGCACAAATAAGTTCTTGAGGGTTTATTAGACAGTATATCCATGTGCTTATTTAATGATTATTTGTTATGATGTAAATAATTAAATCTTGTAAATAGTTTGAGATCTGTCTGCAAGGGTGCTTGATTGGAAGGGGAAGCTCTCTGCTCGGGGGCACTGCAGCAGCTTCCTGGGGGGCTGGGCAGGGCTACTGGCTACTGGGTACTCCAGGATCCCATTATTCAGGTGAGGGCGCATGTAGTGTCACACCCAGAGTTACATCCTTATATTGGTGCTGATTTGATATATCAGTGCACATCCTAAACAAATCCTAAAACAGTGCAAAGTGGACATCTCAGAGAAGAATGTGTGTGTAAATGATTCTGATTCTCATTGTGTAGCATTACTGGTGATTCTGGTTAATTTCTTAGTGTAACTAAGAAGCTAGTGGAACTAATGGTTAGCTTTACGTCACATATGTCAGCCCTTGAACAAAGGGGTCACAACTACTTACTCCCTCATTGCCAGGGAGTAACTCTGCCCTAAGACTTTCCTGCCCTGCCGAAGTTGTCACAAATAACATATGCACTTCATTAGCAAAGTTTATTACTGTATGACACTATGTAAGATAAAGTCAGGGAGGGTACTTTCAGCTTATAACATTTTTCCTAAAATAAAATACTTCATAATGTGTACAACAATACAGAATTTCTTCAAAGACTGAATGCAGCACAAATAAACAACCAAAACACCAAAGCTCATAAGATTGCATATAAAAACACCCACCGGTGATTATTGCCATTACATATTCTGAGTCAAGATATAGTTAATATAATGGCATATTGATCCCTGTGTAATATGCAGCTTGATGCTCTTTTACTAAAGTGTAGCATTAAGAATTAAGTATTTGTAAAATCTATATAAACTGCCATCTCTTGAAGCCAGGAGATGTTGATGGACAATTCTGCCGTGTCATGGATCCACCGGCATCCATTGACCCCACCAACCCCACTACAGACCTGCTAGCATTCTCCAATCTAACCCAGCCTTCTCCCTACCCCGTTACTTACACTGGGCTCCCTGGGCAGTTCCTGGCACCGGTCATCTCCTGCAAATTCTACTCCCATGTGATCATAGGCTGGACACAACAAATGTTTGTATGCACCTCGTATGGATCTAATATAGAAGAATGAGTCAATAAGGTTCTTGAAAAAGAACATTGCTTTCTGAAAGACATGGAGCTGGATTTGTACATTAAGTAATTTAAATTCTTTCTGTATATATATATTTTGATTTGGAAAAGTACCATGTTGATATAGAGGGCTTTCCTGTGTTTTTCTGTCTTCATGAGTGAGGATGAAATTCTGTCTTTGAGCTTCTTCATCTCCTATTGAAGTCACATATGCATGTGTGACTGGCCACATGTGGCCAAGCATGTAGCTGAATTATTTACAAAGGTTATTTCAGAAAAAATCTTATAAAGCAGGTGTTTTCAACCTATTTTTAATAAGTGTACCTCTGGTGGCTCCCTTTTTAGTAATTGTACCCCCAGAGAGGTGGCGAGTGGATGTACTCTGAGTGAGTGTGTGTGTGCGCGCGTGTGGGAGGCAGAGGGGTTGGTGAGCAGCTGGATGCCAAGCAGGAGGGAAAGGAGGGTGGTGAGTGGCTAGACACTGAGTGGGGGCGTAGAGTGTTTGTGCACCCCTGCTTTCACCCCGCTCCAGCCCTGCTCCTGTGAGGAGGAAGCGGCATGGAGTGGCAGAGCTCCATCCCCGCCTACCCCTGTGTACCCCTGGGACCTTTCGAAGTACCTCTAGGGGTACACATACCCCCAGTTGACAAACCCTGCTGTAATGCATACAGACATGTTAATGGTGGCCACTGCATGTTTAACTTCAAGTATTAGAGATTAAGATTTGATTGCAGCAGGATGTTTATTGACTTTGCACTTAATTGAAACTGGTGGGACTCTGACTTTGAGTTACTTAATATTTTTTTAGTGTATGTGAGATCATTGGCCCTACTAGCTTTCCTTTGTCATGACAGCAGGGTTGATGGAAAATATTGATATGATACAAATCCATATGCCCTTTTTTTTAATTGTATCTAGCAACTGTATTATATGAAAAGAATTTCCTTCTGAATTTACATAGTTCTTATTTTCTGGTAAAGTGTATGCCTAGTAATTTTATAGTTCTTTTAAATACATGACTAATAATTAAACTCTTTCAAGCATTAGATATTGTGATATATTATTCTAGGATTCTAGGTTGTATTTTGTCACCTTAAAGTAGGCTATCATGAATAGATACATTTTATACTCTTACAGGTCTGGTTTTTCAAATGAATGGATGAGTGAGTTTTAGACATTGTACCATGAGACAGCTTACAAAAAAAGACATAAAAATCTATATTCGTATATGAGTAAATAGATGTGACATCATAGATTGATGTGGCATCAATCTGTATATTTTTACTTTAAATTTGAACTAAAATCATGCCATCTATTTTCTCTTTAAGTGATAAGATTAATAGAATGTGAGGAGTCCATTACAGAAATATACTTAAACCAAATTAATTAATTCATTCATTTGTTTGTTTGTACTAGCCTCTAGGCTAGTACACCTTCTGGGTCAGGGCCGGTGCTTTCACCCCAGCCTAGGTCTCTCTTTCCCTCCCTCCAGGACCCACCTCCACCCTGGAGCCACGGCACCCATTGCCTCTGAAAGGAGTTCCAACGCTGGCTCTGACTGCAGCCACCGCTGACTCCTTCAGTGGTTCTGCTGATCCTCCATTCATCTCCTTCAGCATATGGATCCCTTGCAGCTCCTGCTGCCCCTGATGGTCTCCCTTCCGATGGAGCCGATCCCTGCCGGTCTTCCCCAGCTTGGGGATCCTCCACAGCTTCAGCTGCCACTGCTGCTGTCAATCCCGCTTCCGGTCTCCTTGCCGGCTCTTCCAATCCTTGCTGGTCTTCTCTGGCTGGGGGATCCTTTACAACCCCAGCTGCTGCCACTGCTGCCGCTGTCGCTGCTGCTGTCACTGCCACTGCTGCTGCTGCAGACTGCAGTGGCTGGATACCTTCTGCCTCACAGTCTCCTGCTGCTCCTCCCGGCCTCGGCGTACCTCCTCCCATGCTTTTGCGGCTGCTTTTCATCTCTGCCAGGTGGTGTCTTGTCATGACATCACCCGGCCCCAGCTGGATATGGGCACGGCTGATGAACTGCATGAGCAGTTTCCTGCCACACATTTCCTTGCTCCTCTGGGTCCCTGCAACACGTATGTTGTTTTCTTTTCCTCTTAGTTTGGTCTGGGGTTTGCCTCTTAATGAGGCTTCCCCCTTTTCTGGTCCGTTGCCCCTGGGACACACTTTTACCCCACTTCTTTCTCTCAGGGACTATCACACTCTGAGTCTGGAGGATCATCCCCTTAAGGTACAACCATCCCTCTTGGACGCCCGTATCCTCTACCTTTTGGGTCCTCAGTGTCTTCCCCACTAATCTCCTAAATTCATTGAAGTTGGCCCTTCTGAAGTCAGGGGCTTTAGTCTTGGTGTAAGCCCTCAACACCCTGTGTTGGATAGTGAATTCCAGCAGGGGATGATCACTGTCACCCAGGTGGTCAAGGACATGCAGTCCCCTTACAAGGTCATCCCAAGTGGCCAAGACCAGGTCCAGCAAAGCATCTCCCCTAGTCGGGGTGTGCACTTCCTGGATAAGGTGGAGGTCTTGTATTTCAGCTAGGAACCTACGCGAACAGTCAGAACTGGCTGACTGCTCCTCCCAGCAGATGTCTGGGTAGTTTAGGTCCCCCATGACAATGACATCCCTAGACCTAATGGCCTCCATAAGCTGTACTTAGAAATCCTGGTCCAGCTCAACCCCTTGACAGGGTAGTTTGTAGTAGACACCGACCGTAAAATCCCTTTCACCTTGCCCCCCTTGAAGTTTGACCCACAGTGCCTCTGTCTGACTTTCCTCTGCCTCATATTAAATTCTTGACAATGTGAGTTGCAATTTGACATAGAGGGTGACCCTCCACCTTTCCTCCCAATCCTGTCCCTTCTATACAGTGTGCATCCCTGAATGCCCACTGCCCAGTCATGGGTGGGATCTCACCAGGTTTCTGTGAGCCCCACTAGGTCTGGATTCTTCCCTGCTATCAGAAGGCAAAGTTTCTCCTGCTTGCCCCCCATACTAAGTGCACTAGTGTACAGACATGTGAGGCCTCCTGAGAGTGCACATACCTCCCCCCTGCTCCCAGGACTGCTGTTCCCATTGTTGCTTATCTGGGTTTCTGTTTCGCTTGTTGTCTTGCTAGTTGGTGAAACATCCCTTCCTCTTTGGGCGGCCCCTTCCCCTGATGAAGCTAGTTTAAAGCCCACTAAATGAGATCAGCCAACCTAGAGGAAAAAATGTGTTTACCCTTGGGTGAGAGATGTAGTCCATCCCACCCTAGCATGTCCTCAGCCCTGGAATACAGGTCATTGTCCAGAAATCCAAAGCCCGCCTCATAGCGCCAGCTTAAATAATGCCAGTTAACTACACCGATGCAGGCCTCGTGGTGTCTACTCCATCCACTTACCAGGAGGGTGGAGGAAAATACCACCTGGGATCCCATCTCCTTGAGTAGATGACCCATGGCCTTGTAGTCTTCCATGATGGAGTCACTCTTACCTTCAGATGCATCATTCATCCCCACATGGACCACAACTAGAGGGCAATATTCCGAGGGCTTAATGATCTTTGGGATGGTATCTGTGACATCCTGAATCCTTGTGCCGGGCATGCAGCAGACCTCCCGCGACAAGGGGTAGGAGCGACAGATTGGACCATCAGTTCCCCTAAGGATGGAGTTCCCAGTGACCAGAACTCTGCATCTCTTCTTCCTTGGGAGTGCCTCCTCACTGCCTCTGATGTACATGGAGCAACCTCAATGACTCTGGGGATATGTTCTTTTACCTTCTCCTCCTGTGTGGCAAGGGCCTGTTCACAAGGGGAATGTGAGGAGACACAATGATAGTACGAGCCACCTTGGCCCCAGACTTGACAGGAACCTGCTGCCATCATTTAGTTGGGCATTTTTTGGGGGAGGGTCTCTCCTGTGGATTCCTTGCCCTGCAGAGAATAAAAATACATATCTGTTCAAATACACCTAAGATAAAATCCTTCCCCCCCCATAAATTCAAAGAAAAGCAAATAGATCATTAATACAGAAAACTTTACACAGTCAATCCTCACTCTTGAGAATGGTCCCACTGAAAATATATATCACTTTCATCCTCTGTCATCTCTAAAGAAATTCTATTATTCTCCAACAGGATTCTGGATGGACTCATGTATTCAAAAAAATTATAGTTAAAATATTTTTTACAGTTTTTTGAGTGTTTTAAACATACCAAAAAATAGAAAATATAAGCACATGGTACCTTATCCTTAGTCTGTTGTACTGTTTCCAAAACTCGTAAATGCCAATAACTTTTTTTCAACAAAATATTTCTCACCAGAAGGGTGGTAAAGCACTGGAATAGGTTACACAGAGAGGTTACGGAATCTCCATCTTAGAGGTTTTTAAGACTTGGCTAGACAAAGCCCTGGATGGAATAATCTAGCTGGGGATTATCCTGCTTTGACCAGAGGGTTGGACTAGATGGCCTCCTGCTGTCCCTTCCAACCCTAATTTTCTAGGAGTCTAGGGTTTGTTTGTTTTTTTTCAAATTATTAGTAAGTGTTGCCATTGCTTTAATTAAATTCAATAATAGTATTAATTTTTCTTTTATCATTAATTGCTTTGGGCTTGCAACCATGGCTAAACTAAATTGCTTTATTTGGAAAAAGC
Source organism: Caiman crocodilus (assembly GCA_030014935.1). Classification (NCBI taxonomy): domain Eukaryota; kingdom Metazoa; phylum Chordata; order Crocodylia; family Alligatoridae; genus Caiman; species Caiman crocodilus. The sequence goes on along the minus strand of JAGPOW010001918.1, from coordinate 10,560,510 downwards.
ATTTCCAAATGCTTTATTTAGTAATATAATTGATATAATTGATAACCCTTTCTCAGTACCTCACTACATCCAGTAATTCAGAGATTTAGGGTGTGTGCAAATGTTCTCCCCACCTAGTTTATGATCAGAAGGCCTACTTTAAGCTGCATGATCAGAGACAGGGACTGGCATGTACAGACTATCTTTAGTACCAGGAGAACCTGGTGTAACTCAGAGTGAAGTGTGAGGGGCAGGCAGGATTCAGAACAGCTAGAAAATATGGGGTAGGGGGGTGAGGGAAGGTAGTAGGAACTGGTAGGGTTCTTGGATGTGAAGGGCAGAAAGAGGATCATGTGGTGGGGAGTGGAGGTTGTCATTTTGGTGCCATAGTTTGCATTATTCTCCAAAGGGATTCTGGATGGACTCATGTATTCAAAGACAATTTGCATGGATGCAAAGCAAGCTTGGGGCAAGCACCCTGATGTTGACAGTCTATATGGATATTCCATGACCTTGACTACTGAAAAGTAAGACCTGCTTTCTTATCAATTTTACATGGAGAACCCTTAATCACATTTGAAAATCATTAGCACATTAGCATGGTGCCCATTGTGAAGTATTTTATATGATCCTGATTTTTCTAGAAAGTGCTGAGCATCTGCCATCTGAAAATCTGATTCTTTTTGTGTTGTCTGAAGTTGTACCAATCAAGAAGTAACCAAAATTGCTAACATAATCATGCAATTTATGACTGTGATACAGCTTGCCTGAATTATATGTACTGGAAGAAAGTCTTTGCTTTACTATTTACATTGCTTTCTTCTGAATTAATTTCATATCTTAAAATATAAGTGAACTCCTAACCATGTTTACATAGTTTTCAAAATGCTGCCATTTAAAGCCCATGTAAACAAGGTCCACTTCAAACTGAAGAACAAACAAGGTGGTGGTTCTGGGCTTCACTAACAGAGCCTCAGGGACCACTGTCTTAAGAGGTGGAATCATCTTCCTCCCTTCCCAGTTTGCATTTGAAGTTCCCACTAAGTCATACTTATCTCACATGACAGATTCTGGTTTGTGTCTTGTTAGAAAGGATGAGGGAAAATTATGCCTTTATCATATGCTTTGTTCTCTGCTTGGCTAGGCAGAATGGAGTTTAAAATATTCATAGTTTTCAACTGTTATTTTTTCCTGCATGGATTTTCATCCTCAAGCTGGCAGCCAGATACTAAGATGTAAAATTGTGTCACTCTTTAAATGAGTGGAGTTATGGCAGTATGCACTATAAAGCTGTAGCCTGCAGGTTAACCAACAAAAACTTTCAGAAAGAAACAATTTTGAGGGGTTAATATCAGTAGCTTGACTGAAAGTCCTTCTGCTACCCTGAAATTGAGACTGCCTGTTAGGCCTGACTATTTTTGTACATTAGTGAATTTATTTTAACATTACTTACAGAAGGTGCAGACTGTTCTTTAACTGAGATCAGAATATTTCTCAAGCTAGGATCACATGGTCCATAAAAAGTCTCTGTCTATATTTTAGTATATTTTCACATACCCCTGAAGAGGCAACAGTTAAATTATATGACTCACATTATCATTAGTGAAGTATTCTAGGAAGTATGTGTAGGTCAAGGGGTCTGAGGGAGCAGCAGTAAGTCCAGAAGGATTCAACAGAGTTGTCGTGGAGCACCTCACTGCCCCACTCCTAAAGAGGGAAAAGCTGCTGGGGAAAAGCCCCAGTGGGCAGAAGGTGCACAGCTGCAAGTCACCAGGGCAACTAATGAGAGTCAACTGATCCTAAGGGGCAGGGCCTGGCTCTTATAAAGCCTACAGCCAAGGCCAGGCTGGCAGTTCCCTGCCAGCAGCCAGAGGGGCAGGAGCTCCGGGATGATAGAATGCAAGTACAGCTCACAAGAGCTCTGGAAGCTTGAGCAATGAGGCAAAGTTATAGCTAGGCAGTTTGTGTTGTTATGGCCGGGTGCCTTATGTTTCAGTTACAGCCAAGGAGACTTATGTTTGTTTTGCTAGTGTTTGTAAACCGGTGGTTTGGATGAGGCTAGTAGGGGTTGGAGGAGGCCTCATAGGCACCAGTGAGGGTGCAGTGTCCTCATAAGGGCCCACAGGGGTGTGGGGCCCTAGTGCCCGGGAGGGTGCAATTCAGCACCAGAGAGGGCGCAATAGCATGGGGTGCATAGACCCTTGGCCCCAGGAAAGGGGCAACTTTGAGAAACCCAAGTGGGTGCGGTAAGCCCTAGCAGGGGGCAACATGTGAAAAGTCCAGAGAGAGGCAGTAGAAGGGCCCAGGCATGGGCATGGTGAGCCCCAGACAGGGGACAGCATTTTGAGAAGCCCACAAGGGGCAATATTTGAGAAAACCAAGACAGGTGTAGTGAGCCTGATAGTAGGCCAGTGCAACAATAGACCTCAGAAAAGGGGCAGGGTGGTGCGGTGGACCCCAAGAAAGGGGTTAGCAGTGCAGCGTCCCAGGAGAAGGACGGGGTGCTGCGGTGGTCCCCCAGAAAGGGGATAGCGGTACAGAG
>JAGPOW010001918.1:10539847-10557889 GCA_030014935.1 Caiman crocodilus | reverse complement strand
GTGGGCCTGAAAGACCGGAGGCTCGATATAGAGTCCCAGAGTGGGTAAGGGTCCCTGAGAGGGGGACCACATTTGTAGACAAGGCCTAGAAAGGGTACCAAGACCCCAGAGAGGGGTGACACTTTGGGCAAGGCCCAGAGTGGGCAAAGAGACCCCAAGGGAGGGGTGGTCTCACTGAGAGACCCAGGAGGGGGTGACAGTACTAAGAAGGCCAGAAGGGGCCCCAGGAGCCCTAAAGAAAGGGCAAGACTAGATTACAGAAGAGGCCTGAGAGAGCAGGCGTGTATCTTAATTCGACAACTTCTATTCCCATCTGTGAGGCTTGGGGCATGGTATTAGGGGTGGATGGAGCCATGCGTAGCCCATAAGGCTAGGGTGCCTGGGAAGCACCCAGTATACAGGAAGATCACATAGAGTCCGGAAGATCACGGGGGCAGGGGTCCCAATATGCCGTGCCCAAGCAGGTATAAGGCAGCCTCCCAACATATACTGATCATCAAAGTCGTGGCGGATGAGAATAAGAGGTGCCCTTGGGCCGGCCTAGGCATGGTGAGAGGGACCTCAGGGAGATCATGGCCCTCCTTGGAGGACACACTGTGACAAGAGCCCATGTATTTTTGCCAGACTTTTGTTTTGTAATTTAGTTTCATTTTTCAGAGCCATCCACACTGTTTTTTTGGAAAAAGAAGCTTCATTCTTCCTAGGTCTACTTTTGCTGGGTCATAGAAATTCATAGGACATTGTCTGTGGGGGGTAATTTTGCAACTTGGGATGACATTAAATGGGTGAAACCAGGTGTCCTGGGGAGACAGAGAAGAGGGATTGGGAAGCCCCGCCTGTGGGGCACAGCATGGGAAAAAAACATTGAAATAAAGAAGGAAGCACAAAAAAATTACTTATATGTAGGAGGAGCAAGGCTGGAGGGATGAAGAAGAGAGCCTGCATGGTTCACAAGCCATGCCTTTATGCAACTGAAGTCAGTGGGTGACATCATGGGGATGCACCAGCTGGCAAGCCTAACCTGTGCCTGAAACAACTAACGATCTTGCCCCAAGGAGGAAAGAGGGACACAATAAGTCACAAGACATATCCACTGAGGAGAAGCAGCTGTGTTAAGACCTGGTGCCCTGCCAGAGGTTGGTGTAGGTTGGGGTATAGGGGAGGTGAAGCCCCATGAACATTCTGTGAGTGCAGTGGTCATCCCTGAGGAGACCTTTGAGGCTTTACCCCTCCACTGAAGTGACATTCAAAGATGTGGCAAGAGAGTTAGGGAGAGGCCAGAGGGTCAACCGAAGCCCACCTTCGTTAACCACAAAGCCAAAGAGCATGCGCCCTCTACAGCACGGGCCAAGGCAGCACACGAGCAGGCGTTCAAAGCCAGGCCAGTGTACCAGGCATGATGGAATTCAACCTCTTTGGGATGCCTTATGTATGAAACATTTATTTATGTTGATTCTTTTTAAGAAAACTTAGAGAATTGCTAATAATCAAATACTGCAGATATCTGTCTAATACAAAATAATAGGAAAAATACACTTTAAGTCATACATTCATTCTCTTCAGAAATAGAGAACACTTACCCTTCATCCCTGAGAACAGCTTTAATCAGGTGTACTCCCCTATCTAGATGGCTCTATTATTTTCTGACTAGATGGATCTATTATGATCTAATGTGCTATTTTCTGTTTGAAACCATCAATCACTTTTTATATTTTTTTTACTTTTCAGTAATTCACAGTGTGTTTTGCCACTCAGTTGACAATGGGAGAAGATCCAATGATTTACAAAATAGTTGGATTGCTTAATTTTATTTTCAAAATGCGATCGTTTCATTATGCTGTGTGTGCTACTATCTTTTAGGCTGTTTTATTTTTAATGTATTTATTCATATTAATCCTGTTTACTGGTAGCAACAATGCATGCTTGTATATTCAAAACATTCAAGAAGGAGCTCGTAGTATAAAGACAATGAGAGAGTTTAAGAAGGAGAATGACAATCATTAACAGTACATAGAAGTCACCCTTATTCACTTAGCAAACTATGGACAGTATGGACTGCTGTATGTGCATACATGCAGGCATCAGATTTTTTGTAGGGCTCTGTCTTGTATCAGACTTGTATTTCTTTCCCTTTTCCTAATGCTATTCTCTTCAGTTGTCATTATTATTTGGAATTTCCTTTGTTACTGCTTTTGCAAAAGAAGGTGCTTTTTAAAAGCAATTGTGATGTGGGGAAATGGAAGAAGTTAGCTTTCCTTAAAATTGGATGAACTGCAGTAGACTTCCCTGTGTCAAAGTACAAAGGTGTAAAATTTGCCATGATTTTTTTTTTTATTAAGTGACATTTTTTTTGTTATTCTTTAATATGTTTTATATTTTACTGCTTAAATTATATATAAATATATAATTTTCGTTTTAAGAAAGGTTTTTACCAGACGTTTCTGCTCCAGATTAACATCTTAGTTCCTTCAGTGAAAATGGCCGGGTATGCTGAGCTGGCATCTTCATGCCTTATCCAATCTAAAAGAAGAAAGGTTTTTAAGTGAAAGCATGCTGAATCTCTTTCCTAGTCTTAATTGCCATAATAATCACACTATGCTGATATGTTCTCTGGACAACATCTGTTCAAAAGTGGCCTTGTGTCAGATTTAATATATGGGTAGGCACTTCGATGGAAAGGAAACTATAGCGTACTCCATGCATATTTTGCATTTACAGTATTTTGGCACACAGGTGTTCTGTATATATTTTTTCAGGTTGGAGCAGACATTTGTGGGTTCTTCTTTGATACAACAGAAGAACTTTGCAGACGGTGAATGCAGGTTAGAGCGCTTTACCCACTTTCTGTGACTCTCAATGATGAATATAATGTGGTAGGTTACAGATGCTTTATTAGTTACACACACACACATATATAATATTAATGTGAAATATATATTTCAATTTTTATATCTATAAATATACTTGTATAATATAATCCAATTATTGTATTACTAATTTTTACTGTTGTTATATGCTAACTTGCCAGTAGCATATTAATATAGCTTACATCCCTGCTAGCACAACATAACAGAAATAAATAATCTGGGATATAATTATTTCCTTGTCCTTGCTCTTTTTTCTCTCTTTTTTTTTTTACTCAGTCATTACTACTCTTGTATGCACAAGGGTTATCCAATTATAGCATACCATAGAAATGCAGCCTTGTGGCTTTGAACACCACTTTAATTACTTTAATTCCTATCAAAGTGAGATACATGTATATTTCACTGGATTGTACCTGGCACTTTGCATCCTTAGACTGTATCATTGAAATTCTAACTCCAAAAGTTTCAGCTACATGGGAAATAAGTGTATGTACTATATGAAGTTCACCACTGGTATCTGCAGCCACACGCTCATTGAGTAGCAGCTCCCTTGGACTCCAGTAGTATTTCAATTGCTCATTGAAAATGTGGCCTACAGTGCTCTCTTCATAATGATAACAGTCCAACATTAATGGTCAGCCTCAGGACCCTGCTGTATTTGGTACAGATTCTCTTTTGGTGAAGACATCAAGGCACTACTTGAGCATTCGCTACACTTCGCTTCCCTACCTCTATTCCCTATTTTACAAAGCTCATACACAAGCAGGCATGGTTGTAAGGCCACTTCTTCATGAGTAAGTGCATTGATCACAATGTTTATAAATTCTGCTTTGTTTGGGAAAAGGGAAATTCAATAAGCCAGGAGTTGGTAATGTTTTGGGGCAGAATGCCAAAAAACTTGTAACATCTACTTGCAAGGTGTTGCCATGGCAGGGGTGTATGGAGTGGGTAGTCACAAGGGACCTGATCCTTTTATGGCAGTGCATCCCCAGCCCCTTTCCCACTGTCTGCTAGAGTCCTGGCTGCTTGTGGCAGGGCAGTGGGAGGCTGCAAGCAACTGCATCAAGGTATATGGATCCTTGGCCTGGCCTGTTGCTGATGATGGATACAGGTGCACCTTGGGGTAGATGGCAGGGAAAAGGCCAGGGCTGGAGCTGTGTGTGGGCATGGGTCTCTCATGGCTCGTCCACCATCCACCCCAACAGATGGTGTACCAAGCAAAATGTCTTCACGTGTCACGCTTTGGCATGTGTGCCAGGGGTTGCCAACCCCTACAATAGGCTGAACTTGATGCCAGTATATACAGCATATTTATAAACACACACAGTATTTGTAACAGAATGCCTCCCCAAACATACTTTTAAATTCGTTAAGGAGCTTTAAAGAAAGAACTGTCAGAACTCCATGTAATCTGTAGGTATACAAATAAATATATATTGCCAGCTACTAGTATTTGTGTGCCGTGTCAGTAACAGTTAAGCATATTACTTCTTTCTTTTTTCATAAGGCGCATCCAAAAATGTCTCCTTAGTTCAGAATGACTGTTTCCAAAATAGAAATATGTATATTTTACTGCATTAACTAAATAAAATAAGCAAGTGAAAATATACTGGCATTTTCAGGATTTTTTTTTCATATAGAGTTAAAAACCATCACATTGGTTATGGGTTTTACTTTTGTTCTAGGGATATTGCTTCATCTGCATAGAACCTAACAATAGAGAAAAGAGTCATATAACTTAGTCTATTAATTATGTTTCAAGGCCAGCAGTTTACGCTTCAAGGTCTTAACTACAGGCAATGTGGACTATTGATAGACAGTTTGTATTGGGCTCTGGACTGCTTATCGGTTATAACTCCTGTACTGGACCCAGTATGTTCAGTTGTATGATAGCATTTACTTCATGAACTCGTTGAGCATTGGAGTTCATTGGAAGTTGGACAGGAAAAAACCTGGCTCATGAGTAAGTTCTGAATTTAGTTCTTTGTCATCACAGGGGACATTATATCCTGTTCAAAACCTATCTAGCTTCTTATTGAAGCCTGTTATTTTTCTTGACTCATTAGTTCTGTTACCCCAGAACTTTGCTCTTTTGATATTTCAAAACGTGGTAATTCCCAATCCAAATGTATTTATAGCTACTTTTATACCCTTTTGGTCCTGTGCCAACTTTGCCCATTAGTTTAAATAGGTCTTTCCTCTCCCCAGTTTTATTCCTCTCGTGTGTTTACAGAGAGAAATCGTATCCCCTCAGCCTTTTTTTTTTTACTCTCTTTTTGTAACACAAGTCCTTTATTTTCCCTGATTATTCTAGTAGCCCTTTTTTTGTTCCTATTCTCATTTGAATTCACCTTTCTTGGACAAAGATGACCTGAACTGTACACAGTATTCTAAGTGAGTCTTCTTATGCCCTTGTGCAATGGTATTAATGACTTTATTGTCTAGATTGCAGTTATCTTCTGATATGCTCTAGGATTTTTCATGCTGCTTTACAATCTGTATCAATTAGTGGCTTATAATCATTCTGAGATGTCTGTATCTCTTTTTTTTTTTCTCCTGTATCACTTCCAAGCAATATTTCCACAGTTTACAGCAGGTATTTTTGTTATTAAACCATGAGCTGAGATTGCACTTCTCATGCTAAAACTTCAACTATTTATTTTATTCCATTCTTTAAAGTTAGTCAGTTTTCCCTGTATGATATTCTGATCTTTCTCTGTAACAGTATGCCTCTTAACTTTGTTTTTCCTTAAAAATTTCATCAGTCCTTGTGTGTCCAATCCTGTGTCTTCCTTTTGTTTTAAACTCCACTGTAGATAAGACACATTTTTAATCAGTGTAGGTATATTATGATCACGAGGCTACTGTGTAGTGAATGGAATCTGTACTCATGTGGAACAGAATCTGGTCACGTACGGGGGCAAATACAGACTGAGCATGGCAAAACTTCAAGACAAACCTTTTTCTAAAATTTACAGCTAATGTCCCTTTATCTTTGTGGCATCCCTGGGAACACACCAGTCATGTATATTTCTATTATGAAATCCTTGTATAGCACTCATGACTTTAAAATTTCCTCAGCCTCTCGCATGTACTCAAGCTTGAAAAGAACACTTATATTAAATATTCAGTGCAAAGAGATGCATATGAAATAACCAAATGTGGAACTAAGCAATATTAAAGGAAACTTTGAGTGATTGTGGCTATAAAATAAGAAATAAATTTGCAATGTGATGTAATATCAAAATAGACTTATGTAGTGAGGTATAATGATCCCTTTGTGATATTAGTGAAGCTGTACTTGGATTATTGTATTCATTTTTGGATATCAGAACAGGTTTGGAAAATGGTGGGGTTCAGAGAAATGTAACAATATTGCTTAGGAGCTAGAAAGAATGATTTATTATGATATGTTCTGTAACTTGGCTAGAGAATGTCTGAGAGGAGGCAGCTTCCAAACATCTGAAGCTGCCAATATAAGTAAGAATTATTTAGTATGGTTCAAGGGGATTTGAATAGGAGAAAAGGAATCAAACAACGGGAGAACAAAGGGAAAAAAAATCTCACAGTGACAATGACTCAGTTGTTTAATAGTTTCCCAAGGGCAGTGTTAGAAGTCTCATTTTGCCACGTATTTTCAATGAGGTCCAATAGTTCAGTAACAGTATATGGAATAAATCTTTGCTGCATGTGGCTGGACAAGTATGTCTTTTTCATCTCCAGTTTCCATAATTTTATGAAAAGTCCAGCACTTTGGTCAGAATTATTCCAGAGGAAAAAAGTGATAGTCTCTCCTTAGGCCTGGATTTGTCACTTTGAAAACTTTAATTTAGTTCCTATTTGATTCTTTTGACTTGTGATGTGAAAATGATATCTTTGTTCTTATTTTAGGGCATAGAAGAAGTGACTGCATATATTCCTGATGCAGTGTGGTATGATTATGAAAAAATAAGTTAATCCACTGGGATGTGAGTCTGTCTGCCTATTCTTATACACTCTTCTGTCTATAAGATGAAAGACAATTGTCAGCTCTAATTCAAAGAGTTAAACTAGGTAACATAGAAAATCACAGAATCATAGAAAATTAGGACTAGACAGGACTTCAGGATGTCATCTAAACCAACCACCTGCTCAAAGAAGGTCCTTACCCAACTATATCATTCTAGGAAGTGTTTTGTCAAGCCAGGCCTTAAAATAATTTCCAGGAATGGAAATTCTACTACTTCTCTAGGTAAGCCATTTCAGTGCTTAATCACTGGCCTAATGAGAATTTTTCCTAATATCCAACCTAAACTTCCTTGAGTTTTTACAAATTGAGACCATTGTTCCTTGTTCTATCATCTGCCACCACTGAGAACAGTCTAGCTCTATCCCCTTAGGAACCACCTTTTAGGCTTCTTTCAATTCCCCCCCTCAGTCTTTTCTTCTGCAGACTAAATAAGCCCAGTTCTCTCATCCTCTCCTTAGAAGTCATGTGCACCAGCCCCCTAACCATTTTCATTGCATGCCTCTGGATTCTCTCCAACTAGTCCACATCTTTTTTTTATAGTAGGTGGCCCAAAACTGGACACAGTATTCCAGATATGGTCTCATCAGTAAAGAATAGAGGAGAATAATTACTTCCCCTGATCTTCTGGCAACTTAAATAGGATTTTAAAGGCATGAGAAAGATGAGTGAAAAGGGAGTCATGGAAAGGAAGATAAAAGAGAGTTGGAAAGGGGAAAAGATGAGTAATAGCAAGGTGATGTAGCATGGGGGACTGACAGAAAGAATTCATAACAGAAATTGAAGGGAAGATCATATCTTTTCCATAATCCCATAGTGTGCTGAGAACAAAGAACATCAGTTAAAAAAACAGTGAAGCATATAATTATATAAAAGCTTTTGCAGACTTCTACACATTCTGGATTACTTCATTCCTATGAAAAATCAGTTCACCACTTTGGTGAGAATAAAGGGTGAACTTTTTAATCCTGTAGCCAACAAATGATAGCATCATCTTCAGTCTTCCAGGATAAATTGCTTTCTTTGCTTTATGCTGGAATCAGTATAAGAGGTGTTTGAATTGTACCCTATTGACATTAAGCTATAGTGATTGTCTATAACAGTGGTCAGACAGACTCAAACATATGCTTGGCACGACTGGTGACTAATCAAGAGGAACTAATCAAAGTTCAAGATTGAAGAAATCATTTTCTGGAAAATACTAATCTATTTCCCACTTCTGTGAATTAGGATGGAAGAACATTGTGGAGAAAACAACTGGCTGAGCTGTATCTCCTGGCAGACAAACTAGAACTTTATGCCTGCCATTGCTCAGGCTAGAATCTGAGGGGCACGAAAGCAGCCCTTCCTTCCCTTCTATTGTGCTGAGCTGAGGGGGGGGCATGGCCAGGCCTTGGCAGGATGCTTTGGTTAGGGAGGGATTTCTCCCTCTCCCCCACCACTCCCAGCAAGGGAGCCAGCAGGGAGCTGATAACAGAACATTGAATTACACAGAAGAAAGTTACACAGGGAGTTGTTAGCATTTATCAGCCCATCAAACAAAGCAAAAGTCTCTCTCATTAGTTCAAGCTCTTCTTAAACAACATTGTTCGAAGAAGGAGCGGTGGGACATTACCAGCTACCTGTTGATTTGGCTTCAAAAAGCCTAAGCCGACAATATTTTGTCTGCCTTTGTCTTGTTTTCCACAGCACGGACTGTAGCCAGCATGTGGTATGCTAGCTAATGCTAAGTAGTATCTAGGTAGGGCAGAGGGGAGGGGGGAATCCCTGCTTGAGTAGGGAGGGGTGAGGAGGAGGAAAGGGAGCAGGAGGAAATCAGGCAGACTTTGCTGTACCTGCAGTCTCTGCCAGAGCTCCAGCCAGAGAGCAGAGGGGCAGAGTCAGACCCACCACATGGAGGGCTCTGCCTGAGCCTCTTGAAGCCCTGAGGCTGCACCAGAAGCAATGAGTCCCATGGCTTTTTTTGGCTTTCTTTTTCTTAAAGGGCCAGAGCCCCAGCAGGCAGGGCACTTGGGGAGGGGGTAATAGTGGGGAGGTTGAGGGGGCTTATGCAGAACCCCCCATGCAGTGGGGGGCAGTGAGGATCACACCCTATCTGGCAGCACCCAGTAAGCACTGGTGCTTTCCTATCTGGCAGCACCCAGTGAGGAGCTGGGGTGGGGAGCAGCTGGGGGTCAGGGGGCTAGGAGAGCAGGGCGGTTGGAGGACTGGCAGGGGTCCCCCAGCCTCCTTTTCCTCGCCCTAGTACTTACCATCTCAGAGTGGTTGCAGCTCCATGCTGCAGACACCAGGGACTGCCTGAATCATCAAAGCTCTCTGAATCTTTCCCCTTAATGTGATGAAGTGATCAGCAAGGGTAACTGCACTTTATCATGAATTAGCAGATGCATGATGAACAGGTCCAGGGAAGTGACGCACTTTTTTTGTTTTTAACATTTTAAAACACTGCATAATAGATTTGAAAATATCTGCTGGTTTGATAGTTTAATACACTCACTCTCAAATCCACTAGTGTAAATGTAGGTTAACTCCACTAGAAACAAAGCTGCAAAGACACAACATTTAGCTGCAAAATCCATTAGTAAGGTAAAGTACTAATTGAGTATAGGGAGATCACACACCTCTGTAAATAGACAATAGTCATGACCAGATAGATGAGCAGGGTAACTGGATATGGTAGATAACTGCTATTGTGCCTTAATGGCAGATGATGAGGAAGCAAGTAACTTATTTGCCTTGAAAAAACAAATAGGGTGGATGCAGATCCCAAAATGCAGATGATGTTAATGAAGCTCAATTCCTTCTAGTATTGTAGTAGTAGCAAGGGGTAAGGCCAATACATGCTTTAAGTAAGAGTTTTCTGTTTAATAGATATCAAAATAATAATCTCCAAATGTATTCTTTTAAATGAACTATTCAGTTTAGCGAAATAAAATATCTGAGTGCTCTCTTTTGAAAAGTACTAAAATTAACCACAATCTTGAGCTTAAGAATACAGTAAAAGTTCTGTTTCCTAGCATCCTACAACCTGGCATGCTCCACTAATCGGCATGCCGGTTTGTAAGATAAAGTGAAACTGGAAATAACCACCATGGCACTTCCAGTTTCTCTGACCCGTGTTGTTTGGGGCAAAGCAGCCTGTGCTGCCGAGCACCCATGGCCCGGGGGCATAATAGATCGTGTGGGGCTGTGCGGGACCTGTCTCCCTGTCCCACGGGAGTGGTGGCAATGCAGCGGGAAGGGCAGCAATGCCATGGGAGGGATGCCCCAGATGCAGCATGAGAAACAGCAGCTGGGGCCTGTCAGTTAACCAGCATATTTTGTCATATGGCATCCCCCGCTGCTGGGGGATGCCAGATAACAGAGCTTTTACTGTATTTTGGAAAATGAAAGAAGCTTGGACTTTGATTTATAAGTCATTGGTTAATGTTTTCAGAGCAGCTTAAAAGCTAAATTTAGACACTCTGTTTTTAGGCAAAGTATGTAGACATCTACATTTTTTAGGCTTCTTTAAATTTCAAAGTGGCTAGGGACATAAACTGGTTTAAGTGATCAAAACGTGGTTTAAACCAATAACACAATATAAGTTCAGTGCACATAAACCAGTTTCGAAATGGCTGAAACTGGTTTAAGATAAACCTGATTGAATGTAATATCAGACTTAACTGATTTGGATCAAACTCGTTTATGCAATATTTGTCCCAAACCCCTTCCTGGTTTAAGTTAAACCAGAGTCTCCCAGGATCCCAGCATGCTTTTCAGCCCTGGGTTGGGCTTTGCCATCTGCTTCAGACAGCAGGGCTGGCCCTGCCCCATTGCTTTCTAGACAGAAGGAAGTGGGGCATGGCCATCTGACATGGGCCCTTGAGGCAAAGGCAAAGGGAGCAGGGAGCGGTTTTATTCCCTCTCTGTTGAGATGTACAGGAGAAAGGGGTGTAAATCCTCATTGTTCTCCTCACTAGAAGTTATTCAAGATAGGAATTGTCTTTGTCTCAGTATATATAGCACCTAACATGGCAGAGCCTCGATCCTAATTGGGGCCTCTGAGCACAGCTGTAAGAACGACAATCATAATGATTAGCAATCTGTTGGTGTTTAATTGTAGTTCAACATCATACTTAATGTATTAGTAATGCTATCTTGTTTTGCCCTGCTACGTATGAAGTGTATGCTTCCCTCTCAACTTTCTAGGTGCTGTGGGAAATAAAAATTATATTTTCTACCCATTTTCTGTTTCAAATGTAAGTAGATGTTTTCTTAAAGTCATTTTCTTACAATATATTAATTTTAATTCATAATGTTTTCAGTGACTTAGAGCACTGTGATTTTCCTGGCCCTTCCCCCATGCCAACTGATTTGAAGCATCATAAAGTATTCCTATTTTTCCTGTGAGATAATGAAACTGACAGGGAACTCTTTATCAAGGAGTAGAATTGCAAGGCAATACTTGTCTTCACTTCTCATCACAGCAACAGGAAATTTCCCTAAGGAAGAAAACTCAGTGTCATTTCTTAATCTTTGATATAAGCAACCATATTAGCAGCTTGATTAAGTTAAAACAGTATGGATATTTGTTTTGTCTTTTTCTTTTCGAGATTTTAAGATTCTTAGCAACTTCATAATTCACACATTACAAAGAGATTACGTATTATGTTATTTGAAAATTATCATAGTGCCCTTAATTTTCCAGAGGAATAAGTAAGCATTATTATATCAGTTGCCTACATTATTTTTATATAATCTAAAAGAGGAGGAGGGTGGCAATAGGTTATGGACCCTCTTACTCTTATGTCAAGGTATCATCAGTTCAATACAAAACAATATTGACAGGCTACCGGTGGAAATATCTTAATGATGTCAATCCATATAAAAATGGACAAATGCTCATGCTGTAAAAAATGTACTGCCGGAGTACTAATTGGTAGCCTTATTTGTATTCTTATCAAAGAAGGTTTATTCTCTGATGTAAACAGAAATACGCCATCCTTAACTATTGAGCTGTCTACTTCAAATCATAGCTGATGAGATTACACTTGCTGGGTGGCTGTGTATAAAATTGCTTTGCTCCTCAGTGGGGTGACCTAGTGTATGGGAACAGAATTAAAGCATGATTAACCGGTTTAACTTTAAGTTGTGACCCAGCTACATGGTCAACCAATTAATGGCATGATTAAACAAGCAATAAACTACAAAATTACTTCACAAAAAGATCTGTAATAACTTTGTAGCTTGTTCTTATTATACTATTAATTGAATGTATGGCCAGGTGCTCCCCTGTGGCTGGGAGCTCCATTAATGGAGGGGGCTTCCAACTACAGGAATGAACCACCAGCTGCCAGCCCACAGCTTGCAATGTTTGCAGTGGTGGCACTGTTGGTTCCGGAAGCTGCCTCCACTGTGAGCCTCATCATCTGTGAGGCTGCTAGCAGGGCAGTGCCAGGAATGCTCCTGCTGCTGTGAACCTTATCATCAGCTATGGGGCTCACAGTAGGGGCATGCTGCCACTGCTGCAAGTCTCATCAGCTCTGAGGCACTGGGCGGGAGGGGGCAGGTAGGATGCCACTCTGCCTGCAATCCCAGTCAGCTACAAGGCTCTTAGCTATGGGAGCCGGTGCAGGGGGACCCCTTAATCCCCCTTCACTGGTCATAAGGTGCAATGAGATCTAATGCGCAATCCCATAATTGCGCTTCCTGCCATACATGTGTGGCATGGCAGGATGTGCAGCTGTATAGCTTGCAAATTCGATCCCATTGCACCTTTACCTGCATGTGTAGAGGGACCCTGTGTCATCCAACTGCAAAAGCAATTAGGGTGATCAGGATAAAAGGTCTGATTCATGGTATATTGCACTGTAAAGAATTATTTAATGAAAGAATCCTTGGCAGTAACCTAGGAGAGTGCTTGAGCAGTGCAATAACATGACTAACACTAACATGACTATTTCATCTTTCAGAACAGTTTGCAAATAAATATTTTGCACAGGAAGTACACTGATCCAAACAATTTAAAATTTGAGGAATTTAAAAATCTGTGGATTAGCTCTTGAATTAACAGTGCTTACTGTGTCTCAAAATGGAGTAGTGCAAAATACCGCTTAGACGATCAGCTATAATCCTTCCGATAAGGTCAATCAGTGAAAAGAAAAAAGAAAGATTGAACCCCCCTTGTATAATCTCTAATCGTTTTTGTCACTCTGCTGTATTATTTTTAAGCTGTCCACATCTTGTTTGAAGTGTGAGGCTCAGACCTCGTCACAGTATTTCAGGAGGCATCACCATTGCCAGATTCAATGTAAGAATCATTTCCTTTGATCTGCAAGTGACAGTTCTTTCAATACAACCTTGATGGCTTTTTTTTTTTTTTTGCAAGAACTTGCTGTGGACTCACAGTCAGTTTATAGCACATTGCAACCCCCTGGTCATTCTCCACATTTCTGCAGCTTCGCCAGGCATTTCCCAGTCTGCATTTGTGCATACGATCTTTCCATCATCACAAGTGCCTTCCAACACCCCACTCCCTCCACTTTCAACTTCTCAACATCTTTGCTTAGGTAGTATAATTGCTAATTATTTCTCTGGGACTGTACAATGTCTTTACAATTTCTTGCTTTGTATCAAAGTTCTAGATACAAAAAAGAAAAAAATATATATTTTTGTTGCCCTTCTTAGAGAGATCTATATTTAGGCACAAAAATAACATTAACTTCTATGAAAGCTATGGGTGGCTATACAGTTTTATTTAGATGCTTAAGTTTTCAGCACTCAAGTGAAAAGTTTAGTTTGCGTGCATTTGTAAAAAAACCATGAATTAATTGAGCTTTACGAGGCAGGTCCTCAGTTATTGTCAGTTGTCATAACTCCAGTGCAAAAGCCTGTTGATTTTAATGGATCCATGATCATTTACTAACTGAAGATGAACCAAGAAGTGAATTTTAAAAATAGACTTAAGGTATGTTTAATAATTTTTTATTATTGTTTTATTGTTATTGGTTGTCCCTATAACAAGGCTTGAGCTTGAATTAGGAAAATCTTATTTACTGTCTTCGACGCAAATGCTCAGTGACAGTGAAAGATTTAGATGTCATCCTGCTGCCAGTGCAACAGCAAAAAAATGCAGAGCTTATTGGCTGCATCTGGAATGTAAGCAAACAAATATATATATCTAACATGAAGTATATGATTAAGAAATGTATCTTTTCACCCCTATGGTGTACTATTTAAAAACAACAGGTTGTCTAAGTTTGGAATAGAGTTTGTGAGATACCTTTCTCCATCTATAAGACTTTTTAAAAACATATGGCCAGATTCTTAAAAAACAGTTGCCAGATCTTTTTTAGAATAACTTCATGAACCTATAATATTTTACAGCAGCAAAGGATCTGGCTCACAGAAAATGCAGTGCTCTTGAAAGAGAGGAGCAAATAATAGGAAAATTATGCAGAATAGAATAAACTTTATACAAATGCCAGGTATCATTTCTCCCATGCACGGGACGTACAAGGCCTGCTTGAATGAGGCACAATTCTCTGATCACTAAAACGGGCTCAAAGTAAATATTGGTTCAGCTAGAACAAGAGGTCAGAAGAAATCCTTGGAGTTTTGGGAAGACTTGATTCAGCCTTCAGTGTGGAGGCTAAGATGTACATCTGTCTTTACAACTGGAAGCCCCAATATGAGGTTCTGCAGATTTGGATTATATCCAGATGTCTGTATCTGTGTTCTCTTCTGAGGGAAACCACATCACAGATCTCCAGCACCCCTTTCCAGCTCTCACCTTTCCTCCCAGGGAGGTGTATTGCTTGCTGGACTCTGCTGCTTGAATCAAATGGAGCAGAACAACCTGCTCCACTATCCCCACACTGTTATGCCGGGAGACACAGGCTGACTCTGAGCAGTCTGAATCAGTTGATCAGGGCTGCTCTGTGCACTGCTCTGTGCCTTTTTCTCTGGGCAGACTGAGGATGTGCCAAGTCGGGGACCAGTCTCAGGGGTGGCATGTGTCCCCCGCCCCGTGCCCCTCCTACATGTTGCCTGTGCTGCAGAGCATGTTGAGGTGAGTACAAAAGGCCTGGATCTGCAGCATCAGCACTGCAAGCTCTTTCCTCTTCAGGGGCTCAGCATGCAAATGTTTGTCCAGGTGTCTCCACATAATTTTTTCTAGCAGGAGAACAAACCTGGGACAGTTGCCCCAGATTATTTGACTGTGTATACACAGTCTTATAGTACCATGGGCTGATGGCTCCCCTGCCCCCCCCCCATGTGCCATCTTTTCAAGGAACTCTTAAATGAAATTGCTTTATTCTGAAAATGGGAGCCGGTATAATTTTCTTTTATAAGTTTTCAGATTAAAGCCATCTAATAGTAATACACAAAATATTTTAATTTTCAGAAACAAATTTCTGTACCAAGCGTTCCCTTCTGTTACTACCTTCCCAACCTTGGCTATTCTGTCAATCAAATTCAGCATACATCTTCAGGTGAAGCGGCAAACCTCAGCACAAATGGTAAGTATGGTAGCTGTTCTCAGTCTCCTCCTATACCAACTGATATACGTTTCTCGGAAGTGAAATATCATTATGCTGCACTATGCTGCAATTTAAGGTAAATAAATATTGTTTCATTTGTTAAAAAAAAAAAGATTCCTGAAACATACAGATGAGCATCTTAAAAAATAATTGAATTTGAAGAATTTTAACAACTTTGTCATTAGGATGAACGTATTGATCAGTAATAGTAAGTATTATTTGCTAGTGGTTGGGTTATTCCCACTTAGAACATATCATAAAATAAGTAACCTAACACATTAGTTTCAGTAAACTATAGGTAATAAAGCAGTACTCCATAACTAGGGGCCTATCTGACTTGAGGAGGTACCCAGCTGATTACAGGGCTGGCTGCCATTCTTGAGGGCTTATCATGGGTGGAGCCTCCTCTACACCTGTGGCTGAGGGACCCTGGGGGCTCCACCTCTCACCACTGTTTGGCTACAAAGACTGTCCATCATATGTCCCTCCCCTCTTACCATTGATGGGTTGTAAGTACTGAAATCCACCTCTTGCCACCAGTTGGTGGAAGGGGTGGGGCCACATGATAGGCAGCCCCCTCAGGCAAGCCATGATGAGGGGTGGGGGTGGCAGCCATCTTGGCTGCTGGCCTCCCTGTGTACTGGCAGCTCCCCTCCCCTTCTCCTGCCCCTCTCAGCAGAAAAAAGAGCGTGGTACTGAAAGAGAATGCCTCTACTTGAGGCACATTTGCAAGATGCTTTTCCTTTTTAGCTAACAGAAATTAGCCCAGTGGTTCTCAGTCATAGACAACATGGCCACAGTGCCCTCATGGGTACTATAACAAAGGTGCTGCCAGTGTGGCAGTAGCCACGTAAAACTATCCTGCATGCACGGCTGCAGCACACACTCACGCTTGCTTTGGGATGTCTGGGAAGTCTGATAAGCACACAGGAGTTTGGGTTTGGGCTGCTACTCTTCCTGCTCTGGCCCATGTCTCTCTCTCTCTCCAGAAACAGAGATAAGCAAATGTTCCATCCAGGCGCCTCTTCCTGGGAAGAGCATGGAGCTGCACTCGTGTCTGCTTGGGCAGGGTGCCTTGGCTCTGAAAAGTTTGAGAACCCCTGGACTAATCTATTGTAGTTTTAAAAAGCTGTATTGGTCCCACTTTAAAAGTTTTTCTCTGTTCGAAATCTTCCTTTGTGTAAAGAGGACTGAACGATATCCCTTTTGTTAATGTGGGAAAAAGTGATTGAAATAAAGGATTGCAATTTTAAGAGTCCTCGGTGTACACAACGGGTGAGTAGTTTATACATGTTCAAGTGAACCAATTTCTCCTCTACAGATGTATGATTATAACAGTAAAAGGTATGAGGCTCCAATATTGTTAAATATCCCTAACAGTTCTACAAGTACAGCTGTGAGTTGATTCTATGAAGCATCAGTTCGAAACGAACCGTTTGGGAACCAGGTTTGATGCAAAAGCACAGGGACTGTTATGTCAGAATTTTTTTTGACTATCCAAATATTTATTTTTCAAATTTTTGATTGTCCTAAACCACTGTGCTGCGTGGCTCTTATGATTCACTGACTCTTATGTACCACCCCCAAGCTGGAAGGAATCAGTCAGATGAGACTCTCTCTTCTTGGAGTCTGCTCAGCCACTGCCTGGATTATGAGAATTGTTTTCTGAACAGCCGGCAGAATAGTTGTTAATGGACTAACTTATATAAAACTAGTTCCACTGAGAACACCCTACCTCCCTCACAGTTGGCCTAATGTTTTCCCAATTTTCACATAACTGGTCCTTGACATTTTTCCCACTGCAGTAAAATGGCATGACAATATTTTATTTTTTCTCTATAATTCCTTTTTCAATTAGGTGAATTAATTTACAGTTACACCCATCTTTTGCATGGGCGTTTTCCTTTATCATTGATTATCTTCAAAAATTGTATTGCTTGATTTTTCTTTTTCTTTTTGGTGTTGTGGGTGTGATTAGAAGATGATTTGTTTCCTTGTGACTAGACATTGGCTCTGATTGACCGACTTTCTGTTGTATTTCCTTTTTTTCAGTGGCCAGGGTTTGCCTCTGTGGGGTGTTTTATGTCTTTGTTATTTTGGAGCCCGTTGGGCTATATATATATATACATTCAGTAATCCTCATGCCTTGTAAAATAGTCCTGTACTGCACTGTAACTTTTAAAGTAAAGTACAAATGGTCCTGGCACTTGGAGTCAAAATTGCTTTTGCCAGGAAAAATATAATAGATATTGTATGTCTTTCTATAGAAATATATGATTAGATATTTCATATTCATCCTTAGATTTGGTTTGATCAATCTGGAACACTTGGAAAATGGTGAAATATTGTTCTAGGCAATATTTATATCAACCCAAGTTTTTCACGAGCCTTCCTAAACTGCCTGGGTGGTTCATACCTCTCAAAGCTGTTATTCTAGGCTCTTGAGCTATGTACAGACATTCAGAGGCATTAAGGGGAGGTTAAATCAGTTAAAAATATCAGGTAAGTCAGGACTGGGGGAGGGGGATAAAGGGGGATTGGGTATCCAGCAGGGTGGAGGGGATCGAGGGCCCACTGGGGGATGTGAGGGGGAGACTTGACTTGAGGGTCAGGTGTGGGGGGCAGGCATGATCCACAAGGGGAA
>JAGPOW010001918.1:10501720-10515454 GCA_030014935.1 Caiman crocodilus | reverse complement strand
AGCAGGAACACCACTGATCCTCCTCCTTCAATTATGTTTCCATCAAGTCACAGCAGGCGAGTCAGGGTGCCTGCCCCAGGAAATGGAGAGATACATCACCAACTAAGGTCATATCAATGTTGGACACTAGCTTTAGAAGATGTTATTTACCATCACGAAGTGATGTTGGGAAGACAATGGGGAGTGTATTCCTAATATAGCCATATAGCCATTATTTCACTTTCAGTTTATATATATGATCATGCATGTGGACAATGCACAGTGACACCTATTGTTATTAACTGTCACTTGGTGCTTCAGGAAGAGAACTTCTGCAGTTTTGGGTGAAAAGAGTTTGCAATGCAAAGGTCCACAGAGATCATCTCAGGGTTGGCAAGCTGGTCAATTGACCATTCAAATATGGTCAGTTGACCTGTCACTTGACTCTATACTTTTTGATTGGTCAAAAATAGTAGAAATTTTACCAAAAAACCCTACATTTTTTGTAGTTTTCTTGACAGAAATATTTTAAATTGTTTTTGACACATTTATTGATAGAAAATTTGTACTTTTTCTGTGTATTATTTGGACCTATTGGCATTTTATCTTACAATTTTTGACCAATATTTGATCAGACAATTGACCAAGTATTATTTGACCTGTCAAATGCCCAATCCTAATCTCAGTTTAGGAGTCATTATCCATGTTGTCATACTCTCACCATCATTTTTTATTAATATGTTCAATAATTGCTGCAACTGCTGCACAAGTGATGTGGATCTACATAAAACATGTTATATGGTGTGGAGGTGCCAGATATTCATTTTAATCTTCAGCAAATATTAACAATTGCTTCAAGCCATTTTTTTCCAGCTTTTCAGGATCAATTCTACCAGTTTGAATAATATCAATCCTTGTCCTTTTTAGAGGCAAGATCCTGTTGCCTTGGATGACAAATTTTAAAACATTTCCAGGAATATACTCAATAGAAGATGCACATTGTTACTTTATCTCTACACATTAATGTATGAAGCCCACGTCCATGATATTACTGTAATTCATCCTGTATTCCATGAGTAAGCATGAGTGTTTCCTCAGTTGGACATTGCTTTACGCAAAAAATCATGAATTTTTAAAATTATCCCAAGACTTATTTTTAAAGGAACAGTTTCTCTAGATTGTAGAGATTATTCTTTACAAACCTAGAAAAGAATGGAGATGTGAACTATTTGATGCTAAATCCCACTGTTTGAGTCATCAATAGCTCTAGCTCCAGAAACCTGCCACCCTCTACAAAACGATATTTGTCATAGTTTCATAGTGCTTAGGGTCAGACGGAACCTAAAGTGATCATCAGGTCTGACCCCCTGCCCCAGGCAGGAACGAGTGCAGGGCCATAACACCTCAGCCAAATAGCTATCCAGCCTCCTCTTGAAGACCCTCAAGGTAGGAGAGAGCACCGCCTCCTTTGGGAATCCATTCCAGAGCCCGACAACCCTAACTGTAAAGTAATGTCTCCTGATGTCCAGCCTGAACCTTCTCTCTAACAATTTGTGGCTGTTATTCCTAGTAACCCCTGGTGGTGCCCAGGGGAACAGAGCCTTACCAATTCCTGCTGGTCCCCCTTGGTGAGTTTGTAAACAGCCACCAGATCTCCTCTCAGCCTTTCCTTTGTGGAGGCTGAATAGATTCAGGCCCTTCAACCTCTCTTTGTAGGGCCTGACCTGCTGCCCCTTGACCATGTAAGTGGCTGCCTGCTTCTCCCAGCAGATGTCTGGGTAGTTTAGGTCACAACAACCACATCCCTTGACTTTACAGCCTCTGTGAGCTGACCTGAGAATTCCAGGGCCAGCTTATCCCCCTGGTGAGGCAGTCTGTAGTAGATGCCGACTATCAAGTCCCTTTCCCCATGACCCCTTGCATTCTAACTTAGAGTGCCTCAGTTATCCTCTCTTCTGAACCCATCCTGACCATTGAGGATGTGCATTTCTCTTTGATATATAGTGCTACACCCCCTCCCCATTTTTCCCTGCTCTGTCCTGCCTGTGCAGTCTGTATCCTCCATGTCCACTGCCCAGTCCTGGGTACAAACCCACAAGGTTTCCATGAGTCTCACTAGGTCTGGGTTTTTGCTAGTTAGCAGTAGGGTGAGTTCCTCCTAATTATTCTCCATGCTTTGAGCATTTGTGTAGAGGCATTTGAGGTCTCCTGTAAGTGCATGTGCCACCCCCTTGTTCCTAAGCCTGCCCCTGTCACACATACCTGGCTACTACTTGGCCTGGCTTGATGGCAAAGTGTCCTCATGTTCCTCTGCGTCCCCATCCCCTGGTGAACCTAGTTTAAAGCTCACCATATAAGATCTGGCAGCCTGGAAGAAAAAACACGTTTACCTTTTAGGGAGAGATGAAGGCCATCCATCCTGACCATGTCCTCTGTGCGGAAATGTGGGTCATGGTCCAAGAACCGAAGGCCTGCCTGATAACACCAGCTCCTAAGCTGCTGGTTTACTCACTGATGCATGCCTCATGGCACCATCCGGATCTGTCCCCATGTCACTATTTACCCCACCCACAACCTTCACTCCCAGATACATTGCTGAGTTGGGACTTTGCTGCCTGACTCCTACAGCTGGACAGGGCCAGCACAGACATCTCTTGCCATAGAAAATAATCCCCAGTGTGGGATCTTGTCTCCCCCTCATAGCACCTAGGATGAGTGCTACCCTTGTTCTACCCTAGTTATGCTACTGATGTGCATACTAATTTTTAAAGTCTCTGTTCCACTATTTGAGTCAATGGGAGATTTCTCTGATTTAAACAGGAATTGTTCTCCTTTTTAGTTCCTAGCTACTTATCCCTATCTCAAGCTGAATTAGTGATACAGAAACAGAGATTTCTGCCGGAGTAAATTGTTGCAAACCTGGCACAGAATATGTCTCTCTATATAGCAATTTTCTGTTCAGTGCACCATCTACTTAATGCTTTCTTTTCTAGCAGTTATTTGTCATTTATTATTAAATAACCTTTAATTTGGAAGCTTAGGTTTTGGGTGCCTCCCCTGAGATGCCTTAAACAGGCTTGACTTTCAAAGGATGGAAGCTCTGTGCTTTCTTAAAATCAGGCTTTTAAAGATTTCTCGTGTTAGATATATAAGCACTAAGCCTGCTGTAAACAAAAAAAAGCCACCAGTGTTCAAAAGATTTGACTTAAAAACAATTCAGTTAACTTAACTTGAGAAAATGACCAAATAACAGTGAACAGAAAGAGGGGGAAGGACTTGCCATGCAATTACTCCAGGATAAATTTCACTGGGTGTATTTACCTGTGTTCTCGGCAGGGGGGTGGGGGAGCAGCACAGGCACTTTATCTAAAGCTAGTCAAAATACCTTTAGTTAAGTTGCCCCCTATCTTTGGCACTGCTGCCATTTTAAAGCATGGGAACACTCTGAATACATGAGTTGTCAAGGGTGCTGGAGCATGCTAATTAGCACCCCTGATTAATTAAGTCTGTTCTGATGTACTGTAATTACAATGAATCAGAAAAGGATTCCTGCATATCTACAGGCACCCCTGGTGACCAAAAGTGAACTACACAAGTAACAGTGCCATCTGGTGGACAGAGGGGCATATTACACATTTTTGCATCCATTTCTGTTTGCATGTGATGATTCAGTGGACGCAACATTTTAATTTGTGGCAACCCAAACTAAACTACATCGGAATGAGTTTTACTTTAAAACACCAGAAAGGTTTTTAAAATGTTAGGAAAACTTACATGTGCAAACTGTAATACCGTTGAAAAGCAAAAAAAGGGCAAATTTCGTCATGTGTACAAGTGCCCCTTAGCTCCGTTTTTGAGGGGGAAAGGTACTGCTGTGAACTTTTAATTTACACATGGTGTAAGGGCTGGAACACAGACATTACAATTGGGTGATAAGTCTCCATCCCCTTTTAACTTTCTATAATTTATTAGTTTGTCTATATTCTGCCTGTTAATGCTGTTGTATTAATTTAAGCTAATCATGTAGGTATCTAACTTGCAACTCTACATTTACTTATGCAATCTAACCTCAAGCATAAACCACTGTCCTTAGAGGGATTTAGACTAATTTATATTGGTCTCCACTATACTTGAAAATTTAGCCTTCATGATGGACATCACAAAAGTCCATCAATCATTTATAAAAGGAAACTAAATAATAATGGCTGGAATAGAATATTAAGCACCTAATTGTGAACCTATTCCACCCTCTTAATGTTGCTGAATATCCATTAATGTTTCTATTTTTATTGCATATTATTATCTTAGCTTTAAAACTAAGTCACAGAAAGCAGTGAAGAGGAGGACCCACTCATAACTTTTTTTCAACAGGATGGAATAAGTCTGCCTACATATACTTAAGTGCCCAATAGGTGGGACAGAAACTGGCTCTAAGTGTATATTTAAAAGTACTAGTGAACTCCAGATTTGCCATTTTCAGGCACAGTCATTCCTAATGTTATAACTGCAGTAATTCTTCTCTGCTCTAAAAGAGAGCAGTAAAAGAGAGTAGTAGGTCACAGATGTGTGAAAAAAAGTTGACCTTTATTGAGTTTCAGATGTAAAAAAATCTTGACCTCCTTATCCTCAAGTTAGAAAAGGGGTGATCACTTTTTAGCTTTTAGACTTAATAGAGAGCAACCTGTCCCTTAATATCTGGGTGTTTGAGAGGGTTTTGTTTGTTTGTTTTTCATCTTTCCAATTGATTAGTGGAAACATCCATTTTCTCTACACAATTTTTTTTGAACAAAACTACTGTAGTTCTATTGAATAAGAGGAAATAAGTGGGGATTTAGTCACTGCATCCTCCACTAGCAGCCTTCTAATTCCAGCTTTATGAAAAACACACTGACAGAATCATTTTTGGTTGTTTCTTATTGAGGACTAAAGGCCAGTTTGCTTCAATAGTTCTATATCTCGTGTTTTTAAAATTGCTTTAGTGACGAGATAGATGAATGTTTCCATTGAATCCTTTAGAGATGATCAACCAGACTGAATAAAATAAGAACTGACTTCAAATTTATTCCCCAAATCACACCTCATCCAAACTTTTATAAGTTTAACAATAATTTGCTTAGTTTGAGGTCATATTATTCCCTTTGCTGAGCATTATCTTGCTTTGGTTGACTTCAGTGGAACTAATTATGTGAGTCACTGTGTAAAAAAGTGATTAAGGGGTTTTCAGTGTGGCTGTTAATTAATATTACTCTTGCCATGTCTGGAAACCTAACAGTGAAACTGCCAAGAAAAAAGATCTTGCTAGTTTTATGATCTAAACTGAGTGAAAAACAATGTAAGTAACAAAATAAATAATAGTTGTCTTTCTATCATTGCTTTTTGTATAAGGATATTTATACATTTTCAACATGTATTATTTTTTTAAGGAAAAATATATGATGTTTATAAAATATACTCAGTATCAATAATTTGAATGAGCATTTTGAATCATTATGAGAATTTATAACATATATATTTATATATTACAAATTTATAAATTAAGAGGAAAAGGAAAATATATACAATTATACAATCTATCTCTCTTTAGAAAAAAAAACAGTTATAAATTGGATACTGTGTGCATAATAATGATTTCACTCATTTAAGGTTTCTGGAAGACAAAACAACATGGAATGTGTACAAACAATTTTTGTGGGGACCAGCACTACTCAGCCCTATATTGGATCTGCTTCTTGGCCTCTTGAAGGCTCAGATCAAGTGTAATAATCTAATTTATATATCTAGACTTATGATATAGATGAGAGGACTTTTACAAACATTTTTCCTTCACTTCTGTTTGCTTTTTCCTTTAATGTGCATAACATGTATGTATTTAAATTCCAGAATGCTTCATCGGTAGGAGCTTATATACTCAATGCACACTGGTATGATTTTACACAGTAAATGATTTTTAAAATCTTAACCTTCTTCCCAATGGTAAAACACTACTAGAATAATCTGTTACTCTTAGTAGTGCAATATTCTCAGCTGAGACTTAAAATAAGAAACAGAATTCATGAAATAGGAAGATAATTATTAATGGCAAGAAATATGCAGCATGTGACTGGGATGTTAACAATAAGAATCCAATGGCACCTACTCCAAAATTGTCATGGAGGATGGATAGAGGAGAGCTGAATAATTAATAGAGGAAGAAGAGCAAGAAGTCGGGTAGAGATAGGATAGTATCCATGGCAGATTTTAAAAATAGTGGGGGTGGGGATGGGGGGGTTAAGGCAGAGGAGCTTTGCTTTTTTCATCTGTTCTTTTTTGTTTTTGTTTGAGGTTGGGTGGGGAGGGGAATAGCATACATTTGGAAATGAATGCTATTCCTCTGGAAGTCAAAATAGGAGAAGGGGTTTCAAGTAATTAAATTCCATTACAGAAGCATTAAGATAAAGGAGGAGTTGTTTATGTGGAGGTAGGAAACTTCAGAACAGGCTAACTTCTCTTCAGATTATTAATTCAGGTGTGTAAATCTGAAATCATGATACCATGATATATCTTATTGTCTCCGGCAATTTCCCAACAAAATCTAATACAAGTACTAAATAAATGCACGGTAATTGGCATACATCTTTTAAGTCATGCTACTCTGAAGTAGCCTAATAATGCTGTTCAGTAGCATAAGCACTGTCCATGCTATGATGTGCTACTGTGCAATATCATTTGGCTACTGTGCAGTCAGCATCTTGTGTAAACGTGCCCACTTCAATTTAAATAGGTTTCATACAGTGATATTAATGATGAGTTAAAACAGATGAAAATCATAAATCTTATAAACTTTCAAAGATGTTTATGTCATAACCATTTTTGATGCTTTTTACAACCTGAATGGTCTACCTGCTGTTTATTATGAGAGAGGAGAAGTAGGAAGGGATCATTTGGAGCAATGTAATTCTCCCTGTGGAAGGCAGATGCAAAGTAGGAGGAAGAACCTACCCCAAACCCCCAAAACAGCATTATTTATCATTACTTTGTCATTCAGTTGCCTCACTTCAGATCATTTCTTGCCCACTAGTTTCAAACTGTTTTATGAATGCAGAATTCTATTTTCTTACCTTGTGTTAAAAATATTGCACAGGTACCATTGTAGCAAAAAAGACTTGTAAATGTATAATAATAAACATAAACCAATATTTCTGTGGTAAAAAGTAACTGGTGAATTTGTGATCCAATTCTCCTTTCATTATACGTAACTGCTTTCAATAAGTAACTGAACTGAAGTCATTTTTTAATAGGAAAAGTATATTGGCTTAAGGGGACGATTCAATGATTTTCTAGCTCCTCTTGAACATATCAGCCTTCACATCCGAGGTGGTTACATCATTCCTTGGCAATACCCTGCTGCTAATACTGCTTCCAGGTACTATAAGATGAATTAGACATGTGGAATTTGGTTTCTTTTATTTATGAATATAGGTGTATGAAATCTTCTTACTAGTCTAGAATGTTAAATGTTGTCTCAATTAAAATGAGCAAGAGAGCCAGTTTTAAGTTAGTTGTAGGATCATTTCAACTTATTATGCGGTGAATAAATATAAAAAAGTCAGTCTAATCTAATGATATTCTAGTATAAGGTAAATGGCAATAAATCCTGGTCACACCTTGAGTTGCTCTTCAGAAATCCATCTCAGTATCTCTTGATATAAGACAGGTCTAACTTTGTGCACCTTACTTTTGGAGGGCACACCTGGTTCTACCACTTTTATACTACATTTCTGGACTGTAGTCTTTGGGGTTATCATTTATGTCAATATAACAAATACAGTTGAATTCTGAACCTGTAATTCCTGACGGCTGGTAGATGGCTATACCCTGTACAGGAGGGATCGAGTGGACAAAAGGGGCGGAGGTGTAGCTCTCTATGTTAAGGAGAGCTACACATCCCTAAAAGTTGACACTGGCATGCAGGGTGGATAACTAAAGACCCTCTGGGTTAAAAACCATGAGGAACATGGCACAGGGGATACAATGGTGGGAGTCCACTGCAGACCTCCCTCCCAGAATCAAAAGCTTGACCAGGAGTTCACCACGGAATTGGCTGAGGCCACATGCTCCTCGTCCATAGTTGCCATGGGAGACTTCAATTACCTAGACTTCTTGTGGGAAGAGCGCTCGGCCAAATCCAAATGGTCGCAAGGCTTCCTCACATGCATGGATGAACTGTATCTGACTCAAGAAGTCATGGGCCAACAAGAGGTAAACCACTGTTTGACCTGGGACTGGCAACAGGGATGACCTAATCAGTGACCTAATGATCAAAGGGAAGCTGGGTGACAGCGACCAAGAGCTGATCACCTTCACCATCTGCTGAAAAGCTGGCAAGTCAGCAGTACAGAGGTACTTGACTTCAGAAGGGCTGACTTTGACAAGCTTAGGAGACTTGTCAGTGAGGCCCTAAGTGATCATTACCTCAAGGGGAGGGGAGTCCAGTAAGAGTGGTTATTCCTCAAGGGAGTTATCCTAGTTGCATAAGCTAAGGCCATTCCATCTCGGAGGAAAGGCAGCAAAAGGGCAAAGCAGCCCCCTTGGCTCAACAAGGAACTAGTAGACCTCCTGCATCTAAAAAGAAAAACCTACAAAGGATGGAGGATGGGATTCACCTCCAACGAGGAATACACTGCACTGGTCCAGACCTACAGGGAGCGAATCACAAAATCCAAGGCTGTGATGGAACTCCAACTGGCTACAAGTATCAAGACAATAAAAAGTCCTTTTTTAGATACATGGGTAGCTAGAGAAAAAAGCAAGGGCAACATTGGACCCCTGCTAAACCAGAAGGCACAACTGATGACTGGTGCCCAGAAAAAAGCCAACTTACTAAATGAGTACTTTACATTGGTCTTTCACAAGTCCCATGGGATGCCCCTGCCCATTATGGGACAGGGACGCTCAGGTGAGGGTGATTCCTTGCCCTCCATCAATGCTGACCTCATGAAGGAACACCCTGAGAGGCTGGAGACCTTCAAGTCAGCTGGCCCTGACAATTTACACCCCAGAGTATTCAAGGAGCTGGCCAGCGTCATAACTCAGCCCCTGGAATGGATCTTTGAGAGCTCCTGGTTCTCTGATAAAGTGCCCAATAATTGGAAGAATGCCAATGTGGTGACTATCTTCAAGAAAGGGAGGAAAGTGGATCTGGCAAACTACAGGCCCATCAGCCTGACCTCAGTCCTGGGGAAGGCCTTAGAAAAGATTATCAACAAGGCCATTCTTAATGGATTGGCTGATGGCAACATCCTGAAGGAGAGCCAGCATGGGTCTGTTGTGCTTGACCAATCTCACTTCCTTTTATGACCAGGTGACCTATCACCTGGACAAGGGGGAAGAGATTGATGTCGTATATCTTGACTTTTAAAAAGCCTTTGATCTGGTATCCCATGATCACCTCTTGGTAAAACTTGCCAACTGTGGTCTCCGGTCCACCATGATCTGCTGGCTAGGGAATTGGCTCTGTGGTCAGATCCAGAGGGTGGTGGTTGATGGAAGTCAACCAGCATGGTGCCCTGTGACCAGTGGAGTCCCTCAAGGCTCTGTTGTTGGACTTATCTTGTTCAACATCTTCATTAATGATGTGAACACTGGAGTCAGAAGTGGACTGGTCAAGTTCACCGATGATACCAAACTTTGGGATAAGAGCATCTATACTTGAGGAAGGGGGGGCAATCCAGACTGACCTTGACAGGCTCAGGAAATGGGCGGATGAGAACCTGATGGTGTTCAACACTGAAAAATGCAGGGTTCTCCATCTTTGGAGGAAAAACCTGCAGCATGCTTATAGGCCCAGCAGTGCTATGCTGGCTAGCACTATGGATGAGAGGGACTTGGGGGTTAGGACTGACCACAAGATGAACATGAGCCTTTAATGTGATGCTACAGCTAGTAAAGTGAGCAAAACCCTGGCTTGCATCCATAGATGCTTCTCAAGCAAATCCCAGGATGTCATTTTCCTGTTGTACTAGGCCTTGGTGAGGCCGCAGCTGGAGTACTGCGTCCAGTTTTGGGCCCCACAATTCAAAAAGGATGTGGAGAAGCTTGAGAGATTCCAGAGAACAGCCATGCACATGATCAGAGGTCAGGAAAACAGACCTTACAACGAGAAGCTGAGAGCTATGGGACTCTTTAGCCTGGAAAAGTGCAGGCTCAGGGGTGATCTGATGGCCACCTATAAGTTTATTAGGGGTGTTCACAAGGATCTGGGGGAATGTTTGTTCACCAGAGCGCCCCAAGGGGTGACAAGGTCCAATGGTTATAAACGTCTCTGTGACTGTTTCAGGCTGGACATAAGTAAGAACTTCTTTACTGTCCGAGCCCCCAGGGTCTTGGAATACCCTGCCATCGGAGGTGGTTCAAGCACCTACTTTGAACACCTTCAAGAGAAATCTGGATGTTGTTCTTGCTGGGATCGTATGGCCCCAGATGACATCCTGCTCCTGGGGCAGGAGGCTGGACTTGATGATCTTTGGTCCCTTCCAGCCCTAATGCCTATGAAAGCTATGACAGTTTTACATTCCACAGCATAGACATCACCACTTTGCTATGTCTTCACTCCTGAAATATTTGTTCAGTATTTTGAGACAGTAAGACAATGCAGATGGAGCTGAAGGAAGTACAACATTGTAGAAAATAATTTAAAATGAGAGAGAGATGTATGCTTCTTGTCTTGCAAAACTTAACCTATCATTCATTTTGATACAGTTTATTGAAGGTGTCCCTCCTTAGTATGAGAGTTAGTGTGCAACCACACAGATTTTCTACGTGTCTCTGTTAGCGGCCATGAAAAAAAAGTTCATTTCTCACAGGGACTGGGAGGAATTGAGCAGCTGCTGCATTCCCTTTCTCTGCCCCTTCCTTCCCACCATTTTGCCCAGCTTGGGCTCACCCCAGTCTGGGAAAGGTGGGGGGGATTTTTCCTACTGTTCCATTCCATTCCTCCTGGAGGCTGAAAGGACTCCAGCAGCACCTACTTCCTGCACCTTCCCCAGACTAGGATGACCCAAGTCTGGGATAGGTGTGGGAGCATGTCCCTGGCCACTATGGACTCCTCATTGTCTTTGAAAAGAGTCAAGCAGAGAAAGCACACAGGCATTTGTTTCTGCATTTAGGAGATTCTCCTTATTCTTTCCTAAGGAAGAGGAAACAATTCTAAAGCCTGTATGCTCCCAGTTTCTAGCAAGGTGTTTACATTTTCCCCTCCATAAATTGAATGTCTTTCTATACCAGGTGACAGTTTTCTCTGCAGCTGATAACCCACAAAGGGTGCTCATACATGTGCTCAGAGGTGGGTTGGGTTTTAATTAGAGCAGTTCCTGGAGAGGTAATCTAATTAAAGAATTGTATCATCACATGTATTAAGCCCTCACATGTTAAAAATGGTCGTGGGACACTCTAACTAAAGCTGGTTGAATGATCTTTAGTTAAAGTGCCTCAGGGGCCATTTTTTAAACTTGTGGGGGCTTGTATATGTGACACTGGTGATGCCTGAGCATTTTAATTAGAATGCAGAGGAGACTTGATTAATCGAATGCAGATTAGCACATGTTGGAGCATGTGTATAGACACCCAAAACCTCCAATCCTTCCTGTATGTACTCGCATCTTTAATGTTTTAATATGCCCTTAGGTATTAGGTTTAGCTTGGCTGGGATTATTTATTGACAATCCCTGACTGATATTGTTAATTTCCTCTCATGTGGTCCTTCTGTTTAATAATGTGCATTCACATTGGTTAATATCACAGGGGAAGATGGAGGTGTATATAATCTCCATAAAATGTAATACATGAATCTGTCAGTTTTCAGGCTATTACTATGAAGAAATGGAGGAAAATAGTATATTTGCTGGATTTATTTATTTTTTTTTAATTGGAAAAAAACAATGGACCTTACTATCACTTTGATTGATAGTGGATTTACTCAAGGTCAGCTTTATTGGGATAATGGCATACACATTGGTGAGTGTTTCTGGTCTCATAATAAATTTAAATTGATAAAACCTTATCAATTTATATTCACTTACCTAAATATTAGTAATTTATCACCTTGTGCTCCTGATTTGAACAGTAGAATTTTGTATTTAAAAATTATGTCTTTATATCATGTGGGTTCTGGAAATAATTATATATCTGGACTTCCGCATACGCATGTAAACTCCAATCATAGTGACATTTTTTGCTTTTGTGTTGTTCTCCTGTATTCAGTGGAAGTATGTCAAAATAAAGGTACTTATGTATGTGAGCTTTGTAGTAGATTACCCATACGAATGTTCTGAGACCCTGAATTCTTCGACTAAAAATGCATGTGGATATTTCCAAATTTGCAAAGGCCCATGAAAGTCAGGAGCTCTGTGTATCACATTTATGTTGCAAATTTCAACATCAGGCCTTTTTTAAAAAAACACTCCCCCCCAAAAAAACCCAAACCCAACAACCCCAAAACAAAACCAAACCTGAGCAGAACAGTGTCTAGAAAATGGAAGTTACTTACCTGGCATAATTGGAGTTCTTTGAGATATGTCGTCTATTTGTTTTCTACTTGTGGTGCCTCTGTGGCAGAGATTAGAACATTTTAGCCTCTGGTGAACCTGCTCCCTATGGACTTGAAACCCAATCACACAACAACATATCAGACAAAGAGGCTAAAATGTTGACCTGTTTCTTCTCAGTGGAACCAGTAGATAACAGGGGTTATAGGTAGTCTGATCATATGAAAATGCTGGAAATATGGAACAGCATCTGGGACATTGCCACCTATCCCCCCTCCCATGCTCTCACAAGTCAGGCGGGGTGGGGTTGCATGCCAGATTGGCAGCAGTGCCTGCCTGACCACCTACAAGAAGCTCTGCGCCATTCTGACTCCCAATCAGACTATGCCCCATGTCCCTGCATTTCTATAATTATTATAATTTATAACTATAAATTATTAACTATAATATTATAATTATAATAGTATAATTCTCAACAGCCAACTGGGACTAGCTTCTGAACTGTACTGGCTCAACTGGGATATATGATGATCACCCTAAGTATAGAACACGTATAGAGAACACATCTTGAGGAACACCATTAATGTCTCATTGTACTTCAAATAATTGGCTACATTCTTAATTGTTCAAAAGGATGAATTAAAGGATGTGTGGGCCCTACATAATTCCCAAAATGATGCTTTTTTGCATGGGGTTAACATTCTAGTAAGTATCTTTAAACACTTTACAATGGCACTCTGTGAAAACACTGTGCGGTCCTTATCTGTGTGCAGTAATAGCAGCAAGGTAACTACAGATTGACATTCATGACAAACCAAAGGTTTTCATTGATTACAAATAGTGGGAATGGAGGTTGCTAGTGGTATTGTCAATCTTAGGTTGCCAGGGAGTAGAGGAGGAGATCAAAGTCAATGGAGAGGGATACTGGTATCTAAAGTGTTGCTGTGCCTGGGGAATGGGCACATGCACACCAGGATCAGAACATACATCAACGAGAGCTCAGAGTAAAAATTCAGTAAAATTCAATGAGATAATATTGATCACCTGATTTAAGGCACATAATGTGACAACGTCAGGATTCCTACTTGTCACAATTTGTCTTAGATGTGCTTCATACCTAGTGTTGTATTTGTAGTAAGAAGGGCATTTCCTCAGACATAAGCATAACCCACAGGAAATATAACAATGTTAAGTGAGAATCCTTAATCAATTTCTTAACATTAGTAATTTTTTT
>JAGPOW010001918.1:10420923-10446978 GCA_030014935.1 Caiman crocodilus | reverse complement strand
GTCTCGTGTATCAGTGTCCCTGTGCCTAAAAATGGTGGTGGGCACTAAAGCATCCTGCCACCGTTTTTAAGCGCAGGCACAGTGTTACATGAGATGCTGAAGTATGGTAATTGCCATGCTTCTGTAAAAGCTCCAATTACAGTACGTTGGAGCAGCCTTGCTGCTCGTGTATAGGTGACCTGAGAGACTATCCATGCTGAAGAGTCTGTTTTACAAAACATGAGGTGCTGATTTAAAATTTATATATATATTTTTTAAATATTTTTTTCCAGGTTAAATATATATTTTTTAAATACTCATTTTCTGTTTCTTGCTGTTTCTGACCTTGTATTTCCATGCATGATGGAATACAGTCCTTCCCCCTCTGCCCCATTATTTCCCAGCACAAGTGCAGGAGCTGGGAACATCCTGCCTGGTCACAGCACAGCCCAGATCTCATGGGCAGCAGCAAGCAAGGGGGAGAGACTCCCCTCACTGCTTGCTACTTCCTAGCAGACCTGGACTGCACTGTGGCCTGGCAGAGTATCCCCAGCTTCCTGCACTTGTGTGACAGCCTGCCCTATTCACGTGTAGTCATGCACATGGTGCAATGTCTTCATCATGCAAAGAAAGTAACATTGTGATTGGAATAATGTCTACAGCCCCCTTAAGCCATGAGCTTTTTTTCCATTTTCTTTTAATGGTAATGCAGCTGAAAATAAATAGTTCTCTTCTGTACATAGACCCATAGAGAGCATCAATTTTTTTTTTTTAATTTATTTTTTGGTTTGTGGAGTATCAAGTTTAATTAGCACATAGGGAATTTCTTCATCATGTCTATTTACACTGTCTGCCTGTTTTAACTAATTCTGTTTTCATGTATGGCTGAATAGAAAACCTTCCCCTATATGGGAGGAAAAAAATGATAAACACTGGAAAAAAAATAGGGTTTTTTGTTATGGTTAAGTACATATGTTCAGGTATTTAAATTTGCATCTCTGACACATTTTTTTAAAAATTTCTGGATAATAATCATCTGCTGTTTTTGAATTTGCTGTTTCTTTTAAGGACATGAATAACTTGTATGGAGCGCAAACATTTTTTTTGTGTTTGGAAGATAATACCGGAGCCTCTTTTGGTGTCTTTCTAATGAATAGTAATGCCATGGGTAAGAAAAACATCTCTATAAGTAATATTGTTTAATATATTTTACAATCATTCTCTTAGCGTGTGCCACAAATATGTGCTTTTTTAGAAATCATGCTCAACTGTTTTTTGGGTTTTTTTAGAATAAACGTAAACAGCTACTGAAAGATTTTTTTAATGTAAAATTTAATCCAGGTTAAATTAATGCAAAGAAACAATGACTAATGCAACCAGCTTTTTAGTAGAGGTGTGCAAAGCAGGCAACATTTGATTCAGATTCGGACTGATTTAGAGGACAGTGATTGTATTCACTGATTCGGATCACTTTCCCAATTTAATTCGGCCAAATCTGAAGATTCGATTCTGATTTGGAGACTCAGCAATTCAGTCATAGACACAGCTTTATATGTTTTGTCTACGTACCTCGAGGTACCAGGTATGGTCTGTGAGCTCTGAAATGGCAGGGTGGATGGAGAATCTCACAGGAGTGTGGGGGGTCCCCTGCATGCTCAGTGGTGGACCTGGAAGTGGAGTGGAAGTATCCACTTCCAGGTTGGCTGCCAAATGTGTGGGGGACTCCCCCTCCCCGCACTTCCCAGCTTGGCAATTAGCTGTAGGGGTACCCCAGGTGACCCCCCAGACTCAAAGTACCAATTGCCAAATGGAGGGAGGGGGACGGGAGTCCTCTGTGCACTCTGTGGTAGACCCAGAAGTGGACCGAAGTACTTCCGGCCCACTGCCAAGCTCGCGGGGGACCTCCCCACATTCGCATGGGATGCTTCTTCCACCCCATCATCTCAGAGTTGGTAAATAGAAAACACATATAACACTTTGTCTTTGGCCAAATCATTGAATCCTTCCAAATTTGGAGAGATCGATGGGTCTCCTTATTCGATTCAGATTCGGAAATTTGGCTGCTGAATCTCCTCCAAATCAAACCAGCGTCCGAAGCTTCGCACAGCCATACTCCCTACCTCAGGTGTTATAGTCCCTGAATTCCATTCATCTCAGTACCTTGACTGTTGCACTGCAGGATTAAGAGCTAAATTGGTAAAAAGCAGTTTATGTATAGATAAGTTTTCTGTTAGATAAACATACTAATTTTATCTATTTATGAGAACTGTCCAAGTCTTTTGAAACTATGCAGCTATACTGAAAAAAACTCATGATGACCTTATTGGCTTTCTAGTGATTGTTTTGTGGGATGGAAAGGTATACAAAACTTAACATTGAAAGAGACTGATATCTGACAACTTCAGAACCTTGTTTGAGTTTAACTACTAATTTAAGATGAACTTATTTTCTTCCAAATTAATTCACTTATTCTTAATCTGGATATAGCATAGATATTTGGGGGAGTTAAGGTACAACCTTCACCTTACTATTTCTTTTCTGGCAGATTTCACTCTTCAGCCCGCCCCAGCAGTGACTTATAGAACAACTGGTGGAGTTCTAGATTTTTATGTCTTCTTAGGAGACACTCCAGAGGAAGTGGTTCAGGAGTATCTGAAGGTATGTTTGTTATGCAGTGAAATAGATTTTGGAATATTCCTTTGGCTCCTTAATACAGTTTGTGTTCACTGACCTTTCAGCTTGAGGTGCAACTAAATGTTTGTCCCTAATATGACTCCTGTCCATACAGACACATCTTTTGCTTCAGTAGAGTTGTATACTCATGTTACTTTGCCCATTAAAGTGGAGGTGGGTGGAAGCTTGAGTGCTGCTGTACCTAATGCAGTGAGGCTGCAGCAGCTTGACTGGATAAAGTGCTGACTAGCCTGAGTCTGTATAGCTTTTACATTGTTTTTTGGTGTAGCCAGCTTTTACTTGTACTAAGTTAACTCAAGCCTACTGTTGTGCTGTTGTGCTTTTTCGCAGCAGAATTATACAGTTGGTAAAGTTGCTTCTGATACAATTGTGGTTATGCTAGAAAAATATCAGTAGCAGTCATTTCACATTTGTTTCTTTTTTTAATCCAATAAAATGTTCTAATGGATGCTTAAAGGAAGCACGCATCAATTTCTAGACAGTGTTGCCCTTTGTTTGCTTGCCTGTTCCCCCTGTACAATAGAGATCCCATTACAATGACAAATCTTCAGTGCTCTTCTCAACCTCTTGTTATGCTAATGTAATTTTTGGTGCGGGAACATGCCTGCCATTATTTTTTGAAATTTCTGTTTAGTCGGATCATCATCATTTGTAACAAAAGATGTCATGAAATATGACATGCTTTTGTTAGTTTTAAAATGGCAAGGTGAGTTAGGTCATGGAGCCCAGGTCTGATTCCTAGGATCACAGGGAAGAAGGGCTAGAAGTGATCTCATGAAATCATCTAATCTAGCCCCCTGCTCAAGCCCTTGCTGAAGCCCTTGTTAAATTTAGTCATCCCTGACTATACTATCCCAGCCAAGTATCTGTCTAACCTGCTCTGGGGGGATTTTCTGGGTTAGAGGTTCCACAATTTTTCCAGGTAGCCTGTCCAAATGCTTGATCACTCTCATAGCCAGAAAGTTTTTTCTAATATGTACAATTAATTTTCTCTTCTTCAGTTTAAGGCCACTGCTCCTAGTCCTATACCCCTACATCTGTAGAGAAAAATCTCTCTCTCCTTTCACTAATTTGAACACTGTTATTAAATGCTCCCTAAGTTGTCTCTTCACTAGATGAAATGGCCCTAGTTCTTTCAAAGTTTCCTCCTAAGTTGTGTTTCCCAGGCTCCTAATCATTTGTGTTACTCTGCTCCTTCTGATCAGTCTTCATCTTTCTTGAAGTGTAGAGCCCAAAACTGGACACTGTACTTCTAGTGAGGCCTCACCAGTGTCAAATGCAGCAAGAGAATCACTCCCCTTGATTTTTTGGGGGACAAATTCCTCTTAAGACAGCTCAGTATGCTTTTTTTTGCAATAAGAACATATCTGCAGCTCATACTCAGCTTATAACCCTCAGGTTCTTTTCTCTGCAGTACTGCACCCCAGCTAGTCATTGCCCCAATCTATAATTGTGCAGACAATTATTCAGTACCAAGTGCAGGATTTTGCACTTGTCCTTGTTGGATTTCTTCTGATTGACTTTTGGACCATTTCTCCAGTTTATCAAGGTCATTCTGAATCTTAACCCTACCCTTCCGAGTGTCTGCAGTTCTACCCAACTTGCTGGCATCCACAAATTTGCTAGGAGTGCATTCAATGCCACCACCCACCTAGTTGATGTTTAACAAGACCCAGGACAGAATCCCAGGAAACCCCACTCAAAACCTCCTCCCAACTAGATCTTGATCCACTGATGACTACTTGCGGAGCATGATGATTCAACCAGTTACCTATCCACCTTTACAGTAATTTTTTTTTATTAGTCTGTATTTCCTCAGTTTCTATAAAAATGCTGTGAGCGACAATGGCAAAATCCTCGCTGAAGTAAATGTAAATCACATCCACCGCTCTCCCCCCGATTCATAAAGCCTTTTGCCTTATCAGAGAAGGAAATCAAGTTCATCAATCTTGTAGTACTCTTAGTTATTTTATGCTGGTTATTCCTGATAACCTTGTTCTCTTTTAGGTGCTTCAAAGTAGATTATTTGAGGACCTGCTCCATGATCTTTCCAGATATCAAGATCAGCATAGATAGACTGGTCTATAATTCCTTGGATCTTCTTTTTCATCTTTCTTAAAGAGGGGCTCTGTATTTGCCTTTTTCAGATTTATCCAGTGAATCACTTCCATGAGTTTTCTCAAAGAGGTTAGCCAGTAACTGTGAAATGATTTCAGCCAATTTCTTCAGTACCCCAGAGCATATCCCATCTGGCCCTGCTGACTTGAAAGCATCTAGCTTCTGTAAATAATCCCTAGCCTGTTCTTCTGCTACTCTAGCCTGTTTGTCTCTTTTCCTATCTTTGCTGCATGAATCATCAAGTAGCTGACTTTATTTGGGAAGAATGAAGTAAAACAGACATTAAATACCTCAGCCTCATCTGCATCATCTATGAATAGATTGCCTTCTGTATTCTGGGGGACTGACTTTTCTTTGGTTTTCCTCTTTCTCTTGATAAACTCGTACAATCTCTTTTTATTTCCCTTTGGCCCCTTGACATTTGCATCTTCAATTGTGCTTTGGCCTTCCTAATTATCCTATTGCATGTCTGTGGAAGGCTTTTAAAGTCTTCCCTAGTAATATGGCCAAGTTTCTTCTTTTTGTAGAATTCCTTTTTGAGTTTGAACTGATTGGAGAGATTGCTGCCTAGCCAGACCATGTTTCTGTTGCACTTCTTATTTTATCATTCCATTTGGATAGATTGAGGGACTTGGTTTTAATCTTAACTCACTCACTGGCCTGCTTCTGACCTTGGACAAGTCACTTCACTGTTCTGAGCACCAGTTTTACTTCTAGTAGGTGGAGTAATTGTACTGAGTTTCTTTGTACAGGGCTTGTGATTTACTGATAAAAAACATTACCTAAAAGTGAAGTATTATTTATCTTTCAGAAACTGAAAGAAGACTGCAGTAATTAAGTGTAGTGAATTACACTAACTTGACTTTACTTACATGAAGAGATTCCTTGAATCCTGACTTCTCATATACACTCTTGTACACGCTTTTAATTCCCTTCACCATGGAGGCATTTCTTCTGTTCCATTCTGTAGTTTGTTTTTATGATTTAAACTGTGATGTTCTTCCCCTGTAAGTCAGGTTTGTTTATCAAATAATTATTGCTGTTTGCATTGTAATAATGCCCAAAGACACACTTCAAAATCAAGGATGAAAAGTGCTATATAAACATCTAATAAAAGCAAACCTTACCATAGATGTAACTTAGCTTAAGACAAGATGGAAAAATTAAGTATAAAATATAATAGATGGAAGTGAGAAGAATGATGAGCATAACAGTTATAAGGATTATGTGCCCACCTTTTGTGTAAAGCAATTTGTAATACATTTTTGAGAAGGACAGAACTAATGAATTTTGGATTGACAAGTGACACCTACAAATGCAGTACCTCCTTTTTTGTTTCTTAACTTTTAGCTAATAGGACTGCCTTCAATGCCTTCATACTGGAGCCTTGGATTCCAAATTAGTCGCTGGAATTATGGATCTCTTGATGAAGTGAAAGCAGTAGTAGACAGGAACCGAGCAATTGGGATACCTTACGTAAGTAAAGAATTGTGATGGGTGGCCAAGCAGGTCAAGAGTGCTGCTATTTACGGTTTGATTTTACTGATTCTGGGCTAGTTTATTGC
Organism: Caiman crocodilus; assembly: GCA_030014935.1. Lineage (NCBI taxonomy): Eukaryota > Metazoa > Chordata > Crocodylia > Alligatoridae > Caiman > Caiman crocodilus. The sequence continues at coordinate 10,440,622 of JAGPOW010001918.1, read as the reverse complement.
AACTTATCTTTGGTTGATAGGTCTATATAGACTTATGGCATCAAAGCTCCTCTTAGGCAGTTGCCTTGCTGGGGTCACTTGACCTCCCCCCCACCAGTTATCTTTCCTGCTTGGCGCAAAGGACTGGACCCAATGATTTTCAGAGGTCCCTTTCAGCCTTACAATATATGAATCTATGAATAAGACATGTTTTACCAGCAATGTGCAATTATTTAGGCCTGTGGGCCAAATATGGGGTTTGGGGAGCTGTCATGGGCTGGTGCACTGTCCCTCCTTCCCCCCACCACAACAGCTCACCTAACTTTCCAATGTGGAATGGGGCTGTGGGTGGGAAGGGAGTTGGGATAGAGAGCTGGGGTGGCAATTTCATAAGATTCAGCCTCAGGCCCACCCGTCTACCCCATGGAGGGGCTCAAACAGGTGCCCCAACCCCAGAAAGAAGCTGGCACCTGCTTGATGCTGCTTCTAGCACAGAACCTGGGAGTTGATGTAACCTGTGGGGCTGTGTTGGGGGTAGGAGGTGATTGGGAGGGGGGAGACATAGAGGTGCAGTCCTGCCTATGGTGAGTAGTGGTGGCTGGTGCTGGGTGCCAGGCAAAAGCAGGACCTGGCAACATGTGCACTCACCACATCTGGGGCCCTTCTGGCTGCAACTGCCTGGAGTCCATGTTGGGGCTTCCTTGTGGCTCCTTCCTGCTGCTGCTGCCTACAGGGTGCTGGGAAGGAGCCTTGGGCAGCCCTGGTGCAGGCTCCAGGCAGAAGGGTCCTAGACAAGGCAAGCGTGCCCTCTGCTGGGTCCTGCTAGGAGCTGGTGTAAGCTGTGGATGAGGAATGGACATGACTGCATGCCTGGCATGATGCAGCAGATGGAACTGCCAGCTGTCTATGGCCCAGAACCTGAGACTTTGCTACCAACAACCATGGGCCAGATCTCATGTTTTGCTCACCCCGTGTTAGACTGATAATTGTGGCAGAAGGCAGTTGTTATTCATTTGCATTAGTCATTCTTAGAAGCTTCAGCTGAGATCTGTGCCCCTTCTAACTATTCAAATTACTACTAAGAGAAAGTCTGTACCTGGAAAATATTTATACTCTGAGTAGATGAGACACAAAAAGGAAGCATTTTAACTCATTTCACAGATTACAAAATGAGAAACAAAGGCCTGCATCTTGGGACATTGAGTTCACAGGCTGAGTCCTACAAATAAATCAGCTGCCTGAAGCAGTACTTAGGCAATAGTGCAGGGATCTGATTTTTGAGTTTTCCTGTGTGACTTTAAGCAGTCGTTTAGAGCCAATTCTCTAATAAAGACTATAGGCCCCCGGCTCTGTTGGAATCTAGAAATCAAATTAGGCACCTAGGCTTCTAATACAGTAAAGAAAAACAGTCCAGTACCTTGGAATGATGATCCAAAAAACCTGAACGTTGGTTAGAGCAAACCTATAAGGAAATGTAGGACAGAGATTTATCCTGAATTCTCACTTCCCTCCATAGTTTAGGAGTCTAAGGAAGGGCTGAAGGCAGGTGCTTTTTATACACTCAGCTCACCTAACTTTCCAATGTGGAAAGGGAGTTGGGATAGAGAGCTGGGGTGGCAATTTCATAAGATTCAGCCTCAGGCCCACCTGTCTACCCCACGGAGGGACTCAAACAGATGCCCCAACCCCAGAAGGAAGCTGGCACCCTCTTGGTGCTGCTTCTAGCACAGAACCTGGGAGTTGGTGTAACCTGTGGGGCTGTGTTGGGGGTAGGGGGTGAAAGAGTCCCAAGCCAGTTAGAGTAAGTGCCTCCAACCATTTTTGTTACAAAATAAGCCCTGCTCCATTTTTTTTCCAAAGAAGTAGCCTAGTGGAAAACACCATTTTATTTTCTCTTCGGTCTGTGGGGTTTTTACTCGATTGGCCAATTTTGTGGCATAATATGTAAACAGCCCTGGGAACAAGAACAGGACCACCTGTTGTAGGTGACCAATAAGCTATGTCCTCCCATCTCTTTTCACTCAATGAGTCTTGAATTCTTTTCTGTGCAGTCATAAAGATCCAAACATAAATGGTAGTGGACAGTAATGTCTCTCTTTCCTAGCTAGGGAACAGAAGTTAGAGTACTCTGAGGAGGTAGAAAATACGGTTTTGAACCCCCTCAAGGCCGTGTAGGATTGAGTAACCCTTTGATCTATTGTATTCTCTTCAGATTTTCTATTAATCAAATCCAGGTATCTGAAGCATAAAAGTTCATCTGTCTGAATTCAGTGGGTTACAGCTGTGTAAAAGGTGGGCAGGATTTCCTTGAGGTTGAAGAGCTAAAATGATCACAGCTGGAAAAAAATAATTTAATATAGGAATAATTATGCTGCCAAAAGTAAGTTTCATCACATAGTATAAATGTACTTTGCACACACAATTACAAGTGGTGAATTTTCCAAGAACCCATCTCCTATAACTTTAATATAAAAATGTGAGTGATTATTTATAATTCTTGCGAACTACTCTTCTTCATCTACCTATCACAAAATAATGAGGAAATATAAATACATCAGTACATTAGGTTAGTATGCTAAGGAAAGTGAAGGATGATGACGTATAGAGCATGTGGGTACTGATTCGTATTAAAACATTTTGTAAATCAAAGGAAACACAAGCTGTAAGAAAATATGCATTTTCTGTAGTTGCAAGCATGTAGAGGGATTCAGTTTATTACTAGGGTCATGAAGGTGACACAGGATGGCTGCAATAGCAGATATAAAGATGGTTATGGAGGGGCTCACCTGACATCCTTGTATCTCAGCATTCCTGTGACAATAAGCAGCACAATGCTGACAAAAAGTGCTGCTCCATGTGTGCCTCTCTTCAAATGTGAAGCTGGAGAGCTGCCTAAGCATAACAGTATGGGCAAGTTAATTAGCCTCACTCTTGTAAATGCTTATGCATGTGTTTTACTCAAGCAGTTTTTGCAGTATCATGACCCAGAGAACAGGTGGAGGAGGGAATAATGGGAGAATGTGCTAATGGCTATAAACAAATAATCAAGAAGTAGTTATAAAAAGAAACATAAATCACATAATCTGCGTGCCTAATTTTTTCTCACTTAAATGTAAATTAAGAGTGACTGTATGGAATTCAATGGAACTTCACTAGTGTGAAACAGGTGAGGCATAGATTCAATTTTGTTGGCTCAAATTCATAGAAAACAGAGAAATAGGGCTGAAAGGAACCACCGTAGGTCAAATAGTCCAACCCCTTGTCTGAGATTCATCCCTATTCTTACCATCCCATAGAAACCATAATCTGAACTCAACATAAGACTATCATCAACCCTGACCTAACATAGAGCTAATGTCCTAGGCTGCCACAGGTAAAGTAGGAGAACTATGTCGGCAATGTCCTGCTTCTATAAAATGTTTTCAAGATTTGTGCAAAAGATACTGGGTAGAGTGACATGTCTTCTGCTACAGAGGAAAACAAAACACCACCAACAAAAAACCCACAGCCCGTAGCAGTTTGGCCATGGGATAAAATTCCTACTTGACCATGAATATGGCATTAGCTGACAACTTGAGCCAGAAATCTCCAGCTTTGGTCTTAGTAGAAGCAATGGCACATCCCAGTCAGTCTCCATTTTTGGCTGTAGTTGACATCCAATGGCTCTGGGAAAACTTAAAAACACCTTGACACAAGTAGCAGAAAAGGGAGAGGGAACGGGGGCAGCCAGCAAAGAGCTGAAGCATGGAAAATGCCCATGGTAGAAAATAGGCATAGATACATGTAGATCATGCCCAACCAATGGCTGTTCAACATCTTCTTGAATACTTCCAGTGATGGAGAGTCCTCAACTTTGCTAGGCAGTAGGGCTGTGCAAAGCTTTCGGTGCTGATTCGATTTGGACTGATTCAGTGGCCAAATTTCCAAAGCTGAATCGAATCAGGGGACCAGTTAAAAAGTCTGAATCAATTCAAAGCTATCTGAATAGATTTGGAGAGCTGCAATTTGGGCAATCCCTGCTCACTGCAGCAGGGAGCTGGGCCGATGCCCTTCCTGCCCAGCTCCCGGATCTTTAAAAAAAAAAAAATCCCCCACTCGCTGGGTGCTGCCAGGTGTGGGAGCAATCCCTACTGCTCCCCACTGCCCCACACTGTGTGTGGGGCTGTGCCATGACCCGCTCCCCCACGGCTGTCCCTCCCACTCCACCTCCCAGCCCTTAAAAAAAGAACAAAAAATGCTGGACTCACCAGTTGCTGCAGTAGCTTCAGGGATGCTGGGGGCTCATAGAAAAGCCCCCCATGCAGCGTGGGGCTGTGGGGGGGGCAGAGTGGATTGCCCCCCTGCTGGGCAGCACCTGGTGATTCAGGTCATTTTTGGCTTTTTTTTTTTTAAGGGCCAGGAGCTGGTGGGGTGGAGCAGCCATGGGTGGGGGTCAGGGCACTCATGAAAGAGCGCCCCCCATGTGGCACAGGACTCTGGGGGACAGCAGGGATTGCCCACCTGGCAGCAAACAGCTTTTTTTTGTTTGTTTTTCAAAGAGCCGTGAGCTGGGGCCAGGTGGGGCAGCCATTGACAGTGGGCAGGGGATGGGGCCCATGTGACTCGGAGATTTGGATGATTCGGTAGCAGCCAAATCTCCAAGTCCGATTCAGCCGAATCAATTCAGGGCACTGATTCGAATCGCTGTCCCCTGAATCATCCGAATCCAAAGCAAATACTAGACACTTCACACAGGCCTACTGGGCATTCTGTTCCACTGCCTCACTATTCCCACATTTTTTACCGATATCCAATCTAAACTTTGCTGCAACTTCAAGCCATTGGTTTGTGTCCTCTTCCCTGCAGCCAGAGAGAAAAGGTGCTTTCCCTCTTCTTTATGATAGCATTCTACAAATACTGGAAGGACTATTATATCCCTTAAGTGGCATTTCTGCAAGTTGAAGAATATACCTAGCTCCTTCAGTCTCTCCTTGTATGACTTGCCTTCCAAGCCTTTGATCTTTGCCCATGTCTGGACCTTCTCTAACTTATCCCTGTCCTTTTTTAAAATGTGGAGCCCAGATCTACAAAGACTACTCTAGATGAGGCCTAACCAGTGCCAAGTAAAGAGTCACTATCACTTCTTGTGTCTTGCACTAATGGTTCTATTGATGCAACCCAAAAACCACACTGGCCTTTTGTGCCACGGCATCATCACACTGCAGACTCGTATCGAGTCTGTGATGCATCAAGACTGCCAAGTCCGTTTCCATAGAGCTGCCATCCAGCCAGGTGAACAGCACTGGATCCAAGACAGATGCCTTTGGGACTCCACTCGAAACCTCCTGCCATTCTGTTATGGACCTGTTAATAATTAACCTTTGCTTGTGACTACTGAGCCAGTTATCTATTCACCTTGCAGTAGTTTTATCCAGCCCACATTTTTCTGATGCATAGTTGCCATTTGTGCTTTCTTTAAGTTTCCACTTCTCCATTCATAAAGCTTGTAGCTTATGTGTTCTTTGCATTACAGTCATTGCAGTTTCTCACTATGAATGAAAATTATCTCAACAGCATTCTTTCTGTGTGTCTGCAGTGAAATAACCAAAGTAAGTTTGTTCCAGAGTAAGCAGGAATTATAAGATCATGATATTGGAGCACTCCAAGCTCTAGGTTATCAATTCTAATATTAAAACAAACTGCCTTGTCTTTCAGGATGTTCAATACACAGATATTGACTATATGGAGAACAAGAAAGACTTTACTTATGATAAAGTGAAATTTAAAGATCTCCCCAACTTTGCTATTGACCTACATAACCATGGACAAAAATACATCATCATACTGGTAACGATGTAACCATTTCTTTTCTGAAATGACTGTATTATCATCATGTAATAATTGTTTGTATACATAAATAAATGTGTATGTACTTGATAAAACTTTGCCTTACCTCTATAATGTTGCAGAAATTTGAAGATCTTGGCATGCTTTCTATTGTGCTTATTTTGTTAGGACCCTGCCATTAGCATAAACCCGCTCATTAATGGTACCTATGATGCCTATGAAAGAGGACAGAGCAAGGCAGTCTGGGTAAATGAATCAGATGGAGTGACAAAACTCATTGGAGAGGTAATCGGCTATAACAAAGTTAAAACTCCTTATGTTGTCAATAATTGTTGCCTTAGCAGTTAAGGTTGGGTTAATGTCTTTGTTTAAAAGCTCCATTTCCCAGGTTTCTTCTTTTGTCAGAATTAGCTATTGATGGGAACTTTAGTTTAAAATGCCTTAATCATTAGCATTTGAGATATCTTAATTTCCACTTATTTTATCTTTAAAAAAATAAATAAAAACTGTTAAATGTTAAGGAAGGAAGACTAGGAGAAAATTGCAGGATTCAAACAATATTTTGACAGCCAACTCCTATTGATTTTCAATGGCAAGTAGATGCCAAATTCCCATTTTAAGTCTTTGAAATTCAGTCTCTGATGTTCACCAATTATGTTGCTTATTTGTATAATTAAAAAATGAATTAGAATGAACTTTAGGACATCTGCCATTCCCCTACCTGTTTAAAATGTAAATTGTATTAATTTTGTATTACAAGCTAGTGTCAAGCAGAATAAAGAGAAAAATAAAGGCCTGCATATTGTATCCAGGCATAGATATGTTGCTGTTTGGCTATTTTTCATGGGTTTTTTTAGACCCTAAACCTTGCAATACTGTAATTTAAACCTACATTAGAAAAAACACATATAATATATACTGACATATACATGCATATAAAATACTGAGCAGAAAAAAGGAAATATGACTTTTAGGTGGTTATACAGTAACCCATGTGGGCCCAAGTCTTTTTCCTCAATGAAATGTTGTCATTGTATGCAATAAAAGACTGGAAGGGCCAGATTTACAAAGGTATTTAGGTACCAAAAGATGCAAAATTGCATGCTTATCTCACGTGTAAATCAAGAGCAATCAAGTGCCTACCCTGGGTAAATACTTTTTAAACCCTGGTAGTAGGTAGCTTATTGCAGGGTTTAAACCCAGGGTTGGTAGCTTATTGCACTTAAATAGCTTTGTAATTTTGATCTTAAATCTTTGTGTTGTGTGCTATTTTAATACCTTGTACAACACACTCTTTAAAGTCCATGATAGTCAGGGATCCTGGTTTTGTCTGATTTAAAAACATCCCCAATTTTTGGATTAAAAAACGTAACCTCAAATCCACATTTTTCCATGATTAAAATGAAACACCACTAATTATTATTATTATTAATATTTGTCCAGAGCATTCTGGTTGTCTCAGCAGCTAATCACAATGCTTATTGAAACAACTGATCAGAGTGCTCTGGACACACAGAATAAGTGTGTTGTCATGTATATATCCTGAGTCATTTCAAATAGATATGCAGGCAAGTCAGAGCTAAAATGAGGCACCAGGATCCCCTGCCATGGAGCAGGCAGGCTCCGCTGAAGTGGTGGGGGGTGAGAGGGGGAGGAGAAATAAAGATGTAAGGGGCCCAATCCTTTTCTGTCACTCTTCCCTTCAGGGCTGGGGGGTGCTGCAGGTAGCAGAGCACATGTGGCAGGGAGGGAGGGAGGCAGGGAGCAGGGCTGTGTTTGACTCACAGTGCTAAATCTTGCTTGGGCCATGGCCCGGGTGGCCCACCCGATTCTGCGGCCTCTGCCATGCACCGCCCCTGCCACCTGAGACTGCCCCAGGAAAGTGGCAGGAGGGTGGCTGGGAGTGCTGGCAGCAAGGATGGTGCGTAGGGCACTGGAAGCCTGCCAAGCCCAAGCTTTCCTGAGCATGCCTGGATTCCAGTGCCTTGAGCACCATCCTTGCCACCTTCTCTGGATAGGACCCTTGTACACATGTGAATATCACTGTAATTTATATAGCAGACTAAAATACATGGGATGTGTTTTTAGTTTGCTATGTAAAAAAAAAATCATTTAAATCGAAATTTACCACCGTACATGTACACTGTTACAAAATTTAATTGTAACATGCTGGTGAATGTGTACACTGCTATGCAATTAAATAATTAAAAAGGGCATTTTATAATACAAGGTAGTGTCAAAAAATCACTAAAAGGGGCAATTTCCTAGTGTACGAGGTCCTTAGTCACGTGTATAAGGGCCCTTTTATTCTATGACTATAAACAAGTCATAAAGTCAGACCTCAGACAAAATATTTATACTCCTATGCCTGTGTTTTCACATGGACAGCTTTATGTAGTCTTGTTGAGGGTGAGAAGTTTTGATTTCATTAAAGTATTTAGTAAAAAGACCACTAAAAATCCTGTATTTAACAAAATACTTTTGGAATAAAAATTTAATGGCAAATGTTCTGTGGGTTTCAGCTCATCTATATATTAATGGCATTGCATTTTAATTGCAGAAAAATGTGGATTTTAGGTTACTGTTTTTAATGTGAAAACTGGGGATTTTTTTTTTTTTAATCCAGGATCCCTGATGACGACTGTCTATACAGGATAGGGTCAAAACCATACCTGATAGTAAGGAAAATGGAATTTCTTTATCTTTCCTGTCTAAGCTGACAGGAGGATGATATTGTTAAATGGGACCATTCTCTTCTGATAATTGCATTTTAGGAAGCTATTCACGGTAATGTACACAAGGCAGCTTTGAGTGTTCTTACATTATTAGAAGCACACTTCAACAAAGTGGACTTCAAAGCAAATGAGACTGAAAACCTGTTCTTTATTGCCGTTCTGCCACCTGCTATAATTGCATGGAAATGGAGAAAAAACAAGAAAGGCTATAAGCAACTAATAGTTGCATTTAGGATGTGAAATTGTTCTGAGAATCACAAAATAATTTTCCCAAGCCATATATGTAGAACAAAAAATATTCCTTTGATTGTGCTAATATTATTATAAGATTACACTCGGAGGGTTTAAATTACATACTGGAAAAATATTACTAACAAATGGGGATTTTTTTATAATGTTCCTTACATTACATTAAATCTTTTCTGTTACATTCTAGGTATGGCCAGGACTGACTGTGTTCCCAGATTTCACCAATCCAGACTGTACCACTTGGTGGGCTGAAGAATGCAAGATTTTTCATGATCAAGTACAATATGATGCAATCTGGATTGTAAGCTATCACATTTTTATATTTTAAGGGAATGGAGGCAATTAGAAGCTTGAACACAGCATGTTTCCTTTCTCATCTCTCACTATGCCTTAGGAGCATTATTAAATTATTAATATCAAAATGTGGCTTACAAATATACGGATCTTTTAGTTGCAAAACTAGACATTTAATGTCATGCAGGCAATGTTGAAACCAATGGGAGTTTTGCCATTCACTTTGGACAAACAATTTGTTTTTTCTGGCTATTGTAATGCTCCAAACATTGGACCTAAGCCTAATGCCAATAGCAGGCATTAAACACTTGTTAAAGGAAATCTTTTTATTCATATTTGCTACCTTCTTCCACAGGGAAAGTAGGTAGTTATATATAACTTGCTGGGAAGTAGATAGTTATAAAAACATCTAACAGAGACTTTAAATTCTTCTCCTTTTCCTTTCCTATAGCAAGATAATGACAGATGCACTTCAAACATAAGAAAAGAACATAAAGGATGCATTGTAACATCTTACGATGTTTGTTTCAAATTAAAAGAATCTTTTTTTTTTTTAAATCAGTAGACTGTATTTTAACTTTCTAGTTAATTGTTAGGTCTGACCTTTACGTTGCAAATAATACCATTCCAAATGATAACACTGCACTTTCTGTGCAACTAAGGGGACCTTCTAAACTTTCATGATTTGAAATACAAAACTCTGGGGCTTTCTGAATCCTACATAAGGAAAGGAATGGGTAGACGCTGTGAATAGAAAGGATGGGACTATATTGTAGCTGTAGAGGTGGAGAGCTGGAGACTCTCATTTGTTTGAGCCAACTGAATGTTAGATTCAGTGGTCATTTGTCTGGATTAAATGTAACTACATTGGGAGAGCTTTCTCCTGGCAATTTATAAGGTCAAAAATTTGACCAGTATAGAGTTTTAATAAAAAAGTTGGACTCGACTACTATTCTTCATGTATCCAAGCATGCCATATACATGCATACACATTCCTAGTGTACTTAAAATTTTACATTTTATATTTAATTTTGAAAATCATTTTTCCTCTTTTTCATACTTTAACTACTTTACATTTCTGGGGGGAGGGGAGGATGTGAAACTGCTGGAGACTTATTGGCTGTTCATGAAGATCCGTTGCAATGCTTTGGACAGTTCTCATGTTGGCAGATGACAGAAGAAGTAATGGTCTCATGTTGTAGCAAAGGAAGTTTACACTGGATATTAGGAAAACATTTCTTACCAGGAGGGTGGTGAAGCACTGGAGTGCGTTACCTAGGGAGGTGGTGGAATCTCAGCCATCGGAGATTTTAAGACCAGGCTTAACAAAGCCGTGGCTGGGATGATCTAGTTGGGGATGGTCTTGCTTTGAGCAGGGGGTGGGACTAGATGACTTCCTTAGGTCCATTCCAACCCTAATTTTCTATGATTGTATGATTTTTAGCTAATTCACTATTAATGTGCCTGGCAAAGAAGATAAGAATAGATGTCTTAATGACATGTTTCTGCTTTAATAACGGCTTCATTGTTTCACTATATAGTGATTCCTTTTCTGTGCACTTGGCATAAAAACACTCCAGCATGGCTCAGTGATAGAGTTCTTTAACAAAAGAAGTGGTGATCATATTTTTTTTTCTTTTCTCTATATCTCTCTGTCTCTTTTGAATCTTTTTTTTTTTAAGTAAAACTAATTACAGGGAGTGAGGAAAAAATAAACCAAAATAGTGAACAGCATGTCTTGCTTTCCAAAGAGTCATGACAATTTTAAATAATTGCTCTTAGCCCCTTCAGTGAGATTCAGACATTTTTCTGCTAAGTGACAGTATGCATTTTATTGCAGATTCCATCATTACATTTTAGATCTGAGTCCAGTGGTAAAGTATTATATATAAAGGTCTCTTTCAGAAAGCTAAACATTTGCATAAAGTAAGTTGGCCACTAAAATCAAGTTGCTTCAGCCTAAGTGCCCATGGTCCTCTCATGCACATCATTTACACTGTGTATAAAGGAATATATACAAAAACAGGGTGTGCCATCTTGAATAATAAAAAAAAGTGCAAGTCTCCTGTCAGTTGTAGTATTACTGAAGATGTCTATGAGGATTTGAAGGTACAGTGTGTTATCTGACAGAAAATCACAAAATACGTTTCCTGGTTCATCATCTCTTAAACAGATGAAGCCAACACATTAGGTACATAGTACCGTTATATTTAAGGCATTAATGATCAGATTTCACTGAGCATTTCCTTGAATCTTTGTTATTTTGTTTCTGTTTCTAAATCTGAATTAAACTAAATTTACTAAAGTATATTTACTTGCCTCATGTAGTCCCCATAGCCAGCTTCTGGCTGCTGTCTGTGTAGACAAGCAGTGACAAGGGGCAGTAAGAAGCTGGCTATCAATCATTCATGTACTCGGTAGGGACAGGGTAGAATTTAGACCCTGAACTCCATAGAGCATCGTGCTGTTAATGGGGGGCTTTGCCCAGGCCCTAAACAGTAATAAGGAAAGGCTGCTTCCTTTCTACTTATGTGAAGCTAACTGGCCACATAATTGGAGGGAAGACTGCTGTGCCCTTAAAGGGATGTAATGGTTTATAGTCTGACCCCAGTGCACCAGGGGCTAAGTACAGATGGTCAAAAAGCCCAAGGTGGAATCGATTCAATCTACACAGCTTTCTCTAAGAAATGCACTGTCCCTAGAGTATACATTCACTCAACAGTTGGTTAAGGCAGGCAAATGTCCACACTGGCCAAGGCCAGACGGTAAGGGGTGCTCATGCATACTCCCAGCCCTACCCCCTCAGCAGCTGCCTACCCGTCAGCCATGGGGGAGCGGTGGGGGAAATGTGCTATCGCTCTGGTCCCTAGCCAGGGCCTGCACAGTGACAGGAGGAAGCCCCCAAGGTGGGGGCTTTTCCTACTGCATCCGGGCTCTGCTGGGCTGTGAACATCCTATCCCTCCCCTCACCACCCTCTCCAGCTGCCACGTGGAGTGGGGATCCGTTCCTTCCCCTCCCGCCCCATAGCAGACGAGCACAGCTGATGAGAGCTGGGGAGGCTGCCTTAGCAATGTGACAGCCAAGGGTGGGACCTGATCTGCAAGGTGGGGGCAGGGGGCTGCAATGCATCCTGGGATACAGGGGGATTGAGACCTAACTTGTGTTGGGTGGGAGTGGATCTGGGACAAAATTTTGATAGACCAGTTTAACTTCAAGTAGTTAAATGTGATACTGTATCCGTCCAAGTCTATCTTAAACTGGTTTGGGCCATTATGAAACCTATTTATGTGCACCGAACTCCTGTTCTGTTACAGGTTTAAACTGGTTTTCAATCGCTTATACCAGTTTATGTGTAATATCTGTTCCAAGCCAAAGAGTTTCAGTCTTACCTAATCTCAGAGCATTCCCTGGTGTATTGAGACTGCACTTGCTTTCTAACTGAAGGCACTGTTTGAGGGAGTTTTTTTTTCCTTCATGTAGTCAAATTGTTTTTTAAACAAAGCACCAGCAGAGACAGGTAATACTGAAGGTGAGAAAGGGCCAGATGGGTTTTCATTTCTGCCCTGCTGGAGTTGTCACCAAGAATGCACACAAATTCAGCAGTCAAGTTTAATGTTGTATGACACTACATGAGAAAGGAAACAAAACCTTTTTTGATTCCAGACAGAAGGAGGGTATTATAGGGCATGTCCACATGTGGCAATCACCAAAAAATGATTGCCATATGATTGAGTATAACAAATCTACCTTTGGTGTAGGTAGCTTAGATAACAGTAGCACTTAAGATGCTATTCCAAGGGCTTGTTCAACATTTGAACACAATCTGGAAGCTTAGGTCTTTGCTAGAGCCTGTACTGCAGTCAAGATATTGTCTCCGCTGCTTTTTCTGAACTACCTAAATTAAAGCTAGTCAAGCATTGCTGCATATGCCACAATCAAACCTCCAGTTTCAGACAAATCCTTAGGCAGGACAAAGCAAACGTTTTAAAGAATAGTCTGTGTGTAAAGAACCCGATTCTCATTGACTAGCATGATGTTCATTTTTCTGTGCTGAGTACAAGCAGATATCAGTCTTGTAAAGTTATGTTTCTGTTGGAATAAAAATTGACTTAATAATAAAAATAATGTCTTAATGTAACCAATGGTTTGCTTTACATAAGCCATATCAGCCCTTGAATAAAGGGGTCAGCAAACCCTTTTATTCAGTGGTGAATGCCAAATGATAGAGATTAGAGGTTAGCAGGATACCTATTAGTTCTTAATATCGCCAATGGTGCAACTCTGACCTCAACAGTTGCTTCATGTTTTTGTTAGCATACATGAAATCATTGGACTTTCTGTCTTTTGGTTGTAGCAAAACAACGGGGTTGATCAAAGGTGTAGGATATGAAATGAATCTATATGGCAATATTCTTGTTTCTAGCAGTTGCAATACATAAAAACAATTTTCTTTGTATTTGTTAGGTCTTCTGGCAAAGTTTGTGCCCCGCAATTTGATATTGTTTTTTTCCAAATAATTAACGTATAATTTAATATCTAACTCTTTTAAATAACAAATATTGTGATATGTCATTCTAGCAATTTATTTATTGCATTTTATCAACTTAAAATAGGATGCTGATACCATGCATAAATACTTTTCATATACTCATAAGCCTGCTCCTCTGAATAAATAGGTAAGTTATCTTAGACACATTACCATGAGACAGCTAACAAAGAAAAACTTAAGAGCCTATATTAATATGTGAATGAGTAGGTTTGATATTTTAGTTATATATTTGTATTTTAAATTGGAGCTAACAATATCACACTATCAAAATGTTTTTAAAGAGCTAGGATGAAAAGAATGCACAGAGTCCATTTAAGGAAACATACTTCAACCAAATCTGCTTGCTTGTTTTGCCAGGATATGAATGAAGTATCCAGCTTTATTAGAGGTTCGACAAGAGGCTGTCAGCAAAACAACTTAAACTATCCACCTTTTACTCCCAGTGAGTTCATATTCTTTAATTGTATGGTAGAAGTCCAGCTGGTTTTGTGACAGAATTGATGATACCAATATTAATTTTTGGGTTTTTGAGTGTGTTTGAAACATCCATAACAATGGAAGCGACAATGGGAAATATAAACACACGGTGCATTAGCCTTAGTCTTTGGTACTGTTTCTAAAACTCTGAAAGGCCAATGGCTTTACCTTTTGCAGCCTGGCCCAAGTAAACGGGCAGTATGTCCCAGACGTAGGACAGGAACCATATTGTTTTCTGGAGAGGTGTCTGCCTTCTGCTCTCAGTCTACCCAGATCACATGGCAGCAGCACTGGCATACTCTCTAGATGGCCTCTTCAAGGAAAAAAAAAAAATCAGGATGGCTTCTTATACCCTTTACTCTTCTGCTGAGTCACATATCTAGGTTCATAATTAAGTCCACAGTGAGCTTAATTAATGCAAAATAAACAAACAATGCATTAGAAAGAGAAACATTGGAAGGTGATAGCATTGAAGAGAGCCTATAGTTACTATTTAATCTCACCTAGATATGGTGCATGATTTTATTATTCTGATTTCTGAACAAATTGAATTACATTATATGTCAATGTACTAAACTTCACTCTGTAACCAAAGCCACATTTATAGCAATGTTAGTTGTAATAGATGAATTCTTCTGCTGTTTACGTATCAATTGCTCCAAGCTATAGGGAGCTCTAAAGCAGAAAACTATCTCTGTTAAAACACAGAATAATAAAATCACTAAGCCTCAAGTCTAACTTACTGTTGCATGAGGTGAGATACAGATCAGTGCCTTTTGTTTCATTCATGAAATACTATGCTTACTGTAAATATAAAGCAAACAAAAGCCCCTCCGCCATGTGATTGATATCAAGAGACAAGAATGGGTATATTTAGAAAGATATGTTTTAGTGCCATGGTCCGTGTTCTTCTCCAAAGGGATTCTGGATGGACTCATGTATTCAAAGACAATTTGCATGGATGCAGTGCAAACGTGGGGCAATCACTATGATGTTCACAGTCTATATGGATATTCCATGACCCTGTCTACTGAAAAGTAAGAACTGCTTTCTCATCATTTCTACATAAAGATACAAAGTGGACACATATTTTAGCCACTTTAGGGGCTCACTTTACAGTTCTTTAAAGAAACTTGATTCTTCCAGACAATGCTAAGCATCTCCCTTTTGGAAACCTGATTCTTTTGTGGTGTCTGAAGCTACACATCCAAAACAAGAAGCACCCCAAATCACTAGGGCTTTTTGTTACAGTGCTCCATTCGGTGTAAATTTTGTATTTTAAAATGTTGGGTGAATGCTTAACCTTTGTTTAAATGATTTACGGTGTTATAATTTAAAGCTCGTGTAAACACAACGCATTTCAAACAGGAGCAGATGAAGCAATGGTTCTGCACTTTAACACAGCCCAGGGAACCACTGTCTTGAGACAGAGGTGAAAGTATCTTCATCTCTTTCCCCTTTGCCCTTAAGGATTCCACTAAGCCATGTTTATCTCACATGGAAGGCTCTGGTTTGGGTATTGTTAGAAAAGAGGATGGAAATTCACGCCTTTATCACGTGTCTTGTTTTCTGCTTGGTTAGGCATAGTGGGATTTAAAAAATTCATAGTTTTCAACAGTTATTTTCTCCCTCATGAATTCTCACCCTCAAACTAGCAACCAGATGTTAGGACCTCAACTGATGTAGCTCTATTTAAAACAGTGGAAATATGCCAATACTCACTAATTAAGGCTGTAGCTCAAAGGTTAGCAGACAAAACAGGAAAAAAAATCAATTGGGAGGTTTAACATTGGGAGCTTGACTAAAAGACATCCTGCTAACTAGAAGTAAGGCTGCCTGCTGGGCCTCACTACTTTTGTAAATTAATGAAATTTTATTCGCATTTTATTTGAAATAGAAACATATTTTGTTGAGATCGGTTCATTTCTCATTCTATTTTGTGAAGAGTGATGTTGAGTTCAGAAACTTTGTAAAACCTCTCTGTCCATATTTTTTATTATATATGTCACCTCTGAAGAGTAAGAGACTAAATTAGCAGGCTCACACCAGCTTTAATGAAGTATTGAGGAAGATGTATTTAATCCAAGGGGCTGGAGGGTTTAGCAGTAGGCATAGATGGGGTCTTAGACTACATTTAAACTTACTAATCTTTTGTTTTAATTCCAATTTTGCTTCATTTTTAGAGCCATCCAAACTGTTTTCCCTGGAAAAAGAAGCCTCATTCTTTCTAGATCTACCTTTGCTGGGTCAGGAAAATTCACAGGACATTGGCTGGGAGATAATTTTGCAACTTGGAATGATATTAAATGGGCAATACCAGGCATGCTGGAATTTAACCTCTTTGGAATGCCTTATGTATGAAACATTTATTTATATTAATTCTTCGTTAGCAAAGATTAAGAATTAACAATGTATATCTGCAATACTTGACTATATAATTAATAGCAATAAGAAAAATTATCTTATCCTTCAAACCATAAATTCCTTATCTTCAGTAACAGAGTAAATCATTCACCCTTCATCCTCGATTACTGCTTTAAACAAGGCAGCTTCTATGTCTCGATTCCTGACTAGGCTAGCGTCTATGATGATGTAGCATGTTATTATCTGTGTTTGAAGCCATTGGTCAACTGTTTATTATTTTTCACTCTTCAGTAATTTGCTCTGAGTTGACAGTGTGCACTGTTTTACCACGGCACCAAACATGGGAGAGGATCCACCTATTTACAAACTAATGGCATGTCCAAATCCCATTTTTAAGATGCAAACTCCTATGATAGTGTTTTATTCTTAACTGTTAAGAAATATTAATATTGTTTCATGGTAGCAACAACTGTTTGGTAGTACATTCAAAAACATTCAAGGAGGAAATTGTGATGTAGAGACAGATTAAGAACAAAGAGAATAAAATAATCTATTTATATAGAGCCTGATTCACTATAGTCAGTTACTAGTGATAATGTGGACTGCTGTACATATACAGATACATGCAGATATCATAATATTTGTATCAGACTTGTATTCATAGATGTAATAGATTTTCAGTGTTGGAAGTGACCTCAGCAGATCATAGAGTCCAACCCACTGCCCTGGGCAGGAAAGGGTGCTGGGGTCAGATAAGCCCAGCCAGGTGTTTGTCCCATCTTTTCTTAAAGACCTCCAAGTTAGGGGGGAGCACTACCTCACTTGGATGCCCGTACCAGATTCTGGTAATCCTTACCATAAAGAAGAATAATTCCTTTCTCTGCAATGATACTCTTTTGGGGTTTTTTTATGTATCAGTGGTCTCTTCTGATGGTTCTTTTTAAAGCAAGAGTGATGCAGGAGATAAAATACCTTTCCTTAAACTCAGATTAATTCCATTAGACCCACATGCTTCCCCTTCTCAAAGCACAGAGGTACCTCAGTTGATATATGCTTATAGAGAAGAAACTACTGTTATGTCAGCCTGTATAAGTCTATATTTACAGTATTTTGCCAACATGTATTTCTTCAGATTGGAGCAGATATTTGTGGGTTTATCTATGATACCACAGAAGAACTTTGCAGACGGTGGATGCAAGTGGGAGCATTTTACCCCTTTTCCAGGAATCACAATGCTGAATATAATATAGTAAGTAACTGATGCTTATACAACTTTTCTTTAAATTGGTAACAATAATATTTTACTGCTGGTGTTTTACACTGTTTTGCCAGTAGAATATGGATATGCTACATCTCTGCTAGCACAACAGAACTGGAACAAATATTATGGATATAATTATTTTCTTGTCCTTACTCATTTTTTACTCAGTTTTTACTGCCCACAAGGGTTATCCAACTAGCATACTACAGCAGCTCTGCCTCCTGCCTTCTAACACTCTACTTAATTAGAATTTCAATCAAAGTGGGTTACATATATAGTTCACTAGATTGCAGTTGATATTTTGCGTCCATAAGCTATCTTACGAAATTCTGACTCCAAAAGATTCAACTACATTGGAAATAATTGTATGTATTGTGCCAATTTCCCCACTGGCTTCAGCAGCTGAATGCTCATTGAGTAGTAGTTCCCTTGAACTCCAGAAGTGTTTCAGCTGCTTGTTAAAATTTGGCCTACAGTGCTTTCCAAAACACATTGCCCTCTCTATAACAATAATCCTCTAACCTTTAACGTCAGCCTCAAGATCCTGCTGTATTCGGAGCAGATTCTCTTCTGGTGAGGACGTCAAGGCACTACTTGAACATTCGCTACACATTGCTGCCGTACCTCTACACCCTCTTTTACAAAGCTCATACGCAAGGAAGCACAGTTGTGAGGCCACTTCTTCACGAGTAAGTGCACTGATCACAATGTGTATAAATGTTGTGTTGGTTAGGAAGAGGGAAGGGAATTCAATAGGCAGAACATTATGCACAAACAATTTGGGAGAGAGAGAAGTCATAGCTGCATTTCATGTTTGTAGGTATAAGAAACATTGCCAGTGGCTCTAAAATTCATGCCGTTGCAGCAAAAGTTAAGGATGTGACTCTTTTTTTGTTTGTTTGTTTTTTTTAATGAGATGCATACTAGGATGTCTCTGGAAGTGGGCTGGGATACCTCCAGCTTTATAGCTGCTTCCTTGGGAGCTTTTCAGCCAGTCCTCTATACACACAAACAGTCTTTGAGCTAAACAAATGTAACATGGGTGGTATTCCAAGATGTATCCCCTCTCCAATTGAAAGGATCAGAGCAGGTGCACAAACACTGTGGGAGGTGTAGGGACCCTCCTTCCCCTATAGAGCCGAGCTAGATCACCAATGGGGACTTAACCATATACATTTTAATGAGAAAAACAGTAATGGGAACATAACATACCCCCCATAGCCAAGGGGTATAGGAGACACTACAATACCCCAGAGTGGTAGGATTCAGTAACGGTTAGGCACTTACAATCATAGACATATTCATCCAGTTGACAAAAGACAGGGTTAACAAAAATATAAAACACCACCAGCAGAATAAACAATACTGGTTGGCGAAATATAAAATGCACAAAATACAAAATGTCAAATAACAAGAAATATAGGGCCTAGGTACTTAGAGGGGGAAAGAAGAAAACACAATGACTTTTCCACTGCAACAAGAATTTTTCCCTGTTACTTCATTCATCCCAATTCATCTTAGCTGGGACTTGAACTCAGATCTCCCCAGCAATAGGCAGAAACATCACTACACAGCCACCAATGCTAGGACTGTGCTACGTTGCTAGGGGTTCTGGCCTTCCAGGGGCCCCTGCCTCGTATTAAGTCTCTTGCTGCAGAAGCTGGAAGCAGAGCTGGGAATCTCTCAGGTCCTTGCTCCGCTTCTTGCTGGAGCTGGGGAGCCTCTCCTGCTGGCCACAGCCTCTCATAGCCGATCCCGGAGCCCGGTGGGGAGCCTCTCCTGCCGGCCGCACACCGTGCTGCTGAGGGTCCAACTCCTGCCTGCAGGTCCCACTCCTTCAGGCTCTTCTGCAGCAACTGCTCCCGCCCCGCTGGGCCAGCTCTTTGAAACACTTTCCTCATGGTCCATCACTGGTCTCCCCTGAGTTACCTGCACTGCCCCCTTTTATCCCCCTCCAGATGACC
>JAGPOW010001918.1:10373849-10417782 GCA_030014935.1 Caiman crocodilus | reverse complement strand
ATATCGTTTTTGGAACGATTGAGTTCTGCTCAATTGATGTGATTTGGCTGATTTGACCCAGAACAGAAAATATATTAATTAAAAAAAATTGTACTATATACAAAAGTGTTACTTAAAAGTATGTTCATGGAATACCTGTGCTATAACGTAAAGTGGTTTTAAAAAAGGCAAAATGTATCAATTTTGAATGAACTACATCTATGGGTATTATGGACAAATTACTACAAATACATTTATTTCAAGGTCAGCATTTTCAAATTTGCCCCTCACATCCACAGACTCTGGGAGAGCAGGGTCTGACAGTAAGGAGTGGGGAAAGGGGCTGCCAAGGAAAGAAGTTGGGGTGCAGAAGGCAAAGGAGGTACCTGACCTGCTCCCCAGACTTATTTTCCCTGCTGTAGCAATGGAACGTGATGAAAGCTCAGAATAGTATGGACCATTCTCCGTAATTATATCTAATTTCTTTCTCACTTCTATGAATTAGGGTGAAAGACCATTGTGGAGAAAACAACAGGTTGAGATGTATCTCCCGGCAGACAGACTAGGACTTCATCTGAGGGGAGGCTACATCTTTCCTACTCAGCAACCAGCTAATACAACAGTTTACAGGCATGTTTAAAGCTGTGATCTTATCTCACCAGACCATATCGAATGTGGTCCTATAACTGTCAGGTTTTGGTGGCAGCATCACATGGGATAAATCGAAGACTAACTTCTGACTAGAGTCTTAGTACAGTTGATAATGCATGGCCATGTTCAAGAGTCCATTGTCTCTAGGGTTCTTCAGATCAGTCCCCAAAGCTGTGGAAGCACCAGTTTGTACACACACAATTAAATTATGAATCTTGAATAGGGATCAGTGTGTAATTCTGCTGCCTTTGGGATAATTCAGAAACATGCACAGACTTCCTCTGGGTTCTCCTGTGCCCCGGAGAAATGGGGCTAAACTATGTCAATTAAGGTTCCTCCCACTGCCTACCTCTGTCTGTCCTGGTCCATTTGCGTGGGAAAGTATATCTGCAGGGGTTGATCTGCATCTATAACCTACACAGCTACCTATGATATAGATAGTCTGGAGTGGCAGGAATGTAAGTGTTCCCTTTCCCCCGTTGTCACCCTCACTGTGAGGGTATGTAAGGTTAGTT
The DNA here is from genome assembly GCA_030014935.1 of Caiman crocodilus. Lineage (NCBI taxonomy): Eukaryota > Metazoa > Chordata > Crocodylia > Alligatoridae > Caiman > Caiman crocodilus. The sequence goes on along the minus strand of JAGPOW010001918.1, from coordinate 10,416,637 downwards.
CTAGTACATAATATATAACAGATGCTACACCGAATTCTTGTCTGAGTACATTAAACCACAGATGTAAAATATCTGAGAAGGAAACCAGCTTATTGCATTTGCACCTTAAAATTTGGTAAGAACTGTAAACCTCAATACACTTTCATGATGAATTAAACAATGCGATTCTTGATTAATGACCACTTAATTTTGTATTGTGTTACACTCTTGCCACGGTCTTCCAGCTCCATAAAAATAAGAGGTAGTTTCTGCACTTGAGATATTACAAAAAAAAAAAAAAAAAAGTATCTCAGGATAGAGTAGGGAATCCTATAAAAATAGTGCAATTTTGCAAGCATATATTTTAAGAGAAGCAAATATATATGGTGTGTAGATATGATTTATGCACTAAAGTAAAATAATTTTTCTTTTTACAGTCGTAAGAAATCGTTGGGACTTATCATTGCATTAGATGACAACGGTCAAGCAACTGGAGACTTATTCTGGGATGATGGCCCTAGTCTGCAAATTTTATTCATGCATAGTTAAGTGGGACGTGCCTAATGATTTGAAATAACCATCCTTAAAATGAAGAAAATGTAATGTCTGTTGACAATTTGTTAGCACTTTTTGTTTTTTTACTATTAACATTATACAATGTCTCATAATAGCTTTAAAAAGCTGCCGGTTCAATATTTTAACACACTGACATTCAAATATACTGATGTAAATCTACATTAAGTCTAATAGAAGCAAAGCTGCAAAAATGGAACACAGTTAGCTGCAAGATTCAATATTAAGGTGCAAAACTAGCTCCCTTATAAAATATGGGAGTGTGTTTAAACTTCCAGGGATGTCGATAGGAATTTTTTTCTGAACAAAACCTATATACTTGGAGCAAAAGTTTCCTCTCCCAGCTTTTTCACTCTGTTTGTTTGAATATAACTTTTCTTCATATAAACCTTAAACTGGATCATTCAGAATCATGTTGTGATTTTTGTTTATACTAATGTGTTTACTAGGGACCTGTAGTTTAGCAGCATCTTTCAGAGCCTGAAAAAAAACATAACTTTGATGTGGAACGGAGCTTAAACCAGCACAACTAAATGCCTACAAATGGCATGACAACACTGGTATAAAAAAAATTGGTAGATTATATAAACCCCTAAACTGGGATACCTTTACCAATCCAGTGGAAAACTATCTCTGAAAAAATCACAACACAAGTGCATCAGGACTAATTACATTAATTTGGGGACCTTTGTCCAGCCTAGAGTGGCGTTCCATCAAGGCATATCAATTATTTGCTTCTTTCATACAATATCAAGGCCATCTATTATGTACATGTATCTTAGAAATAACTGCTTTGTTGTCTGGTTGTGAACATTGTCTAATTTACTTTTGTGTAGAAAATTATATCGATTACCCTGGAGAGTATGAGCATCGTTCCAGGGCCAAGCTTCTGAATGTAGGCTAAATTCACTTGAATATTAAGTGAATGCCTTCTTTTAAATGCTGTTGTATCCAAGTACAATAGAGCTAGTATCATTGGTAGTTCAGGAATAATAATAATAAAAAACAACGTGCATACAACAAATCTTTCCTCACTGACTTTTGTTTTGCAGTGTTAGTAAGAGTTGAAGCCAGTGAAATCACCAATATGTGCTCTGAATAATTGGGTTCTCTTTAATAGATGTCATGAAAATAAAAAAAAAAATAGATTTATATTGTCTTATGCCAGCTATAGAGTTTAGTTAAATAAAATATCTAAGTTTTATCTCTTTTGCAAAATAGTGTAGTATTAGTCACAATAATCTTCAAATTAAGACAATTATGAAAAATGAAGGGAGCTTTGGATTTTGAGTTAAGTAGTCATTGGGTAATATTTTCAGAAGCGCTTAAGGGAATTACATACAAAGGAAATAGGCATCTAAATCCTTTGGCTGCTTTAAATTCCAGGCTTTGTTCTTTTTATTATATATTTTAAGAAAGGCTAGGAACAGTTAAATATTTATTCTAAAATGCTGTCCTATATGCATTTTGCTACACACTCAGGCTTTTTTTTTTAAAGAGGACATTTTTTTTATTGTTATAGTGTATAATAGCTGTTTGTAGCTTCTTTTACATGACAGATTTATGGCCTATGACAAGTAAAACTTGTATATTTCAAGACCATTTCTCCAGGAAGGTTTATCTCAAATCTTTAACACAGATGTCTCATTTTCTGATGCACATCTGTGAATGAAAAAATTGGAGGATAATTCAGCTTTTCTGGAAAACTTTAGGCTGGGAATTAGAAAAGGCCTCAAGAATATAAGCACTTTAACAATGGAAAAAGTATCTCTCTTGGAAGGCATTCGGTGACACCTTTTCAAAGTGGAAATAAGAGACCTGCCACTTGGGAGCATGTTGGGCATGTTCACACATGCTCTGGGGGTGAAGGTGGGGTGAGCAGCTCAGATTAAAGTGCCTGCAGTGTCTTGTGTATTCAGTGCCCCATGTTTCAAAATGGCAGCAGGGGCACTTTAACTAAAACTTGTTTCGGTAGACTCAGTTAAGCCTATGTCATGCAAAACATTTCAAGCCTTATGTGCCTTTTCACATCTCATGAAACTTTGGGCTGCCTTAGAAAAAGAGCTGTATTTTAGCTGATAATTGCTGCAGTAAATATTGAATACCTGGGGCAGTTAAGCCTACAGTGGGAACAAGTTTTCCTTCAAGACCTAAGACAAGTACGATTTTATTGTTAACGAAAACAAAATGAAATATATATATATATATATTTTTAAACGTGTTTAAACTTTCTAAAAATGTATGGCTAGGTACAGACATTGCACACAAACTGGTATAAGTGATCAGAAACTGGTCTATACCTGTAACCAAACAGAAGTTCAGACATGTAACCAAACAGAAGTTCAGCACCTACAGTGTTGTTTAAAAATGGCAGTAACTGGTTGGCTACTCAGCCAGCCCTGCGCCAGACCTGTCGGAGGCAAGTAGGGGGGAAGGGAGCATCCTGTAGTTCACTATTTTCTCATCTTTGTACAATGCCCTGGAGGATCCTGAATTGGGCCCCTCAGAGAAGTTGGAGCATGGGAGATGGGGGTGACACAGCAACTCTGAGCTGGGGGCAGCCTTGGCTTGACCCCATGCCTGGGTGGAAGGTGCAGCGAGCTTGCCAGGTCCCTGTGTGGGCCCAGAGCACTGGCCTGGGCTCACTGCTACCACCACCTCCTCCTTCTCCTCCTCCCAGACATTTCCTGTCTTTCCCTGCAGAAAAATCTTTTTTTCAGTCACTCAGGGCTGCCATGCACATGAGAGGGGAAATGGGGGATGCCAAACACAAACTCTACTACCCCTGCCCTCTGACATCTACCCCCAGCACTCCTCACCCTGGGGAGAAGGCTGGAAATGGGGCTAGAAGGAGGGGCAGCTGGCCTCTGCCCCATGCTAGGACTGGGCTGGTAGGGATTGGGGGGATTATGAGTGTAGAAATTGTTGCATGAAAAGAAAATCTGCTGCTGGGCTGTCCCCTCTCCTAAGTTAGGAGAGGGGGGAGAGTTTGCAGTCAGCCCAGGCTGTGGGGCAGCTGAGCCTGGCATGGGGGGTGGCACCAAGGGCAGCCTGCACCATCCTACAGCATCCTGCCCCACACAGCCTGTGATTGTGACTCCCTGCTAGCTGCCACCTATAGAGCCACCAACCTGGCTGCCAGGTGTGCCATGGTCACCACTTCGGGGCTCCCCTGATGGAGCTCTGGGGTCTGTGGTGACAGGGTTTGGGACTTGAACCAGTCAGTGGTGCTTGGCTCTGCTTAGGAGTCTCTGGCAGCCCTGGGGGCTCATAGGGCATGCTGGGAGGTATGCAAGAGCACCCAAAACTTGCTGCCTTCAGCAAGGCAGACACCTTTCCCCTCCACCAAAGGGTGAAATTCTGTTCTGTTTGCTCCCGAACTAACTGAGTACTCTTAGAGACAGCCCCATAAGTCTGTCTGAATTTGCCTCAGGATTTTTGAATCTCTGTGCCTATATGAAGTTGAATATTTTCATAAGACATGTTTAAATGTTACTAGCCACCATAATCTTCTTTGTGTCTTACAGTGAAAACCACCTAGTATTTGATAATGAAATTGCCTATTGTGTTGCAGCCACTGAAGTATTTGTTTTGTGTTTTACAACTAAATTACATAGTTTAAGACTGTAACAGTTACTCTACATTAAAAAAAAAACCCAAAAAACTGATCAAATTATTTCAAGGACACGGTTTCAAACAAGCATCAGATGTAAGAGACTGTACTGGCAACTGTTCTAGAAAGTAGTGTTTATCCTGATAGTGCTTGTGAGAATAAAACTTTCTTCAACTTGATTGCATACCAGAGCATTATATTAAGAGAAAACTAGTAATGTTGCAAAGTCAAGCAGTCAAAAAAAAGTAAGTACATTTCAGAATTAAGATTGCCTGTGAAGCATTAATTCCCCTCCCTGCTTAATGAAACATGCCTCTAATGATATAATTCTCCACTATTTTTCAACACAACCACTCTGTCATTTAGGCCAAATGAAGTAAAGCACTTAAGCACATGAAGTTAATGACACTTCTCACATGATTAAAGTTAAGCTTTACTTATTTGGGGCCTGTATCTTTGACTACAGATGTTTCCATAAGCTTTTTTATTGTGCAACAGCCTCTACTGTAATGAGCCTTTAAAATTGTGAACTTTTAAAATGAGTTGAAGTATTGTTGTAGCTATTATGGTCTGGGATGATGTATTTTTTGTGTTATCTTTTATTGAACAAACTGTATAGGTGGGAGAGCTGCTGCACAAAGGTTTGGGGGTCAGGGTTAGGGTTTTGTGTCCTTTATCAGGTGACCTCAGATGACTTATGGCCTAATAACTACTAATAACACCTGATACCAGAAAGCTTGTCCAACAACTCTCTCAGCTCTATGGCTGATTCAATAAAAGATATATACAGGCACACACACACAAACCTTGCCTCTTGAACTTTTCAAAGGATCAGAAAAGATCAGGAGTTTAAGGCTAGGTAACAGACAAACGTATAAAAGTTGTTTGACTGGAAGTTAGGGTGCACCAGAGAGACCTTTGTCTCAGTTTAGCTAGCACCTAACACAGTAAAGCCTCAGTCTTGACTGGGGCCACTGAGTGTAACTGTAAAAACAACAGTCACAATCATAATGATTAACAATCTGTTGGTGTTTAATTGTGGGACAGCCCTATACTTAATGGCTCAGTAATGCTATACAAAAAACTCGAGCTCTTGGTATTAGTAATGCTATGTTGTTCTGCCCTGCTGCATATAAAGTGTACACTTCACTCTCACTATTCTAGGTACCGTGGAAAATAACAATTACATTTCCTACCAGTTTTCAGTTTCAAATGTAAGTAGATTTTTTTCAAATGTAATATTTTTATCATTATATTCATTTTAATTTTTAAAGTTTTCAGTTGCTTTGGAGTACCATGTTTTTCTTTCTTTTTCCCCCTTCCACCCCAAACTGATTTTTAAATATCATAATGTATCCCTATTTCCTGGGATATAATTAATAAACCTGTTAGGAGGCTCTTTATTAAGGCGTTGAACTGCAAGGTAGTTCATTTTCCTCTCCTATCACAGCAACAGGAGATTTCCCTTAGTAAGGAAGGAGGTTCGGTGTTAATATTTAATCTGTGTTATAAGCAATCAGGTTAGCCACTTGATTAGGTTATAACAATAAGGATAATCAGTCAGTTTGTCTACCTTTTTTACTTTTCTAGATGTTAAAGTTCTCAGAAACTGCATAATATTATATAATTATTAAGCCCTAATTGTGCTCATAAGTCTCCAAAGTAATAAGTATTATTATATCAGTACCCCTGCATTATCTTATGAAATCTAACAGCAGTCTATCCTGGGGAGGGTAATAATAAAGCATGCAAACTACTATTTCCTGTGTCATCATGTCATCAATTTGATATAAAAATGGGCAAATGTTCAGATCTTTAAAAACATACTGCTGGTACCCTTATATGCATTCTTAGCAGGGCACATTTATTCTCTGATTTTTACCAAAATTGTATACTATCCACAACTATTGAGCTCTCTCCTTCAAGTCATAGGTGAGATGCACCTACTAAATGGTGGTGCATAAAATAGCTTTGGTGCTAGTTTTGCTGTGAGCTTTGCTGCTATTCTATGGAAACGTGTTACTCATATATCATTACATTCATATAATGGTTATGGTGAAAAGGAAAAAAGGACTGGTTCACTGTATATTGCATTATAAGAGCTATTTAGGCAAATAATTCTTGCCAGTAGATTAGAATAATGTATGATTATTATAATATGACTATCTTATCTTTCAGAATACTTTAACAATGAATGTTTTGCACACGAACTACACTGATCCAAACAATTTAATATTTGAGGACATCAAAATTTTTGGATTGGCTTTTAAACCAACTCTGCTTACTGTGTCTCAGAATGGAGTGACGCAGAGTTCTTCTCATAGTGTCATCTATAATCCTTCAAATAAGGTAAATAACCACCGAGGACAAAGACTGGACCTTCTTCAGAAGTATATAACCTTTCTTTACGTACTCCATAGAGTGGGCTGATAATTACAGTGTACTGCATATATTTGCTACAAAATGAATGGCCTTAAAGATGCTCATGTTTATAGAAAAGTTATACTGGTTTTGCCTTCAAATACGCTCGCACGGTTGTGAGTGTTGCCAGTGAAAAGCCATGAGTCAATGCTGGTAGCTGGATTTCATACATCATATTTAGTGTGCCATATTCAAAGCAGGATAAGCAGTATTATGAATTTAATGTTCACATACTATTTCTTAAAGCGTATACCTCAGTGCAACAAACATTTCTCAACAGGGGAAGTTCAGAGCTGTGCCAACATGGACCATGGCCTAAGTAAGCAGAAATGCCCCAATTATGCCCCTTTTGACAACCAGTTTTAAAGAAGGAACTCAGACACTGAAAGTCCTGTCATTGCTTTGAATGTGGCTGTCTCTGCAGTAGCATAACTGGGGCAGAAGTGATGCACCAACCTTGGGCACTGGTTTTCGAAGAGAGCCTGCAGCATCTCTCAGCCCTCTGCACCTTAACTCTCTGGCACTTGCCATCCCTGCCCTCCACCCCCAACACCTTCTCCTTGCTCTCTGACATTCAATAACATCTCCACTTAGGGAGCTGAATTGCTATTTATGCCTTTGTGCTTTTGGATTGTCTTTTATAGGCACATGCTTAAAACAAGAGTGATATCAATTTAAAAAAAAAAGGAACAAAAATGCATTTTTTTTATAGACTCGTAAATATTCAAGTGCCTAAATAACTTTAACCTCTATAAAAGCTGTGGGTGATTAGACACTATGATTTAGGTGCTTAAGTTTTCAGGACTAAGTGTGAAATGTTTGGCTTGCAAGCATTTATGAAAATATGAATAGAGTGGACATTGTGAAGCAGATACTCAGCATTAATTGTCATAGCTTCATTTAAGTCTATTAATAAGTCTGTTGATTAGAATGGATTCCTGACAATTGACCATTTGAGGATCAGCCAAGAAATGGATTAAAAAAAAATAGCAGTGAGTTTAGTACTGTATTTTCTCATATACAACACACACCTTTTCCCTCCAAAACCAGCCCCCCCAACATAAAATTGGACTGTGTGTATGAAGCAAGGAAGCAAATTTTCAGACCAGGATGCATACAAGCACATTTTGACTCCTGCTTCACAGTTCAGCAGCTATTGCATTACTGCTCAGGTACCTGAAGATCTTATTTTACTTAGTTGCTCATTGTTCTTCGCTCCAGAGGTATTAATGACCATGTCTTCTTTTTAATGGTCTTAATGTTCTACTAATCAAGAAAGCCTTTTTAGGGGAATTTTGCTGCTCCTGGTCTCTCTCTTCATATTTTGTACCCTTGGAGACTCTTTAGCACTTTTCAAAATCATAGATGTACCAATGGTAACCAAGCTTCAGCAACAGCTTTAGTTTCAGCTTTAGTTAAGTAGGAAAGTGATAGTTTGTCTGCTGAAAATCGGGCTCTGTCCCAGCTGTTTGCTGCTATAACTCTGGAATTCTTTTCTTCACGCTGCCTTTCAAAAGCAAGGTGAGTATTATATATTCTATGGCATGTTATGTACAAGAATTAGTGACATGTTATGATATATATATGTGTGTCTGTGTATAATGTTATTGTTATATATGTTATTGTGCTGTGTTATATATATAATGTTATTGTTACAGGTCACCAACATAACAGGGCTTAAGCTTGAACTAGGAAAATCTTATGTACTATCATGGGCTCAAGTGTTCAGTGACAATGACAGATTTGATTGTCATCCTGCTCCTGATGCAACAGCAGAAAAATGCCAAGCCCTTGGCTGCATCTGGAATGTAAGTACAAATTATTTATCTAATAGGAAGAAAAAGTAAATGGTTAAGAAACTTATCTTTCTTCCTTATTATTTAGTATAGTAAAACAATGGCCAGCCCAAATTGGATATATAATTTATTTGATAAATTTGTCTATCCCCAATACTTTTTGGAAAGAAGTGGTCAGATCCTCAGCTGATCTATGTTATGATAACTCTATGGAACTAAAACAGCTTGCAGCCTTTGGAAAGTGTTGGGTTCTGAGCACAGAGATCTCTGTGTCTGTTTTCTGAACATCATCCATCCATATCCGCCATCTGTGAAATCAATATACCTGGGCAGTGCACAAGCACTTCTTGATTTTCATCAGGTTCAAATTTCTACTTCTCTGAGCACACAACTTCGCCTGCTACTTTACATACATTTTTAAGAAGATGCAATCACAGTGATTTAGAGACCAAGGGGCTGTCTTTTTTGCTGTACCTGCTAGCAACATTAACCTTTTCATGGAAGTCTAAAATGTTCGGACACTTATACATGTGTCTGACTATTCAGTGTCCCTGCACCTCGAAATGGTGGTGGGCGCACTTTAACTAAAGCTCATTGAGTACACTTTAGAGAAAGTGCTCCCGCCACCATTTTGAAGCTTAGGATGTGAATACACAAAACGCTGTGGGCACTTTAATTAGAGTAGCTCCTGAGAGCTGCTGTAATTAAAGCACCCCACCATGCACATCAAAGCAAGTGTAAAAATGCCCACTGTGTTTCCTTCTAAAAATGGAAGCATTTTTTAGCATTCTCTTTAATACATTTTAAAAGTAAAGTTACCAAATACAATTCACTAATACATATTATCTTTTAATTTTCAGGACCAAACTGTTGCACAGAACGTTCCCTACTGTTACTACCCTCCCAACAATGGTTATTATGTTAAGCAAATTCAATATTCTTCTTCAGGTCTAACAGCAAACCTGAGCACAAATGCTAATTATGTTAAGAATTCACGCTCTTTTACTACACCGATTGATACACTTACCTTGGAAGTGAAATATCACGAAAATAATTTCTTGCAATTTAAGGTAAATTAATATTGCTTCATTTGTTGAAAAGTACTTCATTTCTATAACCTTTTATATTTGTTCAAATGAGTCATCTACTTGTGCATTAATGAACCTTCCTGGTTTTCAGATTGCAGTGTTGGTTAGGTAGTCTTCTCAATTTAGCCAAACACCTGGTATTGGCTGTTGAGTTCAAGAATGTGTTTTTTCTTACAACATTGTCCTTGTGTATATAACTTAATAATATATATAATTACCTAGAAGAAAAAAAAATCAAAATTTGAAGGATTTGAACAACTCTATCATTAGGATGTAAGAATTCCTTATTAGGAACATACTCATTATTAACAAGTAGTCTTATATTAATATTTGTGTTATTCATACTTAGAATATATTATAGACTTAATGAACCACAATATTGCTATAGTAAACTACATACAATAAAAACACATCATAATAAATGCATTATATTATTTGTTTATTTCTCAATGATTATTGATGATGAAGAATCGGAATATAGAATACAAGAAACATGAAGAAAACCTGTTATAGAAAAGCACTGAACATAATAAAAAGCACATAGAAGGAGAGAATCATGTTTACTATATAAATAAATAGGTTCAGAGCCATTTTAACCAACAGCCATCTCTGGGAAAACAAAATGTTTCCAATCCCGATATTTCTTATTTGCCAACCAACCTATTTCAACTGTGACACAAAAGGAAACTGAGTGAAAGAGAGTTCCTCACTGAAGCAGTTACAAAATATTATTTTTTTTAGCTGATAGGGACTAGTCTATTGAAGTTTTTTTTTTTTTAATTTATATTAGTCCAACTTAAACACTTTTCCCCGTGATAAATCATCTCTGTAAAGGGGAGGACCGAAAGATATCTTTTCAGTTTAATATGGGAAATACCAACTGAAATATGGGACTGAAATTCAAAGTGTCATCAGTGTATTTAACCTGTGAATATTTTACATGCATTTGAGTGAACCAATTTCTCCTTCACAGATTTATGATTACAACAGTAGCAGGTACAAGGTTCCAGTACCACTAAATATCTCTAGCAGCCCTAGAAGTACAGCTGAGAATAGACTGTATGAAGTATCAATTCAGAATGAACCATTTGGGATCCAGGTTCGACGCAAAAGCACAGGAACAGTTATGTAAGCAAGGGTTTTTTGGGTATCCAAATATCGATCTTTGTTAATTTTAGGTTGAGCCATACCATCTGAGAATCTGCTGTGTTGTGAAAGTCATTTGGCGCAGACTCTTGTCTACTTTCCCCAATATAGTAGAAGTCAGTCAAATGAGCCTCCTCTTTCCAGCTTCTGCTCAGCCACTGTCAAGATATGAGAACTGCTCTCTGAGCTGCCTTTATAGAATAAGTATTCATGCACTGAACTTCTATAAGTCTAGCTGTACTGAAAAATATATTGCTTACCTCACAAGTGGCCAAACCTTTTCCCCAGACTTTCACAGTATGGGCCCATGCCAATTTTGTCCATAATTTTAGAATAATATTATGACAATAATTTGTTTTGTTTTTTTTCTCTACAATTTTCTGTGGATTAATTTACTGTTTCCTTCTGCCTTGTGGATAGCTACTTCCTTTTGTTTTATTCCAAATTGCATGTGATTTTTCTTTTCCTTTGTGAGATTTTTTCCCCCCTTCCTTTCTGTTGTGGGTATGATTGTAAAATGTTTTGTTTCTTTGTGGCTTGGCATGGACTATGATTGACTGACTTCTGTTTCTTCTGCTTCTTTTCAGGAGTACACAGGGGTTCCTTACTTGCTGTATGTCTCTGTGGAGTGCTTTGTTTTTTATTATTTTGAAGACTTTTTGGCTATATATTACCTCAATAGTCTTCCTGTCTTGTAAAATAGACCCCTACAGGATTGTAACTTTCTGAAGTACAAGTGGTAGCAGAAGGAAAAAATTGTCTCCACCAATAAGTATGATAGGTAGATGTATTGTATGTCCTTACATCTAACTAGATTTTTCTACCAATGAATAGAATATTTCATCTTCACCCTTGAATTTAGTGTGAGCAATCTGGAGCATTTGGAAAATGGGAGAACTATTGTTTCAAGCTATAGTTACCAACTTATAGATTCATAGATTGCAAGACTGGAATTGACCTCAGAAGATCATCGGGTCCAGGCCCCCTGAACCTGGCAGGAAAGATAACTGGGGTCAGGTGACCCCAGCAAGGTGACCATCCAGTCTCCTCTTGAAGATTTCCAGGATAGGTGATTTCTACCATCTCTGGAGGGACCCTATTCCACAGCCTAGACACCCTGGCTGTAAAGAAGTTTTTCCTAATGTTAAGCCTGAAATGGTCTTCCAAGAGTTTATGGCCATTACTCGTGTTATCCCCAAGCATGCCTTGGTGAACAGTTGTTTGCTGAGCCCTTGATGGTATGACCCTTATATAGTGGTAAGCCACTATCAAGTCCCCTCTCAGCCTTCTCTTTTTCAGGTTAAGGAGTCCCAGTTCCCTCAGCCTTTCTTCATATGGCTTGTCGTGCAAGCCTCTGATCATATGAGTGGCCCTTGTCTGGACTCTCCTGAGCTTTACCACATCTTTGTTGAAGTGCATCACTCAGTACTGGATGCAGTACTCCAGCTGTGGTCTCACCAGTGCTGGGTATAATGGAAGAATCACTTCTCTAGTTTTGTTGGAGATGCATTGATTGATGCATGCCAGGGTATTATTTGCCCTGTTGGCTATGGCTCACAATGCCAGCTCATATTCATACTATTGTCTATTTTTACCCCAGGTCCCTCTCATTCATGGTGCTGGTCACTTTGGCATTGCCAAGCCTGTAGATGTATAGGGTTGTTTTGTTTTGTTTTGTCCCCAGATAGAGTACTTTACATTTCTTGAAGTTGAACTTCATTTGATTTCAATCTGCCCAACTTGCTACCTTATCTAGGTCTACCTGTATCTACAGCCTATCTTCAAGTGTGACCACACTTTCGCACAACTTGGTGTTGTCCAAAAACTTGGTCAGTGAACACTTCACCCCCACATCCAAATCATTGATAAAGATGTTGAAAAGCATTGGACCCAGCACCGGCTCCTGAGGGACACCACTGGCCACTTCTCACCAAGATGACACAGATCTGTTCATTAGGACTCTCTGGGTCCTACCCTACAACCATCCTACCTGCCTAACTGTCTCACAGTTGAGCCACAGTCCTCCAATTTACTCACGAGAACATTGTGAGATACTAGATCAAAGGCCTTTTGGAAGTTAAGGTATACCGTGGCAATCTCCTCTCCCTGATCTAGGTGGTGAATTATCTCATTGTCAAAGGAGATGAGGTTGATAAGACAAGACCTGTCCGCAATCAAGTCATACTGGCAGAATCCTACCTTCTGTAAGCCTATCACAGATTTCATAGATTTCATAGACATTTGGGCTGGAAGGGACCCTGGAGGATCATCGAGTCCAACCCCTTGCCCCAGGGCAGGAAATCAGCAGAGATCATAGGATCCCAGCAAGATAAACATCCAAATGTGTCTTGAAGGTGTTCAAAGTGGGTGCTTGAACCACCTCCAGCGGCAGTTTATTCCAAACCTTGGAGGCTCGGACAGTGAAGTGCAGTAAAGCATCAGTCTATATGTGCACCAAAACTAAGGGTCAGTAAACTAATTCTGTCATAGGATAATACTGTAGGGGACAGTACTATAGTATGGTGGAGTAAATAAGTATGATCAAATGCTCATCTAGACTACAGGTGGAAATTCTGCCTGGTCAGCCCAGGCAGCAGGGGACCAGACTCCTGCCTGCTACTTAGCTAGATGGCTGTGCACATTCGGCGCTGTCATGCCCCAGCCAGCCCCTCCGCCACCCAATGCTGCCACCCAGAGCCCAGGGTTGACCCCCCACTCCTGCTGTTATCCCAGGCCTGCTATAGCTCAGCACAAAGTGCTGCTGTCCTGGGTGCATGTGTAGACACTGTGCCTGGGCGCAGTTAATTCTGGTGCAAATTGCTCCCAAGTTTGCTCTGCTCTAATTGCATGTGTATATTCACCCGCTGTTTATTACTTGAGGTGCTGCCCTGTCTTACTTTCTGAAGGCTAGGGAAACATCCAGCCCTATGTGCAAATTGGCATTGTCAACCAAGACATTAACATATGAGGTTTTTTATGGTCCCTAACTAGTCCATAGGAAATCATAATTTTATATCCAAAAATAATCTTTACATTTTCTTTTTCCCTGTCATTTTGAGAAATGTTAAAATTACCTGTGTAGGATTAAAAATGCATCTCTTTTGCCTCAGCTGATGCAATTGGATCTTAGAACATGACAATAAACACCATTTTTAGGGGTTTATGTTCTTCCCATAATAAAACATAAAGGGGCAAAAAGGACCACAATGGTGTTGAGCTAAATGTAACTTTATTTCAGTAAGCATATTTTATAATTGTAGTTTTTTTTTTAAACTGTACTTAAAATGTTTCTGACAATTATTCATATTCACAGATTACTTAGAACCATATAACTATTTAGGAGATACTAGGTTGTTATCCCAGTTTTTGCAAGAGACCTAGATTTCCAGCAAATGAAACTCCTAAATACCTGTTCAATATGGTCTGCATAGATGTCCAGTAAACTATAAATACTACTCCTTGTTTATTGTAGCATACATGGCCACAAAGGTCAGATTAGGGAAAGACATGTGGTAATATTGTTCCATACACCTCTCACAAAACATGCTTCACCCATGGGAGTTGCCAAAATGCCTGGGCCACTTTATACCTCTCAGAGCTGTTATTGTAGGTCAACTCACATAGGTCTGTGTTGCTTACCTTTTGTTCATATTTTCTAAGTTTTCTGTGCAAGAATTGAGAGTGACTTCCATTTAGTAAATGAAATAAAGATAGTATCAGAAATGTGCTGGGACAGTATGTGGGCTTGTGTGCTGTTTCTTATGGCACAGAAAACTGCTCCTTTCTTATTATTTCCTTTCCATTTTTCACTGAAGATGAAATCTTTCCCCTTTTTCAGTTGGGATTCTCAGCTACCTGGCTTCACTTTTAGTGATATGTTTATTCAGATTTCAACCCGGGTCCCATCACAGTATGTATATGGATTTGGTGAAAGTGAACATACTATGTTTCGGCGTGATATGAACTGGCACACCTGGGGAATGTTCACAAAAGACCAGCCTCCTGGGGTATGTAAAAAAATAATTTTGATTTCAAATTTAATTAGTCTTCCAGCTGCTGCTCTTTCTCTTTGATTTTACCTTGACATGGGTCTTTCTACATTGATTTTTCTATCAAGGTAGACAGAGTTTTTGAAAACTTAAATGTTTCAAAGAATGAATTCTCTCTTGGGTAATAGATTTCATATGGCTATAGACTGTATGCTAGATACTCAGGTGTGGCTGAGCTGTTCTCAGAAAGTGGCATCTTTTCTCTTTTCCTGATTTGGCTGAATTAATCATGGAGGAAGGCACAGCATAAGGCTCTCCCCTGTTTTTTTCAGCGTTTCATATCTTAGGCCTAGGCTTCTTTGGAGTGCAGAGTCCAAAATGAGCATTCAAAAGACTTGATTCAAAGTTCATTGCAGTCAAGTAAAAGACAATTTGAGCACTGAATCAGATCCTTGATGCGTTTCAGTTTGACATAAACTTACTCCATTTTTTATAAATATTTTTTTTGTGGACATTTTTAAACCTATCATTTTACTTCTGACTAGAGACCCTAATCTTGAGGCTGAGGTGGCTGATAGAATGTATGTTTTGTGCATTCTGCTCTTAAAGGTTTTAGACAATTATTTATTTCAGAATATGTTTGTCTGCTTGTGGCAGGGCACTGTTGGTACCTGCCACTTTAATGCCTGAGCCAAGCAGCCAGCAAGTGCTTGATTCCAGTGGCCATTTTAGATCTCTGGCCACCTATATAAACAGAGCAGTTTGCTGCTGGCAGGCCAGGCAGTAACATTGCCTGGCTGCAAGGCTGAATGCAACATCTTGCAGGTAAGGGCAGGAGCAAAAGGGAATAGTTTGGAGGCTCCTGGTCTTAGACGTGACCTAAAACTGCACCCTGATGGGAGTGGGTGGTCTGGTGGGGCTCCCAGTAGTGCGGGAGTCCCCAGGAAATACCAGGCCAGTTACCACCCTGGTGAAAGGCGGGTCAGGGTCCCATTAATAACCCCAGGTCCCACAACTGGGTGGGTTATAGCATAGTAGGGCTAGGAAGGCAGACCCAGGGTAGAGACTGGGCTAGCGGGTCAGAGGCTTAACTCAAAACACCCTTGACTGGTCAGTGCTGGGGCCAGGACTGGAAGGGTCAAAAGGGTTAGGGGCTTGCAATGAAGCATGCCCAGAGGTAAGGGGCTAGGGTTTCCAAATGGTCTTGGAGGTGAGGCCAGGGCCTGTGGCCAAAGGTCCCAGGGGGGCCAAACCGAAAAGGGGGAACAGCTCAAGCAGCTAGGCAGCCCAGAATGAGGGTGGAGTAGGCCACCTGATTGGAGGGACCTAGTTGGCATCTGGATTGAAGGATTCTGGAACCCAGTGTGTGGCTGGTGATTGTTATAAGAACTGTGGATACCATTTGTGAGGCTTGCATTGTGGTGTAGGGGAGGAATGGAGCCACAAATATTACCCCCTGGCATCGGGGCAAAAATGGGCAGCCTCCTGCTTAATTAACAACATAAATATGCATCATCAAGGCTTGGCAGAAGAGGAGGT
The DNA here is from genome assembly GCA_030014935.1 of Caiman crocodilus. NCBI lineage: Eukaryota > Metazoa > Chordata > Crocodylia > Alligatoridae > Caiman > Caiman crocodilus. Next base: position 10,400,493 of record JAGPOW010001918.1, on the reverse strand, counting down.
GAGCGGCTGGTCCAGAAACAGGTGGGTAGGCCATTGAGAAACTGGCTCCAAGAAAGCCCCCTGTTATACTGCTCCACATTTAAAACTTCACATCTTTGATAAACTAGTATTTGCAAGGTAAATGTTATGGTGTATTTAAGTATGCCTGTGTGTTCTCATGTACAATGTGGTTTGCAGGCTTTATAAGTTTAAAAAAGAAATGGTGGTATCCTTTGTCCCTGTCTTTTCTCTACATACTGGGTGCATCTATACAACACTTTACTGTGCAGTAGTTTAGTTTACTGTACAGTAAGCATCCGTGTCTACATGTGTGCACACACTTCACAGTAACAGTCACTACTCGTGAGTAAATTTGCTACCTGCCAATTTACTCCCTAGGTCTGGGAGCCTCTCTTGGTGCAGCACTGGGCAGCCTCTGTGGCAGCCAGCCTTTTAGGGGGCAGCCCCAGCCACGGGCCCCTTAAAAGCCTGCAGGCATTTTGAGCCCTTGGGCATAACAGGAGGGACCTGACTTCTGCTGCTACTGCTGTACAGGCCACAGGCTACCTGTGCCAGTCTGCCTAAACCCCAGCACCACTGCCTGGCACTACAATGCAACATGGCTGCAAGGCCCATGCCGTCCAGCTGTGCAAGGCTGCTCCAGGCTCCTGCCAGGCCTGCCAGCCCCCAGGTCTAGCTGCAACCAGCTCCTGGCTACTGGAGCCAGCTTTCCCATAGCCAACCCTCAGCAGCCTATACAGAGCCTGCAGGTACTGTGGGGTACCACCTTACTGCACAGCTCCCAGTCCCATGGTATGCCCCTGCACTGGGTGCTGCAACCAGCTGCCCAGGCCAGGCAGCACAGAGACAGCCATACAGAGGCCTGGAGAGCCAGCACAGAAACCTCAATGGCCTCATCACTCATTCACCACCACCTGGGACTTCAACTGGTTGCAAGAGGAGACTGACAACCTTTGGCATCGTGGGGTGAAGCAGAGGTGCAGCAGCAGTTCACCACCCAGCCCCCCCACCTTGGCCCAGACCTGCTGCTCACCTCAGCTCCACACAGGCACAGAGCAGGAGCTCTCAGCAGCAAGGCTAGGACTGTGCATCAGTCCTACTGTTCCTGATGCCCAGCTGCCAGAAGAAGGGCTGCCTGTACCAGGAGACCAGCAGCCACCATTGCCCTGGCCCACCAGAATCACTGCAGCATGCACACCCAGAGGCTGGGGTGCTGGCTGCCTGCTATGGGCTATGCCCCATAGGTGCCCCTACCTCATAGCCACCCACCCCAGAAGGGTGCACAGGCACACCACACTGTAAATAGTTTACACAGGAGAGGGTGTTCTATTGTTGGTGGGTGGTCTGGGTGGATCTCTGGTGTTGGGGAGGGGGGCTGAGGGGAGGGGAAGGACAATAAACTTGTCTTGTGAGGACAATAATTTTTTTTCTGAGAACTGTCCATTGTAAACATGGTGTTGAGAGTGGGTGGTGGGGCAGGGGTCTATGTGCAGCTGTCCAGGAGAGCTATAGCTGGGAGTGCAGAAAGAAATGGTAGGCCAGTGTCTCTTACATCTGGTGACCTGGCCCCCAGGGGCAGGTGTGTGGCTTACCCAGGGCCTCAGTGTGATGGGGTTTGCCACTTTTGCTGCCACCACAGGTGGTGGTCCTGCTGCTGGTTGTCCTCCACTCACCATGCCTCCCCTACCCAGGCTTCACAGAATAACTTTTCCTGGGCCTTGTAGGTGTTATGTTGTATGAAGGCTGTGACAGTGACCTGAGGATGTTGTCTTCAGTGAACTCAAGGCAGGCAGTGAGGGTGTGCCAGTGTCCCTTGAGGTGGCTGAAGGTGCCCAGCATGTGGGTCTGACCAGGCATCAATTGAAGAGGGCCTACTGGTGGTCCAGCTGGCCAGTATAGGGCCACATGTGCCAGGGCAGGAGTGAGTAGATGGTCCTGATGAGAAGGGTTGGGAACACCATAGTGCCCAACTGAAGGTCTGGCACTCCCGATGCAAAGCAGTCACTTTGCACCGGGGCTGGCAGGGTGGAGTTCCAGAAGACATGGGAATGGTAAGCAATGCCCTCCGAGTCAGGACTCGTGTCGGTGAAGGCACTGTGATGGTCGATGACAGGCTGGAGCACAACTGAGTAAAAACCCTTCTGACTGTGTTAGGGGTGATCAGCATGGGATAGGCATGTGTTAGGGATATGAGTCCCATCCAGGGCCCAATATACTGGGGAAGCCCAGGGCATAGAACTGTGCCACCACTGCCAGAAGGTTATGCATGCAGAGCATTGTGTGCCCAGCACATCCTGGAGGGCACTGCATGCCTCCAGGGTGGCCTCCCCAGCCTTGGCTTTACCCATACCAGATGGAGCTGCTCCAGGAGGTCCCAGAAGGTGGCCCAGGTCATCCTGAATGCCTCCGGCCACTGCTTGTTGTTCTAGGTGTGCTGGACAATGTGGATCCACCAGTCCTGACTGGCCCAGTGGGCCTAGTGGTGGTGGGGCTGGAGGCCCAGGAGGGTGAGGGTAGTGCCACCCTGAAGCATCCCTGCTGGGGTCCAGCCAGCAGGACATGGTCCAGCTGGCAGGTATGCAGCAATAGCAGCCCTGGGATAGTGCAGTGAGGCTGGGCAAGTGGTTGCTACACATGGAGGAGCTGGCAGTTCTCAGGCAGCCATGGGCCAGCAGGGCCAGTGTGGTAGCCAGCAGGAGCCCAGGGCACTGGGCTTTACTTTCAAGGGCAGGGACTGGAGCAGCCATGGTGCAAGGATTCAGGGAGGTGCAAGAGCTGCTGTGTGCTGCTCCTGGCCAGAAATGTAGCTGGCTAGGGAGCAGGGTTGACTTTTAAAGATGGCCTCTGGGCCTAGGCAGCAGGAGCCAGAACCTCCAGCTCCCCCTGATGGCAGCAGGGCCCCTCTCCAGGGTCCCAGGAAGTGGAAGCAGTTTGCTGCTGGGAGTAGCCAATCTGCTCCCACATCCCTGCATGTATACATGTCTGCCAAGGAGCATTTACTTATAAGTGATTTACTCACCAGTAAACTGGTCCTACATGAAATTCACATATAGACACATCCACTGACTGTCAATCAGTCCATGATCTGTTTATCATTGGTATGCTATTTTGATCCTTACAGATTCTGCTTTGGAAAAAAGGAAACTTATAACAGATTTATGTGTGTATGTACAGAATATGCATACCTATATAAATATGTTTGTAAAGGAAGAGGTGACTTATACTGGGAAAGTTATTTCACATTAGCAGAAATGTATCAATATTTATTTAGGAATATGTATTAAAACAATTATTTTCATTTCCACTTGAGTGTCCTCATGTATATTGGGCTCAAAATGTGAAACTCATGTAGAAAAAAAAAGTCTTTTACTGGGAAATGTAAGCATTTACCTTAATGTGATTTGGAAATGTATTAATACATACACATGATTGCATATGGTTAGATAGGTGTTTGAAGGGAAGGGAAGCAATTCAGCGATGCCTTTTTTTTTTTTTTAAGTTATTTGTCTGTAATGAATTAAATTTATTGTAAGTGTATAGAAAGTATGTTACTATTTATAACATTTTATGCCAGAAACTAAAATTATCTTTGTTTGTTTTGCAGTACAAAATGAATTCTTATGGTTTCCATCCCTTTTACATGGGCCTGGAAGATGATGGAAATGCTCATGGAGTTCTGTTGCTGAACAGTAATGCAATGGGTAAAAACAAACCTCACATTTTATTCTCTGAAAGTGTTTTCATAACAGTAATCACTTTTTCATAAGAGTAGTTTTATCTGATTATTCTTTTCCTGATTTTTCTGCTCTGGATTTTCAGATGTAATATTCCAGCCAACTCCTGCTCTGACGTACCGTACTATTGGAGGAATTCTGGACTTTTACCTGGTTTTGGGCCCCACTCCAGAGCTTGTTGTTCAGGAATACACTTCAGTAGGATTGGCATAATGTCATATCTTTATCACAATTTTTTTCCCAAAAGTTTTTATTCCCTTATTTGAAAATTCTGTCTTTTCCTAATTTATTTTAGCTGATAGGGCGACCAGTAATGCCACCCTATTGGGCTTTGGGATTCCAGTTATGCCGTTACGGGTACAAAAATGATACTGAAGTCTCTGACCTGTATGAAGCAATGAAGAAAGCTCAGATACCCTATGTAAGGTTTTTGCCATTTTGCACTTACTGTTGTTTGAACTCTGATCTCAGAATGCTCCATAAAAAAGGGGAAGAGGGAAAGAAAAAGAGAGAAAGCAACTGGCCATTGAAGAATAAATAATATTGTGTTCGTTGTGCTGCTGTTAAACTTCTGTATGATTTTGGATGTCTAGTTCTACACCTATAATGGCTAAAATCCACATAGTGGACTTAGACATCACAGTGCTGATCACTATAGCATCTAATTTTTTGACCCATACCAATCCTGCAGAATTCATATCTGAACACAGCATGTAGGGAACTTAACTCACCTACAAGGATGTGGCCCTACCAAAAAGTTATAGGGGATTTTCAAGTGGTGTGGTGCTCACAGTTACTCCAACTGAAGCTTTGTAAAACCTAAATAAATATACAGATAATTATTTCATGGCCTAGTAGTAAAGATGCCCAAGTGTAAAATGGGGTTCCAATCCCTTTATTGGAATCTGGACCTAGTACTTCCCTTTCCCAGCTGGGTGTGTCATACAACTGCCTTCTCCTTCAGAGAGCCTCCTGTATCAAGAGCTATAGGCGGTATAGTGAATTTCAGTGGTGCTTACATATTGAGTTTCCCAGAACTGCATAGACTGAAGTGCTTCTGCATATGTCTAGAAGCAGACCTTTACATGCTGATAGAATTGTAAGGCCTCTGATAGATGTTACTCTTAAGATCTGCTTGACAGATTAATCACGCCTTAAGCAGAGACATGGCTACGTGTTCGTGCAATTAATGCTATGATAAAAAGAGGCGTAATAACTTTGTGCCTTATTCATCTTTTGTATAATAACATTGTGGCTAGATCCTATCACACTTTTAATAGTACATGTGGTCAGTGCTCCCAGCCTCTGAAGGATCCGAGGATTGGGGCTCCCAGTTGGGGAGCGCACCATGTGCTTCAGCAGCTGGGAGCCCACATCAAGCGATCAGAGCTTCTAGCCATAGGAGCACAGTGCAATCCCATGGCTGGGGGGTCCAATAGCTGAAGGGGGCTCCTGACTGAGGGAGCACAGGAGTCAAGGGGACTTGTACATGCAACAGAGATTTAATTTGGTTTAGTTCTCCCTAAATTGAAAACGGTGGGTTTTTAAAAACCCACCTTTTCCAGCATTTCAATTTAGGGAGAATGAAACTGTACTAAACCCCTGTGGTGTGTACACCAGGTTGGGTCCCAATCCTGAGCGCTTACCTGCCTCCCTGGAGGCACTGCAGCCATGGAGGGGAGCATTGGGTCCCCACACAGCTAAAGCAGGCAGGCAGGTTTCAGGAGAAAAAAACAAAAATGATCAGGCTCCTTGCTGCTTCCCCCCCACCCTTCAGTTGAGCTTGCCTGCACAAGCTGCACAACCCCTGAGCTGTGCAGGGCCTGGTGCTTCCCTCCAAACTTATAATATTAAGGTCTACCATCTATTGATTTTCTTGCATAATCTTGGCATAATTTCAGTTAAATTCATGCTTGTAAAATGAACACAGACCCTGTATCCACGCTTGGCTTAGTTGTACGTTCCCTGAATTCATTGATTCAGTGGGAGCAATTATCATTGGCATTTCCTCAATACGAGGCTGACAGATGGGGAGCAGACCGGGAACAGTAGAGTCTAAGAAACACAGGAGTGCATTCTTGAACAGAAGTCATGACCTAGATTAAGCATTTTGAAGGCAGTCATCATGAGGAGAGTGCAGCTGATACGCCTGCTAGAAGTCCTCACAGAATTCATGGAGTGGTCGCTGCTTGAAACTTCCCTGACATTATTGTGGAAATAATTATTTCATTTCCCACCCACAACAGACTGGTGGTGGCAGCTTCAACATATAACTTATGAGTCCACCACTCTACCCATTTGTATTTATTTGCATTACAGACCAACTAGAAATACCAGCTAGGCATTGGCTCTCACTGTGATACTTATAATGGATTAGCAGGGAAGCAGGAGAAAGAAAAAGCAACATGTATTTAATGCCAACATTGTAACATTCAGGTGTTTTTTTACAGTCGTGGCTGGGCACCGGTTTCATAATGTTGGGAGTAAATTTCAAAGGCATGAGAGCACAATATAATGGTATCTCACATTAAAGGCACTTTTTCATTAGAGAGTTCAGATGACAGGGAATCATCTCAGCATGGCACAAACTGATGATCCATTTATTCCTCAGGCACTGACTTGCACACGTGTATATTTTTCATACATATTTGAAAAATGGGACTTTATTCATCTCTAGTGGATAATACATTTTCTATCTTTCAAATAAATTTGGGATATGAGAGGTCTAATTGTGAATTGACCTTGATTTTTGGTTTAATATTCAGTAGATATTCTTGCTAGAAGATGCAGCAGTTTCCACTTTTACTTTTCAGAAAGTCAGCAGTTCTCTTAATTTACCTGCTATTATATAAATATGCACTTAAAAAAAACCACTTAACTTCACGCATTGTTTTTGTGAACCACAGGATGTACAATACACGGATATCGATTATATGGAAAGGCAGTTAGACTTCACCCTTAGCCCGCACTTCTCTGGATTGCCAAAACTTGTTGACAAAATGAAAACAGAAGGAATGAGATTCATCATTATTCTGGTTAGTTTTCAGGCCTTCCCTCCCTCCTCAAATTGCTATTAATTGTGGCAGGATATATCTCATTCCTAATACATATTACTTCATTTCTAGGCTTGATTTCTGAACACAACTTTTAAAGTAGTTTTTTCTTTAATTTTAGGATCCAGCAATTTCTGGAAATGAAACCAATTATCCAGCCTATACAAGGGGCTTACAGAATGATGTCTTTATCAAGTGGCCTGATAGTAATGATATCGTATGGGGAAAGGTACTGTTTTTGGACAATTGATGTCATTAGAGACGGCATGTCTGAATGTGATTTTATGTTAACATGGCTAAGTAGTGATTTAACCCTGAGCTACAAGCATCTACAAGAGGAAGAGGGTTCTGATTCTAGAGAGCCCTTTTAATAATGTAGAAAAAGGATATGATGACATTTAGTATTTGGAAGTTGAAGCTAGACCAGTTCAGAAGTTCTTTAGCCTGAATCTAAGACAATTATAAAAATCCCCTTTAGGTCTTAACATTTATTATAGCAATAGCAAATCTAAGGGGATATTATTCTATCTCTTCAATTAGGAGAGAAGTCCTGTTTTTATGCCAGCATCTTCACAAAGCAAATCCCAAAGGCAAATCCAATAGGAATTCTCCACAAAAAGCTAATCATATGTCATGGGTATGTCTCAGTTCACATCAAAATATGTAAAAGTAAAATCCTCATGAGAATAATGCCTGATGATACTGAGTGGGGCTTACTAACTGGATTTTACTACTGAAACCCAACATCTGTAAGTCCACCTGGAATAAAATAGCTGAATAATGAACCATCATCAACACCCATCCATGCATGATGCAAAATGTTCATGCTACCTCTGGTGGTACCAGCAGATTAGGCCAAAGGAAAATGTGTACATGGAATAGTGTCATTCCTTTTGCTTCATGCACTCTTCAGGACTTGAGATGGTTGGCTGGGGAAATAACCCCAGATGAAGGTACCTGGAGGAAGCCTTTGATTCATTTAGAAAGGGAACTGCAGAGATGGTATCTCACTGTAGTGTCTTGTCATCTCTGCATGGAAGACCATGGGTCCTAACGATTTTCTTGAGATCTGCATGGGTTGAGTGAGTTTTGGAGGCTGAACACAAGCTGTTTTGAAGAGGGATAATGTACATACCCTTCCAAAGGACCAACAACACTTTCCGGTCCTTTCCATTAGTTTTCTTATCTAAAGAGAGCATGGTTTTTACAACTTTTATTTATTTCTCCCTTAATACTGATTTTCTATGGACTGGTACCCCTGAGATGAACTATGCACGCAGAAGAGTTTCCCTTCATTTTAACAGTAATCTCTTTAAAAAATAGAGTGGCCTGGGCCTGTATGTTCTAATGAAATTCAAATCTTAGCAGTATCCACGATGGGTGGAACACATACCTTATTACTGATAATTATATGAAAAATCGGTCTGAGTTCGATTTTTATATGAAAATGAGTCCTATATTCTTTTGCTGAAAGAGGTTGTGTCTCTTGTAGTAATAGCTATCAGCCTTAGAAATAGTCTTGCTGGAGAGGAACTTGGTTTGAAAGGACACAGTTATTATTGAATCAGTGAGGAAGGATCAGGAAATATTATGGTGAGTGATCACAAGAGTCCCTCTAAAGAAAATAAATGGCGGGGCCGGAGGGGCTTCAAACTGAGAGTCTAAAACAGAGTTTGTCATACGTTTATGTAACTACCGTGTTTGTACTGATCTTTTAAATAGTTGTTTTCCTTTCAATAGGTCTGGCCAGATTATCCTAATGTTACTGTTAATGATTCCTTACCCTGGGAAACCCAAGTGGAAGTAAGTATGCATGCCATTGTTAGCACGATCATTTCCTACTGACACCAAGCCACACAGGCAGAGGGAACAACACATCTGTTCAAAATAGTGGAATGACTATGTAATGAAGTGGTTCTCAAACTTTTTGTACTTGAGGCACCCCTCCATATTGAATGACATCCAGTTTCAAAAAACTATATCTATATTACAGTGCTTAGCTCCTTGCAGAGGGGCTGGGCACTGGAGGTGGATTGGCCGGGCAGGGACAAGCCTGAGCCCACACTTCTCTAAGACCATTTATGCTGTTCTGTTTTAGGGTTTTATGCCAAGACCAAATGAGCCGCTAGTGTTCATTTATACTCTGATAATGTAAAGTGGCCACAAAGTTGGTGTGTACATGTCATATTTGCTTAATTTAAGAACTCGTTAAACTACCAAAGTGGAGTACAGCTGTTTTAATACGAGTGAAAAGAGACCCTGAGAGTCAGAAACTTGAGGATGAATTCCTGATTCTACAATGATTAGAAGTGTTCTTTTAAATCAAACACTTTGCTCTTATGTCAATTCGTTTATTCCAATATACAAAGCCATTATACTTTGACTATTAAGTAGCGAATTATCAGTGTTTATTTGTGAAAAAAAACAAAATTGAAATTCACCTTTGCAAGCAACACTTTCTTCTTCCATCTCTCTGCATTTATTATTCACTTAAAAATAGCCAAATGATTTTTCTTTTATTATTCTAAAAAAATTTAAATCCCTTTTAATCTGCTAGCATCTTAAGCACTCCTGAAGATTAGTTTATTTTTTTCTGTTTTTTATATGTCAACACACAAAGGAGAAATGCATACGTGTTGATTACAGAAATATCAGTCTAAAAGGCATATATGTCTACCACAAATAAAGCACTAAATGGCAGAGGGAAAGAAAAGAGAGGGAGGGATAAGAGAGGGAAAGATAAAGTATGTAAGGAATAATAATCACTAAACTTAATTTTGAATTTAGCTGCCAACATTTTCTAAAAAATCTTTTTATATGGCATTCAACTTTTGAAAGCAGTTACAGTTGCAAAACCCAGTTTTTTTCCATGGATGCTAGTTGTGACATTTGATAATCAGAGATTTTATGCCTGCGTTTGCATATTTCAGTTACAAAATCCATAAACTATGAAAAACTTTTACTGTTGTAAATGCAGTGGTTCCATATATTTCTAAGTATCTATCATTTTTGCAGCTGTACAGAGCTTATGCAGCTTTCCCAGACTTCTTCCGTAACACCACAGCTCAATGGTGGGAAATGGAAATAAGAGAATATCACACTAATCCTAATCACCCTGAAAAAAGTGTGAAGTTTGATGGCCTTTGGATTGTAAGTATTTATATTTTATCTTCTGAATTAAAACCTGTTTTAAATTTCGGAGGCTTTTCTGAGGCTAGGGTTTATACTAAAATTTGGTTGGAAACCTTAATGCTATTGGACTGCAAAGCTCAGGGCAGTCCTGGAAAATAATTTTCCCAGAGGTTTGCCTGTTCAGATCCAGACTATTAAGAGATGGTGGCCATGTACAGTGAGTACACCCAAAGCTAAATTACTTCAAAAGTACGGGAGAAGCAAGGATTTTTGTGGGTGATATCTTTTACTGTTTGGGATAGACTTGCAAAGTAGTCTTCACCAGCTTGAGGAAAGAAGCAGGTGCAGCAATGGTTGTTTTATTAAGACACTGCTGTTTGCCACTAGGCAGTCCTAATTTGTTCATTATTGAGATATTTTAGTTTCATTACCTTATTGGCATTATTGTGGCTTTTGTATCTCCAGCTATTGTTTTTTAGGTTGATCCTACTGTTATTCACATCTTTAGGGCTGTCCACAACACAAGGTTATCAAACAATTTGCCATAATTATTCTCTCTGCAGGACAAACTACAGAACTGTGCTATATGAGGGTTTTTAGTTTATTTCTAAAATGGAATGGATACAATTTCTGTTGGAGATAAAATATTAATATATTGTTATATCCCTAGTATACAGTAATATTGTTGACATTTTTCAGTAATGCTACCCATGGCTAGATACAGATATTCAAAAAGCCCAAGGTAGAATTGATCTAAGTTACACAGTTTTCTGTAAATGGCACAGGCTGTGTGTAGACGAAACAAGAGGCATGTGTGCAGGACACTTTAAAGTGAGCTAAATGCTTTTCCACTGCTTTAATGTTGTTGGTGTTTGCGTGCATCAGTGGTGTATTCTCATTAATTCCAGCCGCTGTAGGAAATTCAGGGGCATAATGCGCCTTAAATGACTTGGGGTGCAGCAAACTAAAACTCCTCAAAGGAGTCCCTACAGCCATGGAACGAAGCGCTGGGCTCCATGCACCTCCATGGCTCTAAGTCAGCAGGATGTGTACATGACCAAGGGGGTTAATCAGCCCTAAACTGAAGCTGTGTTTTTTAAAACCCACTGCTTCAATTTAGGACCCCACATTTCATCTACATATGCCTGTAGTTTTGATCATTAATGTACAGAATGCACATTCACCCTTTGGTAGGGTTGCAAGTCTTTGATGGGGTTCTGCCATTTTAAAACTAGTCTATATGTGCCAAATTTGTGTTCTGTTATGGGTATAGATTAGTTCTGAGTGCTGACTTCTGTTTCATCAGAAACCTCTCTATACTTGTATTATAGTGGTAAAAGTGCAGTGTCTATACCTGGCTTGAATGTTAGTTAAACCAGTAGACAACATAATGGAGCAACTGTAGCTACACACAAACTATTAAATGTTTCAAAATTCAGAGATGCAAGCATTCATACATCTGTACTCCTTCTTGTTCTTGAGGTAGTGAGATTTATAAAGAGAGACTGAGAGGATGCATGCTATGTGATCAAAATATTAACACCAGCCAGCGTGCACTCTGTCATAATGAGATCAGAGGCTAAGAATAAAGTTTCAGTCCATTACTCAGGATGCCGCAAAACCCTTGGGCTGGATCCAAGAATAAAGGACTTAGGCACTTAAAATGGGGCTCAGGTTGAATTTAGGCTTCATAAAATCCAAATCTGCAATCCTGAAAAACATGCTAAGCCATTGCCAAACTTTGAAGGCACCTGACATTCATGGCACTGATTTTTTTTTTTTTTTTTTTACTTTAAAATTCTTTAAGCATGTAAAGGCTTCATTTCTGGGCATATGCAAAAGCACTTCACTTTTGATAGGAATGAGCAACTTCAAGTACAGGTCGCACCTAACCCCGGTATGGCTCAGGATATGGAAATGAGGCTTTCCTTTGCTGAAGTCCATTGAATGGCTTGATAAGCATTCCCAAAGCATGCATATCACATACTGACATAACTCCCTACAAAATACTATTCTCCCCCCACACCAAATGTATGTTTCACACAATTGCTTAGTAGCAAGAATACTTTCTCAAGAACTGGGAGCATTGGGTTTGATTCTCTACTTTTCATTAAGGAAACCAAACCTACAACTCTCTTAACCTTAACCATGATGCTATTTTTTTTTTTAATATTAAATAGCCATTAGTTGAATTATGACTTAGGAAAAGGGGCCATTACCCAGGTCTCCCCTGCCCCTTCCCAGGTGAGCACTTCAATTATGTACTTATACTCTTGCATTCTGTCTATTTCTGGTCTAATTTTAAGTTGAATTCCTTTCTTCTCAATGGCACAGCATCCACAGGAGAAGTGGACCATGCCCTGCTGTCCCATCTAGGATAGTTTATACTAGAGAAAAAGTCTTAGAACATTTTCTTGAAAGTTGGGTTTTAATTTCCTCTGATGGAGGGAAAAAAATGACCCTGGCTTCCCCGGTTCCTAGGTGATTGCTCAAAGAACTAGCTGTATGTAAAAGGAGATCCATGTCCATTCTTCTCTGTTTAACAGTGAACTCAGAGTTTCTTTGAAACAAAGAAAGAGCATACATGTTGGGGAGGTAGGGAGCAAAGTTCTGGGCTTTAGGCGCTGTTTGGAAATCTTAGACCACATTCCATCATTTTGAAACCAGTCTATGTGTGCCAAACCTCTGTTCTATTATGGGTATAGACTGCTTTCCAATCCCTTATAGACATTGCACTTTTACCAGTATATCTGGCCTGTGGGTCACTGGTTAAGCCCGTGGGCAACATAATGCAGCAAATGTAGCTCTCTAGAAACTATTAAATGTAACCCTGAGTCACTGTGACACAGGTTGGGTGTATCTAGGACAAACAAATAAAGGAGATTCCAAAAGGACCATGGAAGCTTAGGTCTTCCAAAAGGCCCCTTGCAGAGGCCAAAGGAAAATTATCTCTGAGTATCTCGGCAGGGAGCCTTTCAGATCATTAGTAATTATTTCTAGGAGCTTATTACAACTCATACATTGAGAAGGGAAATTTTAAAAAGTAAGAACTAGCACTTTGCATGTTAAATCTCAAGAAGCAGCAATATTTTTCCCTTCCTTTTTTTCTTAGAAATAAAAATTTTGAATATTATCATCTGAAATAAAGGTAAGTTGAAAAGACACAAATACTAAAAAAAAAATGGCTTTATAAACACCTGAAGGACTTTTTCTATGCCTCTGTTTGCAACACAGGGTTCAATAGGTAGTAGTGTATCATTGACACAAATAAGATTCATGTTGCAAGTATATTTATATTATTTCTCATTATTTAGGACATGAATGAACCGTCAAGTTTTGTTAATGGTGCAGTTGAAGGCTGTAGAGATGCAATACTAAATCATCCTCCATATATGCCACGTAAGTAAAACAACTGCCACTCACTCTCTTAGGTCCCCCTGGTTATTATGTCATTTTCTTAAAATATTGCTTGGCCAAAATTTCAAGCATGGGATGCCTAAAGTTAAGACATGTAAATCCATGTCTTCAAAGCTTATGAATAGAGCCGTACTGGATTAACGGTTGGAGTGGGCTGTGCTGAAGCTCCTTTAATCTTACAAGTTTCCCTGAACACCCTGCTTGGTGATTGGTGGAGGGGCCCTGCTTGTGACTCATTCCTGATCAGCAGGGAAGCAAAAACCATGGGTTTAAGCTTGGCACCATTTTTGTCTCCTCACCAGTCAGCAGCAAGCAGTGGGGCCACTGGGGCCTCTCAGCCAATCAGTGGCAGGGAGACAAAAACAGCACCAAGTTTAAACCCACAAATTTCACTTCTCTGCTGATCAAGAATGAGCTGCAAGCGAGGCCCCTCCACCAATCATTTGGTGGGGGGAGGGAGATGCAAAGGGGAACCTGCAAGATTAAAGGAACTGCAACACAGTCCACTCGTGCCATGAATCTGGTAGGGCCCTGCTTAGGAGCTCTTGCGGCAGAAACTGGTTTCTTAAGACATCTAAAGCTGTTTACACATACCTGACTTCAAAAAATGTAGATCCAAGTGTTTTTTTTTTTCCCCTAGTTTATGGAAATTTGTTTCTTCACATGAACAATAGAGTTCAGTTTTAAGGATTTAAAAAATATTCCTCTTGGTTCCCATCTCTAGCAATGGGCCTGATTTAAAAACCTTAATTTTAAGGTAATGGATTTAAGGAATACACTTTAGATACACAATCAAATACAAATGTTCTTCAGTCACCCTTGAGTACCACTATATAGAAACTCCAGAACCAACCATTGCTGCCTCTGTTAATGAACAGTTTGTGCTCAAATTGTTAGAATATTGGGACTTCAGCAGAAATGTACATGGCATGTAGTTATTTAGGTGGATATTTCAAAGGTAGAAGGGATAATTATGCACTCAAATTCCTCTGAAAGTCCTTTTCTCCTCTGAATACCTCTGACCTAATGCATTGCTCATATTTTCATTACATTGTCATCTGCTTACTAATTTTTTTCAAACCTCTTGCATAGTATCTCAGTATAAATTTGTGCAGCTATCACCAGTTGCATGCTCACTCATAAGCATTTTCCATTCTGCAGATGATATGGATGATACATAGAGATGCTTATAAAGTGTTAGGATATCCTTTGCTGTTCGTGTAGGCTAAGGAGTCAGTATTACTTTCATAGTCCCTTATTAATACACAGGAGTACTAGACACTGTCAGTATTCACATGCTGGACATTTAAAAAAGCAAAAAGAAGTTGAAGAATGTATTGCACTGGAAGGGAGAGGAGAATGGAAAGAGAGAGCAAATTCAGATACTGATAAAAAACTAATTATTTAGTTTGTTAAATATACTTAGTTATTTGAGAGTGCCAATATTAAAATGTCATTTCTATTAGATTTGGAATCACAGTCACTTGGATTGAGTCACAAAACCTTGTGCATGGAAAGTCAACAGTTCCTGCCAGATGGAAGTCCAGTTAGACATTATGATGTGCATAATCTCTATGGATGGTCACATGCTAAACCTACCTATGAGTAAGGTTTTTTTCTTCTCTTTTTGAACAGTCTCTTTATGCTGTAGTCCCGTATGCTGTAGGTGCCTCTTTACTGAAAATAGCAATGGGTGCATCTACACAATGTTTACTGCAGTTGCCTAATTAGCTCTGCAGTAAACGTTTCAGCATCTACACATGTGGCCCTATTAGGCTGCACTGAAATTAATAAAGCCTGCAGCAGGTTAGTACTTGGAAATAACAGTACTATCCTGCTGCAAAGGGTTTTTTGTGCACAACAGCACACATGTGGATGCTGACAGAGCTGGCTGGGGTATGAGGGTGCTTCAGTGCAGGGGCTGCCTGCTGGCTAGCCCTATACTGAAACACCATTATGTCCCAGCCAGCCCCTCTGCAGCATGTTGAGCCAGGTGAGAGCAGCCCCATGCTGGCAGGCTGACCCCCTGGAACCACCGCCAGCCAGGGCTGCTCCAACCCAGCTCAATGGGCTGTGGTCCCAGGTGCATGTGGAAATGCAGTGCCTGGCAGCAATTAACTCTGATGCAATATGCATCAAATGTATTACTTCACATAAATGTGCATGTGTAGATGTGCCCCATGAGATGCATTCATAGATTTAAACAAATATTACAAGGTGCAACAAATTATCGTTGTGAAAATTGCAGGCCATTTCTATTTTGTTTTATGTTAATTTAGAAATTAATTTTCTAGAACAATGCTTTGTGTCCAGTAATTTATATTTGTCACTCAGTTTGGGATTTATTAGCCACATTCAATTGATAACTTTTTCTTTTTCTTCACTTTATTTCTTCCTAAGTTCAAGAATGAGTTGCTTCAAATGTATAACAAGCATAGTTCTCCAGTAGCTTTGAATGCAGTAATGACGGAGATTCTTTGACTTTTCTGGCGTTAGATATGTTAACAGGATATAATATATTATGTACTAAGTTCTTAATTCTGATGACCTTGCACATAGTGTATTCAAGTCATGAAGGACTGGGGCAAAGAAAAATCTTGCTCTACCTGACTTTCATTCCTGCCTTCTCCTGACTCAGGCCCAAATTGCTCCCTGTACAATTAATAACTACAACTGTTCTAATTTACTCTGGCTAGTGCTGTCATTTAGGGTTTGCTCGGGGCTGACGACTGGCAGAACATACTGTGCAATTATGTCCTTTGTCCTTTTATCCCACCCTCTGTCCTTGATCCCACCCACTTTTCCCCACCCTGAAATGTTCTCTGCCCACCTGCAGCTTGCTCTGGTGTGCCCATTTCCTTTGCAAGCAAGTATTTTGCAGCAAATGTTAGTATAAAGCCAATATGACAGCTTTGCCCTGGGAGTCTTTCCCTGCCGGAAAAAAAACTCAGTTTTGCAAAGCAGCTGTTATTTTGAAAATGCCCCCTTCAAAAATAAATTCTCAGGTAGCCTAGACCTGCTGTGGCTGCAGCTACTCTGCCCATCCATCCTCCCTTTTATATTGACTGTAGTGCAAGTTTCCTCTGCATGTGAATCCTGACTGTTGCAACAGTCCTCAGGGAATTGTTGATCTCTAGTATATATTGGGTCGTCCATGTGTCTGTTTTCATTTAACACTTGGGACCAACTTGGTGTTTGAATGGCTCCAGGGTCAACAGGTCATAAACAAGATATAAAGCATCCTTTCCACTCCCCACTCCAAGCAGTTCTTATTTCAGCTGGTCATAAAGCTGATAAATTTGAAAAGGCAGAATTGAGATGAAAGTCACCTGTGTAAAGGAACAGAGGGAAGGTTACTTATAAGGATACCATGTTCACCCATTTTAAATTAACATCGTTCTTTCTTGATCATGAAGAGTTCCTGTTCAGGAAGAATTCACATTCTTATGACCAAATCTCTCAGCACAGAAAGGTACAAAGAATGATGCTATATTTAAGCATTTGGCTATTTTGCGTTTCTCTTCCTTCTCTTGGTGGTGGTGATGTGGGGATGATCACACTTCACATGTTCTAGAGTTTCTTGCTTGGTACTGTGATCTTCATGAGGTTTATGCAAAGAGGAGGATTAAAGGATTCAGAAACAGCTTGCAGTTGAACAGTTAATTGAAGTCAGGACCCGGAAATGTAATATATTTTTAATAGGAACACTGTATGTACATGTCAAGGACAAGTAGACACGGTTTCTGTACTTGTGAACCCAGTGAGGCCCTGAACTGGGTTGCACCGCTTCACGCTCCGCTACTCCCCCAAGTGGCTGCTGGACCCTCACAGCTCTTTCCACCTGCTCTGACCTTTCAAGGGACCATCCTGTTGTCTTTCCTGCTGCGTCTTCATGTTGAAGTTACACAGGGAGGCTACCCTTATAGATCAATGGGCTTTCTCTTCAGCTCCTTGTCAGGCTCAACTGAGCCTGCTCAATTCAGAGCCCTGATATACTTCACCCTCTCTCCAGATCAAGAACACTGCCTCTTAGGGACCTTTCAGACTTAAACATTTGTCCAGGCATTGGCCCTCTGGTCTTGACTCTCTTGTTGTAGCTGGGCCCCTCATCCCCAGGTCCATTGCCCCAGACCCCAGGATCCTGGGTTCTCCAGCTCCAGCCTTCCCTCCTGATTTCTGGGCCTCTTGGGTTCTGGGCTTGTGCCCTCAGTTTTGGGCGATTCAGGCCTTCTTTCCTCTTCCATCCTTTCTGGGGTCTGAGCCCATGCCCACAGTCTATTTTGTTACAGGTTCAGATCCTCATTTTGCAACCTAGTCCTCCAGCAACAGTAGGAGTGCACCCCTTTGGGCCTGCCCGCAGCCTCCAAGCCTTCCCTCACAGCCACTCCCCTTCCTCCACTATTTAAACAGAAGCACAGATCTAAGCCGAAAACTGCTTCTGAACTGAAATCCTTCCTCCCCACCTGGGGCCATGTCACACCACAATAAAAAAAAAAATGTATAACCAGAATAACTAATATAGCTTTGATGGCTGGTACTGCTGGAGCTTCCTTTCAGCCCTGCTAAGATATGGAGCTCCCTAGGCAGGCCAGGGCCCATTCCTCTCTGCCTCGTTATTGGTCCTGGGTGTAATAAGGAGCCCTTTTCCCTATTATGGGGGTTGTCAAATGGGCGTACACGTACCTCCAGGGGTACTTTGAAAGGTCCCAGGGGATACATGGGGGTAGGCAGGGATGATCTGCCCTGCTTCATATCTGGCTGCTTGCCACCCCCCACCTCCACCCCCTGCTCTGTGTCCAGCCTCTCGCCACCCTCCCCATCCTGGGGTACACTTATTAAAAAAGAGGCCACTGGATTGAAAAAAGGTTGACAACCCCTGCACTATTACATATAAAGGCAGGCTGTGCCTTTAAGGAGGCCAGCCTGGGGTGAAATCCATGCCACCCAAGGGAGTATATAAGAGGCCTAACCACAGGAGCCTGGCAAGAGGGAGGACACAGCATAGAGACAGGAGCTTTGCCAGTGGAAATATGAGCTAGCTGAAGAAGCACAGATAGCTAAGCCCTGAAAGGCAAGCCAGGTCTGGGAGACTTCAGTTAGGATCCTTTTCTCAAGTGACACTGTGAACATTGATTTACATTACACTTTAGGGAAAACATATTGTCCAAGCAAAACATATTTAAGAAAAGTCTCTTTTAGTGTCTCATGTTTCTGTGTTTGCCTCGTCTTTAAATACAATACATTTAAACCTTTCTCTTCTATCATGGTTTACTGCTGCTGGGACACAGTGAAACACTGTCACAAACAAATATAACTACTCTTTACAACTGTTTATTTCTGAAAAAATGTGTGTGAAAGATTAGGAATAAAATACGATTCTTCCTCAGAATGCAAAGCAGGAAATTGAATACAAAAGAGTAGCTGTCATAAATAAATATGTATATACCAAGGTTTACAAGAGCTGACACTGTAGTTTACACTAGATAATGACCTGTATACTCAAATACAGTTCAGATCACTGAAGTCAGTTACCAACAACTTTAGGATTTTTTTTTCTTAGCATTTGACAAGTTTGCTTTCTCCATAGAGCTTTTTATGATTCATCCATAGATAGGTACTTGGCTGGGGTCCTGTGACCCCAGCACTTATTCCTGCCATTGGCGGGGGGTCAGACTAGATGGCCTGCTCTAGGACCCTTCTGACCCTAGATACTATGATACTATGATCCAGTCCTCCTTCCTTGGACAAACCAAGGTGTTTGCGTCCTCTTTCTAATTCTGTTCAAACCATGACAGACCTTTCTTAAAGTCACTGGAATTCTTCCAGCAGAAACTAAAAGCTAATTTAAAAAAAAAATCTCCTTTGGAGACATAGATCTATTATCTCCCTTCCTTAGCCAATCACATCATAAGTGATGACTCGGCATTCGTCTCTAGTTCTTCCATGGAATAAACGGAATAGTGTTGTTTTTTTTCTATGTAGTAACTTAATGCAAGCAGTTCTGTCTCCATGATCATTGTGGTTTCTTCCTCCTCCTCACATTTGTACAGTTAAAACAAGGTATTTGAAGGTAACATCTGAACTGGTATTAGACTCACAGGATGTGTCCAGACAAGTGTGGATGTATTGTGGGGGGGTTGATCCTAAGAGATCCTGGATTAAAAAAAAAAAAAAAATACCAAAAAAAGGTGGAATAGTGCACATGGCAGCAATGCATGCTTCCCAAAACCAGAGCAGAGCCTGGCTAGCCGGAGCCATACTCCAGCTCCAAGCCATGATTCCTGCCACAGCTTCAGCTCTAGGAGGCCCCCAGGACCACAGGTAAGGCACAGTTACTTGCCCCAGCCTCCCCTACCATATCCTAAGTAAGCTGCCATGCAGCAGAGCACACATGGCACGGGTATTCCCCAGGGACAAGTAGCACTGGCACAAGAGACAGTCTGGGGAAATAAATGTCTGCAGTCATCTGGATGTGCCCATGAGGACTCAAGCAGAAAGATTAAAGCATAGACTGATCTCTTCCCCTCCCTCTATGCACAAGTTGTATGATCTAACTTTGCCTACTGGAAGATTTTGAAGCAACTGGCCTGGCTATTTGCCCTTCAAACTGGATCTACATAGTACTAACAGTATTTTAGAAGAAGTGGCCCTTTCTGTGGTTAAAGGGAAAGCCAGCATCCAGTATAATCCTCTGCTCTTAAGCCTTAGAGGTGAACTGAATTCTGCATGAACAAGATGCATCCTCAGGACCCTCTCTCCCAAACTAAATTCTGAAGCTCCCAGTGCTCCCTTTCCCTGTGACCATTTACACGACACTTTTAACTTCTTTGCCTAGGCCTAGTATCTGGGAAGATGTATCTCGGTTATAAAATGGGATACTAGCACTTGTTTACATCACAAGAATGTAGAGCGTTTAAATATACTAAAGATTGTGGAGGGCGCAGTTACTGTAGTAATGTACACCAAACCTGTGCAACTGGCCATCTGCAAGCCACATGCAGCCTCCAAGAGGCCAGCATGTGGCA
This sequence comes from Caiman crocodilus, assembly GCA_030014935.1. NCBI lineage: Eukaryota > Metazoa > Chordata > Crocodylia > Alligatoridae > Caiman > Caiman crocodilus. The sequence goes on along the minus strand of JAGPOW010001918.1, from coordinate 10,380,132 downwards.
TAAATGCTTAACATGTATCCTATGGGCCCCAGTGGTGACCTCTCCCATTGCAGCATAGTGATGGGGGGCCTGGGTATACTAGCCTAGCCCACACAGCCACTTGTGCAGCCCAACTGGTGGGCATAGAGGGCTTCTTACCACTGGCAGTGGTGGGCAGAATGCATGCCTATTGCACAGCGGTGGGCCATGTGCTCCTGGTAGACAGCCCTGCCTTTCATAAAGAGATGGTGCTGCTTACCTTCACACCCACCAAAGTCTGTGACTACCTGTGTATATTTTTAAGAGGGTTATTCCCTTACTTTGTTGAGGTGAAATGCATATGGCCTGACAAAGGGTAATTTATACACAAAAGCTTGCAAAGCAGAATTTTAATAAAAGATTTCAGATTTACCCAAAGAACCTTGTCTGCCAGATACACACCTTACACTTTTACTAATATAAGTGATCAGAAATCAGTGTATACTCAGAACAGAACAGAAGTTTGGTACACATAGACTGGTTTAAAAATGATGAATGTGTGTTGTGTTCACTACCAACCTAAACTATGCCACTTATGGAAAACTGCCCAACTTAAATCGATTCCTCAAGCCGTCTGAATGTCTGTACCTAGCCCCAAAGCCCAAAGTCCTTGAAAGCTTACAAGAGTTACAGCGTCCTTTAGATGGCTGTAGCCATAGGGCCCAGGAGTCTTTGTAAAAGCTTACATGTCCTGTATGTGACCTTCCCAGTCTCCCAGTTTCTGTGACTTTTACTTATCCCCACTTTCCCTTAGTGATTATTGTAATAAGCTGGAAAACATGAAGAAGTCCCCCCGGCACTCTCCCCCACAAGCATTTAAAAAGCCAAATGTAATATTTTTCAATTCTCAGACTTTAGAAGTCATTCTTAAACATTTTCCATGGCAGTGGAGGAAGCTTAAATACATTAAAGATTATGAAGTGTGCAGATACAGCAGTAATGAATGCCAAACCTCCATAACTGACATTAAGCGAGTGGTAATCACCTTTTCAGCGTGTTCTATAAACCTAGCCCAGCCTTCTCATAACACATACAAGGATAATCAGGAGATTCTCTGTATTTTTCCCCCTAGGTTTCCTAAGTCTCTAGCACCCCCAATCAACACGATAATTTATGCAGGGATTTCTTTAGTCCAGCAGAGTCTCTTCTGTGTCAACACAAGAAAGTTTGTTTTTACCCTACCAGTCTAGTGCAGCTGACAGGAATAAAGTATTCAGGGAGAAGGAGACTGTACGATGGCTGCTGAAGGGCCTTGTTTAATACCTATGCCATTTCCCTTTCTTACCACTCTGTGGAGGTTTAGGTCTTATCCTTTAGCTTGGGCTGTAAGGACTTATGTTCTTATCTTGGGAGGTCCCTGATTCAGTCCGTAATGTTAACCAGTATGAAGGCAATTGCACCTGCCAGTGGAAGAGGAAAAGGCTTATGATGAGAGGCAAAAGGCAAAAGGCAAGCCAGGAGAGGAGAGACAAGAGCAAAGGTAAAATAGGAGTTGTAGATCATAGGAACATTCTCTTGGGAAGAATTGTAACTGGCTTTTAATTTGGGTTAGTTCTCTTGCACTTGTCTAGTTGTGATACCAAAGTCTGCAATCTATATCCTTTAAAAACATCGTAATGAGAATGCATGCTTGTCTTGATTATGTACACCTTAGTTTAAATATTCTACTAGTAGCTTATGTATGTAAATATTGCATGTGAAGATGATGAATGAACTTGCATGCCCAGATGGAAATGAGGACTTTTTGGTGCAAGTTTGAGAATCACAGAGTCCCAAGTCCTGTTAGGACCTTGACTGCTTATATTTAATACATCTTTCATTATTCAGTCACTACTGTACAGTGATCTCATTTGCAATAACGCTGTGGTAGCATAGACTTGAGCTGCCAAGTAAGTTCATGGGGTGTCAGAAAGGATTATAAAACTCACAACTCCATTTGGATGCAACTTCACTACCATTGGCACCTAAGCAAGATAGATTAACGCTAGCTCAAGGAAATCTATGCATACTGCAGTTTTTCAATACAGATATACTCTTAGTTTTGAGTTCAGGAGCCTTACAGTTGCTAACTTGTAGTAGATGCAATTCCTGAGCAGCATTCTGGAAACAGCTTGCCCAAGTCTGATATTAAGGGAACTTAATTTCTTACTTAGCTGGGAGCAATTACTTGTACATTGATTCTAATGAGTTCATCCATATAAATTTTTATGTTGTGTGATCCTAAGTGCTGACCTACTTTATGAAATAAGATGGCCATGGCGATATTCCTAATATAGTTTAATTTGGAGGCAATTACTTGCCATCAAATGTTTTCTTGTTCCAGCACATTCAGACACAACATGTTGCATTTTCAACAGGGATTTCTATAATGAAACAGCTACCAAGGCCATGCTGGGACAATGCTGTGCATTGTAAACACGATCAGTCAATCATAAGAGAACATTTGCTGCCACTCATTTACAAGACAGAACTGTTCTCAGCATTTTGATCAACTGTTAAGAACATTAATTACCCAACAATAACCTCAAGTAATTAAAGTAATTAAAATATGAAATACCTTTTGCTTCTAGGTATAGCTGTGATGGACTATTTTAATTATAGAGTTGATATTGTTTTGGCCTTAAAGTATATGAGGGTATGCGAATTTATCATTTTAAATGCAGGCACCACACACCCATTTTTCAATTAACACGCTTAATAAAAAAAACCAAGAAATAATATTATAAAGGGAAAAGAGTGAACTTTTTATGTAAATGATATGCTTGCAGCTTTTCTTTTAATAATTTATTTTCTCACTTTCAAAGCAAACTTTATTATATGTTAATTCCTTACTGAGTAATACTATCCTATTTTAGATAATGTCTGAGCTAATGATAATATATGTAGGTTGTTTCATTTCCAATTCAATGAGCAAGCAAAGAACAGCATTTTTCTGTGGGTCTTAATGACCTTAGAGCCCTTGGTAACTTTGATATTATCATAAAGAAAGAAAATATCAAGGCCACTTGATTTTTTTGACAGAGAGGATGGTATATTTGGCAGTGATCCAGTACATCACTGTCAGTCAAAGCTCTCACAGAACTGCTGACAGGACAATACAGGATCTCTGATCTTTATACTGTCAGCCAAATCAAAGTACAATTTGGATTTTGTCAGTAGACAATAATTTAACACTGAGGACAGTAGTATCATTACTTCTGAATAGTAAATGTACAATTAAATGTATTTTCTTTTTTAAGAGGTCCAATAGCAGAAATGACTTAGATAAAAGATACATTGCACATATTGTCATTATATCGAAAAAGGAACAAAATAGCTATTTACAAATCTTAAAAAGTTTCATTTTATCCTTCCTTATTAGTTTTAAGATGACCTAATGCCATAATTGAAGAGGTGCCATAATAGTAGAGTTGGGAACAATGAAAGTCAAAAAATAGTTGTGAAATATCCCATGCTCTGAATTTAATGGCAGGTGCAATATGGTTTGTTTAGGTAATCCTTATGACCGGTGACTTTTGGCCATACTTTTGGAATGGATTTTAATTAGATCAAGCCATAGTGACTTGCAAAATTCAGGGATTAAAATAGTGACATTTTTTTCTACAAAAGAGTACTGGGCAGGGAAACTGAGCTGTGGTGAGGTAGTATTTTTTTACTACCAGACACTGGAACCAATATTTCAGTGGAAACATGCGTCTTGATTCTTTTGCATTTCCTCTTCCAGGACTGTCTGTTGAAGCCAGATAATTCCACACAGAGATCAGGGACTTGGGGCTGAAGAGCACTGCTACAGAGAGTCTAGTTCTTCCGACTTTCCTAGTGCTAGGGGACTATTTTGACTTAATTTCCGCCTTACTTTTAAAAGGTGGGAAAGCATGGCACTGTGCTTTGTATCCTCCATAGAACAACTGCAGAGGATTAGCCACAGTTTATTTCTTCATGCATTGTGAAACTAAACAGCTTAGCATTTCAAGAAATTCATTATCCCTATCCCCTAATCTGTGGAAATAAATTTAAACAAAATATACTGTAAAGTAATTAAAGACTTCAGTAAAATTAATCTTTAAAATGTAACCAATAGTTACCACAAGTGCTCAGTGTGTAGGTAATTTATTGATAAAATCTCCCTAAAATGGAAGTTCAACAGTATTGTTATTGCCAAGCTTCCCCATAGTAATGAGAGTTGTTTTAAAAATAGATATTACAATAATGATAGATTTGGGATTTTTTTGTATTTGTCTTCTGGTTTTGTAGCTGCAGAGCTCCGTATTTTCCTTCCCAGAGTATTTTTAACAATAGCTGAAATTCTCACCTAAGCAGCCACTTCCCAGAATTAGGACTGTAAGACATCAGATATTGTGAAACTCTCAATAAAATCCCCAAAGTTGCCAGCACCAATACAGATAATATGTTCACTGTAATGGTTTTATAGTTCATTTGCAGTGGTTAAAGGTAAGCCCATTCAGAGAGAGCACAACATGCACACAAGCACAAAGCTCCCACATCCATATGGGTTTTGAACATAAGTTTTGAGCAACCTTCCATTCTGGCCTGACTTGAAAATATAGCAGTCTCCTGGCTGCCATGCTGGATTACTGTGATTCACTACTAAAATAGCTTCCAGACTGAATTAAAAGCCAGAATATTTTACAGGAAAATTTAGTATCTAGGAAGAAATTTTCAGATGTATATTTTTTCCTTTCATGTAAGTGCCCTTCACACACATACTTCAATCCTGCAAGCTGCTGAGTGCCCTGACCCTGATCCCACAAAACACTTGAGGTGCATTCTGAATGTCTTCTATAGATGACATTTTCTTTTCATTTACTTTACTTAGATGCAACTTCCAAAGTATTGTGCAAATAGGAGAATTCAAGCAGGGCAGGAATGTGTGTGATAATACATTACCAAGAAATAAAAGATACTAGGAAAGTTATTGTTTATCTTGGAAGAAATAATTACAGTACATTAGTCTAGTTTAATTACTATGGTAATTTAAGTGACTTGTGTGTTTTTACTGTAATTATAGTGTCAGTAAAGCAGCAAATCCTGTAGAAGAATAAATAAATAGTGCCTTATTGAAGCAGCTGTTTAGGCTATTATTGTAGAGAGCAAAAGCGAGCAATGCAATTTCATCATTGTGGCTTTTTAACTAGTATTTTAGCTTAGTATTTTTGTGTAGTGATTCACAGCATGTGTTCAGTTACACAGGAATAGTTCTAAGAGATCAAACCAGTGGTTCATATAACAAAGGAGGTCAAAAAATAGAGGTTTTACATGAAGATGCCAAAATACTTATACTGACAGTTAAAGGACAAAGGGAAATTTCTTATTTATGCTGTCAGCTAGTCATTGTTCCAATGTACATGTGTTTAATATCCCCGGGGGTAGGACTCTGATGTGTAAAGTCAGTGGCTATCGGTGAATATGCATTGTATAAAAAATATCCTTTTTCCTTCATAGTAAGGACCACAGCCCCATACCAATGGATATTTTTACCTGTTTTCGTGGATGTATTTGGTAGCTGTGTTGGTCTGCGACAAACAGAAATGCAAAACTCTGATTCAGAGCTGATGCCTTTTATTAGACCTACTAAGAAATTGCAATTTTTTTTTTTTCCATTGCCCCTGCAGGACTCAGGGAGGAAGGTCAGAAGCAAAAGAAATGGTCTGTGATTCGTATAAGTGTCTTGTTGGAGAGCTTAGTCGGCAGGGTTGCTATATGTAAATTTACAGACTGTCCATAAAAATCCAGGATAAAAACATCTGTCTGAAAAGGCTGTAAAAAATATCGAGCTGTCTGTAGAAACATTGAGCAATCCAGAGCTGATTGACAATCCCTCCTCAGAAATAAAGCTGGAGTTAAACATTGAAAGACAGACAGAGCAAAGGAGCTCCAGCTGGACTCTGAGTGGGAGCACAGCATGCTGTGCAGATCTCTGTCAGAGCTTTGCAGCCCGTGGAAGCTTCTCAAGTTTCCCTGTCCCAAACATTTGCTGCTGCTGCCGTCTCCTGTCACCTGCCTGTAATACTGCTGGGTTACAGGTAGGCAGACAATCCTTCTTTGGGGTGTCGCTGCTGGAATGGGGGTACGTGCAAGCCATTAACTGGCAGTGGTAAGGCAGGGAGTGGGTTGGAGGGCATCAGTGTATGGAAGAAGTGAGTAAAGGACCTCTGGGAGGGAGGGTGGGCAGGTCCTCTCCCCCCCAAGATCTCATACTCACTTCCCAGAGCAGAACAGTATTAGAACTGTGACAATAAATTGG
>JAGPOW010001918.1:10362431-10373749 GCA_030014935.1 Caiman crocodilus | reverse complement strand
CTTGAGCACTACATTTGACCAACTCCAAAATACCACGGACCAGTCAATATGTTGATGGGCAGAACCTTATTACTTCTGGTCAAACTCAGAACCCAGAAAAGGAGAAAGAAGGACTGTGTTTAACAGAGATGCTATCACCCCCGTCATTTTCTCTAGGATAAAAAAAACAGTGAATAGAGGGTAATGTGAGCGTGAATACTGGCCTGGTGTGTAGGAGCAAGAAGGGAAACACATGGAACTTTTGGCAAGGGATAGACTGGGGGACAAGGAAGAAAAACACACAAAGCCCTGCACAGGGAGTAAAGGGGAGTATGGAAGGAAAGATTGGTAGACAGAAACTTCTTTGTGTTGGGACCTAGGATTTGAGGGGATGAATGACTATTGAAAAGCCTTTCCTCCTTTTTCACTGTTTTCCAAAATAGAAAAGTAAGAGGCAAGGGCAGTGATAATGCTTATGGCTTTTTGACTGAAGAGGTTTTATCTCATGGGCTAGATTAACCTCCTTGTAGATAATTCTGTCCTGCAGAGGAGTTATGCTATTACAAAACCAATGCTTTATATGGGACCAGGCAAGTTTAAAATGAATATCAGAAATAAAAAATTATCACCACTTAAACCTTAGACCAGTGTGAAAAAAAAAAAAGATAGTTCTGCTGGCTGTTATGTAGCCCATATTCTAATTATCATGTTAAATAAAGGAAACACAGTCTGCTCTACCATACTTTTCATTCAAACAGGTGAACCTCAAAAACAATGATATTTGCATCCTAAATACATTGAAGAGGTATCTCTTTGATTTAAATGTCCATGCCCTGGCCTTTGAAACACGGAAAATTTGGGGGCAAAGGAATGGTGTATAATGGTGTTTTGAGATCTGCTAAACTAATCTTGTCCAACATGTGGCCCGTGGGCCACCATGCAGCCCTCAAAGCTGTTTTCTGAGGCCCAAAGTGCTGCGATGGGAAACGAAAGTAAACACTGTACTTTCGTTTCGGAGTGGGGGGAGGGGGGATGTGATACCACTTCCTGTGAGGTCTTTGACTATGGCTCGCCGGCCCAACTGGGTGATAAAACGTTCATGATCTGGCCCCACATTCAAAAAAGTTGAGCACCCCTGCGCTAGACCATTGGTAGTAGACTTCCCCAAGTGCTACTATGTCCTGAGGCCAACTCTGGATGGTCAAGGCATGCTTCTAGGAAAATGCCATTGTGATGGATCTATAGATTTAGCATAAGAAGAGTAGGAAAATGTATTTCTTCTTACCTGAAAAAAGTCCTTTAGTTGAGTCTGTGTCCTTGGATGTAGTATTGTTTGAAGACAGGAAGATGATTTAAAATGGGGATGAAACCACATATAAAGGGGCTTGCTGTTTATATACTGTATGATTTTAGAAAGTCGAATTAAGTTATTTCGACTGTTGAAACATTTTCAAATTAAGGGAAATTCAGGCTAGATATGGACAATCCCTTGCAGTTAGAGTCAGGCTGGTCTTGTCTTTAACCTGAAAGCAAGTTGAAGTACCCATTGTAACAGGTCTATGAGCCTTAATACTCAAAGGAAAATTTTCAGTCAAGTACATATAATTTTTTTCTATTTATCTTTGTTCAGTGAGTTATCTTTTAACTTACATAAAAATCCAAGGCTTTTTGAAAGCATGGCCATATTACATTTATAGACTCTCTTCTACTTTTTGTCTGGGTTTTAAGCATTATTAAATAACTGTAGTAGATTGAAGATACAGCATTATGTGAGACAGCCATGCTATTGTGTACCATGATCTTTTGTATGTTTTAATGTGACCTGTAATTGTCATTTTCAACTTATCTAGTAGTGGATAACTGATATTCAGTGCCTAGTACTATCTACATATGCATAAGCCTGCCCACCTTTCAAATTTCCTTTATAGTTCCTATTTTTTTGTATTAAATTCAATGTTCCTACAAGCACTATGCAAGATCTCTTAGGTTTTTTTTCCACATATAATGGGCTTGTTGTTCCAATGTCATTGTTAGTGCTTTACAGAAGGTCACAAAGGAACGTGGAATTGTCATCACCCGTTCAACATATCCATCCAGTGGAAGATGGACTGGACACTGGCTTGGTGATAATACTGCAGCTTGGGATCAACTTTATAAATCTATTATTGGTATGTGAAATCAGTTGTCTTTATAGTCAATTTATGCTTTATAACAACTTTACTCTTTGTCACTTAGGTCTTTTATTTGTAGCCTCTGACATCCCTAAACCAATGATAATGGATGCCAGGAAGGGTGTAACAGAGGATGGATAACTCTAGACATGCCCTACTCATAGATTCTCCCTCAACAGCATCTAGTACTGTCACTTACAGTGATGGGATAGTGGGCTAGATAGACCATTGGAGTGATCCACTATGGTGCATCATATGTTTTTACCTGCTTCTATTAGAGTAGAAGAAATGTAACTTGAAGCAAAATAAGGAGTTAGCAGTCAGACTTTAATCCTATTCTTGACCCATACTCCATATTGCTGAACTTGCTAAATAGATAGTAGACTTGATAGGGGTACTCCCAACTCCCACCAAAGTCATCTCTGATTCTTCTCTACTCTCTGCTCACTAGTCTGCTTCACTGCTTCAGAGAAGACAGCTTGCAGCAATGCTTGCAGGGAGGGAAGAATTGTACTCTATAGAAATTATTTAAACACCTTTAAAATGCCAAAGAAAATACTAATCAATAAAGTTGCATTGTATTTTCTTGCAGGTATGTTGGATTTTAGCCTCTTTGGAATATCCTATGTAAGTCAGTATTATTAATACATATTTTAAATACTTTTACTCATTTGTAATAATCTGCGCTATTCAAACTGAATTTGTTTTACACTTTCAGACTGGAGCAGATATCTGTGGGTTCTTCAGGGATACAGAGTATCAAATGTGTGCCCGCTGGATGCAGCTGGGAGCCTTTTATCCATTTGCTAGAAATCACAATGGTAAAGGATCAATGGTAGGTCATAAGTTGTTTTTTATTTGTTCTGCACCTATAGTGTGCTTGGGGCTGCAAAGATCATGAGTAGTCCTGCTGTCAGTAAAGAAAAGAGTGGTAGAGTAGAAGGCCACATTGGGTTTAAGCTCTCTAAAATACAACTGCTTATTTTAGAATTAGTGCTCTTGGGGTGCCCTAGATGTAAGTGGGTATTGCAGGAGTGTGTCCTGCTAACTTCAAGTTGGATTCGAACCACTTTCTTTGAAACTGAGTAAAGTTTTGAAAGTGTTGAGGGTGAAATCTTGCACTACTGAAGTCAGCGAGAGCTTTGTCATTGGTTTCAGCAGAGCAAGGATTTTTTTCAGAGTTGTACAAGACCATTGACTCAAACCAGGAATTCAGTCAAATGTACCTTCATTTCCAATGTGCTAAGCAACAGTAATTAACATAACATACACTTCCAGGCTACATGCGATCAGCGTTGGATACCAGATTTGGTGGCGTATGTTTATTAGCACTTGCTGGTTGTTTTTCATCACAAAATGATGTCTGGGAAGATGACAGCACATTTCTGATGTGGCCACTATTCTGCTTTGGGTTTCTGCAGACCTATGTGAATATACATGAAGTTGTCAGATGCATCATTTGGTTGGAGTAAGATTTAGTTGTGGAAAACTAAGTCTATTTGAATGCAAACTTTTTAAAAATTCAGACTGCAAACTAGTTCTTACACAACACATTTGATATGTCTTTCAAGAGAGCTTAGAGGTACTGGCAGCGGAAATCTCCTAATTAGCCTAGTTTTCTGTCTGTTTCTTGCTTATGACCTAGCAAAAATAAATGTATTGGTATTTAATATAATATGCTGGTAATTAATGTTAGATATACTGGGGTGCCTCTAGGAGGGAGTCAGTAAGACTTAATGTTAATTACAAGCAAGGCTTGCTTCATCAGGGCTAGCAAGAAGCAGTGCAAATGAAGATCTGTTGTACCAGCTAAAGCAACAGCATTTGGGAAAGATTCCATCCCCTGGGAAATATATATAATATTTGTAATGCCACCATTCAGAGGGAAGTTTGGTATTATCTTTATGCTGTGGGAGGTGCAAAGGTACCTACTGGATGTCACCATTCTCCAGGCTCCCTAAAGAGATGATTTTTTAAGTTAAACCATATACCGGTGTATACCATCATATTCTAAAACTGAAATCCAGCTCATCCTTTTCCCTCCCTCCTCCCATGTATACCTTAAAAAAAAATCTTCTACACTTACAGTGCTAAAATAAATGTTCTCTTTTTTTTTGGACACTTAAAGCAGCAAGATTGACCTTAGTATTCTTATCCCCTAATTGTTCATGATTAGAAGGCAAATCAGAAAATGAAACAATGTAATATGATTCTTGAGGGAATATGCAAAATTACAGTGTTTTGCTTATATTGCCTCTATTGGATACTGCCTTTCTTTAAAGAATAAAAGGAAAATTATTGTCTAGGTATAGGACAGTGCTAGCTGAGGAGTATATTGTGGAGAGCTGTAAAAGAAGATAACTGAGAAAATAAAAAAAATAGAAACAGCACTTATGTTCTAGTTAGAGCTTCAAGTCTAGCAGAGTAGAGCTATTTATATGGCATATATCTAATGGATTAAAGTCTCCTTTTAAAAACAGTGTGCTTTATCTTGCAGCAGCACACCTTTCAATTGGATTTTTAAAGCCTTTAAAAATGCAGATGCAGGGTTATCATGTTGCTTCCAGTCTTACCCAATTTGCCAAGGTATTGTTCAATACATTTAATAAAGATTGAAAGTGCCCCCTGACATCACTCATTAGTGCTTCTTTTTCTTTTTGAAAGTCCTGAGTGTTGCCCTGAAGGAAAGAAGGATAATAAATTATGTACAACAAAATGTGTCACGTATTCAGTGGAGTTTGCATTAAAATCTTTCTCCCTCTCCTAGTATTTTCCATAGGTTTTTCTCACCTTTCCCCTTTATAAGTTTCCTTGCTTAGAACTCATAGTGACACCTACTGCTGTTTACTGTCACTTTGTCCTTTGGGGAGAGAGAAACTGCAGTTTTGTGCGAAAGGGTTTTCAATGTAAAGGTCTATAGAGATCATCTTATCTAGGAATAATTATCAGTGTTGGTGAAGTCACGTATGTACTCTCTCAATATCATTATTGCTATATATATTCAATAATTGCTGCTACTGTTACACTGAATGCTGCTCCCACTGCATCTGCTACATCTATCAACGTAGACTTACAGGCACATTAATAGTTGCCTTGAGCCATTTATATTTTCTGTTCTTGAAAAGAGAAAATAGTTTGAATAAAAACAACCCCCTTGTCTTTTTTAGAGGCAAGATCCTACTGCCTTTGATGAAGCATTTCAAAATATTTCGAGGAATGTACTCAATACAAGATACACATTGTTACCCTATCTCTACACTTTAATGTATGAAGCCCATGCCCATGGTAGCACTGTAGTTCGTCCTATTCTCCATGAGTAAGTATGAATGTTTTCCTCAGTTGGACATTATCTTAAACAAAAATTCATGAGTATCCCAAGATTGCCGTAATCAGTGTTTGGGTTTTTTTTAAGGAATAGATTCTCTAGATTGTAGAGATTATTCTTTACAAATGTGCAAAAAAACAGATATAAGAACTATTTGATGCTAAATCCCACCTCCCATACCTATCGATAGCACTGGCTCCAAGGAGTTGCCGTCCTCTGTAAAACTGTATATTTGTGTCTGTTGGCTCATTTACATGTCACCAAATGGCGACTTTGGTACCATATCATGCTTTAGTACTTCCTTTTGCTGCTACATCTCCATAGAGACGAGGGTACTTCCTATACCAGGGGAATGCAGTGCTACAGCGACATAGCTGATGATCATGTGTAGACTCACATGATCGCTATGTCACCATACCACGTCATACAGTGACATAGTACATTGCTGTGTCACCATAAGACGACGTGTAGACATGTCCTACATGCATGCACGTAAAAAAAAAGTTTTCTATTTTCATCTTTGCTGAGTCAGTGATTTGCTTGATTTTGATGGGGATTGTTCTCCCTTTTCAGTCCCTAGCTGTATATACTTCCATCAGAGAGGTGGAACGCAAGAGAAAATTCTACCAGAAGTTTGTAAATCTGACACAAACTGTCTGTCTATATAGTGTGTTTGAGACAATGATTTGTCTAATTCTTTATTTTCTGATTGTTTAGCAATTGCATGTCAAATTTTCACAAATTTCTAGTAATTTGGATGCCTTGGTTCTGGGTGCCCACACCGACACACTTAGAAACCCTTAAAAAAGCTTGATTTTAAAAGGGTGTACTCTCTGAAAATCGGACCCCTTTAAGATTTCAAACATTAGAATTTAAGTTGTATATATACAAGCAACAAATTACACCAAATTAAAAGGGATCAAGTGTAACTATTAGTAATGTGGTTTATTAAGAAGTAGAATAATTAAATACAGAGTAAAACATCACCATCTACAAATGAAATGGTACTAGGTCCCAATAAACCAATTAACATTGTCAGGAACAGTAGTAACTTATGGCAGAGTAATTAACTGCAATTAAATGCACTTGTAGATGCTAACTGCGGGCCTAAATTGTGCCTGGTCAGCCCAGCCAGCACCTAGCCACATGACTGCACTTTCATCCCTAGCCAGCCCCTCTGCTGTCCAATGCCACCTCCCAGCGATCGGGACAGATCAGGGTAGAAGTGGCCCTGGCATAAACTGCTTTGCCTTGGGCCATAGGTGATGCATGGGGGAGGGAACGTGCCCCCCTGACAAGGCCGCCACCAATAGCAGTGCCTATGGGAACTCAACATCCCCGCTCCTGCTGCCACCACTGCCACCGGTCCCTGTGGGAGCTCACCAGCTCCACTCCTGCTGCTGATGCCAGCAGCAGTGCCAGTAGGGGCTCACTAGCTCCAGGCTCACTGTTGATAGTGGCGCCTGCAGGAGCTCACCAGCTCCAGCCCTGCTGCTGATGCTGGCAGCGGTGCCTGTGCATGCCCCCTCCCCCAGACTCAGGAGCCACCAGTCACCCATGCCCTGGGTTCACATGTAGATGCTGTGCCAAGGAGTAGTTTACTCCAGCTCAAACTGCCTCAGAGTGTATTGCTTCAAATTAATTGCATGTGTATATGCACCCAGTGTGACTTTTTTTGCCCTACGATAAATAGAAGCTAAATTTCAGTTTTATCCAGGGAGTAAGTTCAAGCATACAGTCAGTTACCACTGAATAAGTCCACACCCCCATTTAGCTTTCAGTGATTTGTTCAAATGTCCATACCCTCTTTGCTGACACTGTTGAACTGATTGAAATTGTCAGATAGGTAGGCTGAAACTCCAAGTTTACATATGTAAACTAACCTCCTGGAAGCAGCGTAGGTCAGTGTCCATGCAGGGATTTAGAATGGCTTAGACTGGTCACTGCCATGCTTGAAAATCTTGGCACCAATCATTAAAAACAATAATTAAAAACCAATTCAGCACTGGAAAGAGAACTGACCTAGAAGGGGGTCCACCATATTTTCCCTTCCTCTTCCTAAGTTGTTTCATTTCTTTTTCCAGTAAAGGAAAACACAGTAGGGAGAATTAAAACAAAACAGAAAGAAGCCAAGGCAAAAACGGTGCAATGTAATATTAAGTTTTCATTTCTAAATGGTTTACAGAAGGTTGATAAATGATTTAATAGATGTTAAGAGTAACTTTATAGGTTATAAGCAGGGATCTTGGGTTTTTCTGATAAAAAGATTTTCAGTTTTTCAGACAGAAAAAAGTAACCCCAAATCCTCATTTTTTTCTGTGATTCAAATGAAACACCACTCTCTCTCTCTCTCTCTCTCTCTCTCTCTCTCTCTCTCTCTCTCTCTCTCTCTCTCTCTCTGTGTGTGTGTGTGTGTGTGTGTGTGTGTGTGTGTGCACGCGTGTGTGTGTGTGTGTATATTCTGCATATATATATGTGTGTGTGGTATTTTATTTTAATCACAGGAAAATGTGGATTTTGGGTTACTTTTTTCAATAAAAAAACGTGGATTTTTTTTTTCTCCGAGAAAACCAGCATATCTCTGGTTATCAGTACACCAACAGAAGGTATTCTGGATTATTATCACCTATACTTATAAATAACTACAGACTAGTTGGATACCACAAAAAGATATTAATCATTAAGAAATGGAAACTAAATATTAAGGACCAGGGCAGACTATTAACCACCCAAGTGTGATCCTATTCTACCCTGCTAAGGTCCCTGAATAACCATTAATGAATCTATTTTTATTACATGCTGTTATCATAGCCTTAAAACTAAGTTCTAAAAAAGCAGTGAGGAGGGACGCACTCATTAAGTTTTTCAGGGACTCGAGCAGGATGGAATTGAATGATGTTTAGGTGCCTAAATAAAATAAAGTGCCTAACACATGAGGTAGAGATGGCCCTACGCATATATGAAAGGCAACAGATGAACTCCGGACTTGCAGACTGATGCAGAGTCAATCCTGGTGCTACCATTTCAGTAGTGGTCCCCTGCTCTAAAATACATAATCTAGATCAATGATTGCCAGTCAAAGTGGCACAGCACCTTGAGTTGCTGCAAAATCCTTTGAAGTGTGCCACATGGTATGAGAAGATAAGGAGTTGTGAGGACATTAGCATAGGCTCCAGCGGCTCCCTGCCTGGCAACTCCCTGCCCCCCACAGTCCTTCTGCAAGTAGGTAAGCAGATGCTTGTCCCAGGTCATGTCTATAAGAGACACTTTACTGCACAGTAGACCCATCCCCATAGCAGCAACCCGTCCCCATAGCAGCAGGGGGCCATGGGATGGGAAGCCTTGATCCCCAGTCCTGGTACTGCTCAACTCCCGGATCCTCGCAGGAGCTGGGAGCTCTCTGCTTCCTGTACTGGCTCTCAGTTCCCAGCATGGAGCTGGGAGCTCCAGAGAGAGCAGGGGCTGGGAACTCAGCTCCCACTTGCTCTCAAAAGCAGCTCTGTGTGGCATGAAGCTGGAAACTCCAGCTCCCGCTCGCTCTCTGGAGTTCCCAGCTCTGCACTGCACAGAGCTGCTCCTGGGGAGGGAGTGGGGTAGGGGGTGGCTAGGAACCCAAACAGGGCAGCTGTTGGTGAGCCTGAGTTTGGGGTGGGGGAGGACTGAGGCAGCTGGTCCACACCTGGGACAGCTCCCAGCAAACTCCTGCCAGGCAGGAAAGCCCCACCTGTTAGGGAGTTCGCTGGCAGCTGTGTCCAGATGCTCGTGGGGCCAAAAGTTCTTCTGGCTGCAGTGGCCGCTGTCTTGCAGCCCCATGCACATCAGGTACCATCCCAATGTACACGGGGTTGAAAGACAGCTGTTGCTGCAGCCAGCAGAGCTCTTCTGGCCCTGTGCACATCAGAACTAGCCTGGAGCTCCACCTGGTTGCTGCAGGAGGGGCAGGGCAGGACTTGCTCCCAACAGGGTGAATATGTAGATGTGCTCCCAGGGAAGGCTTATTGAGCAGTATTTTACTGCACAGTAAGCCTAACATGCATACATGTAGATACATCCCAGGATGGATCTTTCTCTCCCGCTGTTCCTCATAGGAGGAGGTAAGCCCTGTTACAAATAAATCGGTTTTTGAAATAGGATGCTACTCAATTAAAAAAAAAATATAGAAGGATACCTAAGAGTCAAAGGTTGAAAACCACTTATCTAAACCCAAATGTTAAAATATACTTTTTCTGACTCAGGATTTTAGTCATAGATTTATGAAAAAAGCCTGATCTTTTCTGGAGATTCAGCTATGAGAAAATCTGTGATCATGTTGTAGCTTTTAATTGAAAATAGCATACTTAATACATGGATAGTTTTTTTTCCCCATCATTCCAAATTGATTAGCGGAGGCATCCATTTTCCCTTCACAGAATTAATTTCTATAAAAACAAAATGATTATAGTTTTATTGAATGAGCAGATTGAGGAAATTCATTCTCCACTAGAAGCCTTCCAGTTCCAGCTTTATGAAAACATATTAAAGGAAATATTTCCTGGTTGTGTCATAAATTTAGGACTAAAGGCCAGTCTGCTTCAGTAGTTCCATATCATTTGTTTTTAACATTGCATTAATGGCAAGATAAATAAATGTTTGCACTGAATCCTTTGGAGATGGTAAACCAGACTGAATAAAATAAGAACTGACTTGAAACTCAGCCCCAAATCATACTGCATCCAGACTTCTTACAGGTTTAAACATAGTTGGCTTAGTTTGAGAACATATTATTCCCATTGCTGAACATTAACTTGCTCCAGTTGACTTCAGAGGAACTAATTATGTGAGGCACTGGGTAAAAAAGTGATTAAGGGGTTCTCACTGTGGCTGTTAATTAATATTACTATTGCTGTGCTTGGGAACCTAACAGTGAACCTTTCAAGAAACAAATCTTTCCAGTTTCGTGACCTAAACTGGGTGAAAAGTAAACAAAAGTAAAATAATAATAATAATAATAATATCTTGTATTTCTATCCTGACTTTATGATGATCTGTATAAATTCCCAGTGGCTATGTCTGCACAAGATGCTGACTGTGAAATTATTGTTGTGCGGTCATTTCGTTCTTGTTTATAGAAGTACTAAATGACTGCGCAGTAACCAGAGACTTTGCACAGTAGCATTGACAAATGGCTTTTTCGTGATGCCGGCTGTGCAGTAGCTTGTCACTACTGCACAGTAGCATTGCATCATGCTTTCTGCCAGTAGTCACGGGCTACAGCGCAGTCAGCGTCTTATGTAGCTGCGGCCAGTAAGTATTAAACTTATGTGGAAAAGTAAATTCCCCAATTCAAAACCACAATTTGAATTGTATAAATTCCACAATTTGTAAAATTGATCCAACATCATTTTTTGAATGATGTAGTAACAATCTGAATAAGTTTTGTAGCAATGTAATCATCATTCGCAGTGATATAAGTAAAGTTGGGGGTGAGTTTTAGAGCTTTAGATATGTCATGTGAACTTAGAAGAAGACATTTTTGAACAGTTTGATACCATGTGCATAATAATGATGTCACTGGTTTTAGGTTTGTCGAAGACAAAACAACGTGGGATGTGTACAAGCAGTTTCTCTGGGGACCTGCACTACTCATTAGCCCTGTACTGGATCCAGTAAGCATTTATATCTAATTGTATATGCGTGGACTTTTAAAAGTGTTTTTTCTTCTCTTCTCTTCACTTCACTTTTTTCCTTTACTTTATATAACACATATGTGTTTAAATTCTAGAATGCTACATCAGTAGAGGCTTATATACCCAATGCACGCTGGTATGATTATTATACGGTAAGTGTAATATTTTTTTTTTTTT
>JAGPOW010001918.1:10338601-10362331 GCA_030014935.1 Caiman crocodilus | reverse complement strand
GGGCACACCCACCCTTCTTCAGGCATAAGAAAATGACTTTCTTTCTAATAGTAAGAACTGTTAAACTAGACTAGACTAGACTAGACTAGACTAGACTGGAATACTCTGTTTGCCTCAGTAATGGACTCTTCTCAGTTGAAACTAAAATAAGAGTGAGAATCCTTGAGAAACTGAGGAAAAGGAAGGTTTATACTGCTGGCAAGGGATATGCAGAATAGGAGTAGGATATTATTGGTAGGAATATACTAAATAGTGGCTTGGAGGGTGGATGAAAGATAGGGAAGTGATTCGTAGAACAAGTGCAATGAGAAGAGGGATAAAGATTGATACAGTTGATGAGATAGGATAGCATACTTGGATAATTTTAAAATGGTCTTTAGTGAGGAAATGACATCAGTTTGGAAATTAATGTATAAATTATGGTATTCTGGATCTCATCCTCTGAGGTGCTTATCACCAGCAATAAGAATTAAGAGATGTTAACATTTTTAGGTGATGTCTGAAGAAGTCAAAATAGAAGAGAATTTCAACTTGTGAAGTTTCATTACAGAAGTATTAAGATGATAGGATCATAGGAAAGCAGAGCTACAGGATACTTCATGAGGTCGTCTAGTTCAGTGCCTTGCTCAAGACAGGATCCTCTGACCACGCATACTAGAATGTGCCCCCTATGGGGTATGGGGGGTGCACTATGTCCATTTTCTTTCTCCAGTTTCCCCAGTCTGGCGTGGTTCTCTTGCTTACCATGTCTTGATGTTAAAATTAATATATTTGGGAAGCTGCCTTCAGAGAACCAAAGGTCAGCTTTTAACACCTTGCCTCCACCCTGCTCAACAACAGGCTGCTGGTCTGCCCCATATGCACTCCTTAGCCTGAGCAGGACTTGGTCTCTCTCTTGGCTGCCCCCCTGGCTCTGTCTCTAAGCTTTAGCCCTTCACAACCCACTAGCTCCCCAGACTTTATAGTATACTCCTATGCCCTTAATATGGCACAGGATTGAGTACAGCCAGTACTTTAAGAACTGGCTTAAGGTACAGCCAGTTCTCCTGGAATCCTTTTCTCCCCCAAATTACTTCCCAGGGGATCCTTCCCACCCGGTTTCTGAGTTTGTTAAAGTCTGCTTTTCTGAAGTCCCATGTCTTTATTCTGCTGTTTTTCTTCTTTCCTCCTTGTAGGATCTTGAACTTTATCATCATGTAGACACTCTCACACTAAGTACCGTCCACATTCATATTTTTAATGAGTTTCTTCCTGTTTGTGAGAAGAAGGTTGAGAAGACTTTTGTCCTTAATTGTGCTCTTCATTGCCTGTACCAAAAAATTATACCCAACACAGTCCAGGACTTTGTTGGATTACCTGTACACTGCTGTTTTTCTTTCCCAGTACATGTTACAGTAATTAAAGACCTCCATGAGAACCAGGTCCTACAATTCGCAATTTGGAAACTTCCATCAGTTGTTTAAAGAAGGTCTTTCCACTGCCTCCTTGATTTGATGGCTTGTAGCAGTGCCTATCATGACAGCCTCTCTTCTCCTTTGCCCTCTGGCTTTACCCACTTATATCATAATTGCTTAGTTTTACCAGGACCTCCAATTCTTTCCATGCTTCTCATGTTAGTATATAAACATTTCAGGTTTCTAACTAATGGTCCTTTTCTTTTCCTAAGAACATTGCTAAGGCTTCCACTATTGCCTCCCATTATTAAGTTTTTATCGAGGTTCCTTGTCTCTACTTACCTTTGTGCTTTTTGTCTCCATCCACTGGTAAACCTATTGTAAAGATAAAAAAGGAATTGTGTTTGTGGAGGTAGGAAGGGTCTGAACAAGACACTTCTCTGTAAATTATTCATTCAGGTATGCAAATCTGAGTTCATGATACCATGATATTCTATTAATGTGAATAATTCCACATAAAAATATTTTTATAACAATATTATGTTAAACAAGTTTAATACAACTGCAATAATGATGAGTGAAATAGGTAAGATATTTGAAAGTCATGAAGAGATACAATCTCAAAGACTTTTACCTCCATAAACATGTTTTGGTGCTTCTCTTGACTTGAATTGTCTATCTGATGTTTATCACAAGGCAGGGAGGCATAACTTGGAACAATTTAACTGTATCTGCCTTCACAGAAACAAAAGCAAAAGAAACTTAATTTATCGTTATTTGTCATTCAGTTGCCTAACTTCAGGTCATTTCCTATCCACTAGTTTCAAACTATTGTTTTATTAATGCAGAATTTTGTTTTCTTATTTTGTTTTAAAACTATTGCACAGGTACCATTGTGTCAAAAAATCTTGTAAATGACAGTTCCAATAATGTATATCAACCAACATTTCTATGAACCAATTTTTCTTTCATTTTACATAATTGCTATTAAGAAGTAACTAAACTGAAGTCATTTTTTAATAGGAAAAGTATATTGGCTTGAGGGGACAATTCAGTAACTTTTCAGCTCCTCTTGAACATATCAACCTTCACATCCGAGGTGGTTACATCATTCCCTGGCAATACCCTGCTGCTAATACCGCTTTAAGGTACTGTAAGATGAACCGGAAAACTGAAATGTGTGTGTGGGGAATGTGTTATTTGTGAATATAGATGCTGAAAGATGCTTAGTCCAGAGTATTAAAAGTTGTCCCAACTGAGATGGCCCAGAGAACAGGTGATAAGACAGATATCGAAAAATTTCAATTTATCACATGGTGGAAAAATATAAGAGGGAATCAGTTTGGGAATGATTTATTATAACTTAAAAAGTTATGTTTCATGATTACATGGTGAGGCACTCTTTAGAACCCCTTCTGTCTCTCTGAGTGCACACGAGGTGGTAGGCCTGGCTTTCAGCACCTCATTTTCGAAGGACATATCGTTCTATCAGCTTTACACTGGATTTCTGGGCTGCAGCCTCTGGGTTTTTTTGCCATATATTTTAACATAACAAATCCAGTTGATTTTGATACCTGTAATTTCTTTGCTTTGCACATCTGACACAATAATGCTGTAGTTACACAGGAACAATCTTTCAGAATATACGAGGTATGTCTGTAAAGCTGGGTTGAATGTGCATTGTCCTGGTTAGGAGATTGGTACCTACTTGATAAGCATGAATGTTCCACAGCAAAGTAATCCCCATGTACCGTGTCCTTGGTGCTAAATGTTTATAGGCATAAGACAGTACAACAGTGCAGATATAGCCAAAGGAGATGCACCATTTTTGAAAACAGACACATATACATCTTGTCTTAACCTATGTATAAATTTAACTTATCCATCACACATTCTGTTATTCAGTAGTTCAGGCATCCCTTTACAGTAGCAGAGTTAGTGTTCAGCCACACAGATGCTCTGTGTGTCTCTCAGTGTCGCCTGCAGCTGACAGCTTCCAACCCTTCCTGAAAATACTCATATCTTTAAGGTATTAACATAACCTTTGATTTTGGATTTAGCCAGGAAGACTAAGGTCCCACAGCCTTCATGGATGCCAGGCTAGGGTTATTTCTGAATTGTTTCATGAAGGACCCTTGGTACTAACTATAACAGTCTCCTATCTTGCTCCTTGCTTCCTCTCTCCTCCCCCATATCCAAACTGTGTCTATGAAGAAAGACATAATGTGTTGTTTGGATCTAATTTTTTTTTAGTCGAAGAAACTCAATGGGACTTACTGTCGCTTTGGATGATGGTGGACTTGCTCAAGGTCAGCTGTATTGGGATGATGGGAACAGCATCGGTGAGCACAATTTTTGTTTTGTCTCATAATAAACCTTAAAATCTTTTCAAGTTATATTAAGTTGCATAATTATTGTTTTTCCCGTATTACCTTGTATTGCTGATTTGAACAGTTGAGTTTTTTATGTTTTTTAATTATACTTTTCTTTGATATTTGGTGTGTAAATAATTGTCCATCTAGATTGACTTCTGTATATGCATGTACACTCCAATCACGATGATAATTTTGCATGTGCATAGTTCTCTTGTATACAACATAACTGGATGTGCAAGTGAGAGCTTTGTAGGAATTTATCCATAAAAATATTCTGAGACCCAGAATTCTACAACTTAGGGTGCATGGATAGAGTTTCAAATTTGCAAAGACCCACTGAAGGCAGGGGGCCTATATACCAGGCTCCTCCCACATTATGTTGCAAATTTCAAGACTGGGGTTTACAAGTTGGCAACTGAAGAACGGTCTTACTTACCTGTTCTTACTGGAGTTCTTTGAGCTGAATTACACCGTGCTTATGGGTGCAGACAAAAATGACAGTGTTCATCTGATCTGGCCATAGAAAGCACAGATTACAACAGTGACCAAACACAAGTGCAAAGCTGCAGACCACTTCAAAAATGGCTGATTGGGTGAAAACCCAAACCCTCATTGTATGAGGGGTCAGATGAAGATGTTTCAAAACTGAATGTCTTCTGAAACTTGTCTGCACTGCCTGCCACCCTGTCACTGTTTTCAGAATGGGATGGAGGAAAGAGAGCAGAGGAAGTTCATTCTGGGGGGTTTTCAACCCCCACTGGAAGATGGGGTGGGTGTATTGGGCTCCCCTGATGTGGGGAGGGCTCCAATTCACCCATCCCACCCTCCAGCCCAGGCTGGGGAACTCCTAGAATGAGCTCCCTCTGCTCCCTTTCCCCACTCCCATTCTGAAACAGGGACATGCTGGGATAGAGGAGGGGCTGGTGTGAGAGGAGACCAGCTGCAGGCTGCCAGCCAGCAGCTAGATTCCCACACCCCCTGAAACCAGCAGTAAACTTCTGTTTGGTCCCAGGGATCAGAACAATTCCTGCAAGGTATTTTCAGTTACAGTGTGGAGCTGCACTTCAGTCTACACCCATACAGTCCATGTGGCAGAGATCAGAGTATTTTAGCCTTTGGTGCCACCTGCACCCAGCTGATCTTGAAGCCCATTTGCACAAATAGGATAAAATGGACAACTGACCTCTATTTCTGCTCAGCGAAATTAAGAGTAATATGGGAAGGAGAGGAGTGTAGGACACGCAGACAGCACATCTTGAAGAATGACAATTACCAGTAACTTCCCTTGCTTCTTTGAGTGTTTGTCCGTATGTGCCATCAGTTCAAATGGATGAGCCAGGGGTGGGTGGGCCCTAGAAGAACTGGAGAAGAATAGTAGTAGGAACGATTAGTAGCATGGAGGAGCTCCCATATGAGGAGACACTAAAGAGGCTAGGCCTATTCAATTTTGAAAAAGAGAAGCTTGTGTGCGGGGACATAAGGGTTTACAAAATACTAACTGATGAAGAAAAGGTAAATAGGGATTTATAATTTACTGCTTCTCACAATAGGGGTCATAAAATGAAACTAGGAAACAGTAACTTTAAAACTACCTAAAGGAAGTTCTTTTTCACATAGCATGTCACTGAAGCATGGAGCTCATTGCCTCATGATATTACAGAAGCTGGTAGTTTAGCCAGATTCAAAAAGCAATCGGGCACATTCTTGGAGGAAAGAAGCATCGGTTGCTATTGAACATGGGAGTTAAGGGTACAATCTCTGAATCAGAACTTTCTATACATTAAATGCTGGAGGCTGCAAGTAGAAGAGGACCGGGGGAAGACCTTGGTTATATTCTGTTCATGCTCCCTTTCATCATCTGCTCTCTGCCACTGTGTGATACAGGACACTGGGCAAGGTGGACTTGTGGTCTGACCCAGTAAATGGCAAATCTTACGTACTTCTAGTCTTATATTATGGATTAAGAGAGTAGCCTTAACTAGTTTCCTAACAATTGGAAATATATATTTTCTGATCTTAAAGGAAATGTTTATAAAATGTATCCTCATGTAAATTATGCTGTAAATGCAGTAGCATGACTGAGGGGGTTAGGGATTGGGGCAGCGGCCTCAGATACTGCTTTTACAGGAAAGGGGAGACACAAAAATAGCCACCCTGTCAGTGGGAGCTGATTATTCTGCTGCTGTTGGGATGATGCCAACCCTTGCTGCTCCATGCATCCTAACTGCCCACCTACACCTCTGCTTAGCCATTAATGTTAAATTAACGATAAATCTTCATTTAAGGTCACAACAGCTATCTTAAAGATGTCACTGGACATATGTAGCCTGTTGTCAATATGTCTTGTGGTTCACTGAAGTATAGCAACACTTGAATTACTAGGATTTGGAAATGATGACCATGTGTGTAGGGTATAATGGTAGATTAAATTAACATGGATGATGAAGTATACTTCAGTAGCTTTTCTGTGATCTGTTTTCCACAGATCACTGATGCAAGAGACTACAGTGCTTCTACTTATCAGCATCATGGCAAGCTAGTTTAGATCCATAATGTGAAGCTTATTGATAAAAATAGGCAGTTATGATTTCAAAGGAGACAACCCTATCTATCATGATAATGTGTTCCTGGCAAATGTGAGGTGGGAAATCACTGGCATGCCTAGTGGGAGAAACCCTTATCTCCGTCGAAGGGAGTTGACTTCCCCTGGTAGCTGAGAGATGAATGAGAAGCATAAATGCCTTATACTAAGAAGAGTTGTTGGCTTTACTTGTGATTTGAGATTTAAGAATGATTGGTGTCTAACTCCACACCATGAGTCCTTATCAATTGGAACATAAACACTGAAATGAAATAGTCCTTTGATTTTTTTTTGGCCAAATGCAATACATGGAAAAATCAAAAGCTCAGATTGAACCTCCATCAAATATTACTTTTGACAAATGTCAGTTTGCTGATTCAGATGCAGGAGGTAATACTTTCAATCAGTCAAATTGGGTGGTGTTTGTGATCTGGTTCTAAACAGCAACTGTGATGTCTTCTTAGCAACCCAAGTGAGTCTGTTCCTCATTCAGTTCTCCCAGGGTTATTGCTCAATTTTGCTTGCCATGTCTTGCTGAAAATTTTGTAGCAATTTGGGAGGTTGCTCTGAGAATTCCCAAGTGTGTCTACAACCTCACAAGCCATCTCATACTATCCTAATCTTTGACTCCTTGATTTTTGCTAAGAAGGATGTCTCTCCCTTTTAATGACATCTAGTATCCCATTCCCTCAAGCAATCCTGGAGCCTCTGGAAGGCTATGCCCACAAACAGTCCAGTGGCTGTGGACAGCCAGCTCCCACAAACAGTTCAGGAACCTCTGGTAGCCCACACCCACAAACGATCTTCAGGTTTGTGGTAGCCCTCTTTCACAAACATGCCAATGTACCCTGGTTGCCTTTCCACTCAGCTCATGTAAATGAATTCAGGGTGCCATCCTCAGAAACCTGCAGCACTCTGCAATCTCCCCTTCAGCCACCCGCAAGCCTCACAGTGAACAAACCCAAAAGAGCAATGCAAATATACCTTTCAAAAAGTATAAACTACTTAGCTCTCTATGGGTCTCTTTGCAAAGCTCCTTCCCTTAACAAGATCAGGACCAAAGTCATTTGGTTCTGTTCTGAAACTGCTTTCATGTGTTTTCATTCAAGTTCTGTGAGCAAGGCCCAGAACCTCCGACTTTCTGCCTCATGCAAAATAAATCTGTTTTAGCAGGGCTGTGTCCCTTTCCTTAGTAATGGTGTTGGGGCCCCTATCAAGGTGGATTAAGACTAGCAGCTCCCCTATGTAATTTTGCACTCTCTGATTATTAAGTGCCTCTCCCAAATTAGCTGGTCTTGCCCAAAAGAGCTTCCTTCATCTTCCTAACATTGGTTTGCTTCATTTTGTTTCTTCACAACTCACAGCTCTATGTGACCTTTTGTGTCATTGAAGCCCAAATATAAAAGATGCAAGAATCATACTTAATTTCCCAATCCAATACAGTGCTTAAGTGTGTTTTCACATATAAATTAATGAATAATCCTATATAAATCAATAGGATAACTTCCATAACGGAAGTTAACTGTATATGTTAACTGCTGTATTAGATCAAGTCTAATTAGCAGAAACAGGGTCTGTATGATCTGGATCAGGCTATAGACATTGAGATAAATTGAGTTTATTTTGCCAAACCAAATATTTAAGAATAGTCAAACTAGTTTTGAAAAGTAGTGCAGATGAATGACTTCTCGTGCTAAGAAATCTGTTTTGTGCCCCAGGGGCGAATCCTGGGGCTGGTTTTCTTCAGTATGTTCACTGATGATCTTGAAGACGAGATAGAGTGCACCCTCAACAAGTTTGCAGATGACACCAGGCTGGGGAGAGTAGTAGATGTGCTGGAGGGTAGGGCTACAATTTAGAGAGATCTAGACCAGCCATTCCCAAACTCTGACAGGTTGCATACCACCAGTTTTAAACAATACAGCCTTTTTTCATACACATAGGTAACAGGCTATGTATTAAAACAGCATCAAAACCTTTAGTAATCATAAAACATGGCTTTGTCAGTTATGGTAGCCATATAAAACAGTTACAAATTTTAAAAATTGATCACGATTAGTTGTTCAATTGTTGCAATTGCAATTTGCGAAGGTGTGGGGGGCTGTGGATATGTGTGGGGTTTGAAGCCTAGGAAGGGGGAGTCCCCACACACCCTGGCAGGATGCAAGGTACTATAGGTCAGAAGTGAGGAGCAGCATCACGGCTGTGGGGGCCTGTGATTTGAGAGTGCCAGACACACACAGAAAGACAGACAGACAGACTTACATACACAGACAGACATGCACACAAACACACAATGCCTAGCAGGTAAGTCTTTGGAGGGGGAGGAGTGAGGGAAGAGGGGGAGATCATCCCCCTCAGTGAAGGAGGAAGTGGAGCAGGGGCAGGGGTGAATGGGACCCTGGGGTTGTAAGATGGAGCCATGGGTGGCTCGTCCAGGTGCACTGGGGGAGGTGTGGCTCCCCACCACTGTGTGCACCCCTGGGAAGGCATGCCCCCTGGATTTATGCACAGGGCAGAAGTGGACTGACTGCTGCATGCTGGGCTTTGCACTGCGCTGCTGCTGCCTCTGACCTATGCAGGATGTCCCTACCACATGCTGGCTGAGTTCCTCTACCTGCCTGGCAGCAGCAGGCACATGATGTTCTGAGCAGATCCGGAGGCAGCAGCAGCATTGGGGGGGTACCACTGCTGTGTGCACTCTGGGGCAGGCATGGGAGGCACATGCCCTTCCAGATCTGTGTCTGGGGTGGAGGCAGGCTGTACACTGGGCTCTGCAACATGTGGCACTGCCTCTGGACCTGTGTGGGACGCCTTGTGTCTGCTGCCACCAGGCAGACAGAGACACATGGCCAGTGCACAGTAGGCACATGGTGTCCTGTGCAGGTCTGGAGGCAGGGGCAGCAGCAGCAGTGCGGTGCTGAGCCCATTGTGCAGTGGGTAGGCTGCCTCTACTCCGTGTACAGACCCAGGAGGCAGATGCCCCTCATACCTGCCCCGGGTTGCACCCAGTGGCAGGAACCCCCACACACCCCTGGAAAGGCCCATGCCACCTTTGTCCCTGCCTTGTAGCAGGGACAAAGTGAGCCAGCCCAAGGGGAGAAAGCCCCCAGGGAGCAGCAAGTTGCTGCTGCTGCTGCACTCTGCTAAAGCTGCCTCCAGAGCTGCAAGAGACACTGTGCCTGCAGCCACTGGGTGGGCAGAGGATGCAGGACAGCCAGCATGTGGCAAGAACATTGCATCACATGAGGCTCCTGGGGTAGCAGTAATGCAGTGCAGAATCCAGTGCGCAGCTGCAGTCTGCCTCTGCCCCACACACAGATCCAAGGGATGTATGCCCCATGTGCCTCCCCCAGGGTGTGTGTGATGGCAGGGACCCCTCCACACACACAACCTTGGTTGAGCTGCCTGGACTCTTCCCATCCTGCCTCTGCCCCCCTACCGCCCTTACCATGGGGGCCTTAATCTACCCCCGTCCCCCCAACACACTTATCTTCTGGGTGCTGCTCCACATATGGTGCTGTGTTCCTGGCCCTGTGCCACAGGCTGTGTGTAGCAGGCTGCTGCAGGGATCTGGGTTTGGGTGGCCCCTCCTCCCAGGCTTCTGTGTACCTGCTTACCAGTTGTGGTATATGTACCACAGCTTAGGAACCATTGACCTAGACAGTTTGGAGGATTCAACCAAAAGAAATCTCAGGTTCAATAAGGACAAGTGCCAAGTCTTGCACTTAGGATGGAACAATCCCATGTATTGAGACAAACTATGGACTGATTAACTGGCTAAGCAGCAGCTCCACAGAAAAGGACCTGGGCTAGGGACAGAGATTACACACAAACTGGTTTAAGTGATCGGAACTGGTTTAAACCTCTAACAGAACATAAGGTCAATGCAGATAAACCAGTTTGAAAATGGCTGAAACCAGTTGAGATAAACCTGGTTAAAGTTGTATCAGACTTAACTGATTTGTGTCAAACCAGTTTATGCAATGTCTGTCCCAGACCCCTTCCTGGTTTAACTTAAACCAGAGTCCTCCAGCATCCTGGCATACTCTCTGGGATGGGCTTTCTGCTCCAGTGGAGCAGGGCTAGTCCCGCCCCTCTGCTCCGCAGTTGGAGCAGGGACAGGCAGAGGCAGGGATCTGGCCAGAGAGGTGTTTTTTCCCCCCTCTCTGTCCCACCAGCAGGAACCCAAGCCTGGTCTGCAGGGCGCTCCCCCCTCACTGCTGCAGCGGAGGGGAATTATTGCTCTCTCTACCCCCACTGCCCTCAGAGGACCACAGCTCTGTCTTCTTCCCCAGGTTGCTGCCACTGCTTACTTGCTGCTTGGGACAAGCAGAAGAATACATGCCCTATGCTGGATCCTAGAGGGAGGAGGAATAACCCCCATACCTGCTCCCCCTCAGGCGCCCTGCTGGCTGGTGTCTAGCCATGCCCCTGCCCTGCTGCTAGTGCAGTAAGGTGGCAGGGCCCTTGATGGAGACAGCAGCCCCTGTCATAGTGTTGGGAAGCAAGCACAATCCCCTTCCAAGCGGGGGGCGGGGGGCTGCTGTGGGGTGGGCAGAAGACCTGTGGTGGACTGCACGCAGAAGCACTGAGGGCCATAGCCACCCTCAGTGCTGCCACTGGTTCTGTGGTCTGCAGCAGCTTTTCTCACCCTGCAGCAACTTTCCCCACCAGGAATAGGCTTGTGTATGGGAAAATCATGACAACAGTTGCTGCCCCCATCATGGTCACTCCCCCATTGCAGTTCCAGTGGCTGGGTGAGGTGGGGCCAGACACCACCAGCAGCGCCCCTTGGGGGAGGGCAAGGATTGGGGTTATTCTTCCTTTTGCCCCCAGGGCATGCAGCAGGGCCTCCTGGCCTCCACTACTGCCACTGCTCACTCTTTGCCCTGGGCAAGTAGTGGATCAAGACACCTCCTGCCCCCGTCCCTCCAGTGTCTGGTGGAGGGGGCTTATTCCACTGGGCACAAAGCAAGCAGTGGCAGTGATGGTGGCTGAGGTAGGCAGAAACCACTGCAGTGCCCTGGAACGAGCAGATAATCCCACGCCCTGCCCAACCGCTGGAGTGGTGAAGGGGAGTGACTGTGATGGAGGCAGCAGCCCCTGCTCTTTTGGGTTTGTTCACCAAGGCATGGGAGTGACTGAAGGGGAGATTGGATTATGCTGCAGATTCCTAAAGAAGGCATCCTGAATTTATTTAAATGAGTTGAGTGAAAAGGCTACCAGGGTACCTTGGCGTGTTTGTGCAAAAGGGCTGCCAAAAACCTGAAGACCGTTTGTGGGTGTGGGTTGCCAGAGGTTCCTGAACTGTTTGTGGGAGCTGGCTGTCCACAGCCACTGGACTGTTTGTGGGCATAGCCTTCCAAAGGCTCCAGGATTGCGTGAGGGGAACAGGATACTAGATGTCATTAAAAGGGAGAGACATCCTTCTTAGCAAAGATCAAGGAGTCAAGGATTATGATAGAATGAAATGGCTTGTGATGACCCTGATAGGTGCGGTTTCCCTGAGCATGTGCCTCTTTCTGGCTGGGAAAGCTGCTGTGGGGTGAGGAAAGCCATTGTGGCATGCAGTGGCAGTGCTAGGGAGGGCTCTGGCACCCTCCAAACCTCACTGC
Source organism: Caiman crocodilus (assembly GCA_030014935.1). Taxonomy (NCBI): domain Eukaryota; kingdom Metazoa; phylum Chordata; order Crocodylia; family Alligatoridae; genus Caiman; species Caiman crocodilus. The sequence continues at coordinate 10,350,363 of JAGPOW010001918.1, read as the reverse complement.
TGCTGTGCAGTATGCCCCAGCTCTGCCTGCCCTGCAGCAAAGCCACTCCACCCCCATCAGGAAGGGGTTTGCATTCCCTGGCACTATGGCAGAGGCTATTGCCCCCATCAAGGGCCCTGTCCCCTGGCTGCTGCAGCAGCTGTGGGGCTGTGGCTAGATGCTGACTGGCAAGGACCCTTAGGCAGTGGGTAGACTCAGGAATTTTTCCCCCTTCCTCTGGCATCTAGTGGAAGGGGCAGAAGGGGTTTTATTCTGCCGCTTGCCCCAAGCAGATAGTGAGTGGCAGCAGCAGTCGAGGTGGGCAGACCTGGCTGAGGTCCCCCAGAGGCAATGGGGATAGATGGGAGAATAAACCCCTCCCTGCCCCCTCAGCCTCAGGGACCTCGCCAGCCTGCCACTGCAGCAGAAGAGAGAAGGGAGCACTCAGCAGACCCAGCTCAGGTCCCTGCTGGTGGGACAGGGAGTGGAAATGAAATCCCTTTCTGGCCAGTTTAGCCCAGGCTGGCCATACTCCCTCAGCACAGCTTCCCTGTAGCTGAGGATGCTCTGTAGTTCTCCCCTGGGCCCTGGCCTGAGCAACTGCAGGCATGTGCCCACAGTTCCTCAGTCCAGCGGGAATGTCTGTACTGTTACAAACCAATTCAGCCTAGCCAGGTTAGACTAACCTGGAAAGATTTAATCAATTCAGGCTTTGTCTTTTTGAATATCTGTCCCTAGCCCAGAAGGTTACAATGGACAACAAGCTCAATATGAGCCAATAGTGTACCCTTGTTGTCAAGAAGACTAACAGCATACTGGGATGCAATTAGTAGGAGTATTATCAGCAGATTGAGGGAACTGATTATTCCCCTCTATTCAGCACTGGTGAGGCCACAACTGGAGTACCTTGTCCAGTTTTGAGCTCCCCACTACAGATAGGATATAGAAAAATTGGAGAGTCACGTGGAGAGCAGTAAAAATGGTGAGGGGGCTGGGGCACATTACTTATGAGGAGAGGCTGCAGAAACTGAGTTTACTTAGTCTGGAGAAGAGCAGAATGGGGAGGGAGAGATTAACCTTCAACTACCTGAAGGGTGGTTCCAAAGAGGATAGAGCTAAACTGTTTTCAGTGGTGGCGGATAACAGAAAAAGGATCAATGGTCTTCAAGTTGTAGCAAGGGAAGTTTAGGTTCAATATTAGGAAAAAAAATTCTAACAAGGATGGTAGTAAAGCACTGCAACAATTTACCCAGAGAGGTTGTAGAATCTTCCTTGGAGGTTTTTCAGGCCTAGCTCAACAAAGCCCTGGCTGGATTGATATAGCTGGAGATGGTACTGCTTTGAGCAGTGGGTTGGATTAGATGACTTCTTGAGGTCCCTTCCAACCCTAATTTTCTATGAGTCTAAGATTTTGAATGGTGAATTGACAGAAGGAAATCTTTTGGACCTAGTCACATAGTATGTAACTCATTGAATTATAATTTTAACTATGCTTATTTTGGAAATCGAAGCACTATTCTGTACTATAAGCAATTTATGCATATCATGTATTTCAATATAATTTATTCACTCTACTAATTTCTTTTTGCAGATGCATATGAAAAGAATGCTTTCCTGTTAGAAACATTTAATGCTAGCCAGGTATGTGTTACTTATAATTTTGCAAAGTACTATTGCCTGCTCATCATCCCCAAAGCATTGGATAATTATTGATTATATTTACAGCTATAAACATTTCATAAAACTGACTCTTGGCTATACAGCTGTTTATGTTCAGTAGTGTAATGGCTGTCAAAAATCCATTAATTTTGATTTAAAATATTAAATAGTCTAGGACAGTGATGCTCAAACTTTTGGCCCCATGGTCCAAATGAGTGGCCTAGGACCAGCTTGTGAACCAGAACCCTGTACCCCCAAAATCGAGCCCACATGACCGGAACCAGACTGTGCCACTCTTACCTGGTGCTACATGCCAAGATTGGGGCTCCAGGACTCCATACTATGTCTATATCATTTATAGGTGTCTCAGTGGTGAATGATTGACTTCAGTGGTGATCTGTGTATCCTATCCCTTCTATTAAGAGGTTGGGGAGATGCAACTAGAATACTAGATAGGAGTACACCAAGGAGAAGGAGGCTGGGTTGGAACCAACACACAGACCAAGTTGCATAATTTCCTACATAGCCCCTAACTCTACTGTGGAATAAAATAAAAATCCAGATCCATATATCTGCAGACTTCTCCAAGAATTGGAGCATTTCAATTCTGAATCATCTCTGGCATAACCAATGTGATTAAATTATATTGAGAAATATTTTGAATGGAGTATTTTAATATTTCTTAAATATTGTGTGCATTTTTATCCTTAAAGTAAATAAACATCAATATAAACCCATATAATATATATATTATATATATATATCATTATGCCATTTACATCAAATCAATTAAAAAAAATAGGACTGGCTAATAATGTTATTTTATCAGCAGCACTTTCAAAGTCACTTACCAACTTTTTAAGTATAGCATATCTATTTAAGTAAGTAGATTATAGTTCATCATCTCTTGCATATATTTAAATCCAGAATTCAGTAAAGGACATGTATTACATATCACACACTTTTTTCTTTGGAATAGAAGAAAAATGGGGATATTGGAGTCTGGCATCCAAAGCCAAAATGAACTTTTAGGGAAGTTGTACCTTGTATTCTAGGTCTACATTTGGTCTGTTGTTTTCATATTTAAATTCAACCATGAACCAATTAAAACACTTAAAAATAGCTCTTCAATTAAAAACAGTAATTTCAAAAAAGCATCCAACTTGAACTATAATCACTGAGTGAATCTACACATGCACTCAGAGTAGACATGTAACTCCACAGTAAAGCATCACCATCTATATATGTTCCAGTATTAAGGTGGAGGAATTAATTCACTCTGCTGCAAGATAGTACTCTCAGGGACAGTACTATCTTACAATGGAATAGTTAATTGAGGTGAAACGCACGTATAGATGGTGACTGCAGGTATAAGTTGTTAACCCAAGCAGCAGGGGGCCAGACACCTGCCTATCACCTAGCCACATGGCTTGGCACTTTAGGTACTCTTGAGCTCTAGCCAGTTCTGCCACCGCCCAGAGCTGGGGCTTACCCCCTGAGCCTGCTGCTGGCCCCAGCCTGCTCCACCCCAGCTCAAATTGATGCTGCCCCATGTACATGTGTAGACACTGCACCCAGGAGCAGTGTACTCTGGCTCAAACAGCTTCAGAGTTTATCCCTTTGCATCAATTGCACATGTAGATGCACCCACTTACAACTAGATACAATGAAGGACTTGTGCACATACAAGTTAGGTATCTTACAGATGCCTGACCCCAAGATATGGAGTACAAAATGCATTGTTAGGTAGACATCAGGACTCCCTGTACAGTGCTTGGGAAGACCTAGGCAATTCAGAATAGTGATCAAAAAATCTCCACACACACAGCTGGTGGCCACCTTGACCTACAGCTGTTTGTCAAGGCTCTTTTAAAACTGTCATAACATAATAGGTAAAAGAACGGGCTGGTGCTATACTTGACCTTTTATGCTGTAGTTTAGTGGTTAGAACATTTGGCCAGGTCATGGGTTCAGAAACCCATCTTAGTCTGATGTGCTTTAACAACACATTGCTCACATCCCAGGAGAATTGCCCTAACAAGAAATACACGACACTGGGTTTGGATATTCTTTACCCTTCTTGCTAAAGCTGTGCCACCAGGCAGCAAAGAATGGGAAGGCCGAAAGCAAAACCCAAAAAGAATCTTTACTTTGTTCTCTAGTGCAAGGTTGTCAAACTCACCTGGGCCACATCCAGACCTTGGAGCTTTTTGTGAGCCAAAACCAGGCCAGGGGCATGGGGTGGCTGTTGTCTGGGGTACATGCCAGCATTGCTTATAGCTCCAGCACAGGACATGTGAGCAATGCAGCACCAGTTCCAGCTCAGAGCAAGTACTGGCAGCTCTGGCTCTGGCCCCGGATATACAACAGCAACTTCAGTTGCAGCTTTGGCCTGGGGCATACGTTGACAGCAGCTCCAGCCTGGGAAAGCTGCAGGGTCAGTAGTGGTGGATGTACAGCAAGTGCATGTGGGCCAAGTTCTACTGCCAAGGGCCATGTTGCTGAAGGTCAGATGGAGTGGCTCCACAAACCAGATCCACCCTGTGGGCTCCAGGGGCTACATGTTTGACACCCCTGCTCTAAGAGTTAGGATACTCCCCTGGAAGAGCAGAACCCTGGGTTATGGTCCCTAGTCTCAATTAACTGGAAAATTACACAATACATTTACCAGCCATAAGTACAAAGTAAGACCAGTCACAAGCAAAGTAATTATCAGACAATGAACTGGTTAGTTTAGACCAATCACATGTACAAAGCAATTATTACACGATAAAAATGACTATCCAGCTACAAAAAGAATAAACTAGCTGTAAAGGTAGTGCTTGAAAGTGTGTAACAACTCTATAGCTGCAAATCTATCCAGCTTTAATTTGAACATGTATCAGTGCCCTAAAACTTCCCCTGTGTACACAGGCATTATCACTCCAAAAAGAGCTGCTATGTAGAGAAAGAAACAGAATTTGCTCTTTCATTCATACAGCCATAGAGATTTTCATGTAATCAACAACACTTTTAGTTGGTGATTACAGTTGAAGTAGTCTAGAATCTACAAATTGATTTCCTCTCCAGTATAACTAAAAATATGGGCATGTAAGTTTTCACCACAGCACAGTGTTTAGCAGATAAAGCCATGTGCTAACCTTTGAGACACTCAATTACTGAGCATCTTACTAAGTCTTGTGCCCCATGGAAGATGAGAATTGGTTGGTTGGTCTGAAATATTGTTTAATTAAAGGGAAATCTTTTTAGCGGACTAGATTAGCCAATGATCTAGTTCATTATTACCTTTTGTCTTTATGCTTCAAAACAGGAATATTTGACATTCAGTAGTTGTGCATAATGAAGCTGATGAATTAAAAATTTTGTTATAGGTATTGACATTTCTAAAGGGTCATTTTTAATTTTATTCAAGCCAGTGATATCTGAATTTAATTAGTCTGTGATTATATGGGCTATTGACTGAAAAGAAATGTTATTTAGATTGTTTTTTTTTTTTAAAAGGTAACTCAGTTTCATTATCTTCCAGGGTGCTGAAATGTATTATTGTAATCTATTATTGTAAATTATTGAAATGTATTATTGTATCCCTGCTGCACTCACATCACATTTAACTTAGTCTTTGTCAAGTAATTAGATGTTAATTACTGAGAAAGGAGGTGTTTATTTTACTAATATTTACCATTTGCAGTTGCAAGAAATGTTAAGCAAATGCACATATCTTACACTGACAGAAATCCAGTAAGATAATGCCTAACTAATTGAAGATGCAGTGTATTAGTTTAGCCAATAATGAAGAATGTCCTTACTAAACTAAAGACATGTTGCTCCTGAAATTATATTAAATTGCACTAAAATATAGTAACAGTCAAATAGAGATAAATATGGGACCTGAATCAGCAAGTCTGCCCTCTTGGTACAAGACTTATCAGCTTTAGTTAGAGTCCTTTTCCAAAAGACTTTGTATTATTGGGTATATTTAGAACAGGGGTAGTCAAAATACAGCCCTTAGTCTGAATCTGGACTGCCAAGCAATTTTATCTAGCCCATGGTGGGTCCCTTGGTCCTACCTGGCCCAGAACCAGGGGGCAACCCAGTATGTGGCAGATGTGGCTGGTCCTGCTGCTCCTGGGCACACTGTAGGGCTGGGGTGGTGAGGCAGCTGAATTCAGTTCCCTCCAACTTCTGCAGCAGCAGCTCCTTCCAGCTACCACTGCCAGCCTCTGCTGCTGTTTCTGGACTCAGCCCTACTGCCCAGGTCACCATAGCCCATCAACCCCATACCCACTGCTGAAGGGTACCAGACAGAGTGTGCAGGTGGGCCCTCCATGGAAACTGGGCTGGGACCCATGCAGGCAGGGTGCAGTCTAGGCAGATGGGATGGGGCTATGGGAAGGCAAGGAGCAGCATCTGGGAGCAGGATGGGTAGGCAGGGCTGGGATCAGGATTGTGGGGTGGCAGCGTGAGGCTAGGGCCCATGGCAGAGCTGAGATCTGCTCCTTGCATGCCCCTGTCCATGGAACTGGCACCTGTTGCAAGGGCATGTTGAGAGTGGATCATGGCTCTGTCCTGAGACCCTGCACCATACTGTGATAGTCCTGTGATCCCAACCCAACTCCAGCCCTGGCTTCACTTGCCTACCCCACTCCTGGATGCTGGTACCTGCCTGCCCATGGCCCCATCTCACTCAACTGGCCAAGGTTGAGGAAGAGTGATTTTGTGAGTTTTGGTGAGCTGTTGTGGGTCAGAGGTGGGAGGTGCTGACCTGGCCTGACTGGTGAAGGAGGGTGGTACAGTGTCCCGGCCCATGACAGCTTGCCAGAACTCCCTAAGTGGTCCTCCAGACCAAATAATTTCCCACCCCTGACCTAGAAAAAAATATGTTCCCATAACTTAAGTACAGTTGCATCAACTTCCCCATAAAACTGTTGTCCTGTTTTTCACTTATATTGTGACAATGATTAGCACAGTGCTTCCTATATTCTTGTGGGGCATTTTTTTATATCAGTAATATACCTAGAAAATTAAACCATTTTTCTCAAAAATACAGGTACTCAGTCATCACAGTAGCTTTAAAAATATGTTGTACTCCTCAGCCTTCATTACTGACAGAGTTTGTTGAACTTGATTCATAGATTTCATAGATTTGTATGGTTGGAAGGACCTAGTAGATCATCAAGTCTGACCCTCTTCCCCTGGGGTTAAGTAACCCCAGGCAGGTGCTTATCCAATCTCTTTCTGGACACCTCCAAGGTAGGAGAGAGCTCCACCTCCCTTGGAAGTCCATTCCATATTTTGGCAATCCTTACCGTAAAGAATTTCTTTCTGATCTACCTAACCTAAATCAACTCTCCTTTAGTTTGTGGCCTTTCTTTCAAGTAATCCTGAGGGGCGCCCTGGTAAACAGAGTATCCCCTATTCTCTGCTGACCCCCATGATGAGCTTGTAGACAGCCACAAGATCACCTCTCAGCCTTCTCTTGTGGAGGCTGAAGAGATTCAGGTCTCTCAGTCTGTCTTCATAGACTCTTACCTGCAGGCTCTCAACCATAAGAGTAGCCTTCCTCTGACCCCTCTCAAGGTTACCCACATCCCTCTAGAAGTGCAGCATCCAAAACTGGACTCAGTACTCCAGCTGCAGTCTCAGCAATGCCACATAGAGGGGAAGTATCACCTCCCTAGACCTGCTTGTAATGTACCTACTAATGCATGAAAGAGTGTAGTTAGCCTTACTTTATTACTTCATTACATTGGTGACTCATGCTCATTTTTGCATCAACTCCAAGATGTCTTTCCACTGCCGTAGTACTCAGAATGGTACTTCCCATCCTATACAAGTACTGGAGATTCTTATAGACTTGGAAGTACTTGAGGACAAAGGGCATTGAGTCAATAGGTCAATTGAGTCTTCCATTGACATAGTGATGTTCAGATCTGTTCCAGAGTCAAAGGGCACCTGTACACATGGCAGAACTTTGTCCCAAAACATGCTAATTAGTAGGGGTGTGTGAAGTGGGCCCAATTCAATTTGGATTCAGATTCGGCCTGTATTGGACACAATGATTTGATTCATTCATTTGGATCCCTGTCCCTGATTCTGTTCAGCCAAATCAGAATCTGAAGATTCAATGCCGATTTGGGGAATCAGCGATTCAAACATAGACACAGCTTTAAATGCTTTTTCTACATACCTCAAGGTACCAGTGCAGCTTGTGAATGCTGTGATGCTGGGGTGCATGGAGCTTCCCACAGGAGTGCAGGGGGTCCCTCATGTGCTCAGCGGCAAACCTAGAAGTAGACTGGAAGTACTTCCAGTCCACTTCTGGATCCACTAAGGAGTGTGCAGGAAGGGGACCCCCATGTCACCCTGGCTTGGTGATTGGCCACAGAGGGACCCTGCGGGCCTTCCCAGATCCAAGAGGCACCAGTGGCTAAGCTGGGGGGGTACAGGCGGCCCTCCCTGTGCACTCCCTAGCAAACCCGGAAGTGGACTGGAAGTGCTTCTGGTCCAGTTCTGGGTTTGCCACTGAGTGTGCTGGGGATCCCTCCTCGCTTCTGTGGGCCACTCCATCTGCTGCATCACAGCATTCACAAGCCGCCAGCTACCTAGAGGGTATGTAGAAAAAACATTTAGAGCTGTGTCTGTGACCAAATCGCTGAATCTTTCTGAACTCTCCAAATTGATTCAGAGGGTTCTGATTCAATTCAGAGAGATTAAAGAGTCCTCTGATTTGATTTCAATTTTGATTCAGAGATTTGGCCACTAAATCAGATGACATCTCTGTTGAATCAGATCAGGGACCAAAGCTTTGCACAGGCCTACTAATCAGAGCAGACTTGATTATTGACTCTGTTGCGAGTCTGCTGGAGCGTGCTACTTAGTGTGCTCCAGCAGCCTCCACATCCTGTATTCAGCGTCCCTGTGCTTCAAAATGGTGGCGCGGCACTTTAACTAAAGCTTGTCAAGTGAGCTTTAGTTAAAGTGCCCCTTCTGCCATTTTGAAGCACAGGATACTGAATATACATAACGCTGTAGAGGCTTTAATTAACGTGGCTCTCAGATACGCTGTAATTAAAGTGCTCCCCCCCAACACACACACACTCTGGAGCATGTGTATAGACATCCAAAGTGCTGAACTAGAGCTTATTGACCTAGCAGAACTTGAATTGACTCAAAATTCATTTTAGGCAAAAAAATAAAAGGAAATCAGCAAGAGTGATGAGGACAGGACTAGGGTGGAGAGCAGTTTCTTGCTTGCTGCTGGGCAGGTATGCAAGATGCAGAAAGGATTAGTTGAATCTTGACTCACATAAACCAAAGGGCCAAATGCAGTTGTTTTCTCAGTGCTGCCAGAATACAAAAATTACAGACTTGAAGCTGTCTTAGCAGTGCAAATTGCCAATGGTAATGTGTAGCATGTGTAATGACATGATGCCAGCTGTGGACTGAGAATGAAATTGCACAGTGAGCTCCCAGGATTTTGTCCAGTGTTTTTAGTAGGAATTTTTCCTGAATAAAACTTGTAAGGGGAAACGCGTGGAAAAATCTTATAACATTTGGTAAATATTTACATAAAAATAAGAGATGGGAGAAAATCTACATTCAAATTAAAATTAATTATGTATTCCAGAGTACAAACTCGTGGCATTCTTGCAAGGACTAGCTGGTACCTTTTGAGATTGCACTAATGCTCATGCAGAGGAAATACATTTATTCTACTATCCTCTCTGAGGACGTGCAATATGCTTCTCTGCCTGTCAGACAGGTCTATTGGATGGTGAAGAAGAAATAAAGGCCTGCGTCCTCAAGGTCTCCTTTTCTTTTGAGCTGGTTTTGGCATCAGGAGTCCCTGGCAAAAAGCAGTCTGTATTAAGGGAGGACTGCAATTGGGGCTGACTTGTACATGTAGAGAAAAGCTCCTTGCACTGTTTATGCTTCATGCTTCACTTGTACTCACACTGAGACAAGCAGTCATTTGGTGCATAATTGCATTAAACACAAAAGTACCTCTTGCATAGTCTGAAGCAGGGGACACTGGCAGGCCCGTATAACAGACAAATGTGTGGTTTTAGAAAGAAAGGACTGCATGATTTTAGCCAATAATTAGATAGAAAATAATGTCATCATACTGTAAGATGCTCCAGGAATTGAAATGGACTAAATCTGTTCTTGATGACATGTTTCTAATGTGTATTGTTTTCTTTCAGGATGTTCTAACAATCACGGTTTCGCACAATGGCTATGTTGACCCTAATGCATTAAAGTTTAGTGACATTAAAATCCTGGGAGTTTCCAAAAACCCTTTGAATGTTATAATTAAACAAAATGGAGTGAGCCTTCCGTCTGCTCATAACATCAGTTACAGTACCGAAAAACAGGTAAATAGCCAATTTAAAGAATAAAACTATGTATGTAGTTATGTCACTCCTCTGGAATAGAATCAGTTTTCATTTGCCATACCATATTCCATGTTTTTATATTTTAGTATATGCAAAAAAAAAAAATCAGACATTAAGGTTGAGAAATCAAGCAATCAAACCCCAGGAAATGTCTGTAATTAAGGTTTCTATTGCAGCGTTAATTTAGTTATCCTGGAAGCATTCTGGTATTTTGTTTATAATACAACATGAAGCCAAAGTTTATATTTAACCAAATATCAAACAGAATTGAAAACTATCACATAGAATATGCCACATGTGCAGTGTGGCCAGCTAATCACATCACATGCCACATGTGCAGTGTGGCCAGCTAATCATGACAGTAGGAACCTTAGTCTTTAGAAATCCTCATTCTGAGTGCCTGATTTTTTTTTCCCCCAACATTACTTAAAGCTACTTCCACCCCGGGGGAATATTTCAAGAAGCAGTTGCATGATTCTGTTTCTATCAAAATGTTTTATGTGTCAGAAAAAGAAAAAGAGAAATAGCTACCTCATATAAAATACAAAATTACTGTGTAATGTGTGAGCTTAAGAAAGATGTGGCTAGAAAGTTAATTATTGTTTTTCTATCATTTCAAAGGTTCTGCATATAACTCAGCTTCAACTTGAACTAGGGCAAGACTACTCAGTTGAATGGAAGGCTTCAAACAATTAGGAAGATTTTAGGCCATATATTTTCTTACCCTGCCGTTTTTATCTTGCTACGTTTGTTTAAAAGTCTCAGATTTAATCATGCCACTCTGATTTCTTAAAATGTTTACTGTAATGGTGCATTGCAATCAGTTCATATTAAAGTATTATGTCTATACAACAGTTGTGTTTTAAATATATTTATATTTTAAATGAAAGTTATTGCCTATACAATGGTGTTTTAAAGATCTACAGCACATGAGTATGATGTTATCTTCTTGGCTAAAATGATTTAGACAAGGACGATCCTGCTTTGAGCAGGGGATTGGATTAAATGACTTCTTGGGGTGTTTTCCAGCCCTACTTTTCTATGATTCTAGTATTACAATGATTTGGAGATAGGCTGATATATGCGGTTATTTAAGAATTCCACCTGACTTCATGCCGTCTCTTAAATTAAGGATATGTATATTTGATACCGGGTACAATATAACAGAGGCTAAAACTTGCATTGGCAATGCATCGGTGGGGGTGGGGGGCGGAGAGGGACGCACAGGAGGGCACGTGTCCCCCAGATTTGTGCACCAACAGTGGGGCATGGGGTTGCAGCCCAGCTAGACGCAGGCCTGGCAGCAGCAAGAGTGGTGACAGCAGTGTGATTTCTGCGCTGCGTATGGGACACGGGGTTACAGTCCTGTCAGAGCCAGTGCGTGGCAGCAGCAGGGGCACGGGTAGGGGCACAGAGTTGTGGCCCACTACTGTCATCACTTAAGCATCACCTCTGCATAACTGTGACTGCATTTTACATTCTGATTTTTAAAGTTCCTATACATGTGTCACTAGCTGCTGAAATGGGTTGAAGAGAGTCAAGTGGAAATGTTTTTGGATAATTAATTTATCAGACATGATGTGTCCCCAGTTGTAACTGGCCTATAAAATTCTCACATGAGACAGTTATTTCAAGTGGTTTGTATGACCTTAACAGGGATTCTGTTCTAATATTTTGTACAGGCGTTTTAAAATGGACCTTAAATTTTCAAGGTTACAATCTCAGGGG
>JAGPOW010001918.1:10319156-10338501 GCA_030014935.1 Caiman crocodilus | reverse complement strand
CTGAAGTAAAATAGCTTTATATTCTTATTTTAATAACTGTTCTTGTTAATGGTTCTTCTTATCCAGAGAATACAACATATGATGGAAACAGATCTCTAAAACAGATTTTCAATTAAAACTGTTGGAGATAAACTATTGATGGTTAGTAGTATTCCCTGGTGATTCATGTCTGTAACTATTTTAAATGGCCTGTCTCCAGTTCAAGATTTTGGAGGAAAGAAAATAGATAGCTGGAACATAAGAGTATAGGCTTGTGGATTTTTTGAGGAATAAAATTGGAATTTTGGAATTTCAGAGCGCCCACATCATAAAAAAAACCCTAACAAATTGCCATTGAGGGCCTACAGCTTAATTTATATGTTCTGACTTAGTTGATTTGACTTTATACTGAAGAATATTTAATTACTTTAACTCAATGTATCCTCTGATGCTCTAAGGTGCAGGGGTTGACAAACTATGGCCCATAATTGTATCTTCACCATGGAGTCATTGATCCAGTCCACAGACAGGGAGCTTCTGCAGCAGGGTGACAGAGAAAAATGGTAGTGGGGCAAAGGAGCAGCAGCAGTTGGGTCCTCGAGCTAGGTCACTTGAGCCTGCTCTGGGAAAATGTTGCCAACCCTAAGATATATCCTAGATAAAGTCAAACAAAAGATACAAGATTTACTAATTGTAAGCCATCATTCATCAGATCCTTGGACAACTGATGCCTCCTGAGTCAGGGGGCAATTCCCCCCACCCCCGATTAGACAGTCAGCGACCGTGACCCCTATGGCCGATCCCACGGACAAGGGAGAGGCATGTCCTGCCTGTGGCCAATTCCCACCCCCCCCCAACTTCTCTTTTCTAGACAAAATAAGCCCAGTTCCCTCAGTCTTTCCTCATAAGTCATGTGCCACAGCCCCCTCACCATTTGTGTTGCCATCCCCTAGACTCTCTCCAATTTCTTCACATCATTTCCATAGTGGGGTGCCCAGAACTAAATGCAGTACTCCAGATGTGGCCTCACCAGTACTGAATAGAGGGGAATAATCACTTCCTTTGTCCTACTGGCAACAAACCTACCAATGCAGCCCAGTATGCCATTAGCATTCTTTGCAACAAGGGCATGCTGTTGGCTCATAGTCACCTTATTATCCACTGTAACCCCCAGGCCCTTTTCTGCAGAGCTGCTACTGAGCCAGTCAGCCCCCAGCCTGTACTGGTACATGAGATTGTTCTGTCCTTAGTGCAGGACTCTGCACTTGTCCTTGTTGAACCTCATGAGATTTCTTTTGGATCAATCCTCCAATTTGTCTAGGTCACTCTGAATCCTGACCCTACCCTCCAATATATCTACTACTCCCCCCAAGTTGGGATCATCTGCAAACTCTACGCCATCTTCCAGGTTGTTAATGAAGACATGGAACAAAACCAGCTCCAGGACCAATCCCTGGGTCACTCTGCTTGATACAGGCTGCCAACTGGACATTGAACCATTGATTACTACTTTCTGAGCCCGATGCTCCAGCCAGTTTTCTATCCATCTTACAGTCCATTCATCCTGCCCATACTTCATTAGCTTGCCTGTGGGAATGTCATGGGAGACAGTATCAAAAACCTTGCTAAAATCAAGGTACACCATATCCACCGGTCTCCTTGTATCCACAAAGCTACTCATCTCATCATAAAAGGCAATCAGGTTGGTCAGGCATGACTTACCCCTGGTGATCCCATGCTAATCATCTTCATCTCCTCCAAGTACTTAGAAATGGATTCCTTGAGGATCTGCTGTATGATTTTTTTTCAGGGACTGAGATGAGACTTACTGGTCTCTGTTTTATCCCTGGATCCTCCTACCCATTTTTAAATATGGGCACTATGTTCACCCTTTTCTGGGACTTCTCCTGATCAACGTGATCAAAACATATTTTCAAAGATGATTGCCAATGGCTCTTCAATCACATCAGCCAACTCCCTCAGCACCCTTGGGTGCATCCCATCTGTTCCTGTGGACTTGTACACATCCAGCTTTTCTAAGTAGCTCCTAACCTGTTCTTTCACCACTGAGGGCTGCTCACCTCCTCCCCAAACTGTGCTGCCCAGTACAGTAATCTGAGAGCTGACCTTTTCTGTGAAGACTGTGGCAAAAAAGGCATTGAGCATTTCAGCCTTTTCTGCATCCTCTGTCACAAGGTTGCCTCCCCAGTCACAAAAATCTCTTACTTCATGTTGAACCTTCCATGACCGTATTTTGTAATGACAGAAAGAGGTTCCTTTTGTTTGCTTTAGGCCTGTGTTACTGATTTTCTTAAGTGTTTCTACACATCATATACTACAATATATTGTCCCCTAATGTATGTCTGTTGCCCTAAGAGACCATTTCACTCCTGTCAAGCATCAGTTCCTGAAAAAATGCTAGAGAAAATAATCAAGGAACACATTTGTGCAGGCCCAACAGGGGAAACGATGCTGAGGGGAAACCAGCGCAGGTTTGTCACAGGTAGATCCTGCCTGACAAACCTTGTAGCCTTCTATGACCAGGTCACACACAGCCTAGATGCAGGAGCTGAGGATGATGTAATCTTCCTGGACTTTAGGAAGGCCTTTGACACAGTTTCACACTCTATCCTCATTGGGAAGCTAGCAGACTGTGGAGTGGACATCTACATGGTCAGGTGGGTGGCCAATTGGCTTAGGGACCACACCCAGCGAGTGGTGGTGGATACTTCCTTATCAGCCTGGAGGGAGGTGGGCAGTGGGGTCCTGCAGGGTTCGGTCCTTGGACCAATATTATTTAATATTTTCATCAAAGATTTGGATGAGGGTGTGGAGAGCACCCTTTCCAAGTTCGCTGATGATACGAAGTTATGGGGCAAAGTTAGTACACTGGAGGGCAGGGACCAGATTCAGGCCAACCTGGACAGGTTGGATCAATGGGCAGAGAGAAAAAGGATGCAATTTAATAAAGATAAATGTAAGGTACTCCACCTGCAAAGGAGGACCCTCCAGCACACTTGTAGGTTGGGGAGTGTCCTTCTCCGCAGCTCGGAGGCAGAGAGGGATCTTGGAGTCATAATTGACTCCAAGATGAACATGAGCCGGCAGTGTAACGAGGCCATTAACAAGGCCAATCGCACCTTGTTATGCATTAGCAGGTGCATGACTATTAGAACAAAGGAGATGATGCTCCCTATCTATGCGGCATTGGTCAGGCCACAGTTGGAGTACTGTGTCCAGTTTTGGGCACCACACTTCAAGAGGGACACGGAGAATCTGGAGAGGGTCCAGAGGAGGGCCATTCACATGATTAGTGGCCTTCATGATGGACCCTACGGGGGGAGGTTGAGAGAGCTGAATCTCTTCAGTCTTCACAAGAGACGGCTGAGGGGAGATCTTGTGGCCACCTATAAATTTTTTAGGGGGAGTCAATGGGGAATAGGGGATGCGCTGTTTGCTAAGGTGCCCCAGAGAGTGACTAGGAATAGTGGGTGTAAACAAGTTAAGAGTGGATTTAGGTTAGACATTAGGAAGAATTTTTTTACAACAAGGGTGGCCAGGATCTGGAATGGGCTTCCCAGAGAGGCGGTGTTATCACCTAGCTTGGAGGCCTTCAAGAAAAGGCTAGACAGTCACCTGGCTGGGGTCATCTGACCTCGGTCCTCTTTCCTGCCAGGGACAGGGAGTCAGTCAGGATGATCCATTGTGGTCCCTTCCGATTCTACAATCTATGAATCTATGAATTAAGTGGCTAAACTGCCTCCGCATGTCTGCCACTAAATTTAGGTTTTTTTAATTATTTATTATTATATTTATTATTGCATATCAAATTTGTAAAGCTCTAAAGAAGTACTGTACTGGTCCAAGCATAGTATGAAAAAAAATATCTGAATTCTGTGTTGCTCCTTATGTCTTATGTGTTTCCTGTTTTCACATTCAAAGAAAGGTACAAGGACTTAAAGAAGTTAAGGAGAGATTATCAAACTAATTAAAAATCCAATTGTTTTTGTATGCACTTTTGATTTTTTAGTTAGTTCAGATTCACAGTTTTGAACACAGAAATCTTGTCATTTTTTCCTTCAAAAACACAAACTAGAGCAGTGGTTTTTCATGATAGGTCATTGGGGTTCCTCAAAGAGACTGGGGGTAATGCAGAATGGGCCAGAAGTCCATGCACTGCCGTTGCTGGGCTAGTTTGCCTGGTTCTGTGTCAGTCCTTAGGACAGGGGCAGGAGCTGTACAGCAGAAGAAGCAATATGAAAGGATTCAATAACATTAGGAAGTTTTAAACACACTGAACCAGAGTAATAGAAACTGGAGATGTTTTTTAGCCATTGAAAGAAAAAAGCATTCAAATATAATTACTTGATTCTGTTGTACTTTCCACAGAAAACTAGAACTTGGAGACAAGAAAAATCTGGGCCATTTCCTTAACAATGAAAGCGTTCCCTCTACTTTGGGGATGAAGTTGTGAGAGTAGAGGAGAATGTGGGAAACTGAGAATCCTTATGTTACATGAGCGAGCCTGAAAACGTATATGCTCTTCCTTGCAGATTTCTGATGTCATTTTGCATTGCTATAAAAAAAAAGTACAGTAAAAGCTCTGTTATCCAGCATCCCCCGAAAATGGGGGATGCCAGATAACAAAATATGCTGATTAATTGAGCGACCTGGGCTGCTGCTTCTCCTGCTGCATCACGCTGCCCTTCCTGCGGCATCGCTGCCCCTCCTGCAGACCCTGCAGGCCACACGGGACAGGGAGGCAAACCCTGCACAGCCTGTTATGCCTCTGGGCCATGGGGGCTTGGCAGCGCAGACTGCTTTGCCCCAGGCCTTGGGGGCTGAGAGAAACCAAAAGTGCCACAGTGAGCACTTCCAGTTTCACTTTATCTTACAAGTCAGCATGCTGGTTAATTGAGCATGCCGGCTTGTAAGATGCTGGTTAACAGAACTTTTACTGTATATATTTTCCCTTGGTATTTGTAACCATTTCAAATAATTTCAGAATGACAGGGGAAAAAAGTAAAGATGCATTTCTTTAGTTGTTTGCCTTTATGTTAGTAGTTCTAGTACTACCATTCTGTTTTTACTGCAAAAAATATTTCAGATGAAAAAGTCAGTGGGGGTATTATATCTCAAAAAAGTCACTGAATAAGGAAGGGAGAAAGAAAATAAATGCACTCTTGGGCGCATATTGAGCACATGCTCTAATTAGATGCATTTAAATAATCTCTACCATAGTAAAAATGATTTTGCATCAATATGAATGTAATGAATTGAAAAATTAAACCACCTTTTAAAGCTGTTTGGTTCATCATTCATATGTACGCTTCTCTGAAGTTGCTATTTTGACTGTACTTCTTTGTGTGTGTATGTATCATCATCCAACTCTTGGCCAACTTTCAGTATAATATGTGATGAAGTAGGATTTTCACCCATGAAAACTCTTGCCTCTCTGAACCAATTAGTCCCTTAAAGTATGGATGGATACATGTAAAGTTGGAACCATTTAAAAAAGGCAGCCACTGTGACATTCTGAATGTTACACGTGGACAAGCTTGTAATGTATACATGTGTCATAATTGCTCCAACTCTAATTCTTGATGAAGCAATGCTACATTTCTACTATTCTTGGCTTGTCAGCATGTAAGAATTAGAATGTGCAGCTGCTGCTTTTTTAAAGCTTTCCCCTGCTTAAACAACTCCAGGTGTATGTGTGTCTATACCCTGCAGTGCCACCATGTCCTACCATCGTAACTTCAGACTAACACGGCTAGCTACTTCTTTTCCAACTCTGAAAAACTACATTTTGCTGAACAAAAACTGCTAGTATGAATTTCTCACCCTTGTTTCTTGCTTCTCATAAAAATAAGCTTTCACAACAGACACGTTGAAAATATTAGTTCTGAAGGACACAAGCCTTTCAGAGCTTTCTGCCTGAAAAGCTCCCATAGCATACTTATCAAAGAGCCCCCAGATCCTCAACATCTCCAGCAGACGGCTATATTTACACTAGCTTTATCGTGTGCATTCTGTATCTAAGCCTACTCTGTTGTGTATATTTTAGAAGGCAAGTGATGGTAATTAATATAGCTTAGTTGCAGAGATATTATGAAGTCTCACTCTACACTCAAAAGGGGATCCCTAGTCAAAAATCTCTATCACCATCTCACATTCATGAGAGTGCTGTGAAACCAAGAAAAATCTAGTTTTTTTACAACCTTCCCTGCCAACAAAAAAAAAAAAAGAAAAAGAAAAAAAAACTGGATGCACATTTGAGAACTTTTCTCTTGGAACATAAGTATTTCAGTAATTACATATCATTGAGAATAATGTTGAGAGTGAATTTTGTGGAATAAGAATATGGTAGCTTAACTTTTTATTTTCTGTACTGTAAATACTCCAGTGTCTTTTGTAATATTTTTTGTGTTAATTTGTTTAGTATTATGCCTGTTAGTTTTCATCAGATTTTTCTGTGCTTAACTACTCTGCACATTGAATAGCTTGGATCTTTCAGAAGTATCAGCTAGTGGTTGGTGGGTCATATATGTTTTTCAAGTAAGTGAATTAAGAATACTGCAAAAGAAAAGTTGAAACATATATTTACCTTTAATTCAAGTTATGAAAGTAATCTCTGATTAACGTACAGTAATGCATAGACAATATGATCTGTAGAATAGTAAATTACATTTTGTCCATGTTCCGGGTAAAATGGAATAGTATAAAGAGTTAATTGGCATAAAGAATGCTATAACACTATGATCTTGACAAATGCAGGTAGTGCCTCTGGGGGTGGGGGCAGGCAGGCAGAATCACTGTAGTATCTTAATAGGTATTTAAATACTGTTCACCAGCAAATTCTTCAAAGCACATTACAAAATGTCAATCCATATATCAAATGCTACTTCCAATAAGTGGTCCAAATGACAGCCATCAGGTCTCTACTCTACTGCAACATAAACAAAAATAATAATTTATTATCTATTAAGTAGAGGTGCACCGATACATCGGTCTTAAACCGAATCAGCACCGATATAAAGAGAATTGAATATATTGGAAATTGGCCTGATGTGGCCAATAATTTGGCCAAGAAATGTCTGTGCATGTGTGCAGCCACAGTGCAGCATGCAGACAGTGAGGAGCACAGCCTGGCAGCTTGGAACACAGCTTACATGTAGGTGGTATGTTTGTTGGGGTGGAAGGGGAGAGGAGAAGGAAGGGATGTAGGCCTCCTACGGTAAGGGATGGAGTGGGGCAGGGGCTGGGGAGGGGCTGCCCAGTTGAGGTGAGGTATGGAATGGAGCTCATCCAGGAGGCACAGGGTGGAGGGTGAGCACTCCAGGAGGACATGGCAGGGGATGTGCCTCCACATCTGCACAGGTGGGGTTGGCTGCAGCTGTGGGCTAGGGCAGGTACTACATGGGGCTCTTCTCAGCATGTGGGTGGAGGGGGTGGGGGATCTGGGTCAGTGCTCCAGGAGCAGCAGAGTACATTGCTGTGATACCTCCTTCGTATTTGCGAATCAGGCATTGAAAAAAATATATGATCCACCAACCACTAACTAATAATTCTGAAATATCCAAGCAATTCAATGTGCACAGTAGTTAAGCACAGAAGAGTCTGAAAACTAACAAGCATACTGAAAGTCATTATATGTTCCATGGTCCGTTCTGGGACAGTCACACACTGGAGAGTTTTTAATTTTCCATTTGTGTGTCAAGTATCTGCATCTCCCATGGTTTGTGTGGATAAGGTTTAAAGTTAGCTATGAGCACTGCGGGAGATCCAATCCAGGGACCTTCTGCATTGGATCTATCACACGATGTTTATTTGGAACTTCCTGTGAACTCCATTCATTTTTCCAAGCTTCGTCAGGGTTGAAGTCACATTGTTGAAGGTTAAGCATGTGGAATCAGAAGGGCTTGCACAACTTCAGGTGATGGTGAAGGATTTTGTTGTGGTCATGGTGGATGGGGAATTTTTTTCCCCTTAATTTTCTGGACTTCTTTTAGAGTTGCTGCATCGTGATAAATGGGTGGAGGAGCGATGTACAACAGTATGGGCAGCCAAGCTGTTGGGGGTGACTTAAGGGCTCCAGTGATGCACCCCATTGCAGCTAGATGCCAACAAGTCAAGTGTGACTGCTTCTGGTCCACATTAATGAAGGCAGACTGTGAGCCCCATGCTGGGCTGGTTTCTTGACTAGATATGACACTTCATTTTCAGTATTTAGTAGTAAACCGGTTATAAAATGACTGAATGTCCAAGACTGCTATATAAAGCATGAGAGAGAGAGACACTAGCTCGGGGCAGGCATAGTCTGGCCCATGGGTTGGATCGAGCCCATGATAGACTCCATTTCCCAGCAGCCCCAGCCCACATCACTGCTGCTAGTTTCCATGGACATCCCAGGAATGGCAGTACCATGACGACGTGGGGCCAGTGTTTCCATGGAGACCAGCTCCAGCAGCACCGGCAGGGTGTACAGTAGGGCAGGGCTGAGATCTTGCGATGGTGACAGTGTGGTCTGGAGCCAGGGCAGAGCCACGAGCCACTGGCCACACACCCTGGGGCAGGGGCATGAGGCAGTGATTGTGGCTTTACCCTGGTTCTGCAAGATCTCAGCCCTGCCCCCAGGGCACCTTCCCACCCAGCTGCACCCCCCCCCCGCAGCCATTACTGCTGGGGCCAGTTTCCATGGAAACCCTGGCTCTATGCTGTCATGGAGCTACTCTTATTGGGGTCTCCACAAAAACCAACTGCAGCAAAGTGGACAGGGACTGCTGGGAAATGGGGTCTGGCCATCAGCTGGATCCACTGTTTTGTCCACCCCTGGATTAGCTGCATAACTGCAAATATCCACATTTACACACGTAAAAGGAAAAGTAAGGGTAAGTAAACCCAACAAAAAAGCAAAACACAAATTGAGAGGAAGGTAGAGAGTATAATGTGGGAAAAGGAGAAATACAACGAACATAACTCAAGACTTTTTCAACCCAAACATTCAATGAGAAAGTGACAAAATCACCATATTGTCAAATATTGGCTTTGGACACATTAGTCAAACTGTATTTAACTTTCTAGACTCAAACTAGGATTTATGAACCCAGGCATTTCAAACTCAAGTAGGAAACATCTAATCAAAATAATAAAGGACCTTTTCCCCAAAATAAATGTTGAGCAATGGCTCAAAATTTCAAATGTTAGCCTCCTTAAGAAAAGAAAACAACCTGTGTACTCACTGCTTTCAGGGTGGTAGCCCAGTCCAGTGGTACTTTCTGTTTAAATTTTAAATATGGTGGTTAAAATCATACCAGCATTTTATATATTATACTTATCCAAAATGTGTTCAGATGCTGGTATTATGTTAATAGGAATTGACTAGTCACAACCAGATCAAGCAACATGTTTGCATTGATTAAATAAATGATTTAGCAAAATTGGCAAGGAACAGTTTCCCTTGGAGAGATCAGGCTTCATTTTCCAAAGTATCTTAAAAAAAAAATGCCTGCAGGGATAGAGCTCTTTTGGGGACTACTGCAGTGCCACTTAGCATCATCAGTAGACCAAGAGCTCTTTGGTATTCTAGTTTTTATCATTAAAAACAGTAAGCTCAAGTTTGGGAACAGCTGCAGAATATCCATGCTCTAGGCACTTGCGAGAGAGGGAAACTATGGATTTTCTGACAGTCTCAAATAACAGTCTGGGCTATGCCTAGGTTTGCTAGCTGTACTAAGTGAGGCTGCAGGAAAATCAGTTTCGATTACACAGCTGATCCACAGTTGTTTCAGGTGGTTGCTTCTAGTAGTCTGAAGAAAATTATATTTTAGCTTGTCCTTGTTTTTCAAATAGGTGTGACTGTTTATGTTTCAGCTTTTGGTAGAAACTTCAGCTCTGGCTATCATGAAACGTGGGAAATTTTACTCTGAAAAGTGAAAAAATCATAAAAATTTGAGAATGTAAATGAGGCATTTGGAATAGGCTCTATTATACACAATTAGATATGGTAGCGTCTGCTGATATTGTATAGTTGTATAAAAAATACCAGAAAGGTGCCTTTATTGAAATGCAACAAAAGGTTTGATGAATTAGGGGACCTGCCTGTATATAATATATGAATTTTAATTGATTTTATAAAATGGCTACGATGAATATTACTGACTAGAATATATCTATGTGGATCTGGAATCCACCATCTGCTGAAGGGACATAGCACGTCATTACCAGAGCAGAGATAATTGGAAATCACTAACTTTAATTAAACAAAAGGAGGAGTTAGCTGAAGCCTGAGAGAGACATTTTGCTCCAAACACCTCTGCCAGCTGTTTTGGGAAGTACAGGTTTTTCAAACATAGGACAAAGAAACCACATATTGTTAGGGGTATATATATTATATGAACTTACATACGGAGCCAAACAGGAAGTTTTGGGAAGTAAGAAAGTAAGAAACAGATTGTTGTTGTTGTTGTTATTATTATTATCCTTTTAGCAAGACTGAGTCTGATTGAATTGCAGAACAAGCCAAAAAACAGAGAAGGCTAAAAGGCTTTGTGATTCTGAAGAGGTGCCATAAATTTCAGGAGATGAATCCTGCACATCTCAGAGCATTATTACAAGCTCAAAAATTCTTTGAAGTGGTATACTGGGATGTTTGTTGTTTTGTGTAGATTTGTATAATTCTCATAGGGCACGTCTACATTAGATGCTTACTACACACTAGCTTAATACCATTGCACTGTAGCATGGTGAGTAAAACTATGCTAATGTGCGACTGTTATTAAGCTGCTGCTCAGTAAGCATTAAAAAATGTATCTGCTGGCACTACTGAGCAGTAGTGTGAGTTAGTGTGCATTGAATTAGTACTTGGTTAATGAACATGTAGACAGGCCAATAGTATCAGAAAGTTGGCAGGATCTTAAGGATAACGTGGCCCAACTCCTTGCAGATACAGAATTTCTTATTTCCAAACCAGCACAGACAGATGCTTAACTAACCTCTTCTTGACAACCTCCAATGAAAGAGATTCCTTTGCTTTCCTAAGTAGCTTGTTCCATTGTTTGCTACTCCTAAAATTAGGACATTTTTTTTCCTAAGAGTTTATCTAAATCTATTTTGTCCCATTTAAACCCATTGTCAAGTGTTCATCTATCTGTGGGAAGGTAGAACAATGTTTTTCCATCTTAATGGTACCTTTTAAATATCTGAAAACTACTATCACGTCTCCTTTTAATATACATTCTTCCAAACTAAATATACCTCCTTCCTTCAGTCTTTTCTTATTTGGCCTGCTTTCATTTTGGCTTGGTATTTTTTTGTTGTGTTGCTGCTTCCTTTTGGAACTTCTTTAGTTTCTCATAATTGTCTTAAACTGTTGTCCTTAAACAGTACTCCAGTTGTAGCCTATTGCTCTTGTGCATGATACTTCTTTTAATGCAACCTAATCTAGTACAATCTAGTGTTTCTTTATAAAGCCATATTTTTGATGACTTGTGACCTCTGTAACTCCCAGATCCTTCTTAGCTTTGCTACTGAGAAGCCAGTTATTCCCTCTTCTGCATTTGTGCATCACATTTTTCTGACATTTGTCTTCCTTGAATTTTTAAAAAGCCTCTTCACTAATTTATCAAAAGCTCTTTGATAGTTAATCCTACCCTCCAAAGTGTTTGTAGCACTTCCCAATTTAGTATAATCTGAAAATTGGATTAGTTTACTTTCTTTCTTTGTATCCAAATCAACAAGAAAACTACTAAAATAGCAGTCTGAACTAGGTCCAGTGCAGTAGAGCACCACATGAGACCCCCAACTAAACAATATATTGTTTTAAAATCTTGTGCAAAATCTTTATGTGGTTTGTGCTGCCCCTATTCTCTGGCCCTGAACATTTACATTGTAAATCTAGAGTCCCCGGAAGGCTGCAATTTAGAAAGGGTAGACTTAAATCTGTAGAGCTGGGCTGCAAGCCCTTATTTCTATGAAGGGAAAACAGGTGGAGATCTCATGCCATGAAAAGGTACCAAAAAGGTTGAAGGAAGAATCAGTGCTGCAGCCCATTTCTCCAGGGACACTACACAGCAGCCTCCTGAGCGTCCAGCTAAGTTGGTGGGAACAGAGAGATAGGAATCTACCCAGGTTGTGAAGCAGTGTTCTGGTTTTATTTATTCATACTTTATTTTAAATATAGTATACAATATTATTATTTTTCAGAAATGTTACCTGTTTTGTTCTTATTCCCAGACTTACTTTAAAACCTCTTCACTGAGAACGTCAACTCTAGGGCTGTACATCTTCAAGTGTAATGGGATGTTGCTCTCCCTGATATACTGTTTAAGTGTTTGAAAGTTTGTTCTAACATTAACTACGTAAATCATTGTGCTCTTCATTACCTTTTTTTTTTTACATAGCTTGCTTGTTGCTATGTAAAGCATGTGAAAATACACCAACATCCAGTAGTCTCCTGTTAAAATGAGGAGCTGTTAAAATATATATTTTAACTTATTTTAAAAGTAATAACCTTATATATAGTATCTTTCCAGATGGCTTTTAACCCATATTTGCCACGTGATTCTTACCACAATCTTTAGTTAAGTGTTGGTATTCGAAAAAGCTTTTTTGTGTGATCCACTACACATCTCTTAGTAGTTCTCACTAATATGGGACTTAGGCTCCTGGAAGGAGAACATGTGAAATATTTATGCCACTCCTATGCTGCAGTATATGGCAATTTCACTTTGATTCTGTAGAGACACTCTGTATTGACACTGATGATGATGTATATTGGTAAGCATATGTACTATTTACATAATGTCCTGCAAGGGTTTGACAGCTAGACTGTCATACCTCTCATTTGGGTTACCTGCACAGGAGAAATTTGCCTGCCTCTCGAATGGCTTGCATACAGGCCACTGAAGTTGAAGCCAAGTGTTTCTCTATCAGAGCTACCGGGCAGAGAGTGATAAACAGTCAGCAGCGTTTTGCCACGCTTCCCAACAAAGCAGTGGCCAGAATAACTGGGTGGCTGTGTGAATAAGTATATATAACATGCTATGCCCATTAAGAAGGTGTAGTATATCACTCAAGAGTCCTGAGAGCAACTGTACCTCGGTAAGAAATAATGCCTCCCAGTTCTTCCTCTAGGACTAATAAACATGTCTACACATTGTTCCTACCATTGGACAATGTTGTATGTATTGCTCAAAACTTTTTTTCCCCATCTTTTGGCATCATTTAACTGCTTTGCTGAAAGCCTGTTGGTCTTTACTCACTATGTTTGAGGGATACGTGGGCGGGGGCGGACTTTTTTGGTCCAAGAAGGGATGATTTTGCAGCATATAATATTGTTATGAAAGAGATATCAAGATTATACCCTGGGAACGTTTCATTTTATTTATTGGCTTTTTTTCTGTTCAAAGGGAATACACTTTTCCCTTCAATCTCTTAGGGATGGCTTGCTGTGCAAGTAAGTGGATCACAACAGAGTGTCACATTGCTGCAGTAACATGACACACTGATTAAGGAGGCATTTGACCTAGTCCATATATTATGTCACATCACATTGTGCTGCATGCCTGACATGGGATGTTAGATCTGGTGTAAGTTCTCAAAGGGCTTGTTCGCACCCTTTGGTTTGTGAGTTTGCATGTATGTGCGCTGTAGGCTCTTTTTCAGGCAGCTCAGTGTGTCAGCTGGACTACATAAATTTCAACAACCATCAACTAGATAGGACGGTTTCTGTAGGAGCACTGAGGTGATAATTCATGAAGAACCAATTCAAGCTGTGAGATATTGCAGCCATAACGCACATAGGGTGCCTTATGGAGAGCGCCCTTCTGTGCGCCTCTTAAAGAGCACGGGGATTGAGAGGGTGCATAAAGATGACAGGCTTGAGCAAATGATGATCCACTGCTTACTCTTCACATTTCATCTGCATATGCAAGATTGTCTTAATTCAGCTACCTTTTTCAGGCAGTATAGTATCTCATTCCACGACTCTTTTTTCATTAGGCCAGATTCCTGTACATGTTGAGTAGTGCATCACTGTACAGTTAGTCCTTGTTAAAATCGGAGGGACTTCTCAAGAGCATGACAGAACTCAAGATGATTATATAAAGCAGTGAAAATCCCTTGGCTAATACACTGCACATGTGCAGGATTGATTATCAAAAGGCTTTAAATTAGCCAAATCAAAGCCAGTCTGCGGTAGAATGTCCAAAGGCATTTGCCTTTAATGACTGCTCTGCTAGATTTCACCATTACGCTCTCAATCCTGCAACAATTTTACCTACTGAACTATATAATGGTTACTAAACACACATTCTATGGGAATATGTATATATTTTTTTCACTCCCCTTGTACTGAACTCTTTTTCTTCAAATTAAATTACGTCACATACCTCCAGATAGCACCCAAAGGCTGCATCCAGACGAGCGTGGCCATGCCATGTGTGGCGGGTCTCTGGTGCCGCATACAGCACGTAGAGCTGTTCTCCATGCAGCAGGGGACCAATGCCAGGGTCAAAAACACCCATGGGAAAAAAAAGTGGAGTGGCGCATATAGGGGCAGTGCATGCTGCTGGCTCAAACCGCAGCCTGGCCAGCCGAAGCCATGCTCTGGCCGCCAGCCAGGCTCCGAGTGGAAGGGTTGCTGCTGCTGCAGCCAGAAGCAGCCCCCAGGATCCCAGGTTGGCACCAGCAGAGAGCTGTTGGGGCCCTACCCCACCCAGAGGGCTCATGGCACAGGTGTTCCCTAGGATAACTAGCAGTGGCACAAGGTGTGCTACTGCTAGTTGTCCCTAGGAAAACAAATGCCCGTGCTCACATGGAGGTGGCCAAAGGGGCCAGTCCTTGACTGACCAAGGTGTGCCTGATGTAGGATCAAAGGTGGGAGGATGAAATGGTGTCTTTACTCTAGTTTTGTGGCTCCAAAATTCTAAAAAAGACGGAAGATGACTTAGAGAGTGCCCTGGCACAACTTAGATCAGTCGCAGAGCTGTATTCATTAACCAAGCTGTCCTGAAAAACTTAAGATGCTGCTAGATGCTCAAACCATACCTCCATTTTTCCTTCTCATGCCCATGTCTACTTTGAGAGCTAGAAGAGAAGTGCAGAGCTGGCTTTTTGCCATGGGGGGAGAAATGGTGGTGCTGTTGCATTGTATCAGTTCTGCGAGTGGGTTGATTAGCGCTGCTGTGTGACTGTATTTTTGATAAGCTTTCCTACATTCAACTGGAGAAAAGTTCTTGATGTTAAATTAATTAACTTTCTTTGCTTTACTACGACCTGTCCATTATTTTAGAGAGAACATAGTACACCAGTGATGTCTTCAGGCACTTTTTCAGAAATTAATTCTTGCTTTAAATGAATTCCGTTGCAAAATATCAGTTTTCCTCGCTAATCAAATTTAGGACAAAAAGAGTGTGGTTTACCGATGCTGATGCAATGCTCTCAGGTTGGTGCATATTCGAAAAGGGATACTACTTTATCGACTCTGGAGCTGTGATTTTAAAAAGATGCACATAGCTAAATGTTTTGCTCAGAAGTGTGAGAGCCAAAAAGAAGTTTTGATATTCTTTCCCAATTCATTATCAAACACTCAGAAGGCAAAATATGTTCACAGGAATTCAGAGACTCAAATTTTCTTCTGAATATAGCACAAATTACTGGCTAGACCAAAGTTCACAATTTGAATTGGGTTTGAAAGTACAGATGCTTATTCCACTTAAAACCATCTGGGCTGCAATTTCCAAAGCCTGTCAACATTTTACCCTTTGTTCTTATAAAACCTTTGCTTTTTTTTCTTGCCCAATCCTTAACCTACAATGCTTTTCTGCTTTTAAGATTAAATCTTTCTAATATATGTGTGGTTTTTATTATAACGAACTTCCAGGTATGTTCAATAATACACAAGTTCTAAACCTCCATAGTCAATTTGCTAGCAGCCTGGATTTCACCTACTATTAATAAATCCAATTACATGTCCAGTATACTGAAGATAGTCTCTCGTTTTCAAAGTTTTCAGTAACTGCTGCTTAGGTATCTTTCCAGCTGTTTATTGATGATAGTGGGATAATTCTTTTTTCTACCTCTGTCAAGATTTTTCAGGTTCCTGGCTTTGGCTTTAGTCATATATATATATATATATATATATATATTCATTTAGATTTCTACCTACCTGCCATCAGCATATGATAAAACTTAACACACCGAATTTCAGAGACAAAGTTGGGAATGTTTCACCCCTTGGGGAAAATAGAAGTGAGTTTTTAAATTATATTGTTAGTTGTATTGACTTCTATAATTCTGAACTTTCCTACCAGGTTTGTAATGGATTTTGTTTGAAAGCAATGCAAGCAGTAATGTGAGCTGGGGAGAAGGAGGAAGGGACTACAATATTTTTCTTAGTTTGTTTTTTTTTCAAAACTGCTCATTTTTTTTTATTGCACCTTTTGCTACTGCATCTGATATTGGCCTGTCCTGGAAACAAGATTCTAGGCTATAAGTGCTAATGATCTGACCTGTTGCAGAAATGCATGCATTTTGGTGGTCTCTTCAAGAGCTAACATATCATTTATTTGTGTGTGTGCATATGTGTGTCTATGAAAATGTTGTTTACTTATACATCTTCATATATGGTACATATGCAAATACCTCATCAAATGATGTTACTAAATGCTCTACCAAACCATTTGAGTGCCTTAGTAAGTAGAAAGTGGTATTTGTATGCAAGTTGTATACTGTATGGCAAGGGAGCTTAGGACACAATCTTTCCAAAACTGTTAGTACTGCCCCAGATACTGAGTAACTACCCCAGCTTGGTATACGGAGATGAAGCTCAACCTATATACTTCAATCCTCGCCAGCCCCTCGTGACTCACTTTTTAGGTGTCATGTTATTCTAAGGGAGTAGGGAGGAAACAACTCTCCTAAGGACTGAAATTGCAGCTAGCCTTTGTGCGCTAGATATTCTATTTCTGAATATGAAGTTTTTTTCATACATGTATTACATTTTCTTTAATATTATTGTTAAAGTAGTTATTATTTTTTAAATTACATTTATTACCCTGGTGCATTGTTTTGCCTTGCTTATTGGCTTTACAGTATAATGGCATTACTGAGCTGATGTTATACTACCATTAGATTTATTTATACATTATCATGGAGGTCTGAGTTCTTTTTTTGTCTGATTTATGAGTCTGAGTCAGCCAAAAGAACTTATTAAAGAAGTCCAACTTTCTTAAGTATTTAAGAAGAAAAAGTAGACAAATAATGCCATCTTAAAAAGAAACTAACACCTGATTTTCTTTAGTGTTAGAGTGATGTTGTACCTGTGATGGTCCAGGAAAAATGCAAGGGGTAAGAGTTTCTGTGGCTGACATATTTTGCTGAAAAAGCTGCAAGGCTATGACAGACTTAGGAAAATGTCTGAATGCAACACAGTCTTCTTCAGGTCCCCATTTAAGAACAAAGGTGACCTGAAGAATTGCATTTAGAAGCTTGTCTAAGTCTATTCCAACCATAAAGCTGATCCAAAAAAAGATGTGACCTACTAAAAATCCTTGCCTCTTTGCTTTTCTTTATGGCTTATTCATTTTTAGCTTCCAATACTCTAATAGATGGTCTGGATAACAAAATAGGCCTTTTCCATCTCATTTTTCTATGATTCTCTCATCCCAGACCTGAAATATAAAAAGAGGAGAAAAGAACCGCTATTTACTATATCAACTACTTTCTTTCTACAGTTTATTCCAATTCAGTTGAAAATAAGACTAAGTTTCTTCAACTGTCCACTTTAATTTTGGCAGGGGTGACATGGTGAACAATTCTGGACCTGGGCAAGATACAAATCCATTTTCCTCCCCAGTTTTGGAAGAGGGGAATGCAACCTTTTTTGAGATACTTAGTGGAAAACTGTTTTGATATTTTTAAGAAGCATATCAAAGACAAAATAGTTCTAAAGAATCTGCATTTTTTTAAAGAAAAAGATATCTTAATGTGGCATTCCTTAGGCTTTGTGTAGTGCTCTCTCTAAAATAATAATTCATACACTTTTTTTTCCTTGAAGGAAACAGACTGCTCATGGGTTTTTTTTTAATTATTTTTTATCCACTGAGACAGTATGTGATATTTTTATTTTGATTTTCCATACATTACGAGGTGCAGAGTAATTTTTAAAACTTACAAATAATATTGAAACAACTTGATCATTTGAACAAGTTAATAAGCAATACCAGTCTTTGAACAGAATTTCTTAGAACATGTTAACAACAGACAGTAAGGAAACCTCAGTAGTAGTCCCATCTGTGACTTTTCCCAATGAATTAATTTACTCAGTGCCATTAACTTAGGGAATCTGTGCCTGAAGGCTTCCTTGCGTGATAAGTTTTCAGGGATCGGGTCTGGAAATAGATCTGACTGCGTAGTAAGAAAATGTAAAAAAACCACAGTGAGCAAATACAAATTAGCAGGGCATTGTAGTTGCACATGTAGTTTAAAGCTAATTCTTATATTGGTATTTCACATTATTATATTCTTTGTGATCCTTGGGACAGTTGTTGGCTTTGGCCCCTGCTCCATGGATTGTTTATATATTTAAACCCAGCGATTGCTCTGGTCAGTACCCAGGAAGTTAATGAAACATGTCCTAAGAAATTCCATTTGCAAGCATCTGGAGGAGGAAAGGCTGATCACAAGCAGTCAGCATGGATTTACCGACTAGGGACAGAAGTTACACATAAACCGGTTTAAGTGATCAGAACCTGGTCTAAACCTGTGACAGAAGAGAAGCTCAGTGTACATAAACAGGTTTCAAAATGGCTGTAACTGGTTTAGGATAAAACTGGTTGAATGTAGTATCAGACTTAACTGATTTAGGTCAAACTGGTTAAACCCTTCCTGATTCAAGTTAAATTACAGTCCTCCCATATGCCAGAATGCTCTGAAGCCCTGGACTGGGTTGTGCTGTCTGCTACAGAGAACAGAGCTGGCCCCACTCTTCTGCTCCCTAGCTGGAGCAGTGAGGGCTGTCTGACAAAGGTGGTGGGGGCAAGCCCAGCTGGGGAATCAGCCCAGTTTATAAGGAGGGGACTGCTTCCCCCCAGGTAAACCTCAGCTAGAGTCAGGGAAAGGGGTTAAACATCTCTTCCCCTGCTCAAACTTACTGCTGGCTGCAACTATGGACTACAAAACCCAGAGGCATCTGGCAAAAGGAAAAGGAAGTGATGAGCAACCCTGCCCAGTCCTGCTGCTGTAAGTATGGACTGCAAATCCCAGAGACCTCAGGGGCATCAGGAAAAGGAAGTAAACACACAGCTAGAGAGCCATGCTTTAGCACCCCTGGCTTCTGAGACAATTTTCTTCTTTGACAAGGTTG
>JAGPOW010001918.1:10308021-10319056 GCA_030014935.1 Caiman crocodilus | reverse complement strand
GGTGAATGAAAGAAATTAAGTGGGTATAGTATATCTAGACTTCAGCAAGGCTTTTGACAAGGTCCCACATGACCTTCACAAAGGCAAACTGGAGAAATGTGGACTGCTCAAAACTACTATGAAGTGGAGAGGCAAGTAGCTCAATAGCACCAGCAAGGGGAAATTATAAAAAGATCAATGCCAGAATGGAAGGAGTTTTGAGTGGAGTCTCACAGGGATTTGTCCTGGGCCCAGTGCTGTTCAGCATGTTTATTAATGATTTGGATGCTGGCATAGGAAACTTCTTGAGCAAGTTTGCATATGACATAAAACTGGGAGGAACAGTAAACATGTTAACATATGGGAGTGCAATTTAGAAGGATCTCAACAGATTGAAAAGCTGAGCTGAAGCTAACAAATGCAGGGTATCAAACCTCAGAAAGATTAATTAAAAATACAGATACAAAATGGTGGCTACTTGGGTGGATGGCAACACTAGGGAGAAGGATGTAGGAGTCTTGGTAGATCACATTCAATTTGAGTCTGCAGTATGATGCAGCTTCAAAAAAGGCAAATGAAGTTTTGAGATACATCAATAGAAACATTAGGTGTAAAACACAAGAGGTGATTGTACTTTTCTATTTGGAGCTGATTAGGACTCATCAGCTGCATCTCCATGAACATGAGTGTGCAGTTGCCATGGAGAAAAAAAGCAGTGACACAAATAAATGCTCTTTATGTGGGGTCAGCTCAGGGAAAAGTGCTCTGGGTGGTGTGGGGGAGGCTGCCTTACCTGGGATCCTGGAGGCCTCCTGGAAATTTAATGGTGGCAATCCAGGGCTCTGGCCAGCCAAGCTCCAGTTTCAGGTGGTGCATACTAGTGCCACATATGTTGTCCTGCTTTATTTCCACACTTATTTATTTATTTTTTTATACTGGGATTTCCTGGTATCTACATTTGGCTCTGCATTGCAAATATATAGCATGAAGAACCAAATCATGTGCATGGGTTGCCTTTTGTGGCACCTCAAAAACCTATGAGGCCACATACATGCTCATGTGGACACAGCCATCTAGACCATTGTGTGTGGTTTGGGGCTCTATATTCTAAAAGGACATGGAGAAGTTGGAGAGAGTCCAGAGGCAGGTGACAAAAATGATAAAGGGTTTGGAAGGCAAGACATACAAAGAGAGGCTGAAGGATCTAGGCGTTTTCAGGAAAAGGCACTTAGAAGGGAACATCATAGCAATCTTCAAATACTTGAAGGGCTGCAATAAAGCAGAAAGAAAACACCTTTTCTTTACTGTGGCAGAGAGGAGGACACAGACCAATGGCTTACGGTTGCAACAAAGAAGTTTTAAGTTGGATGTTTGAAAAGCAAACTTCTTCAGTGTTAGAACAGTGAAGCAGTGGACTAGACTGCCTAGGGAAGTGGTAGCTCTCCATCACTGGAGCTGTTCAAGAATATGTTTGATAGGAATTTGCCTGGGATGTTCTAAGGCTAGTTATGCCTATGGATCGTAATCATATTTTGGCATGTGCCAGATGCCAAGCAGCTAAGTACTTTCAAGACTGAGGTGTTTCTGGACGTGCTTAGAAGCAGAGCATAAGCCACCTGAAGGACTTTATAGTAAACAACTGAGGTGTACATAAAATATAGATATCAGGTTTAGGCATCAACTAAGCAGACTTTTTTTCAGGAACACATTTTTTGGACTTGCATGGATTATGCCCCACTTCAGTTGCAGGAATCATTTTCCAGATCTTGTCCTCTTTTTCTAACACTGAATCAGCAATGACATAGATGTACCACACGGGGAGATGTACAATGGAGGCCAGAGCTTCTCAGTATAGGGTCTGGAAGGTGGAGGCCTTTAATATATGGAAATAACCCATACGTTTGGGGAACACTTTAATGAATTTCAGCAGAGCTCAGAGAGGCCACAAGCTAGGGGGAAAATTAAATAATATCCTTAACAACACAGGCACTAAGCATGTGTTATCAGCAGGGTTATGATGAATTTTCCATTTACATTCAATTTTCTCACTTGTTCAGAGCTAGGAAATATATTTTTGCCTTCAAGTTCCAAGTGGTACATCAAGGAAGTCTTAGTTCATAGCATAGTTACTGAATATTCTTTTTAATATATTTTAGGGCATGAATGAGCTGTCAAACTGTACTGATGGAATAGTAGATGGCTTCAGAGACCCACTTCTAATTAATTCCTTTTACATGCCAGGTAGGGAATCTTATCTGTAGTTTGCACCCTTAATGTTACACATATGGTTATGAAATTAAAGCCTCTGTCATAGAATCAGAGAACATTTGTAAAAAACAGATCTTCCTTCTAAAGAATTCTGAGACATACATATTGTGTTTTTTTGAAAAGATGGGGCATTGCATAAAAATATTAGAATTATTTTTTTTTCATATAATATGTGTTGTAAGGCTAGTTATAGGCAGAGAAAAACCCTTAACCCTTTAATTAAAATTACTGTTTCGCAGCTATCACTAAATCTTGAGAATGGACACTGATTTAAAAAGTTAGCTAGATTGATAGCAAAAGGTGTCGTGTCAAATCCAGTTCATATGTCTTAAGTCCATGAATTAGTGTGCAAGATGGTTGAACGGATGGAGTATAGTGATGTCATCATTCCACTTGAAGTACCGGTATTATAAAATATCTGTGGATGGCACGGGCATTCTAATATTATAAAAGCCTGAGTCTGTCTGTCTGTCTGTCTCTGTCTGTCTGTAATGCTTTATTCACACTCTGACTGGCTGGTGGAAACAGCCATTCAGAGTGCTTCGAGCATGGGGGAGTGCTGCCATGATTCTGAAGCCGCATCAAGGACTGGACAGAGGGTGGGGGACCCCACTCCTTGGAAGTAGTACCAAGGACTGGACATGCAGTGGGGCAGCCAAGGCCAGTAGCGCTGGCCTCCATTCCCCAACCCCGCTCTCTGCAAGAGGCAGAACAGCAGCAGCATGGGGCATTAGGAGGTAGCACTCCATCCCAGCCCCCTTCTCCTCTCCTCCTATCATTCTTGACTAATATAGATATATATTTCCAATATATCCGGGCACCGGTAATTTTAAGAAAAACAGAAATAAAAATAGTAAAAGACTTAACTGCTTTATTAGCTACCATGTGGCTGGTGACTTGTCATTAAACTTCCTTATTGTCTTTGGAACTAAGGAGAAGATACACGGATCTATTGGCTATAGTCATGGAAAGCCAGCAGTTCTTGTCTTTTGAGATTCTGCTTAGGCACTATGATGTGCATTGTCTGTTGGGATGGGTTTGAGCAAAATGCCTGTACTAATACACTTGTTTTTATTCAAAATCTAGTGTTTTGAAGAACATTTTATCCTGAGGTTATGCAAATGCAAATCTTGAGTAGTTTTATTGGCTTCAGTGGGTGCATCTACATGTGTAATTGATTCAAAGCAATAAATTCTGGAGCAGTTTGAGCCACATTAAGCTACTCCCAAATGAAGTGTCTACACATACACATGGAACAGCAGCAATTTGAGTCGGAGCAGTTTATGCCAGGGCCACTCCTGCCTTGCTGGCAAGGGACATTGGGGTCAGCCCTGGGCAGAGAGACTGACTGGTGCATGAGAGTACTGAAAGTGTGGAGCCAAATGCCTAGGTGGCAGGCAGGAGTCTGGCCTTCTGCTGGCTGGGCTAACCAGATGCAAGTTATACTTGTAGTCAGTGTCTATAAGCACATTTAATCTCAGTTAATTACCCCACCATAAAATAGTACTGTCCTTGACAGTGCTATTTTATGGTGTTGTTAATTAGTTTACCACAGTCTAATAGCATTGCATGTGTAGATGGTGACACTTTACCCTGCAGCTAATTAGTTTATCCACAGTTAAGCACACATGTAGATGCAGCTACTGGAAATTACTCCAGTAGAAATCCACAGGTACGGGTTTCTACTGGAGTAACTGAGGGTAGCACTAGCTAAGCTTTAATTCCACCATGTAATATTATGGTTCCTGTATATCAATATTCAGATTAAGGAAGGGCATTTGAAAGCAATTCTAATTATTCTTCTTTAGAATTCATTAGAAAAAAAATTAAATAGCTCATTTAGCATTTGATTCACAGCCCATTGCAGCAAATGGGAATCTTTTCATTGACTTTAATGGGTTTTGTTTTCAACCTTAAAAAAGGTTGGTTCCATTTTCTACTTTAGGTACTTTGCTAGGTCTTAGTGAATACAGGTTTATTTACCAGGGCAGAGGGTGACCATTAAGTCTACTGTTGCAGATCAAGAATACAACAAGCCATTTATATCAAGAGCCCATAAAAGTTTAATGGGGTTTAAAAGAAACCTTTTCTAATTATATGTCTGGTAGAGAGCTTATCCTGTTCACACCAAAATAAACTTTTTGAGGTTTTTCCAAGCCTGATTTACAGAGTTCTTTGGAAGCCTCTGATGAAAGGCACTCAATAAGTGCAAGCTATTAATATTTTTATTACTGTATTGTTCAGTATATAATGCAGCATGCATACACATTATCTTGAGTGTACGTGGTAAATATTTTGGACCATATTGTTCCTATTACTGCATGAATATGCAAGGAAAAAATGCCATGAATCATGCTGCTTTTCCCAGTCTTATCATGTAATGCTTCTCTTCCCTATCTAGATCCAAGCAATCCATTTTGATGCCCCCAAATACCTGTGAAGTCTACTTCCCAATGTAGTAGATAATTCTACCGCTGGTTGCACTGCAGCAGACCCACCTTTTGCCTCAATGACTAATCATTTTATTTAGGTCCTCATTTTTAACTTGCTGTAACCTTTTGCATATACAGTTAAACATGTTCATATATTATATATCACCTAACCTCCAGTTATCTTTCCTGCTTGGCGCAGGGGGCTGCACCCAACGATTTTCTGAGGTCCCTTCCGGCCTTACAATCTATGAATATATGTATCTTTATAGGGCTAGAACCTACAAAGTAAAATCTGATGTTTTCCGTATAGATGTATTTTTCCTATATCATGTCTTCTCAGCAGTGAATAGTTACAGTAAAACAGTCCAGCTTTAAGAGAGGTATTTCATTGAAGAGGGTTTTTAAAGTTATAACTGCATCTATTGTACATGCCTCTGTATTTTTCATAACAATGTGCTTCATAATGTTATAGGGTAACATGCATCGTTATCATCCATTCAAGCTATCTAGTTCACAATTGGTGGGCCATTGACGAAAACTTTACTGATAGAATTAGTTTGAAAAATCTGTTTTTGGTGTGCAAAGTAATTAAATCACACTCAAGTTTTTATCCTTCAGAAAGGGGGAAAAAAACTCTGTTCAAGTACAGTGGTTCCACTTAGGGAATTCTGCTTCTACAGATATTTCTGATTCTAGCAGCATTGCTTATTTTAAATAACATACCCATGAAACCTAGATTAATTTACATGATCACTCTAGAGCACATCCCCCTCATAATGAGTAAGTAACATCTGTGAAAACTTTTAAAAGTTTTAAGTTTTACTGACTAGTGTTATTGTTTAAATAGAGCTAGACATCTCATTATTCAGATGGAGTCGCTCTTGAGTTGATGCTGAAAATATTTATAAACTTAATTCTGCAGACCAAGGCACACTGTGTTAAGAATCTTTAAATTAAGACAAGATTAAGGTTAGGAGGCACTTAGTGATATGACTGCTTAGAGTCAAGTCTATGACTTTACCACAAATCTAGAGGTAAATCACATTTCCAATGACATACGGCATGAACTTCAATACCTTATAGTAAAGAAACAGCTCAAATCCAATTGTTATGAACTCATCAGCCTATAAGGAAATCACTGTGTGTTGACCCCTGTATACTACAAGTGGAAATGAATTAGAAAATACAAAGCTATTTCACTTGACATTCCTTTTATCATTTGACAATGTATCATATAATAAAAAGGAGAAAATATAATTACAATCAACATTTTGCAGCATGGGCAGCAGATATTTGAAGAATCATATGAAGTGTGAAAAATTGGGTATGCAGTTCTTGACCTGTAGTCTCTAGCCAATGACCTTTCAGACCCTTTAACAAAACTTAATCATGAACTTTCCCTCAGATTTTAGACCCTACCTTGAAATTTTAAATCTCCGTTGGTAAAATGAAATACCTGCTTTGTTTTGTGCATTGAATAGAATGAAAAGATTCATTTTTTTAATGGAAATGTAACAATTTATGGACAAAACTTGTGTTAATTCTCCTGCTAGGGTCTTCTTAAAAAGAATGGTACATAAAGAAGATATGGCTATTTATAATTTTGTCTGTTTTACAATGAGTGATGGAAAAAGGTTTAGGGCTAGATACTCAAAAAAGGATTGTAGGTATCAAGCTATTTCCCCTATGTCCAAAATTTAGATCCTCGAAAACCCTTTTCAAGTTCTACCGAATCCCAGTGGCATCAGTTTCTGCAGTGAAGTGTCCTAAGAACGTGCGTTTATGTTTCTGTGTATAAACAGAGATCTCCTAAGTTTTGGCAATGCTCAGCAAAAGGTACCTATGTGAGATCCATCAGGATTCACAAGCTTGGTTCCACCTGTCTTGTTGCAACGTGGTAGAAAGTAAGGAAGACTAACTGATTAGAGAGACTAACTGATTTAGAGAGGCACATGCTTTTTCAGACAACAACCGGCTTCACAGATGCAATTCTGAACCAGTTAATCACTAACAAATCATCTTGCCTTATGTTCCATCTAACTTCAGGCCCACATGTCTAAGCATCTCTGCTGTCTATCAGATGTATTTTTAGAGTATGCCTACTGAATTGAGCTTTGCACAAAAGGTGGTGGT
Source organism: Caiman crocodilus (assembly GCA_030014935.1). NCBI lineage: Eukaryota > Metazoa > Chordata > Crocodylia > Alligatoridae > Caiman > Caiman crocodilus. The sequence continues at coordinate 10,312,244 of JAGPOW010001918.1, read as the reverse complement.
ACAGCTTATTTTTTATCCCAATTACTCAGTACTTACAAAAGTCAGCTGGTATAAGAAACCAGAGTTTAAAGGTCTCTTCGGTCTGAAAGGACTCCACGATAATACCTTAACACTAGGGTAGAGGGCATTTGCAATGAGGTTCTACCAGTCTTTCTGGTTACCGTTCTTCATTTTTATATGGAATAATTAAATATTCTTTTGGCAACAAATGGAGACAGAATGCGCATATCTCTCAACCCTACTATTTAGGATGTTCATCTGGGTTATATGCCGAGTTTACTTGAATACATTGCATTTTTGGAGTAGGGAATTGGACCCAGGCTGTGTCCTTCCAGGTGAATTGTGCTTACCTCTTGCTCTGACTTTTTGTATCAATGCATATTTAATTAGTCTGTGCAAAGTGGAACAACTTCACCAGACTCACTGAGAAGATTCAACCCTGGAATACATCATAGTTTGCTTTTGGGTGTGTTTACTAGGCAAGAGAAGGATATTACCTAGATTACAGGTAACTTTGCAGGTTGTTTATTAATAAGAGGCAGAAACAGTTATATAACCCAGCCTTTTATTTTCTTATACTTCAAAACAAACATTCATCACAGAGTTAATCTGGCTACCCATGACAGCACAACAGAATTTCACCTATACCAGTTGGGGTACTCAAGAGGAGGGGGACAAGAAAGAAATGCATATTGGCAGCAGGTCTTTTTGAATGTACTAAGTTTTCCAAATTTCTCTGCAGCTTATACCCCATAATTATAGATGGCTGGTTTTAGTATTTTAATAAATGACCTCTGATTGATTGATTTTGTTTGCATTACTGAAACTTTGGGGACTGGACTGAATCAGATTTATTGTAGACTGGGAAGGTGTCAATTAGTAAAGTAAAAGGGAGGGTTTCTTAATCTCCTTTCCTTTTCCATGGTTGAATGATGTTCAACACTATCCTGTTTCTTCTTTACCTTAGTTTATGGTCTTCTCTGACAAAGCAGTTTTCTTTTCATTAATTATTTAAGCACCTTCACAAAAGTATATCTTATAGCAAAATAGTATCTAATACATTTGGTTACATTAATCACTACTACTACTATGTTAATATAAAGTTGTAATATACTATATTTGGGTTATTTAAAGTATGGTCTTCACGTCAGGCCTTGTGCTTTGTTTAATTGTATCTCATTACTAGCTTAGTTGTATGTTGATGGACTCGTTTACTTTGGAAACAGGAAACAATTAATGCTTGAGTTAGTGCTCTTAATTCTCAGTGAAAGGAAGCAATTAAGTGCCTGAAAGGGTACAAGATCCCCAGCTTAGCCTACTCCATGGTCAATATGTTGGTTGTTTTGGCTATTGAATACTTTCCTGCATGCAATATACAGGGTGCCTAGTTGCCTAACTTGGGGCCTTGAATACAGTCAACAGGCAAGGTGCATAAGTCTTTTTGTTGATGTAGCCCCAAACTAATAAATAAAACAAAGATAAAATGCTTAAAGGTAGGATGTGATCATCCAGGGGAAATATTACCCTATGGCAATGAAATTAATAGCTATGGGTATGAGAACGAGGGGGGAAAAACAGGAGAATTCCTGTGTTACGTAGTTGTCTGCAGAATGAATACTTAGAAAATCACTCCTTAAATATTCAGATGCTAGTAATCTCAGTGTGCTGGCTGATACGGGAAAGCTTCTAACCTGGGTTTTGAAAATAGAGAGAGTTTCTAGAGTAATAAACCCCCCCTTGAAAAGGGAATGAAAAACTCATATCACTTGGACACCAGGTGCTTGAACCAAAAAAAGAAAACCCTTGCTTCTCACATAAAGAAGGCAAAGTGTGTTTGCTAAATCATTGCGAGGTGATATCAAGGGCGCCTACTTTTCTCAAATGCAGCAGTACAGATATAATCTAAAAATCTTCTTTCTGAGGCAGATAGAACTTGAAGCAAACAGACACCAGGACAACTCTAGAAACTGCTTTGTTGTAATGACTTAAGATGAGGCTTTGATTTGTTAGAAACCTAACACCAAGTCTTCATGAGCAGGTAAATTTTGTCTGTATAACATCAGATAAATGTTGTGGGAAAATAGGAAATACTAGGACATACAGCCAACTTACACTTCTTATCCATACTTCTTCCAAAATGGCTATGTAAAAGAAAAAAAGAAACAAAGAAAAAGAGACAAACTAGAAAGGGTTGGTTTTCATTTCCCCAGCTTTTTGGCATATATGATGGAGTTAGTCTCTTGAAATATCCTATGTAAATTAAATTATTAATTTTAACTTCATATTTTAAATGATTATGTAGGTTAGGGATAAAAGTTGCACATAAACTGGTTTAAGTGATCAGAAACTGGCTTAAACCTGTAACAAAACATAAGTTCAGTGCAAATAAACCAGTTTCATAATGTCTGAAGCTGCTTTACGATGAACCTGGTTGAATGTAGTGTCAACTTAACTGATTTGGGTCCAACCAGTTTATGGGACTTCTGTCCCAGACCCCTTCCTGGTTTAAGTTAAATCAGAGTGCCCCAGCAGCTTGGATGCTTTACCGCCCTGGGCTGGGCTGGTTGCTCCAGAGAGGCTCTGTCCCTCTCCTCCCTAGCTGGAGCAGTGAAGTATGGATGAGAAATAGATGGAGACTAAAAGCACAGCAACACCTGCCTGTTTTCCCCCTGCCCCTCCCCATTCCCTCCTCACCTCGACTCACTATTCAAGCAGGGATCCCCCCATTGCCTGCTCTTCTCTCTCCCACAACATGAACCCTAGCTGGCATGTGGTCATGAACATGTCATTGCCATGCTAGCTAATGATGAGGGTGTGTGTGTGTGTGTGTGTGTGTGTGTGTGTGTGTGTGTCTCCAGTGTCACTGGGACAGACAGAATAGTGTTTGTTTAGGGCTTTTTGGAGCTAATCAACAGGTCAGCTGATAATGTTCCTGTTCCTTCCTTATAAAAAAAAAGCTGTTTAAAAAGAGCTTGAACTAATGAGAGAGTCTTTTGTTTTCTTGATGGCCTGATAAACTTTGTGTTATCAGCCCTCTGCTGGCTCCCTTACCTGTCCAGTTTGCTGCAGACAGTATGAAGAAGCAGAGGCTGCCTCAGAGTGCAAGCTGGCCACCAGGGTCTGGCAACACTCCTGCTCCTTGAGCAGTGAGCCAAAAAAGCCTGGTGAGGACTGCTTCCCCCTTCCCCTCCAGGCACACCCTGGATCAGGACAATGTAGACCAGGGTTGGGGTTTAAACCCCTCCCTAATCAGACCATTCTGCCAGGCCCTGGCTAATGTCCCCCACAGCACAGCACTATAGAAGGGAAGACAGGCTGCTGTAGCATCCCCTGGCTTCTAGCCTGAGCCACTGCAGATATGTGTCTGCATCTCTTGATTTTAAAAGTAAATGTCTATCTGCTTCCAAATAGGTTCAAGGTCTGCAGGTTAGACTAACCTGCAAAGATTGAATCAACTCAGGCTCAAGATTTTGAATGTTGGTGCCTACCCATAAAGTTCTAGTAGTCTACAGTATGTCAATCTAATTACTGCTTGAATGCTACTGAAAAGAGTAGATTCAAGTAGAATTGGGTACTTTCTGGAGCAATGGATAATCATTAACTTCAAAGGTTTAGTCATCCTAAACTGGATCCCTATCCAAACCCTTTGGAAAACAATGGATAGATTCCTAGTGACTTCATAGTACTTTGTATCATAATCCTAATTTGCTTGTTCCCACTGTGTCATGTCTGCATTTGGTTGTCTAGAGAGGCATTAGCTATTTCACAGGTTAGCCAGTGGAGAAGATCTAAGCTATCACTTTATTATTTTTATATCCCATAGCGAGGCGACTTTATTTTTCATCTTGTTTAAGTTTTATAAAAGAACTCATTTCTGTGTTATTGAAATTTGTTTTTAAAATGCCTTAAAAAATAAATGCCCACATGTATCTTAATGCACATTAATGAGATTTAGGCTTGCATCGACACATGCATGTGTTAAAGTTCATTAACGCCATATGTGCGGACTGACGTGGGACTAAAGTTAGTACCAAGTCAGCTCATACACAGCGTTAATGTACCTTATTGTGTCTACACATTTATTAATATGCTTTAGCTGTTCACACCTAAATTTGACACCTGCTTCTGTTATGCTTCAGCCCAAGTCTGAATTCGTTGCCCGGCATGCATGAGCGCCAATATATGAATGCCAGTTGGAAGTTTGAAAGAAAAAAAGCTTTTAT
>JAGPOW010001918.1:10263527-10307921 GCA_030014935.1 Caiman crocodilus | reverse complement strand
CAACCTTCCAGTCTCCCTGTGTATTCTGTCTTGGGAGGATGGCTCGAGGCCATTTATTAGGCCTTCAAAGAAATGGCTCGGGGTTATTCACAACACTTCTGTAGGTGTCAAATTTAGGCATGAAGTTTCTTAAAAATCACCATTTTGAAAGCTCATTAAGGGCATGCACGTGTAGATGCACACCTTTAATGCACCTTAGATTGGGCTAAAGTGCCTTAAATCAGCACTTGTAGACATGCCCTATGAGTATTAAGTCTTTGACCATATCTTGATAATCCATATCTAACTCTGTCTAGCAGGAATTAGCAGTCTTTTCCGAGATTCTTTCCTCTTGTGATGCACAATAGGGATATTCTCCTTTCAGTAACCTCTTGTACTTCACTTTTCAGACTAGATCTTCCCTGTTTCTGATTACTGTTGCAGACAATTTGTGCCTTCCTGTCAAGGTAGTAGAATCTTCATGAAATGAGCTGCCAAGCTAATGTTGAGCTTCTGTTTCAAAGGCAACTCAATAACTTTAAATACACAGAAAATTATATTTCCTTTATCGTGCCGTGGACTATTGGAATTTTATTATCAATGGTGTGTATGTGACAAATTGGTATACAGTCTGCATTGAATTCTGACCTTAACTTGACATTGTAACCACTGTTTTGAAGAATGTAGCTTGCATTTTGAGTATGTAACTGAAGCTGTTTAAAGATGTCTGGAGCAGATTAATGGTAGCCTATTGTAATCCTTGATATTTCTTTGAAGAAGGAACACAAAACTTATCAACTGACTTTTTTCCTAACAAAGACCATTATCTTAAGAGCCATGGTTTTACCGAGTGATTACTATATATTTGCTAGGGAAGACAAGAGCAGTGACATGTGCCCTTGAACTTGGAGTGGAAGATGGTGAGTTTGTGACAGCCCTTAGTTTCCTGCACGAGGTCATTCTGTAATATTAACCCATCCCCTGAGAAAGCTCTATCTTTCACCTGTATGACAGTCCTTTTCAGCTGGCAGTTTGTATAGCAGACATCAGCTGCCCCTGCCAAACTACCACAGCATGTGCACATCCATTTGCTATTGTTGCTGTAAGATAGTACAACAACTAGCAGACACTTGGGAATGTTTTTTACCTGCCTTTGCTTGCTGCTAGGCCTTACTCTACTTAACAGAGCTGGTGTAACTCTACTTGCAGATAGTACAATTTTGCTGCCACAAAGGAGTTTTGAGTGTGTCTGTACTAACAGTTTTGCAGACAGGACTAGGCTTTATTGCGGGGACTTTTGATGTGTCGAAGAAGTAAAGTTGTCAGCAGCCAGGGTGTTCCAGTCAGATATTTAGATGACACTTTCCATTGACTTCAGAGTGTACTGCATCAGATCTTGAGGCATGAAAGATGGTCTGCATCGGACTGTGTTTTGGAAGAAAAAATATATTGCTTGAAAAATAAAGAAATTAAACCAAACCAAACCAAAAACAACCATCCTTCCTGATACAGGAAAACTTCCACTAAAACTTGGGGAAGAAAATTGCAGGTTATCTCTCAGTTCACTTTTGCCTTTACTATTACCTCTTAGCATGAAAATTTAAAAAAATCTTCTCATAGCTGCAGCAAACAGTGAGTGGAAGGATCCAGGCAGCTGGCAAGGGAGCATTCTGGGAACAGTGTTTGTGAGCGGTGTATCTCTACTGAATAGGCACAGACATCACAGTGCTAAAGAGACACATTGATGTTCCTGAAATTACTATTCCACTAATGTAAGGAACTAAATCAGGTCACACTTGGCTGTACTTGTTCTAATGAAACTACCACACACAAGCAATTAATTGGGTTTTTCTTTAGATTCTGGAACTAACAGCTGGATGGCAACATCTGGCAACACAGCAGGAGTGTACTCTGTCTCTGTGAGAAAGTGAGCAATGTTTTACCACTCAGATTGGTGCCGGTACAGAAATTCTTAAATGTCTTCACTCCTCCCACTCCAAAAAGAAATTAACCTTAAAATCCTTTTCTTGCGGGAGCTGCAGTTATTTCTTTCCATTTCCTTATTATGTTCTTTGAGTAGCTGAAGAAGATCTTGAAATGTTAAAAGAATTAGTTTTTTCATATAATGTCAAGTTTCTCTTTCTTAGCTCCAATAGGGTAGGCAGTATTTCAGAAATTACATTTTCTTTCTAATTTAAAAACAAATGCAAGATGTGTTGCACCAAGAGATTTAATAATTTAGAGACTTGGTTTTTATTCAGTTGCAAAAAAATAGTTTTGGGATGGATGTTTTTTATTCAGTTGCAAAAAAATAGTTTTGGGCTGGAGTTTATTCTAATTCAGTGGTTGTCAACCAGGGGTATATGTACCCCTAGGGGTACTTAAAAAGGTTGTAGGAGATACAGGGGACTCCCACTACTGCGCACAACCCAGAGGAGACCCGGGGAGTGTCGAGGGGCACATGAAATGGAGATCTGTGCATGGGGCAGAGGCAGCTACCACTGAGCACTGGGCTTTGCGTGCCACTGCAGCTGCCCCGGGAGTGGTGTGATGCCATGTGTGTCCTGCCACTGGGTGGGCAGGGGACATGGCGCAGCTCGTTGGTGGCAGGCACATGTCTTTGCATTATCCCAGAGCAGCTGCATGCAAAGCCCAGCGTTCAGCAGCAGCTGTCTTCGCCCCACAGACGGATCAGGGGGCAAGTGACCCTCTGGGCCTCTGCTGCGGTGCTTGCAGTGGCAGAAGCCCCCAGTGCCCCTGGACAAACAACCCAGGCTCTGATTGTCTCATGATCTAGCCTGGCCAGGGCCCCACTCACCCCAGCCCATCTGTACTCCACTCCCCACCTCATTGTGGGGGCCTCAATATGAGCCCCTTCCCATGGTTCCTTCCCCTCCCAGACAGATTTATCTGCTTGGCGGTGGGGGGGCATGTGCACATGCATGTGCACACATACTCAGTCCCCCCAAATAATTTTAATATAAAGGTATACATAAGCTGAGACAGAAGAGGTACACTTGTTAAAAGAGATTGAAAACCCCTGTTCTAACTTATCTGAACAGGATCTGCAGCACTCTTATAGGCTCACCGGTGCTACACTGGTTAGCACTACAGACGAAAGGGACTTGGGGGTCATGACTGACCACAAGATGAACATGAGCCTGCAATGCAATGCTGCGGCTAGCAAAGCGAGCAAAACACTGGCTTGCATCCATAGATGCTTCTTGAGCAAATCCCAGGACAACATTTCATTCTCCGGTTGTACTCAGCCTTAGTGAGGCCGCAGCTGGACTACTGCATCCAGGTTTGGGCTCCACAATTCAAAAAGGATGTGGAGAAGCTTGAGAGAGTGCAGAGAAGAGCTATGTGCATGATCAGAGGTCAGGAAAACAGAGCTTATGATGAAAGGCTGAGAGCCATGGGACTCTTCAGCCTGGAAAAGTGCAGGCTTAGGAGTGATCTGGTGGCCACCTATATGTTTATCAGGGGTGCTTATCAGGATCTGGGGGAAATCTGTTCACCAGAGCACCCCAAGGAATAACAAGATCAAATGGTCACAAACTCTGCCGCGACTGATATAAAGGTGTCAGGCTGGACATAAGGAAGAACTTCTTCACTGTCTGAGCCCCCAAGCTTTGGAATAGACTGCTGCCAGAGGCAGTTCAAGCACCCACTTTAAACACCTTCATGACAAATTTGGATGCTTATCCTGCTGGGATCCTATGATCCCTGCTGACTTCCTGCCTCTGGGGCAGGGTTTTGGACTCGATGATCCTCCGGGGTCTCTTCCAGGCTAAAAATCTATGAAACCTATGATCACCCATCCCTCAGTGAAATAGCAATTTTATCCCCACTGTGAGTGCGTCTACATGAGATGCCAATTCCGCAATAGCCTAATTCTACTGCTCAGTATCATGCAGGGCACAAACTGTGCTAATACATTACTGCACAGTAGTATTAAGCTACTGAGCGGTTAGCATCACTAAAAAGCGACGCACCGGTGCTACTGTGCAGTAGTGCCAGTTATTGGACATTGATTTAGAACTTGTTTATACAAGTACTAAACTTAATGCGTAGTAATAGGGCACATTAATGTACGTGTAGACATGCCCTGCGTGTCCTGAGGGAATATAAAAAATGCAAAGATTAAACCCTGCTTAAGAAAATGTTTAGCGTTTTAAGGTCTGGAAGATAAACCAATATCAGACAAATACAAAAGTATTTCAATGGTTTAAGCGTTGCTGATTAGCTATGCGTTAGACGGCTAAGTTAATATTTACATAAATTAGGGAATGAATATTTAAAAGTATACCTATACAAACATCTTATTTTTATTTAATTATTTTTATATGTATGTTTTCACTTTCCAGGTGCTGTTGAAGAAAGCACATATCTGTCTCTTCCTCTCGCTCTCACTGTCTCTCTTTCTCTTTCAATATATATTATTATATATAAGCACACTAGCATAATTGTTACACAGTAAGCAATTTAAGAATGGTATCTATACAGCAAGCCTTTTCCAAAGATGCTGAGCACATCCTGAGAAATGCTATACATTTTTAACTCATCCTGATGCAAGCACCTTTCAGGATGCATTCAGCAGTTTACATCAGGCCTTACTATTTCTATATTTCCTTATTTTTAAAGGACAAGAAACTTGCATTGAACATTTCTCATTCCAAGTTCTGTCACTGTAGCAGCTGAAACTGGATGACTGTTATCTATCCAATTCGTTACCTGACAACAGTCGCTCCAGCCTCCAGAATGTACTGATTTACATTTCTCTTTTCTTGTATTTGACCAGTGCTGTAGTCTATATTTTGAAATGGAATTACTGAATATATGGATGTAAATCGGATGTGACTTGACCGCATATTAGCTGCTCTGCACTAATTCCTCAGGTGAGCTGTCCTACTTGCTACACAGTGGGTACATCTACATGAGCTATACAGTAGACTAATACTACTATGCATTCGTGTGGCAGACAAAATGTGTGCACTGGCACTAATGCACAGTAGAATTAGTCTACTGCACATTAACATCACAAAAAAGCATGCACCGGCACTAATGTGCAGTAGCACTGATTACAACATGTTAAGTTAGTACCTATTATTACAGGTACCTAACTTAATGTGCTGTAATTATGGGTCATTAATGAATGTATAGACATGCCCACTGAGCTATCCACTTGAAGAGGTGGTGAAGAGTAGCGCAGTATACTCTCAATTTATACCAAAGCTTAGGATACATGCAGATATTACATATAGATCAGCTTAACTAGGGTTAGGTCAATCTAAGTGCCCAACTGAACATTTGTGGACTTTAGATTGGGAAAAAATAGCTGGCTTGATCTAACTTAGTTCACCTAAGGAGATGTACTATGTAGACTGAGCTAACCTGTGCCCAATCTAACAACATGTCTATATGTCTGGAGTGCAGCGCTGGGGCTGGAAAAGACCAGCTGCTTGCACCAAGCCCAGAGCTGTGCTTTTCCTACCCACCATCGTTTTAGCTCTCCAACCCCCTGCTCCCAGGCAGACCTGCCAACACCACCCAACCCCACCAATTCCCACTATGACCCACAGACCCACTAGCACGTCCCCACAATCCTGCTCACCCTGCCCCTCCCCTGATTTCGGAATGGCTCCTGGCACTCGTGAACATGTACGCAAGCTACACAGTCATGGATTGGATCCCATAAATGCATGCACATGTTTTTAGTTGCTCACAGTAATGTCTTCGCTGAGGCAAGCTCTTGGTTTTCAGGGAGACCTGCAGCCTAGTTTCAGTTTTATAAGATCATTGTTTTATTCTGAATTTCTTATTACTTTGCTTAACTAATGAACATTGACAGTGGGTTATATTAAGGTCACGAGCCTGTTGCCTTATGTAAATAATATAACTATCTATCTCTATGGAAAAACTCTTCAGGAGAGTCAGTCTTAATATCAAAAACATATTACAACTACTTTTCATACATTGTTGTCAATATTAGCAATGAGCTACGATAATCTGGTGTCTAGTGTAGTATAAAGATACAGCAGTCACCATCTGGTTGCTATTCTATGTCAATGACACTGCTGAAAGGAAGAATTTGAATGTGCTTTCTTTTTCATTTTTGTAGGTAACAAAACTGTATAGGACTTTCTGTTGCTTTGGATAAAAATGTCCAGCTTTATTTGAAAGATTGGGGGTGGAGGGGCGGGGGACTACCTCCAGAAATTTGCATAGAGACTTTCACACATTCCTGAACATCCTCATACTTACAACATGAATATGATTGTGGTCAACAAACTGCTTATGCCATGGTCAAGTTTTTAGGCCCAGCCACAACTCTTGCAATTGGCTCACCTCAAGTTTTCATGCAATGAAGTGGTTTGCACCCAAATCTTCCCCACCCCCCAGCACACACTGTCCAAGTTTTCTGATGACACTAAGATGTGGGATGAGGTGAACACACTTGAAGGGAGAGAGAGACTGCAAATAGATTTAGACAGACTACAAAAGTTGGCAGATGAGAACAGGATGGGGTTCAATGTAGACAATTGCAGGGTGCTGCACCTTGGGAGAAGGAATATACAGCATAAATACAAGCTGGGGAGTTCCCTTCTTGAAAGCACAGGGTCAGAAAGGGATCTTGGAGTCATTACTGACCGCTCAGGTCTGCCTGGGAGCATAGTGTTGGAGAGTTAAAACGGTGGTCATGATTGACTCCAAGATGAACATGAGCTGCCAATGCCAGACCGCAGCCAGCAAGGCCAGCCATACCTTGTCATGCATCCAAAGATGCATCTCAAGCCGGTCCTGAAACGTGACACCCCCCTCTATGTGATTTTGGTCAAGCTGCAGTTGGAGTATTGCATCCAGTACTGGGAGCTGCACTTCAAAAGGGATGTGGCCAGCCTGGAGAGGGTTCAGAGGAGGACCACCCACTTGATGAGAGAGCAGCAGGACAGGTCTTACGAGGAGAGACTGAGGGACCTGAAGCTGTTCAACCTCAGCAAGAGAAGGTTGAGGGGGGACCTGGTGGCTGCCTACAAACTCATCAGGGGAGATCAACAGCAAATAGGTAGAGCCCTTTTCTCCCTACCACCTGAGGTGACAGGAACAGTGGTAATAAGCTGATGGCGAATAGGTTTAGGTTAGAGATCAGAAGGCAATATTTTACAGTTAGGGTAGCCAAAATCTGGAACCAACTTCCCAAGAAAGTGGTCCTCGCTCCTACCTTGGGCAAATTCAAGAGGACGTTGGACAATCACCCGTCCAGAGTCTTGTGAACCCAGCATTCATTCCTGCTGTGGCAGAGGGTCAGGTTAGATTATCTATTCAGGTCCCTCCTGACCCTAGCTACTATGAAACTACTATAAAACTATGTCACGTGTATGTGTTCAGCCACAGTGGGGTCAAAACTTGAGGGGTGGTAGCCCCTGCTAAGGCCACAAAGCCTGCCCAATTTCAAGAAGATAGGTGCAGGGATTTGGGGGGGAACTACACCTCAAGTTGAGGACAAGCAAAACTCATGACATGGGTGACACTGTGTGTGTTAAGGCACAGGAAGGTGACAGCTGCAGAGATGGTGGCCCCTGCTGTGGCCACAAAGCCTGCCAGCTATCAGGGAGATTGGTGCAGGGGGGTTCTGAGACCCTGCACCCCTAGCTACTGACGGACAAAATTTGTGACATGGGTGCTTGTGCAACTGACTGTCTGTCTTGGGTCATTTGATTGTCTGTATTGATTATTTCTTCTCCTTAGTATGTGGTTTTGTAAGTGTTAATTGTTGCTCATTAACTTATTAACACCTACAAAGCCACAGACTAAGGAGAGGAAATAATCAATACAGGCAATCAACTGACCCAAGTTGCACAAGTAATGAGTTTTGCCTGTCAGCAGCTATGGGTGCAGGGTCCCAGAACCCCCCTGCACCGATCTCCTCATCAGCTGTCAGGCTTCATGGGCACAGCAGGGGCTACTAGCCCTGCAGCTTTCACCCTGCTGCACCTTAACACACACAGTGTCATCCATGTCATGAGTTTTGCTTGCTCACAGCTTGAGGTGCAGTTCCCCACAAGCCTTTGTACCTATCTTTTTGAAACTTGGCAGGCTTTGTGGCCTCACCAGGAACCACCACCTCTGCAGTTCTAGTCCCCCCCACCCCCCTTGGTGTAACACATACACGTGACATGAATTTTGCTTTCAAGAATTTGGGGTGCAGTTCTCTCTCTGCTCCTGCACTGATCTTCTTGAAGCACAGTAGGCTTCATACTCTCAGCAGAGACTACCACCCCTGCAAGTTTCATCCAAATAAGAAAAAAACCCAACAAAGTTATAAATATTTCATTGATTCCCCATTATAACACATGGCTGGATCTCTGAACAGCTCTGAAGTTTTTTGGAAATGGTTCAGAAGCTCTGAACCACTTTGGAAAGCCTAACGAATCCAGTGCTTCGATCCAGACATGCTGCTTTGGATGCCAAAGCATCCAAAGCTTCTCCAGATCCAAAGCACAGTCTGAAGCCTCACACAGCCTTAGTCGATAGGTTTTTCATGGCATGTTGCTTTCTGCACACAACAGCTTTCCTTTGCTAGCCGTAAAGAAAGGAGGAAGAGGTTGGCACAAGCCTGAAGAACTGGGGGAGCCCTAACCATAGGCACAAATTGTAAGATTGGCAATGAAGACCTCGATGAAGGGTGTCAAGAGGCTTCTGTGGACTTTGGAGACTGATGTTCTCTTTGGATTTAATGAAGAAGGCTGGGTAGGAATGAGAAATGAGGCAATATGAGAGAGAGAGAGGTGGCTGTAGGTAGTGAGACTGTGACCAGCATCTGTGAATGCAGGTGAGTTCTTTTAAGATATGTTCCCTTGCAGTTAGCCCCTGCAGCTCACCACCATCTATGATGTGTTGAGTTTACTCTTGTGCTTATGATGCTTTCCACGCAGAAAGCCTGAGCCAGTCACCTACTTTATCAACTTTTATGCCAGAGTTACAGTTCAAATGTGTGCCCCTCAGAAATACCTATTCTCTTGGCAACAGTGACTGTGACTGCAGCCGGATACAACATTCCTCTGAGTTTCATCCCTCACTTCATGCAAAAGCAGTATGATCCCCACCCAACCACAGGTCTCTCCGTTTTTATTGTGCGGTCTCGATGATGCATCCTTGCACCATCTCACCACAAATTAATGAGTTTTTGCAGCTTATCCCCATAGAAAGTCACTATGCAGAAGGCAAAACGCTCCATGACATCCTGTTTCAAGCTCTGGAACCAGTATTGGGTTGACTTCAGTAATTGCTGCTTATGCCACATTTTGGCCAATTGTTTTATGAGGTCAAATTGAGCATCTTTGCACATCCAGCCATTCCCCGTGCATCTATGAATAATGTTAGGATATCTAAGGATTGCCTGGAAACTGCATAGTAGAGTCAGCTGTGAGGCTGGATGTGTAAGGTCACATTTGCCGTACTTCTAACTTAATCAGCTGCTTAGGCACCAGCACAGCAGCTCACGGCTGGCCAGCTGCCTGGATTAGAAACTGGCCAGAGACTGTAACAGCGAGTTCCCAGCTATTTTCAATGTGCACTGCAGATAAGAGGACTACTCTATGATTAACTGCAGAGCTGTATACCTACCTTGTCTGTGTATGCTTGTAAGCTAATTCTGGAAGCTAGTAAAAAATAGGGCTAACATAGCTTTGCTACCATGCAGTTATACCCTAATGTCCTCTCTCTTCCTAAGGTCCTGTCTCCCCTGCTCCCTGCCTTCAGGGAGTGCCCACCTTTGGTAGGGCCCCAGCTGTTGGAGACTGACTGAATGTTAAGTGCCTTTGTGTGTGGCACGGGTATGGTACTGCTGTCTATGAAGTGTAGAACTGGTTGCCCAGTTCTGGCATGTCTGGATCGATCTTTCTGAAGGTTTTGGGAGGCTGAAGAGTCAGGAAAGTGTTTTTAAATAGCCCAGGTTGTAAAGTGATAGGTGGAGGCACTGGACAATTGGGGCTGACAAATGGTACACCTGGTGTACCCTCCATGTAGGTTGGCTGTATCTTGATGGTGGTCTTGATGATGGTTGCTATCACGTATCCCTAGCTTTCCTCTGACAGAACAAGGCACTGCTCTGTGCAGCAGGTCTTGCAGGAATAGGGCCAGTCCCAGCCGGAAGGCAACCCTGCTTGAGCAGCTTTGTGAGAGGTTATATAGTACTGCTTCCAGTCTGGTGACTAGTTTGACCAGCCATCTGTGGTGTTCTGGGCTAGGGTTGCTAGTGATTGGTGCTGCAGGCTGTATAGTTTCCCTACCTGTTGCTGCAGAGAGAGTCCTAAAGTTTTCCCACGTGCAATAGAGCTGCAGCCATGTGTTCTTGCTTTGCTTGACAACCAGATGTCTTTGTGGGATCTACACTGGCAGCTCTGGGCATCTTGTGGAATCCGTGCTGGCAGCTTTCTGCTGGTAGTGAGTGAACCACCTACCTTTATGCACTTATATGCTTGATCCAGATGTGCGTGGTTGTTTCCCATGAGCATTTTTCTTCCTCTTAGAATGAGACTCTTACTCTGGGCTATATGTCTCGACTGTTGGAAGCCGTATGTCTGACATCTAGGGGTTGAAATAGGCAAATTCCTTCTGGAATCAGCCCCGTCTTTACTGTAGGCCTGGAAATCGTGTTTTGAAAACAGGCCCCAGCAATTAGCAATCTTGACTTGGAGTGGTTGTGTACTGGTGGGCTGTTTTTATTTGCTGCTTTCAAAGACTGGATTAGTTGGTTAACCCTGATATTTCTTGCTCACCTAATGTTAGGTGAGGGCTGGTATGGCTGTAACCTACTTCATACGGGTAGGAGTAGGAAATCAGAACAGGACCTTGAACCTTTGTCAATTGGATCATGGATTTGGTTTCTCTGGGAATAAGCAAGATGGGCTGCAATGTATCCCAGGCTGTCAAACAGGAACACGGGCCATAAGGAAGCCTGACCTCCTCTCCTCTCTACACTGAAGTGTCCCTAAACCTCATCTAGGGACCTCTATCTCCTTCTTTTCCTATCCATCATATCCATTACCCTGTAGCTTCTACCTCTCTCCTCTGCTTGCCCCCACTTTAAGATCCTACAGTTCAGAAATCAGCACACACATGCGCGCACGCACACACACACTTCCCCATAGAGCACTACCATCTTCTATTTAAGGCCCTAATCTGAGAAAACACCAATTTCCCCAAAAGTTAAGCAAGTGCTTACAAATCTTTCCTGTACTCGGGTCTAAATCTATCAAAGCTATTTGTTTATTCTGTTTATTTGCGTTTTCCTCATATTAATAGATTAATCATGAGAAAATGTAATTCCATGCATCACAGATATAAAATATGACTGTACATTTTATAATCAGTATAAACTGAGCCATTTTCTATTCAAGCAACATTCAGTCAGCTTTCATCTGATTCCTCTGAAATATTTTTCACAATTGAGCTAATCTCCCTCTCAGCTCCTCCTTTTTTTCATTTTTGCTGCCAGCCTTAGCCTCCCTCCCTTTGCCTTTTGCTGCTATCAGTCTTGTAAAAGTCATTCTAAGGGTTCTACCCATTCCATCTCTTGCATCTACCTTCTTTAGAAACCTAAATAATTTTCATGCTACCTGTACGCACTAAAATTTAAAATAGATATCTCTTCTGCCCTCTACTTGTAACAAGAGACATTTTCAAATGAAAATTGAGATATCCCGTCTAGTGGAAATAACCTAATCTCTCTCTCCTTTTCTCTCCCTATATAACATTCAAGCATCAGAGGGGGAAAAAAAAAGTTCTCCTGACTTTGAGAACTTACCCACAGCACAAAGGCTGTTTCCAAGTGCTGTAATTAAAGCTAAACATTTATTGAGGTTACAGTGTCCTGTCTTTTACTTGAATAGAGTTATTCCTTTTCTTGTATTTAACCTTTGATCAGCTACCTACCTTTGAACTTTTGGATGACTATCCTTTCCTTGTTATCCTTGTCCCATTTCTCATGTCAGGCTTGCGTAACTTTTACTTACAATACACAGTAGAATTCCTCATAGGTGAGACAGCCATTCTTTTTTAAATGAGAACATTTACTTGCTTTGCTTGCTGTTTTGTATTAAATATAGCCACTGGTACAAGGCCCTAGAATACAATGATGCACGACACGTACAAAGATGGTCAGCTTGTGAGCTTTGCTCTGCTCTTCTAAACTGCTTATCACTTAAATGAAAAGTCAATTCGAGTGTTTTCTATCCATTCTTCACCATTAAGCTGTAACTAATACTGACAGTTCAATGGAAAATAGATTTAAATTATTAACTAGCTTATATCATTTTCAACTATGGAAACTTTAATTTTAAAAGATGTTTTTGTGGCGTTGAAATATGTGTCCTTAAACTCCTTGATCATGATTGTTTTTTCCACAGCTCAGACACATCTTTTAGGCTCATGTCTTGCATCAGGCTCAAAATGGATATACTCTCTGTAGAGTTCTGACTGAAGTCACGGAGACTTAAGCGTTGCTGAGTTCCTTCCATCATGATTTTTGTCATTACAGACCCATACTAATAGAGCTTAATAAATCTATTTCCTTCCTTTGTTGTCTTCTCTAATGTCAGGTGCTACAAGTTAATTTTAATAACAAAGCATTTAGCACTGAAAAATGTAGATCACATAAATGGACAACAAGCAATTAACCATCTGTGGACCACAGGCAGAGCCATCAAAACATAGTTTCGCCAATTGTTGTTTGCTCAGATATACTAATGAAGAAAACACTGAAGAGAGAACTAATGTCCTGCTGTGAACAGTGTTACAAAACACATCTAATTTTGCCTGTGCTACTTAATTCAGATATAATTAGTAGAGATGGTGGCTTAGCTGAGACACAGATGGTTAGAAGCCAATTTGGTAAAATATATTTAATATTAATGAAAATGTTATTAGGACTAATTTGAGATATTTTGTTGAGTAAATACAAAAGGGTTCATAATTTTTTTAAAGGTTATTAAAGTGGAGTGAAAATGCCAGTGCAATATATAATGTGTCCAATATAAGGGGGGTATGAAATTATTCTTTATGTTACCATGTATAGTTTTCTGTATGCATGAATGTGTTTTATGCAATGCATTACAGATTTAATTACTTTCATATATATTATATACTAGTGTCCCAAAGCTGGCAGTTACAGTGCATTTAAAATGTACACAAGTCTACATTTCTTTTGATTTGTTTTTGTTATATTTTGGATATATCTTAAATTATTAACTGAGGTGAGCCTGTGCCAGGATGTGAAATGGCCTTAGCAATGGGAAGGGTTTCATAATCTGAATGGAAATCTAGAACAAATATTAGACCCTGGTTAGATGCACTGGTATAAAGTCTGTTGCTCAAGAAGTACTCTATTCATTTCATTAAGACTGCTTGACCCTGGTATATCTTATTTGCAGGACAAAGACCCTATTTTATCACTTGTCCCTAAATAGTAGAACCACAACTCTTCTGACAACACCTACATTTAGAGGAGCATGGTAGAAATCCAGATATAGACTAGATGAATTTTGGATCTCGGGTCCATTCTTACTGTTACAAATTTTTGTCTTTCTGCTGATGTATTAAGCTAGATTATAACTTTGATTTAGGTGGTAAGTTAAAGACCATCCCTATAAAGATTATTTGTTTTTCAACCACGTGACAAAACCCATAGTAAAGCTCCTATCTTTGCTGCTGAATATTTTGAAATACCTAAGGTATTTCTAGTAAGAAAGTAACTGAAAAGGGAAGAGGTGTGAACCCTCTCCAACATGTGAATGATTGATGGGAGCTCAATTAATGTTCTATGTGCATTGTTGTTATGACCAGCGTTATGTGTTGTGTGATTTCTCTTTGTGTGAAAGGTAATCCTTCCAGCAAAACACGTTCGTATCCACAGCTCTGTAAAGCCATGTGCCCAAGCTTTTAAAGGAGTGTAGGGGAGGGGGGCTAGAGACCCTGCCAGTCTACCTGGCAACCAGTGATGAGTTTCAAACTGGTTGGCTGGCAGCCATCAACAGCTGGCCTTCATTGGATCAGGTAAATGAGGTCATAAGATCTATATAAATTAAAGACTGCCCAGGAGGAGGGGTGGCTGCCATGATGGAGGCACTGAGAGTAGCTGAACCTAAGCAGCTCTCTCTCTCTCGAAACACATGGACCCCCTACAAACTGGCTCCCTCCAGAGGAAATCTCTATCAGCCTCTGGGTGATACTTGTAAGTAAGCTGCTTGAAATCTAACTAGATATATATCCTGCAGTAACTCAGATGTGTGATCAAAGGCTAGCTACCATGTCACCATTTGCTCTAAGGTATTTCTTTGATATTGCTCTACCTGTACCCTATTCCAAACCTACTCCCTGTAATCAATAAAGTTCTCTTCTGGACCTAGTATGGGAGACTTCATGGGAGAGGGTCTAGATTATGCATGGGAGTCCCCTTGGTCTGGCTGACTAAGGGAGACCACTATTTGTCCTTCAGACTAAGGGAAGCACCCCAAGATCTTGCAGTAGGTCGAGGACCCCCTTCAGGTCTATAAAGTCGGTGTACCTCATGAGACACAGAGCAACTAACAGACCGAGACTCATGAGTGATGGCAGCATTACCCCCAGGCTTATGGGTATGCTCCAGGAAGGAAGTTGACTGGACATGAAGTGTGGTAGGTGGTCGGGTGCAGTGAGGTGGGTCAGAAATCAGAAGTTTGCCTAGAAGAGCCCCGTGGTTCTGGCACTCCCCACCACTTTTGATGCATGTTATACTGGGGGGGAGTGGGGGGGAGTTAAAAGCCAAACAGGAATAACCCTGACAGCGGACTCGCAAATCTTCCCCAAGTGGGGAAGTAACATAACCACTTACTTATTGAGGCATGCCCACTTTTCTTTGCTCTGCTTTGGGCCCCCTTGACTCTTACATTCATGGCTACTCAGTAATCCAGCTGAAACAGGAGAGGTAGAAAGTGAGTATATCTGTCTAACCTATCATATCTGTTAAACCTTCCTAAGAAGTCAGAGATGGTGGTTCAAGTTCTCATATTGTAAAGTGGATGTAGAACTTGCATTTCCCACTTCCTTTTTGAGTATACTAACAATTACTGTTTCTGAGGTGACTTCAAATGTGCGTTGTTAGTTTTTTTTTCCCCCTGTCTTGCATGTAAGCAAGCACTTACTTGATTATTTCAGCAACATAGAAGTTTGTATAGGATGCAGAAACATTTGGTATGCTCATCTATGCACACAGAATAATTCTGACCATGTCCAGAAGCTGAAGTGCTACGAGTTGGTGCCAACAAGACTTTGGTGTTGAGAATTAAGGTACCTTTAGAGCTTTTTGGCTGCTGGTGTAGGATCATTTTGAGTGTTTCTTTAGAACTTCAGTGGCTGAATTTCAGCTAACTTCTATTTAAATATCTAATATCCAATTTAAATCCTGATTTTATTGGAACCAGCCCTTCTCACATATATCCAAGAGTCCAGCATGGGTACTTGTACCAGGTAGCTTCCAAATAAACCAAGGTGGCTGTAGTGGAAAGCTACAGAATCTGGGACTAACTTAAGGACTCTCCCTGCTCCTCCCTTCTCCCACAATGGCTAGTGCTACTTACAAATGACTTTGTTCCCCAGCACCATAAGAGGAGGCCGTTGGAGGCTGAATAATGGACTAAAATGGATGAGTAGCCCTCCATAGCTGGATATAATTAAGAAGACACATAACTATCACACTGTTTCCAGACTAGTTAATTAGGTAATAAAATTGTGGTCTAAGTTAAACCACATTCCTTGCACATGGTCTCTCCACATATACATTAAAAAAATGTAATGTTTGGTCTAAGGATCAAGAAAAATCTTCCTGATTATGGAAAGCCTCCCAGGTCAAATGACGGTAAAAATCCTGGCACCTGGGAAATTCAAAATTAGACTGTGCAAAAGGCTAGAGAATATATGAGGACGAATACTCTTTTATTGACAGGAGATGAGCTACGTGCATGTGTGATTTGTATGATTCTATATGACTGGATCCAAGTGAGCCACATTATTAAGGATGCTCCGCTTTCCTGGTAAAAATCAGAAGTTGCAGAATAAATAAAACATCAGAACAAACAAACAATGGTATGTTACCTGCTTTGATTGACACTTCCTCTTTCCAAGGTGTATGTTCCTTTTTGCTCTTTTCTCCCTGAGGGCCAGGAAAACACCCCTGTGGTGATGCACAGGGGATAAAAAAGAAAACTATGTTCTTTTCAGTCTCAACAACCTTTTTACTCCATCTAAAGTATGTTTGGCCTATTCAGAAACAGGGGATTGACTAGTGTTATGACAAGGGGAACGCATATGAATAGATTTCTTTGCTCACATATTGGCAGATACAATAGCTGGAATAATAAAATCAATGTGCTTCTAACCATGTGCTATACCTGTGCTATATATTTATATCTTTACAGGTGTAAAAACATATATTGTGTGTGTGTGTGTGTGTATATGGCAACTCTTTCTGAAATGTTTGCATGGTGTGATGAAGTGCTTTGAAGTCTATAACTTGCTAGCAAATGCTTAATATCAGTTAAACTGATACATAGCTATATTTTACTCTCTAGCCATAAGGAAAAGCTTACATGGCTGTGTCCAGATGAGAGCAGATGTTTGTTTCCCTGAGGCCAAGTAGCAATATACTTTCCCCAGGGACAAGTAGCAATATACCTTTTCCTGCTGCTACTTGTCCCTGGGGAACACCTGTGCCATGCATGCTCTGTCATGCAGCAGGTTACTCTGGGTAGGGTAGGGAACATTGGGGAGGCAGCAACTGTGCTGGCTACAGCAATCTTACCTGGCGTTCTGGGGGCCTTCGGGAGCTGCAGCCATGGTGTTCCTGCAGCTGGGACCCTGGCCAGCAGTTGGAGTGTGGCTGTAGCTGGCCAGGCTCTGGTTTTAGGTGGTTTGTACTTCTGCCACATGCAAAGCCTTGCTTTCTTTTGACATAATTTTTTTTTGACCCTGGGATCTCTTGGGATCTCAACCTTCCCCCTGCAATGCATGGTAGCAGTGCAGGGAATGCCTGTATGTGTTGCATGTGGCGCCACAGACAGGTCTGTGGTGCCACATACCACACATCTGCGCTCATCTGAATATGGCCTATATGTGAATGTGGTTCTCATTGTTCTCTTGGACTTGTATGCAACACCACACAATTGTGTCATACCAAATTATATACATATAAAAACCACTCACACACACACAATATAGGATTTCCGCTATAGCTGGAGAGCTACTTGTACGTATTTATAAGTTTAAATGATGTTAAGCATTTCCTAGCAAATTATGGACTAGAAAGCACTTTATCAAACCATTCAAACACTTCAGTAATTGTTGTCGCTTAACATAAACCTTCAAAGCAAGATCTTATAGTTGAGCTTACTAAACGTTAAAAACAAAATTAATACTTAATTAAAACAACCAACAATTCACATGTCGTTATTAAAGTTGATGTGGTCTACTATGAAATATTCTTGTGTACAATATGAGCTATCAGGTATATAGTGTTCCAAAATTACTAATGCCTTCCCTCTCAACTGTTTTAGTAAATCTCAATAGCCTGGGCTTCTTGTGTTTGTTTGTTTATCTGCTTTTTATTCTTAGATAGGTAATAGCATTTACCCTATTAACAAAAGCATCACAATTAATTTAGTATAGAGACATTTCTCTGGTTTTTTTTGAGCACGTATTTATTCTTAATCCATGGGTTGCTGAATGGTTATCAGTTCCATTTTCCTCAAATAGTTTCAAACTAAGTAGTGTACCAATCTAAATGATTTATAATTAACATGCCACTTGCAGGGTTGGCATACTTACAAAGGTTCTTTTTTTTTTTCCCTTTGAAGCAGTTTTTTTCATCACAATTGCCATGGAAGTTCACTCATTACCTCATTCCCTAAATACAACAAAGCCATTTCTTGCTTCATATATACATAAAATAGATTCTTCATGCAGCCACCCACTTTGGGCCTGATTTTTGTATGATATAATGGCATAGTGTTGTACAGAAGTGCAAGGTAACACTAAGAGACTTGTCTTACAGTAGTGACAAGTGGCGTATCTACAGTACCTCCCTAAAGAGCCAAGAAATATTGCAAAGAAACATGCTCTTCTCACTTGGTCCTACTCCATCTGCCCAACCCCAACAAGTAGTGTAGATGACTTAGAAGGGTCATGAGAAGACTCTAGTAGAAGAGCCTGAGAAACTGTTGGTAGTATATGCTCCAGACCCCTCTAGGTTATCCACTGAGCTTTGGATACATGCAGAGAGAAACACATTTATTAACACCATTCCTGGGCTCAGAAGTGACATAATGTAAAGCATGGCCAAAGATCCTGGCTGGGACATTATCCCTATTAAAATCAATGTGAGTTTTGTATAAATTTCAGCGTGGCTAATTGTTCATCCATTCCTCATAGTACTAGGAGTACTAACCCTATGTTCATCTCACTGGAGAAACTCCATTCATTTGTTAAGTACAGCCCATTCCTTTTTATCCTGTATATTTGAGTGCAAGAACAGCTTTTTGATTCCTTATAAAACTAATTCACTCCTTGTATGTTGCTATGTGAATGGTGCATTCTCCCAGAATTCTAGCTTCCTTTCAATAAAAACTGCCACAACTCAGAAAGAAGCTGCTCTTGCTGAAATTATTAAGAGTTTGATTATCACTCCAGGGGTTAGTCCATTTTCCTCTTCTGCAGCATAGACAATGTGCTTGAAAAATCAAAAGCTAAGAACTCCTGGTAAGGAAACCAATGGAGTTAGATTTATTTGACATTAACAATGAACATGCTTGCACATCTTCTTGGTTTGCAACTGTTGGTAAATTCCAAATGAGACTGGGAGAATTATAAATAATAAAAAAGATTAGTAGATAAGTGGTAACAATTCAGTTAAATAAAAGTGAAATAAATATCCCTAAATTTCAAACGGATATTTGTTTTCTGAATATCAGTGCAAGTATAGTTGCATGCATGCTCAAGGGGCTAAATGAGGTTTTAGGATGACATTTATGAGAGCAATTTCCAGTCCAAGGCCACCACAACCAATCAGTTGTAGATGTGAACTTAGTAAACATATGCATAAAAGCAGAGGATGATATGTCACTGCATCAGGTGGAAAAGTGTAATGTATTTCAAGGTACAAGCAGGTACTCCTTTCAAGATAGGTACCTGCTTGTCTACCATGGCATTATATCCATTGCTATTTATGACATATACATGGGGTCTAAACTGACTGGGTACGGAGGGCCTTCAGTCTCCATTAGTGGCTGTTGGAACTGTGGAAGCTTGTTGATTGAAAAATGGTTTTCCATGTCCTGCAGGAGTGAGTGGACACATTGATGTGTGTGCTCTGGGTGTCGTACTATGCTCAGTGGAACTGGAAAAAGAAAAATTGTTTTCTTTAAAAACCAAAATAGCAAGTAGGCTTTCATAAACTAAAAGACAAGACAATCATAAATGTAAAAACATCAAATTCATCTATGAAAGCAGTTAATAACAGTGCTGGAAATCACATGAGGACAGGTGGGAGCTACAAACACTTTTGTGTCTATCCTTACATTTGTGCCATTCTGTAAACACAATTTAGAGGCAAGTATTCATAACTGATAGGTTGTAGTCCTCTGGGCCAATACCTTGGGTCTTGTGTTAAGGGAAACATTTGAGAGTGTGTTGCAAATATAAATTAAGTATCCAAACATTGTTCAAATGCTGTAGTTGAATGACATTTCAATAAGAAAAAGTATCTGCATTTTATAACCCCAAAAGCTACTGGTGTGGGAGGGTGTGAGGAATGTAGATTAGGAGTATGAACATATAGTCTGTTAAAAATAATGGATCAAGCAAAATATTTTAACAACTACATACATAATTATAAACATTATCAGGCCTGACTCAATTTAAAAACAAGGTACATGATAGTTATGTGACTTGAGGAACAATTTTTCTGTACAATTTATATTGCATGAAAAAAGAGAGAGAGATTTCCCCCCTCCTTGCAAAGGAAAAATAGACTGTTCAATACTTTTTATACCAACCATGTGATTGTCTTAGAAACACAATAGGACAAGCATGTTGATAAGCATATCTACAGAATTCTCCTGTATGACACAGCTCTCATTACAATGACAAGGCTGCTGAAACCTGGCAATGTTGTGCTGCAGCTGTAGCTTGGTACAGACAGCCCAGTTGGTAATTGCAGCGCAGTGGACATTGCCTGCATGGTTGAACACTTATTACAGCATCACAGATGCTTTTAACAGATCACCACTGATTGTTGGAATTATCAGTGATCCCATGTAGGTCTACAGAAACAAACGATTAGAACTAGCTGTCTTTCAAACTGAACAATAGCAAATTTGGGAATCCTTGGTCATCTTGAGTCCAATACAGTAAAAAAGATAGATGGTGCTTGTGGTCTTGTAGGAGTCATTTTTGGATATGGAAATATACAAGAACTGCTAAATAATCCATAATTGAGCTACAGAATGAAAGCATCATTTTCAGTACTTTTTATTTGATAATATTCTCCAATCTGTCTATGAATTAAGACAATTAATTATTAGCATAAGTCTGCCACATCCATGAGAGTAAACAATACTCACATAGTTTGACCTTTCTGAATAATCAAGTTCTGATTTTAAAACTTAGTTTTCTGAATAAAGAATTAAAAAAAATATATACATTATTCTAAATTGCCGTGAACCTGTCAAAGTTAATAAATAATAATAATAATAATAATAATAATAAATAACATGGATGCTAACATACAATTCTGGGAATAAAACTAATAGCCACTGAATGTTGCCAATAACTGCATCAGATAAAAATGGTCTTATTTTTCTCAGTATGGAAGTCCTCCAAAAGAACTTCTAGCTTTTGTCATTATTTGAATATAATGCATTTAGCTCAGTAGCGATAAATCCCATAAAAATTACCTTTGCAATTTATTATGATACAGAAGAAGAAAAGTATGTTTCCAGGTAGATACTGTAGAGACTGTTAAACCCACACGTACATCCCAATTTTGTGGATACTAATATAACTTCTTAACTTTGCTACTACTACTGCATTTCTAATGGCACTATTTAACCTAGTGAAGTTATACATATATACACAATTGCTTGATCCAAGTCTTTGAATCAAAATAAAAACAACCTATCTCTCAGACTTTTTCCTTTGCATTTGGACAAGATAACACTTGAAGTCCCTTTTAACCCTGAGAGTTTATGCTTTTGCTCGGAAGGATCAGATATAGTGCCATGGCTCACCTCCATTTGACATTTCTTTTAAAAAATGAAGAACATAGTGAAACTTCTAATCTGTCCTGCATTCAACAGCAAGTATACCAAAAATATATAATTTAGCTAAAAAGATATCAGAAATTTTTTTGGCGTTCCCTATTCTGGTAGTGATCTGTTATCTCAAACAGGTTTTCCTGCACTCAGAAAGAGGATGAATTCATCCAGCAGGAAGAATTAAAACAAAGAATTGTTTCCAAGTGGTCATTGTGCACATCTACATGTGCAATTAGCATGGCTGAATAAATTCCAGCGCAGTTCACACCAGAGTTTATTGCTCCCAGGCACAATGTTTACATATGTACCCAGGGTTGCAGCACATTGAACCAAGGCAGCACAGCCCCAGCTGGAAGCGGGGGCTCAGGAGTCAGCCTGGAGCTGCTTTGCCCTGGCTTAGTATGCTGCAGAGGGGTTGGCTGGGCCATGAATATGCTACAGTGTGGAGCTAGCCAGCAAGCAGCTGGTGCAGGGAGCAGTTTTGTACCCCAGTCAGTCCCATCCACCATCCACATGTGCATTGTGGTAGACTAAATAACTCTACCATAAGACAGGACTTGTTTTGGGCAGTGCTATCCTACAGTGAAGTTAATTATGTTACTCCGGCCTAATAGCGCCATACATGTAGATAGTAACTAATAGATGGTACTTTACTGAGGAGCTAGTTAGTCAACTCCACAGTAAAGCACATGTGTAGGTGTTCCCATTGAGGTTAGCATGTACTCAGGGGTCATGTCTACATGAGATGCTGACTGCACAGTAGCTCGTTACTACAGCACACTAGCGTTGCGTGGCACAAAACATGACATGACGCTACTGCGCAGTAGTAACAAACTACTATGAAGTTAGCATCACCAAGAGGATGCTACTGCACAGTCATTTAATGCTTCTGTATGCAGGTACTAAATGACTGTACAGTAACAGCTACTCAGTCAGCATCTCATGTAGACGTTACCAGGGAAGTAGTTTTTCCATCCACAATTCACATTTTCCCATGGAGTCAGTATCAACTCATAGCAAAACCGGTGGTTAATTTCTCTTGAAGGTAAAACTCAAAATGCAACTTAAAAAATATAATAGAGAAGCAAACAGAAATATTCACAGAATCCCCAACAAAACTATTGATTTTCCTAGTTCTAATGTGTGGCAATATACAGACCTAAAGTGGGTTTTATATATATATAAATAATGTATTCTGTATAAACAATATAACAATTAGTGTGCATATTTATATATAGTCTAGGTACAGACAATCGAAAATCCCAAGGTGGGATGGATCTAAGTTTGCAGTTTTCTGTAAGTGGCATAATTTAGATCCATAGTGAGCAGAATATCCCTTCACCCTCTGGTGGGCAGTTCACATCTTAGACCAGGTTCCACCATTTTTAAACCAGTCTATGTGTACTCCTGTTTTGTTCTGGGTATTATAGATCAGTTTCTGATCACGTATATCATTAAAAGTGTAATGTCTGTACCCAGCCATAATATATATATTTGTGTGTATAGTATATAATGGTAATAAGAGAGATCCTGTGTCATATTGAACCATTAGCCTTATGTGTTGTATGCCTGCCAAAACACTTGAGAGACATTTACTTTTGCATCTTTAGACATGGATTTCTGAAAGTCGTATTTTAGGGAAGAAGAGACTGACTTTAGAAAGGCTATTTCTGCATAGAACATTCCTTGGTGTTGGACTAGTTAGCACATGAAGATGTTAAAATACAAAATCATTTAGATATAGCCTTCATAGATCTTTTGATTCCACCGACAGATTAAAATTATGGAAGAAACTGGCAATACCAAACATCGATATTAAAAAGCTATCTTAGAATTAATCGTTATTTACTATCCAAATATAGCATCTAGGGTGAATTATGGGATTGGCAGTGCCCTGTCAATTGTTTCCAAACTCAGGGATACAGCAAGGCTGTTTACTTGCTTTACTACTTTTTAAATTATTTTTGAAATCTCTCAAACAGGTGTCAACAGGAAATCAATTCCATGCACCATTCACAATGTGTAGGGTGTGCACGTGGGTGCACATGCACCCCCTGAGATTGGCCCCTGGAAGCAGGGGTATCCGAGAAGTGCTGCCATGCCCCCCGCAATGGCAAGAGAAGTGCCATCATGCCCTCCCCCCCCCCCAGCAAGAGAAACACCAGCATGCCATCTCTGTGGCAATAGAAGCACTGGTGTGCCCACCCCCCACTCTGAAGGAAGCTCTGGTGGTGAAACCGGAAGTGATGACAGAAGTGCCGCTGATACTTCTGGTTTCACCACTGGATCAGTGATCAGCTGCTAGGGGACCCCTCTCTTGTTTGGTGGTCTGGTGCTTCCCAGACTCAGGAGGCACAAGTCACCCATGCCATGTGCCCATGATATTAGATGCCTCTATCCCTGTCTTGTTTTATGCAGATGACATTAATAATATCACAATCCCAAATAGGTCTTCATTGGTCACTGGATGGTTTTCAACAGTAGTGCACCTCAAATAGCTTGGAAATCACTACAGTTAAATCCAAAGTATTAGGTTTTGGAACTGGAAGGAGGAAGTGAGTTTGTTTCTTATATGACAAGAAGCTGGAGGTGGTGTCTTCTTTTTAAATATCTTGGAATCTACTTCAGCCAAAACCTGAGCAGGAATAAACACATGGAAAATGTAAACACTAGGGCAGTGCTTCCCAATCTGTGGTATGCGTACAACCAGTGATACGCAGCCAACTTGTCAGTGGTATGCATTAACAGATTCATTATAATTACTGTATATGACAACAATTTGCTGGTGGTACTTAAGGGTGTATCATCTTGAACTGGCATTGTGCAATCTGTCAGAGTTGGGGAACTGCTGCACTAGAGCAAAACAAGCCTTGGGTGGAGTTTTATCTGTTTACAGTAAGCACGGCAGAAGAGCAGCACGAAAGGTTTATAGATCTAAGGTAGAGTCCATTTTATTGAATGAAGCAGAACTCTAGGGCGGTGATCCTACCATCTAAAAGTCAAAAAGATATCTAATTACTTTTTAAGGTGACTTTTATATCTATCTAATTGTACCACTGGGGACGGGGGGGTGATGTGCAAGGGGAGGGTCATTGCACTCTGAAGCCACATTGATAAATGTGAGCAGCTCAGCTCATTTAAGAATCCTAAACTCCTGGATGAAAATTAGATATTTTATCCCTAGCAGATATCCTAAGAAATGCATTCTAGAAGCCTCTCCTTTGCCAAATAAAGACTTGTTTGGATTGTTCAATACCATTTACATTCTCCTGCAGACAAATGGCTTAGGAAATATAATGGGAATTCCTGACCCAATATTTCCCCTGTATTCAAAACAAGACATCAATCTGAGAATGAAAGATGCCAGCATGCAGACAGATATGCTGTCACTGAGACTATCGCAAACTGTCTTCTTTTTTGAGATTAATAAGCACTCCTTTGGCCTAAAAACCAACCTCTCTGTGGTGAAAAACTAAAAACAATGAGAATCCATTATTAGATTGAAATTTGTACTAACGGGATCTGCAGTTGTCACGGGCAGGTGGTGTCAGATCTTATATTCGGACAGAATATGTTCTTGTGGGAAGAATGAGATAGGTTACTTAAACCACTATTTGTCATCCTGTTTTGCTCTGTGAACAAGGGGGGAATGGATCTCTCTATTAATGGGAAATTCTAAACACTGGGCTACTGAATAAAAAACAATTTGGCTTCTCTAACAATTTGGAATCTGTCCAATACTTCCTACGTGTATTTACATTACCTACACATAGAATAAGGGCCAAAATAAAATAGAATTCTCCTTTTGCACTGCTTCATTTGATTTCTTATTATATATCATTGTACGCTATGGGCATGTCTACACATGCTGATTTAAGGTGTTTCAGCCTGATTTAAGGCATATCAGGGATGCATGTCAACAATTTAGGTTATTCATGCCTAAATTTGATACCTGCAAATGCAAGGTACAAATGAAATGCAAAAGAAGGTATCAAATTTAGGCATGAATAGTTAAAGCGCATTAATGCATGTGTAGATGCATTAAGACACATTAACACGGTGTATGGACTCATTTGGGACTAACTTTAGTCCCACTTCAGTCTGCTCACACAGCCTTAATGTGCTTTAACATGTGCAGAAGTAGACACGAGCCTAAATTGCCTTAATGTGCATTAAATGTAGGTGTGCCTAAGTGCCTGTGCAGACACTCCCTATGTTCTGTTTTTATTTTGTGCACACCACTAGAATGGTTAATCTTACTGTATGTTTTTAGCAAAACTTATATATAAGTGACACTTACTAATATAATATTTAATTTAAATATTTTTATTGTTCATTTTATTTATTGGTTTGCCAAGAGCTTTAAATAAATTACAAATATAGATTATATACTATATCTGATATAGTAAATACATTTTCTACTAATTTTAGGAGCTTGTATTCTCATCTTTGTGTAATAAGGAGTCAGCCCACTGAACTCAATGGAATTACACTGACAAAAACTTAATAAGGGGAGTCTCAGACTCCTTATTTCCTTCTTAACTGAACAATATCTTGACTTTGTCTGAGAATTACTGTTTTTTCAGCTGTCTACTCAAGAAGCTTTGCCCTACCATCAGTATTTCCATCACCAGGTTTCATATGCTATACGTATGCTAAGAGACTGAAACTTTTAATATCAGTATTTTCTTGACCATTCCTAATGTCTTTGTGGCTTTTTTTAATTAAGCAACATAACCATCCAAAGTAGCTGGCATATTCTCATATTTATTTACTAGCACAATCATAGGCAGGAATGAATCTTCACCTTGAAAAAAAGAACCGTTTATCAAAAACTCAGGTGAAACCATGATATTTTTAGCTTTCTTTTAGTGAATTGCAGTTAATTTCCCACTAAGTAAAACACTAGTTTTGAAGACTGGTTCCTCCTTTCCTTGATTTGAAATATTTTCTTCTAAAAGAGAGGAAGCTGAACTATCCCATTTACTGCTAACCAATTGTTTTGTTTACTCTGAATGATATCTTCACCAGCTGAAATACATGTGGCACAGAAGAAATATACAATTCCACATGTGTGCACAGACGTAGACACACTCCATCCATGCATGTCTATGGAGTAGAGGAGATAACAGATTTCACCCAAGGGGAAGTGAATGCTATACTTGAGTAACTAGGAAGAGAATACACACACACACACACACACACACACACACACACACACACCGCTCCCCCTATTAATGTGCTGTAGTGAAGTATATTAAGGCGTTAACCCTTTAGGATATGTACAAGCATTACATTTAGATCGACCTAACCAAGATTAGGTCAGTCTAAATACCTGGATGTGCAGGTGTTCACAGAGTTTAAATCAGCCTAAAAATGGCATGCCTACTCAAAAGTTAGTTCACCTTAGGAGGGTAACCAATTCTTAATGGGTTAACCAGGTCTAATGAATACCTGTACATGTTTACAGAATATACCTGAGACTGGGAAAGCCCAGCCACTAGCCCCAGTCCTGGGGCTGTGCTGCTTGTACCGTGCCAACCCTGACTGGACTATTGTTATTCCCACCAACTATCCCACCTCCTCTGACCTGAGCACCCCCCACCATGGACTCACCAAACTTTCCTGCAGACCCACCAGCGCCACTCTGGACCTGGCAAGACTCCCTCCTTCCCCCAAGACTCACTAGCACCCCTCCACAGACCCACCAGCTTCTCCCCACACCCCAAGTTACCTACTTCAGGGTCCCTGTTGCTCCCAGCATCAGTGAACATCTGCACCCACCACTTCCAATTAAGGTTTAAATGGCTTAGTCATCTGCCTAAACCTAAACTGGGTCTCGTGAACGTTGTTCATACCCTTGGAGATTAAATTTCCATTTAATTTAACTTGACACATCGAGAGACTGATGGATTCGGACCACTCTCTATTTGGACTAATATCTGCAGCATTTTACTAACATTTTGTCACCGAGATAAATGGGAACCTATTGTATAATAATAGAAAATACCTTTAGGGAAGTATAGCCCCTTATTCCCTTAATTGTCAGCATCATGCCTCTGGTTGAGTAGGTTATTTTAAGTTTGTATTTGTTCAGCATGGCGCCTCAGAAATCTTATAATGGTGCAAGATTTCTGAAGTAAGTAGCTTTTAGTTGTGCATGATATACGAATGTTATTCGGTTAATTTTTAAGCGCAGTTAAAAATGTTATTACTCTCTCCAGGTAAGATTGTAAAAAAAAAAACAAAACCAAAAAATAACTCTTCTCTTTTGATTTCTGTTATCTAAACAAAGAACTTTGTGTGTAACAAAACCGGAAGATAGGAGGGCAACAACGATTTTTTTTAAATGTCCAAACTATATATTTATTAAAAAATAAACACCATTTACTGTTTTTACCAAAGAATTTCATTTTCCCTGCAGTCTTTTTCAGTGTCAAGTTTAGAAGTTTCCAAAGCCTAACAACATTACTTCAAAAAGCACTCAGTTTAAAATGTACAGTAAATAATGAAAGAATATTTTCAGACACACAAAAAACAACAGCCTTACATAGCTGACATTTTGACAAACGATATACTGAAAAAGATCTGGTAACAGAAATAAAGATGCTGAAAAGAGTGACAGTCTCTCTTCAGCTAATTGACAACTTGGGAAACAAACACATCAAAGGAAATACATTATGATATTACTCTAGTGAATATAGTCTGTCAGAAAAAGCAGCCTGTTTATTAGTTGGGAATAAGCATTCATTTTGATCTCTGGCGCCATACAGGCATACATTTGAGAAGCAAACAGAATATTGCTCTAAGTCCTAGCAGCAAGAAACACTTACAAAAATAATAAGCATTCTCTTGAAAGGCCATTAGACAGCAGATAGGATCTGAAAAATTGCAGTTTAAAAATGTTACTGTGTTGCAGTTTCCTTCTTATTTAACAGCTTTAAAAGACTGCATACATTATGGGCAAGAGAACATAGAAACAGCTGCAACTAGGGCAGGTTGTGAGAATGGTCTATAGACAAGGTCACGGAGGTTACTCTGGTTTTACCTCAGTATATCTGAGAACAGAGTTTGGGAGATCCTGTCATGGTTGTGAAAGTTTCAGCTAGAACAGAAAATGTTGCTTTTTCTCTAAAAACTTAGATAGTCACTGTTTTTTGCTGTTGCTCAAATGGTAATAATGGTTCAACTAGAAGCCCGATGCACAAACAGGGACAGAGTCAGCAAAAGGCCTATATGTGTAACTTTAAAACCACAAGCCATGGCACTGCTAAGAAATTTAAATTTACACTTGTACCTAAATAACTTGAACTAGACCTAAAAAAGGATGCAAGTGCCTGCAGTGGGGCTTAGATAATGAACAGCTGCCTGATTTTTGGAAGCACCTGAATTTCATAGACGTCTCAATCTTTCACTTCCAGCTTCCTCAGGTACCCAGAGTTAGACCTCCCTCCATGCATGCCCAGCGCTCTTCCAGGCTTCCCAAGGCAGAGCAGCTCCATGCCTAGGTCAAAAGCTTTATTTCATGCAAGAATGAGGCCTCCTAGTGACCTAAGTCACTTCAGTCAATTGAGGGGCTTAATCTAAAGCACATGTGCAAGAATAGGCTCCACATAAAATACAGCTGCCACTTGCTTTGTATATAATGCTTATTATAACTTATGCCCAGACTTAATTGTCTCCTAGGCCACATCTATCACCTTTTGGGAGAATGCCCAAACTATTAGGCTACTCTGAAGGGTAGTACTCTCTACTTTCTGTGTTGAAGTGCTGCACTAGGACAAAACCAATGGCGTCCCCCTCCCTTTCCTGCTGTCTTCTCCCACCCCGTGCTAACTCAGCTACAGTTGGAGAGCCCTGAGCTAAGTTTAGCTCCTTAGCTCTCCAACTGTAGGTGATAAACAGCCCCTTATGCAGCAAGCAAGCCCAACACACTATGACTATGACTTCAATAGTTGCTTGAAGACATTCAGAACTTGGTAGGATGTGTGCAACCTTTGAGAACTAAATACATAACCAGTCTCCTGTTTAGGGGAATGATAGCATTTCCTTTTTATCCTCTGCCAGTAGACAAGTACAAAAACAGTACCACGTACATGTAGTAGCTTACATCAGCATTACTTGCTCCTCCTCTTCTCCCGCCCCTGCACAGGCAACAGAAATTAAACATAATTATTCAACACTTTCATGCAAAAGATGCCAAAACACATCCCCTTTTCTGATTGGGTTTGGTTGAATAATGGTAATTCACTGGGGCATCCTAAATCATCTACAGGCAGGCACTTCATCAGCAAAATGAGCACAAACTTTCATTTTTCAATCTGCTATGCCTAATGTAGTTTTTAAACCTCAAACTCCTGGAAACTCTTGGAAATTTTGAATTTTACTAGCAGCTACCAATTCATTTATTTTTAGATTTTTTGTTACAAGACAATCTATTAACTATAAAAGTCCTTCTTTATTTCTGCTTCCAACTCACCATTCCACCTAAAAAAATAGTTAAAGACACAGAGGAACTGGAAAAGATTACACTAAGTGTAATGTCCCCCTGTTTCTTTGAGGAAATGGCATAGATAAAGTATTATTATACACTAGAAAGAGAAAGACTAGAATGTTTAAAAAACAAAAACAAAAAGAAGTGAAGTGCATGGTAGGAGGAGTGATTGTGCGATTGCAAATCAGATCCTATCATAACTTACTACTAGTGCAGGGGTAACCTGATCCCAGGCTCCACCTGCACTGACAAGAAGCAAGTTCCTGCAACTTGGAGCCCTTTCAGCTTTGGGGACTCTGAACTGCTATGAAGGCACTTCACTCGCTCTCCTCCACCACCATGGCTGAGAGACTGCAGAAGCTGTAGTCTTCCAGCTGTGCACTAGCTACACGTGCAAATTAAAGCCGGATAGAAACCAGCTATAAACTTATTACACATCTTCCAGCAATAACTTCATAGTTGGTTGGACCTGTATAAGGCACCATATTTAATTTGTGCATGTAGCTAGTCTAAATTAATTTTGCAATTAACAAGGTAATTGTGTAATAAGTGTAACAGGCAAGGGGGGCCTGAGTCACCTCTGGACTTTAATCTCTTATCATCAATTTGGTGTGAGGACCCACTGCTTTTATCTACCAAGCCATGATCTGAACCTATGGAGACTAAACTATGAGATTCAATCTAAGAAACAGTAAAAAAAAACCTTCAAGGCTTTCTGCTTTAGTTTGTCTGTCTCTGTTCCAGTAAGAGCTTGGTAAAGCCTGTAACAGTACACCCAAAAGATGTGGGCATTTAGAACATGCTGAGGTCTGTGCTAACAGGACTAACATGCTAACAGTACTGGGGCTAGCCAGGTTAAAGTTAGACCAGGTATCTCTACGTGTTACTAAAGTAGCTGCAACAAAGACAAGCCTGGATATTATGTAAAATGTATTATTAATACTAATATTTATATTATAGTATTTCTAACAATGTTGATGATATATACTTGTTTATAACTTTAATTATCTGCTTATATAACAAATACAGATGGTGAAAAATCTTTGTTTCTCTCTCACAAAGATGGTGAAACCCTGGCCTGTCTGAAATCAATAGTAACACTCTAATTGGCTTCAATGGGGCCAATACCTCACCCAGACTCTAATTAAACTACTTTTCCCCTTCTTGGTATCGATTTGGTACTGTACTTCTTGGTACAAGAAAGGGGCAGTAAATTGAAAAAAATCCTAATAATACTACTACTACTACTACATTAAGAAATGTCCTATAGATTAATGCTTAAGTGTGTGACCAGAGAAAAAAAAGAATTGCTATTCATTAGGCATCTGAAGTCACCCATTTCTGGACTTTTTTTTGCTTTACTCATCCCCTCCATACTATGATTTTAAAATTGTTTTACCAGAAATGCATTAAATTAAAAAAATATAAAGGAGGTTTCAAGTGTCTTTCCTCAGTGGATAGCAATCTGCCAGTGATTTGCAGTAAATGCACAGTTTACAATTGGTTATTGACCTATTTACAATTGGTTATTGACTGTTTTTGACAAGAAACAGATAACAATTGAGCTGCTTGTTTGCCATTAATTTCTCCACCACGTTTTCAACAAACATTTTAACCATATTTTTTTCTATTTTTTTACACTGTTCTCAAAGGGGACTGAAACTCAAAAAGAGTTGTTTTGTTATGGAGTAGTGAACACCTTCACTTTGCCTTTAACAATAGTATTCAAAATTCTCTTAAACCATCTGACATCCTAAAAAGAAAAATCCTCTTTTCCATTTATGCTGATGCAAATGAATGATGACAAACTCCCAAAACAAAGCATTGAAGTATAAATTACTGCTGAAAACTAGGAAATATGTTTGATCAAGCAGAGGCTCATGCATGAAAATAATTTTCTGTTTGCCTTTTTCTACAACTATAGTTTCACGACAGGAACTTTTTCATGTAAATACTGGTTTGCTTTCCTGAAGAAATATAGAAATAGCACTATTCAGTGTATAAACAGATTGAAAGGGATTGGGGATGAGTTTTGTCTTTAATTCACTAAAAAGGGTTAATACTTTTTGAAGAGACTAAAAGCCCATAATAGGTCTCTCAGACTTAATGACACAACTGGCCACTTGAAGCAGTTGCCATCCACAGCACAGTGGATGCCATATAGGGGCAGTGGAGAGTTCCAGTTGCCACCTACAGCACAAGTGTGCAGCCATTTATCCCCCCCACCCCCAATTAAGAATTAGGTCTTAATTTGTACCTAAGGATAGATGTCGGTTACTTGACTGTTCATCCATCCCTAAAAGATGTGGGCTTGTGGCAATTATCATAGGCTGGTTGAAATATCCCTCCTTTCGGTGCATTTGTCTCTGGAGTGTGATTTTATTTTCTATTTTGCAGTGTTTTGCAAGACTGTGAAACATAGATAAAAACTTAGCAATAGACATCTGTGTATATAAAAATATGGAGCAGAGGCTATGTTTCAGTTCTGTATAGCTGGAAGTTATATTCACTACACAGTTTCAGCACGGGAACAAAAAAAGTCAACCAGAGCTGGGCAATCAGTGTAGACAATATCAAGTTTAATTCAACTTGAGTCCCTTGACAGGGGGTGATCAGATATACACAAGACTTAGAGTGCAGGAAAAAGCATTTCTCAACAGCCATTTTAGGTCACTATCTACAGATGAGGGAGAGACAGAAAGACTCCATTATTCAAAGGAGAAACTACATGAAGGGCATAAAGGATAGCACAGACCTTCAACAGTGAGGAGGAAATGTAGGCATGTGTTACGTTGTTTTGTCTAGATCCAAACATTTCTTGTGCTGTCTAGTGTAGGGAGTTAACTGGTTTTGGTAATGACGATCTATAGAAGTGAAGCTTCTGAGAAAGGGCATTTAAACAGTTGAGACATTTCTGGAGGCTAGGAGGTGCCAGTATTGGTGCTGTGCCCAAGAACACCTGGACCTTGATGTCTCATCTCCATGAAAAAATAACTTGAGATCTTATTGCCTTAAGAGTGAGTTCAGAAAGCCAGAGGGACAATGCTACAAAGGCACTCAGGAGCTTAAAAAAGTGCAAGCTCAATGTGCACGCACACTCCAGGGGAAGCCCAGGGCGCATGTGCCCCCCAGATCTGGGTGTGGGATGCAGGTGGCTGCTGCTGCAGGCTGGACTCTGCACCCCACTGCTGCCGCCTCAGAGCAGTGTGATGCCATGTGCCTACCGCCCATGGAGCATAGAGTACAGCCCACAGTGCTAGCCTGCCTCTGCCCTGTTCACAGATCTGGGGGGGTGTGCCCCCTGGGCCTGCCCAGGGAGTGCAAAGTGGTGAGAGCCCCCCTGCACACCTGGACAAGCCACCTGGGCTCCACCCTTCCCATGACCTGTCCTGGCTCATGGCCCTCATTCACCCTAGCCCCTGACCCTGCCTCTGCTCCCCTCCCTCCCTCACCATGGGGCCTTGATCTGCCCCCCATGCCACTTCCCCATGACAGACTTACCTGCTGGGGGAGGTGAAGTACGAACAAGCATGTACGCACTTAGCCCCCTCCAAATAATATTTTCTCCTTCCACCTATGCCTCTCAGTCTCCTCTAAACTAAATAAGCCCAGTTCCCTTAGCAGTTCCTCATTTTCATGTCCCACCATTTTTGTTGCCCTCTGCTGGACTCTCCAATTTGCCCACATTCTTTGTATGGGGGGAGAGGAGGGTGCAAAACTGAACACAGGACTCCAGATGTGGCCTGACCAGTGATTAATAGAGGGGAATAATCACTTCAGTTGACCGGCAGCACTCCTATGAATGCATCCCAGTATGCCGTTAGCCTTCTTGCCAAGAAGGGCTCACTGGTAGCTCATATTCATCTTATTGTCCACTGTAACCTCCAGGTCCTTCTCTGCAGAGCTACTGCCCAGCCAGTCAACTCCCAGCCTGTACTGGTGCATGGGGTTGTTCCTCCAATTTGTCTACGTCATTCTAAATCCTAGCCCTACCCTCCAGCATACCTTTCAGGTCATTGATGAAGACTGAACAAAACCAGCCTCAGTACTGACCCCTGGGGCATTCAACTTGATACCAGCTGCCCACTAGATATTGAGCCATTGATTACTACTCTCTAAGCCTGATGCTGCAGCCAGTTTGCTATCCACCTTTGTAGTCCATTCATCAGCCCATTCTTCCCTAGCTTGCCTATGAAAAATCTGTGGAAATCCTTGCTAAAATCAAGGTACACCACATCTACCAGTGTCCCCACATCCACAGAACCAGTCATCTTATCATAGAAGGCAATCAGGTTTGTCAGGCATGAC
Organism: Caiman crocodilus; assembly: GCA_030014935.1. Taxonomy (NCBI): domain Eukaryota; kingdom Metazoa; phylum Chordata; order Crocodylia; family Alligatoridae; genus Caiman; species Caiman crocodilus. The sequence continues at coordinate 10,273,793 of JAGPOW010001918.1, read as the reverse complement.
TTGTCCTTGGCAAATCCATGCTGACTATTCCTATTTTTGTCCTCTAGGTGCTTAGAAATGGATTCCTTGTGGATCTGCTCCATGATTTTTCCAGGGACTGAGGTGAGGTTGCCTGGTCTGTAGGTCCCTCGATCCTCCTTCTTCTCTTTCCTAAATATGGGCACTGTGTTTGCCGTTTTCCAGTCATCTGGGGCTTCTCCTGGTTGCCATGAGTTTTTCACAAATGATGGCCAGCATCTCTGTAGTTTCATCAGCCAACTCCCTCAGCACCCTCAGGTGCATCCCATCTGGCCCCATGGACTTGTACACATCCAACTTTTCTAACTAGGCCTTAGCCTGTTCTTTCACCACTGTTGGCTGTTCACCTTCTCCCCAGACTGTGCTGACAGGTATAGTAGTTTGGGAGCTCAGCTTGGCTGTGAACACTGAGGCAAAAAGGCATTTAACACTTCAGCTTTTTTTCTGCATCTTCTGTCACAAGGTTGCTTCCTCCATTCAGTAAGGGACCTACACTTTCCCTGATCCTCCTCTTGCTGGCATATTTGTAGATACGCTTCTTGTTACTCTTCAGATCCCTTGCTAGCTGCATCTCCAGTTGTGCTTTGGCTTTCCTGACCTCATCCCATGATTTTTGAGCAATGCACTTATATTCTTCCCTAGTTATTTGTCCAAGTTTTCACTTCTTATAAGCTTCCTTTTTGTCATTTAGTTTACTGAAGAGTTCCCTTAAGCCAAGCTGGTCTTCTGCCATACTTGCTAGTCTTCCTGTGCACTGGGATGGTTTGTTCCTGCACTCTTGGTAAGGTTTTTTTGAAGTACAGCCCCGTCTCTCAGACTCCTCTCTCCCTCTGTCTGGCTTCCCAGGAGATCCTGCCCATGAGTTCCCTGAGTGAGTTGAAATCTGCTGTTCTGCAAATTCAGTAGTGCATGAGCAAATGTCTTCCTGGTCAGCTGGGCAGTAGGAGGCAGGAGATTGCTCCCTGACCCCAGGAGCAGTCTGCTGCTGGGGCACAGAGACGATGTCCCCCTGCCCCAGCAGCAGGGAGCTCCCAGCTGGTGTGGTGGAACAGGAGGGGGAAGGGAAGTGGGAGGCAGATCAAGGCCCCTGTGGTGAGGGAGGGGACAGCATGGGGGGATCTTCCTCTCCCAGCTCAAGCCCTGTGGTGGTGGGACCCAGGCTGGGAGACCTTTATCTCCCAGTGCCCTATGTAGTCACAGGGCCAGCACTGGGAGATAAGGATTTCCACCCCCCCGATCCTTAAACATTGCTGGTGGGGGTTAGGGAGCCTGTTCATTGCACAGTGCAGTGCACAGTGCCCCACCCAGCTCCGTGATCATGGAGGTGGGCAGTGAACAGGTTCTCCAGCCCACACCTGGTTATCAGAGAGTGGGAGCTGGGTACTGCCCCACATTGAGGCAGGTGGGTGGAACCTGCCTCTCCCCTTCAGCTCTTTCCAAGTCTCCTGGCCTCACCCAAAGAGATGGGACAAGGAGCTCCCTGTTGCTTGGTTGCTGTAGGGAACTGGTGCAAGACCGGCAGGGTAGGAGAAGACTGATGCCATGAGCAGAAAATCTGCTCCTGAGACCCTGCACATGTAGTTGTCTGCCTGGGAGCATTTACTCATGAGTAGTTTACGTGCATGTAACCTACACACAGATTAAATGCACGTGGAGACACACCCACTATGTCCTTTAAGCTCTCTATAGGAGACAGAGCCAACTGAGCCATTGCACTTTGTTCCTTTGTATACTGCATAGTAGCCCATGTGTAAGCCTGTACAGAACTGGTATGAAGAATCATTTTGGGGCTGATGGGCTAGAAGAGACTTCATTCTCTTAGTTTCCCATGCAGTTATGGAATACCTATATTTTTACTTTGAATTAAGGGTTGACTTTCATTTACTCCAGCTCATTCTCTCCTCCACTTAGAGTCTGTGTCTTTATGTAGTGGAGAGTAATTTTTCCCATAGAGAATATTACACAAAATCTTATTAAATCTCAACAAATCCATGCAATAAGGTTTTATCTGAAGAAAAAAAAAATTGTCACCACAGGGGACTGATTGAACAATTATTTCCTTTAAAAAATAAAACAAAACAAAAAACCCTCAGTTAGAAGACCCGAAATAATGTACTGGAAATTACATAGCAATTACCATTGCAAAGTCCATTCATTCCTGCAGTGTGTACAGATTCCTGCAGGGCAGGACAATGCTTTGCAATGGAGAATCCCTGCAGGACTGGGCTCTGAACTTTTCAGTGATTGTAACTCAGTGCCATTGCACAAAAAATGTAGCAGACCAAGATTCCCTGTGATCTTGTACTGTGGGAACCAAGGCTTTCAGCAGGAGTGCTTGAAAACAGAGGCAGTAGCAGAGGGGTCAGCAGGAATGAACTCCCTGAATATAATTATTTACTGAGAAATAAACAAAGCATTTCCGAACAAAACACAACACAGGAAGGGGCTGGTAAATATATTTCTTAAAAGGAAATTGTCCTATTTAAAGAGTAGTCTACAGCATGGCTGAGTTTGCACCTTGGTACAACTTGACCCCCAGATTCAGTCCCTCCCCATCTATACAAACACCAGTGCTCAAAGCACTTCCACCAATGTTAACAGTGGATGTGTCTACATGAGCTGTTAAATACACAGTAGACTAATACTACTGCATAGTAGCATGTCATGTCAAAAACACCAAGTGTGAATACACTACAGCACGGTAGTATTAGACTACTGCAAGGTAGCAGCATTAAAAAGATGTGTGCTGGTTACTGCTGGTTGATTTAGTACTCAGTTATACAAGGGTTAAATTTAATTCACAGTAACTACAACACTTTAATGAGCGTGCATACATGCCCACTGTTCATGATCCTTTCTATCCTATATATCTCTTGTGGCTAGTACAATGAAGCCGTTTTAGGAAGTAGTCCCAAAACCATTTGTCTCCTTAGTAACCACAAGGTCTGAAGTCGTTGAGGCCCTTATGCTGGTACACTGGAAAGCCTTCCTTCTTTGGATTGCAGTGTCCAGTTAGGGACATGGCCTCCATGGAGCACTTCTGGATCTTTATTCTCACTGTAGCCCAAGTTGGGATGTCCAACCTAATATAAGTTGCCGTTGCCACTCTAAGCTTGGCTGTTGACTAGTGGTTACAGTCCAAGAGAAACAGTCTTGACTTTTGGGAGAAATGAATGAGTTTCAGTTGCCTATAAATCTATAATAAAATGGTTGGAAGTGTGAGGTGAAAAACATGGTATAATGAATGTCATGCACTGCAAATACCTATCATCACTGCAACTGGTGCTTATTTAAAATGATCATTATGGAGAGCCCATATCCTTCAAGCATGTATTTTCTTAATGGGATGATGTACACTTATGAGTTGGACCTAATTGAAAACAGTGCAGAGAGACTAGGGAAGGGAGGCACGTGTTTTCCTATGCCTGAGCCCTGACATTTGTACACCCCATCACAAAGCACTCCACAATATACACACAGACCTGATACAATGCCCAGGAGAACCCCTGTGAAGCTCGATGGAGCCTGACTGGGTTGCTGGGCATGGACGAGCATAGTTCCTCCTGGGTGCTTCATGATGGGGTGTGGAGGCATGGCCCATGCATGCAGGTGCCCAGATGTTGGGGCTTGTACGTGGGCAAACACTTCCCCACTCCCACTGCCGGCACCTGAAAGCTACCTGTGGCTGACAGATGAAATGGAAGGAGTTTGGGAGCATGCTTACCCATGCCTGACAGTCAATCAGGGGTAACCCAGCTGTGCTAGGCAGTCAACAGCAGCCCAGAGAACCTGTGGGGCATGTTGAGAGGCATGTAGGAGCACCCCCAGTCTGCAGCCTTCATATTCCTCCTCCCTTACCCAACCAAAGGGCCAACATGTGTTCTGTTCACTACCAGTCTAAGATGCACTACTTAAAGAAAACCATGTAGCTTACATCACTTCTGTCTCAGACTTTTTGAATGTCTGCACCTGGTCTTAGTTTCTGCTCGTAATCCTGAACCGCCATTTGGCTTGCTGCTATTACTGGCTGTTGAGACCATCCCAGAATGCTCTTTTCTGATAAATAAAAATATTCCTGCCAGTAAAAGGTGCAGTGTTTCTGTGCTTGAGTGCTTTTAGTCTCAGTGTACAGATATATTTGCACTACCCCTGTGGCAAGGCCAAAAAAATAAAATAATAAAATAAAAAAGGTTCTTTTTTGCCTTCCAGAAGGACAGTGGCACATTATTTTAAGGTGATTTCTGTCTAGAGTTTTCTGTATCTGAATGTGGGTTTTGCCCATTGTCAACAAAGTTTTCCTTTCTCATGCACAGCCAGTGTTTTTATCCATCTCTTTCTATGTATATTACTATATGTTCTTCTTGCACTATAGTATCCATCTACCTTCTGGTCACTGGAAGCTGGGTAGGACCCAATATCCTTTTGTTCTATTCTCCAAATATTTTTCCCATATGAAATCATCTCATCATAAACATTTCCCATTGTATTTCATCTTTCCTCTTCATATTACTGTTCAGAACATCTCTTCAGTCTCCTTCAGGATTAATCATAAAACATAATCAGATATTCCTCATTCATAGACATGATAAGTTAATAGTTTTGAACTGTTTTCCATCACTCCAATAAACTAGTTTGAAAGGAAATATTAATGAACTGTTTTATATGATAAAGTGATATTATTCTTACAGTAGAGTATAAAGTTGTGTTTCTGAAGAGCACAACTAAGGAAGTGTACATATGTGAGTGATGAAGAAATATTAGGGCTGTCAGGATGTGCACACAATTTGTCAATCATCCATATGTTGTGTACCTTTCTGCCTATCCTAACTCATTCAAAACTTATTTGAAATAAAAGAAGCTAACTTCAAGTAGTACCTTGTTTTTAAATGCCACCAACATAAGTTCATGAAAGTTTCAAACAGTTTTGTTAGGCACAAATATGGATAAAAACATTTGCTCTAAAAAGAAGACAGGCATGGTGCATACAGAGAGTTCTTGCTTTCTCAATGCTTTGTGCTTTTCTGGCACCTTATCTACTCGTTTTCATCAAGCATACATGATGATGTGGAATGAACACATGTAGTATAATAGAAGCCAAATTTTGTAATATATATGGGTGGTAAGGAGGTGAACACATGTCATACAACAGAAGCCAAACTGTAAAAGGCATGGATGTTTATTCATAGATATATGTAGCCAGAAGGTAGCTCAGAAGGTCATCTAACTCAGTCTACTGATCAAGGGTAAAGTCATCTCAATCTAGCCCATGCTTGAGAGATGTTTCTCTAACCCACATTTTAAAACTTCTGGTGTCAAAGATTCTGCATCCTTTCTAGTTAATCTGTTCCAATGCTTAACCACCCTTATAAATGGAAAGCTCTTCCTAAAAGTTAAATCTTCTTTATTGAAATTTAAGCCCATTTTTCTGGTCCTGTCCCTTGTGGATACAGAGCACCAACAGATCTCTGTCCTATTTACAAAAAAAGCTATCATATTTGAAGACACTTATCAATCACTCTGCAAGTCTTCTCTTTTCTAGACCCAATAATTTCATTATTTCCACATCTAAATGTGAACATTTATCTTCATGTCTACATGTGTACAACCTGAACCCAAATCTATGTTTCTACATGGGTTTCTATGAAAGGACCCAGCCTTAGAGACAATTAAAGCATTGTTTATAATGCCTGAACAAATTTCTGAATTTTTAACAGATAGAACCGTGACTGGTACTGTTAGACAGGATTCATAATAGGAATGCAAAGAAGAGACAGTAAAGACAGTATTATTCACAGATAAGGATGCAGTGTAAATTATAAATGTATTTATTTCTGAAAAATGCAACAATTAAAGTTTTAAGGAAAGAAAACACTAAATGTCATCTTTGCTTTGGTATCTTAAGTAGTATTTCATTTGATATAGTATCTTGAATTTAATGCAGTTAATGGTACATAAACACCAGTTTAATACCATATTAATATAGTAATAAAATAGCCGACATTCAAATCTTTCACCTCTGCTTATCCAGTCAGGCCTTTAAATATGAAGTCAGCCCTGATCATTTGTTGATGAAAAGTCCCTCTCCAAAGTCTGGTATCTTTTGCGATAGGTTTGAAGCCACTCAGATGCAAGCAATAAAAACATCGCATTCTGACTCATTTTGGGGTTGCTGGCATCCAACAGGTCTCAATGCAAACAACCATCAGTTGCCTTTAAGATTCTATACCACTCCCATCTTCACCATACACCCCGTGTCCCTGACGTTGTAATCATCCAGCACCTGTGGAACTACTTTTTGCCCTGCTTGGCAGATGCACCACATCTGATCATACCTGAAGAAAAATCGATTTCAGCTGAGTAACAGTTCAAATTGCTACTTCTGTCATCCAAACCACTTTCTCCATCCTAATGGAATTGCTGTCAGACCCTTCAATAAATTGGAATGAATAAAGCTATCATAACACTTTGAACAAGAAAGGAAAAGATAAACTGTCTTTTAATGCTTGTAGTGAAGAGCTAGGCTGAAATTAAATATTCTTGTAACTTAATGCTAAGTTTTCATTAGCAGCAAGAATGCTTCCTGACATAATTTAATTACACCTATGTAGATGTTATAACACAACAGAAGCACGATGTTTTTGTATGCAGCAATATCATAGTTTATGACATTATCTGAGGTTTGGTGTTTTTTGGGTTTTTTTTATTGTTCCATAGCAGCAAGAGCTGGGACACCAAATTCTCACAATAGGGCAGGCTTGTCCACCTTCTGAATGGCACCATGCATGCTACAGGCCAATGGCCTGCATATCCTCCCGTCCCACTTCTATGCAGTCAACCATACCCCCACACCGTTATGCACACATCACAGATAGCCTGGCCCCCAACTGCACAACAAACCCCATGACACCCTGGCCCCTCCAGCCCCAGATTAACATTCCCCCAACAAGCCAATCCCCCATCCTGCCTGCCTTTACCCCCACCCCAATTTATGTCCTTGCCTTCTGGCACTTGCAAATGCCCATAAAACCAACACCAGTAGCGGCTTAAATATGGGGGGGGTTGGGGGGCTCAGGAGTCCTGGCTATTCCATGGATAGGATGTCAGGTGGAGTTCAAAATAGCCCAGTGCCAGAGAGAGGGTAGAAAAAGCACAGTCCTAGGACTGGGACCAGCAGCTGGGTATTTCCAGCCTTTGGACTCCACTGGAAACTATACAGTCAGAACAGTTAGATTGGTCTAAAAGTGGCCAACTTGGTCTAAGTTAGACTATTTCAGAGGCAGAGTTAACTTAGAACAGGTTGGCCATTTTTAGACACTTTAACTGAACTTCTGTACAGTCCTGAACTTCTGTATAGTTTTCATTTAGATCCACCTAACTAGGGATCTAAATGTAAGGTCTGCACCTGGATGAACCAAGTTAGATCGGGAGGCCATTTTTAACATGATCTAACCTATAGAGAGTCAAAAGGACAGAACTCAGTGAAATTAAAATCTCATTAATTTCATTCTATTCATGTTCAAGGCCTTGACATTAGAAAAACCCTGGCAGTTGTTGCACACAATCTACTGAGATTTATTTCAAATCTCATTCTGGCTTTCAAGTCAAGAAAAATCAGAGAAGAGTAAAAAGGATATTAATAAAACCTACCAAGGCATTTATAAATGCAGCAACCCTTACTTCCATGAATGAGAATTGAGAAAAAAAAAAAACATTTCTAGGAAGAAAATGTCCCTATATATTGTACTATTTTTGCCACAGGCAAAGTTCTTACATATTAGTCAAACTGAGTGTAGTTGAATTGCCTTTTGGAGCTTGGGTTGAGTCCCAGGCTTCAAGTCTTGCTGTTTTGATTGATGGATCTCATCCCCCCAATCAGGAGGCAGCAAGAGGAGTTCAGTCACACCCCTTTCCTGAGGGGAGGGGAAGAGGAGTTCCTCCTTGCCCCGTGGACCTGACTGAAGACTGCAACACTCAGATCCAGAAGACTTCAGGGGTGGACCCCTGGAGCCTATAAAAGGAGCTGCATGCCCAGCATGAGGGGAACACATTCAGGAGAGAGAAGAGAAAAGAACAGGGCTTAGACGAGCTGAGGAGAGCTGCTCAGTAGGGTGAAGCAATAGCCCAGAAGCGCTCCTGAAGACTTCCATCAGTGGGGAATGGCAGACAGCTCCAGCAGCTAGGCTCTCAGTGTCCAGCACAGTACATGGCATCCAGACCTTGGGAACTGCGTAAGGCAGTTCAGGTTTGCAACCTCTGGTGTGCAGCCAGAGACACGGTGCATAGAGTAGGACCTTGGAGCGCTTGGACGGCTCAGGTCCTCAGCTCCTGAAATGAGGCTGGGAGCTCGGTGCAGGAGGTGCTGCACAGAGGGTCCAGGAGCAGAAAAAGCCTGATGCTGCATGAGGCAGCCCAGGCCTCCAACCCATAGTAAAAGGTTGAGTCCATACAGCCGAACAGCGATCAGCTTACTAATCCAGCAGACAGGGCCAATCCAGTGGCCCCAGAAGCCCTGGATAATGGATCCCTGTTCCAGGGGACAGCAAACCCCCCTGCCCCCAAACCCACTGCAGGTGAGAAAGCAGCTTGGCACAGAGAAGGAGGACCACCCTCTAGGCCTGGGAGCCATGAGTTGCAGGAAAAAAAGGATTCCCACAGGGGAGAGGGAGTCCCTCTCCCCCCCCAGTTAGTTGAGGGCTCCTGAAAGGGGAGGTCCCACTGAGAGGGCCCCCCTAAAGTTACCACCTTCTTTGTAGGGCTTGGGAAAAGCCCAAGGGCATTGGGGTTTCCCTTTGTGACTGAACAAGGACAGCTCCGGGTGGCTGCGGAGGCCTTGAGTCAGTCTGCCCCACCAGGTGTGACTCCAGGACTAATGCGTAGGGTCTACCCAAGTGTGCCGTGGATCCCAGGGAGGTGGTGTGAAGGAATGAGGCTCTCGAGATGTGGTAAAGGTAATGAAAAACTTTACTCACAGAATATAGGGTCCAACTTATTTACAAGACGGCGTGCCGCAGGTACAGATGAGAACAATGTGACGGTCAAGATGAAAAAGATTTCAAGTGCGAGTGTTGAGCGGTCGACAGGTAAAGCTACTCACAGCAACTACAACCTGGTATCGGCGTATTGTAGTGCTGAATGAAATCTCTCTAGATCTTCTAGAGACCCAACAGTACTGATAATTTGCGATAGCCTCAGCACTGCGGTATCTGTGTGAGTAGGGGTGAATCCCTCCTCAACACAGAGGCGTAGGTGCCGCAGCCCCTCACCAACCTGAGAGGGCTAAGCACGCCCAAACGCTCCTCACGACTCCTGAGGGGCGTTCTCAAATCGTGTCACTATTCTCTACCAACTCCTGACGACTCCACACCACACACACTAACCAGGCCTTCTTATAACCTTCTCCACCAATCAGGTCACTGTGCAGGTGGACGGTTCTAGAAATCAACTAGTGGCCCTGCCAATCATAGTAATGTGGGTCACTTAGTTAACCCTTAAAATTCTGCCGCGCTATGTCACTGCTCTCCGCCACTGCTGCTCCTTTCACCTTGGTTACGTCACTTAACATATTGTGAACATTGCAGAACAGTATAGTTCAACAACAGTAATAAGCACCGGAATGTAAAACATCATGAAACAGGGACGAGATAGCTAATGATGGCAATTAACGATTGGGAAAGGGGTCACAACTTCAAACTTCTCCATAACACCCTTCAGGATTGAGTTTATCTTTGGGGTTTATCCTTACCCGTCACTTACCTGTATCTGAAGCACTGGTATAAGGTTTTATGTCATTTATCCAGAGGATATTGTTTATGTTACTGATTTAGATATCTTATAAACAAACCAATAAATAAATATACACACATTGTACATATGTTTATATCCATGTTCCTTTCCCTTGTGAAAAGTTAATGTAAATAAATGTGTATATAGTTAAGTCCCCTGACTGTCCTGGCCTGGCTCTATAGGGACGGAGGGAAACCTGCTGGCTAACAATCCCCTTCAATTGGAGAAGGGGAGCATATATCCAAATTACCTGGGCTACATAAGAATTTATTTTTCTTTAGGAAAAGGTTAGATCAAATAATTAAAGAAATGGAATTAGACAGAGGTACACTAAAATTAATAATGCGATTTAAACCAACAAAAGCATGTAAATTCTGCCGTAAAAAATTCCATCCCATATTAAGTACGTGGACTTTTAGCATCATTATATCATAAGTATGGTGTCTTAAACCCTATGTACTACAA
>JAGPOW010001918.1:10235278-10259520 GCA_030014935.1 Caiman crocodilus | reverse complement strand
TTTTTTTTTTTTTAGCAGAGAAAACCAGGATCCCTGATGATCACTTATACCTGGTCAATCAGCAAGTCATCTGGTTAATTCAAACTAGTGACAAGGCTACAATGATTTGTAATTATTTCTCTATTTTGCATTGATTTACATATGTAAAGCACTCAGTTTGCTTTAGGCATTATTCACCATTGAGAAGCAAACAAATTAACAAAACAAAGTAAACAGGTCAGAAGTACAATAAACCAAGGAGTCACTGCCACAATTAAGCTGAAGTTCATACATAATGTTCCACATCTTTTCTCTAACTATACAATTCAACCCCTACTCCCAAAAGAATCTAAAAAAAATCCCCAAACATAAGCACAAGGAAAGCCTGAGAATGAAAGGGTTGGTGTGTCCATTCTCAGATGATCCTATGTTTTTGAGGAGCTCAGAAATGCCTAGTCCAATGATCCTGTTCAGTATGGATAACACTTATGATTGTTAGTCTATTTGGGCAAACAATTCTTTAACATTTATGGGAGTTAGCAATTCAGAGAACTAGAATTACTCAGTATTTCAAATGAACTCCTGAAAAATGTAGGCATTGTTTTAAGACCGATTGATAGCAAACTCATGAATTTACGCCACTCAAAATGCTGTGGTAACTAAATCCTTCTTTCATGCATCACGCAGCACAATGTACACTTCAAACAACCAAGCTTTACCTGCTTCTAAACAGACATTGTTCCATTAAATTTATGTACAGAATGACAAACACATCCGCTTATACCTCAGTAAAGCATAATGTCAGATTTTATCAGGATCATTTTATTGTTTTATGCCATATAATGCAGTTAACTTGATGCAACATGACACAAGGTTGAAGACTCTGATTTTTTTTCACCTCAGATGTTTTCCAAGTGTTGAACTTGAATAATTGCTCTGTTCACAACTTTAAGGAATAAACTCCCTGACTTCACCAATATTCAAGAACCTGCCCTTCTGCGTTAAATACCAACATTAATCTTTAAAAAGTCCATGAAATAATGAGGTGTACAAAGGGGAGGTGCAGAATATTTGTGATTTATGTAGCAGTTACAATTTCAGAAGCTAATTTGACGTATCTCTATGTTTCCCTTCATTTTCTTTGAATTAAATTACAAGACTAGGTAGTAGAAAATAGATGTAGGTAAGATGTAGTACAAGTGAAACTAACTATTCTTTAGTAATCATCTGAGGGGGCTGTCTCACAGTTGTGCACCTAACAACAAAGCCAAATTCCCTTTCTTCATATTACTCCTCATTAAGACATTCTGTGATTGACACACCTTCATCCCCAAGTTGGTCAACCTTTTCCTGCAATACTCTAACAATTGTTTTTATTTGTTTCTATATTTTCTTTCTTCCATCAGACACAGTTAACTTTCTGCAAAACTCAAGCATTTCAACTTTTAAATTTATCTCAAAGATACAGAGTAATGTTTTAAACTGTACCTAAAGTCTATTAGGATTTTTTTAAATGAATTTTGCCCAGATTTGTTGTATCATACTATAGTTATGTGTTAATAAGGTCTATGGCAAAGAAATATGGCAAGCTGATCATATTTCACCTGCTGCCAGATTCAACAGAAGCCTATACTGGTGAATGTTAGCAATGTGTAAAACATAATAGCACAAAGTGAAGTTAGTGAAAGAATTAGTTTAAAATCTTTACTAATCACACTAGTTACATAGAGAGAAACTGTGGGCCTGGATTTTTTTTTTTTTTGAGAATAGGTCCATGAACACACAAACCAATGTAATCCTTATGTTTTGTTCATTGACTCCACTGTAGTCAAATCTACCCTGGCTTTCACTGTAGTCAACAGTTAAAAAGGGTGCTTAAAGTGTGTGTTTTAACTTCTGTTGATTCAGGTCCTATCAGAGTAATAACCTCAAACAAGCCTAGTAGCATTATCAGTCTATAATGGTTGTAAGACTTAGAAATACTTTTGCTGGCTTGAGGGCTAGTCAGATATATTTAAAACGCATTAATTTTCAATTCTTTCTCATTTGAAAGAAAAAGTATGTTGCACAGTGCAGTCAGGAATAGCTGTGTTTCAGTCAATATTTTTCTTCCCTTTTAAAGTTATTCCTTGGACGTTTTTATTTGCCCTTTGAATGTATAACTGCTCCTTGGCTGTGTCCGGATGAGCACAGCTGTATGTGGCACTGCAGACATGTCTGTGGCACCATATACCTGTACGTTCAGCTGGTCTCTGCACTGCGAAGGAGCAGCACAGGGCGGTTGAGCCCCTTGATGTACAGGGCACCAAAAAAATTGCAAAAACAAAAACAAAAAAAAAATGCAGAGCAGCATATATGGCAAAAAAAAGTAGAGCAGCACCGCTCAACAGTGGAGCCAGGCCTCCTAGCACCATGGTCTAGCAGCTGGCCAGGCTCTGAGTGACAGGATCACCACTGCTGCAGCCCCAGAAGCCCCCCAAGACCCTAGATAAGGCTGCTGGGGCCAGCCCAGTGCTGGCCCCAGCCTCTCCTACCCTATCCAGGGTAACCTACCACACACCAGAGGGCTCACGGCACAGGTATGTCCTGGGGACAACTAGTAGTGGCGCAAGGTGCATCACGGCTAGTTGCCCCTAGGGAACCAAATATCCACGCTCATTTGGACATGGCCCCCATGTCCTTTTAAGGTACCTTTAATAAGATTCAGTGAAATAAAACATATTTGAAAAAATAAAAATCAATGAGTTGGAAAATAAAATAGATAAAGTAAAATGTATTTGTAACTATACATTTTTATCACACAAAGAACAAGATATCTGTAAAGCAATAAATAGGTTTGTCCCCCCACTCCACTCAAATAGGATCGGATGCTCATGAATCACAAAGAGGAAAATAAAAATCTCATCTTATTATACTCCCATATTATTATATGATTTAATTGGGGAGTTATTTACTGAAGATGTATTTCTTCTGTTAGGAATACGTATAGCACTGGTTCTCCATATTGTTCTGAACACTTCACCCACTAAAATATTGGTTTCCTCTGAAGCCTGAAGTAAATAGCACTATTTGTCCTCAAAGACGGCTAGCTATTTCTAAAAAGTAAGAAAGATCATAGTAAATGGATAAAATGCTAGGAATGAATATGAAAAATGGGTCACCAGATATACATCTTTTTTATGCCGACTTCTCTCATTTATTTAAATGGGAACAGTTCTTTGCTACAGATATAGGTAACAAGAAATATCGCCGATTGCTGGTTCCATAGAAAATAATTTTAGGCCTGAGGTACTTTTTAGGCAGATCTAAAATGGGATACTGTGAAGAGTAAAGGAAGCTATAACAACACAGCATTATACAAACAAGGGGCAATTTAATGGCATTATATCCACACAAGGAGGTAAGGTGTCTATCATAGCCAGTTAAGTAGCAAATACACTTGTGTAAACTGAGGAGCAAAATAAACCTTACTGTCAGAAAATTGTCACTTATACTCTAGTAGGCACTTAGCAGCATGTGGTATAGTTGCACTTAGTAGTTGTGGTATAGTTGGTAATCCAGAACCCCACTTTACAAAATATTTACTTTTTAGAGGCAATATTTCATTTTTTCCCTTTACTTTTTGGTGACTTTGTTGATAGTTTGACATGAATTCCATGTTTTCAGATGTCTTTGAGTTCTCAGGTTGGCATTAAAAACCCATTCAACTATACCAGGCTAGATACTCACCAGGAACTGTACTATTCTAACATTCAAACGTATTCTAGAAAGGTTTTCCACAACATGAATAACAGATGGCTGATTTGAAAGACTTCACTAGAAAATCCTTTAGGCAAAACAAGGAACATATTTTTCCTACTTCTTGGTTGGCTTTTATTCATTCTTCAAGTGGGATGAGTAATTCTAGACTTTCTAGGGGCCTAATGGCACAGGTATCTTTATCTTTACAAGGAACAGCAAGAGTAAAGATCCACTGACAAAAAAAACCCCAACCTTTCTACTATTAAAAAAGGAATGCTTGATAAATATTAGTATAAGTTGAATTGCATGAAGTCATATGCATTTGCTTGATGATATAGAACATTTAGCTTCAAAGCTAAATGAAAATATTTTGCTTGAACCCTTTCCCCTACCTTAAGCTGCTGCATGCGGATGTGAGCAGCAGCTTGTCTAAGTTAGTGTGACTTGTGTGTCAAAGAGCCAGGATAAGGTGTAAGCTGGAGGAGAGGGTAATCGGCTTTAACTTTCAAAGCCTTTTACCACCTTCTTTTCCTGCTGCAATTCTGTCTTTTAGCGTGTGTGTTAAACTGACTCAGACTCCCTTAGCTTCACAGGACAAGATTCAGAGATGTGTAGGCAAGCAAGAGGGGAGACGAGCTACTTTCTGCTAAATGAGAATGACAGTAAGTCAGTCTAAAGATCTCTAAGCTGTTATCATGTTCACATCAAGAGGATTAGAAGTAGGCATACATTACATCAGTTTAGATTCCCTCTGAACATAGCAAATACAGGAATTGAGCGCTTAATCTTTAAAGCCTACTCAGTGCATTTTTCTTTTACAAGCGAACTGCCTGGCATTGGCTCCACTAAACCTTTTGTCTACAATAATGTCACCAGACAGCCACATGAAGATGTACCCCAAGAGTCACTGCATATACCATATATCGCTGTGGCAAAGGCTGTCTAGAGAACAGAAATCTGATGTCACAGCAAAAAGCCCTTTGATTCAGAGCCCATTTAAAAGACTTATAATTAACAGGTTTTTTTCTGTGTTCATCGGCAGAGGCAGTTTTTCTAGAATTTTATATCCAATTAAATCTTCTTTAACACAGAAGTACAGAATCAATATTGAGATGAAATGCCAAGTGGTCTATATATCACCTGCAAAGTGGAAAATGACACTATGGCCATGTTTAGGTGTTATGTTTCTACCAGGAGAATTCCTGCTCTCCTGATAGAAACCACAAGCATAAGGCATTCATCAAGTTTCTCCAGCAGGAAAAACGCCTTCTGTAGGAAAAAGATCTTCCTCTTACTGACGATTGCTCGTGTAGGAGAGACTGCCTGTACACTTCTTTGCCCCTTGACTCCTCTCAGTTCCTGGGACGATGGAGCAGGTGAAATGCTCCCTGAATTCCCCCGAATCCGGGGAAGGTGCAGAGACTAGCTGCTGCTCACTGCCTCCTGGTCTCAAAAAGAGTTAAACAGTGTGGGAAGGCTCTCCGTGTCTTCCCCAGGCTGGAGTAACTCTGGAGAAGGCATGAGGAGGTATTGCCCCACTGCTCCTGCTCCTGCTGCTCTTCTAGACCAGTAGAGGAGGGAAGGAGCAGGTTGCCATCTACTCTTCAGACAAGGATCTCAGGTTGGGGAGGGTGGGCTTTCACCTGCTCCCTCTCTCCCCTTCTAGACCAGGCTGACCACTGGTAATGGTCATTAATAATGGCCAGTCCCCAGTCATTACCTTGGTTTAGGGCAGTGTTTTTCAATCTTTTAAGTAGCAAGTACCCCCTAGTTTCTGAAATTCCCAATAAGTACCCCAACATTCAATTTTTGAAGGCATTTCACATTTACAGACTAATGTATGCCATATGTTGGAAGAAGAACTATGTATATAAGGCCATGATATGACAGATGTCTGATCTGGTGTGGGTAGGGTTGCCACCTTTTACACCAGGGGTGCACAACTCAAATATATACCTGGGCTAGAGGTGATTTTGGCCAAAGCTAGGAGGGCTGAACCAAATTATTACTGGGGGACATAAAGGTTTGTGCAATGCATGGTGCACCAAATTTTTTGCCACAGTTTTGAAAGGAGGAAGGGGTGAGGGAGAGAGGAAAAGTGGGTGAGAGAGAGAGAGGGAAAGAGAGGCAGAGAGAGTGTTGAGGTACCCATGTACCCCTTGCCTGTGTCTCGCATACCCCCAGGGGTACACGTACCACAGGTTGAGAAACTATGGTTTAGGGAAGGTGTGTGGAGTATTTCCCTGCTGCTTTGCTTTCCCACCAAGGGCTCAGGAGGAGTAAAGTAGCAACAGCTCCCCATGGCTTCCCCAAAGTGGGGTTGTCCGGGTCTGGTTAATGAATAGAAAGCAAGGGAATTGGCTTATCTTCAGGCGAGATGCTCCCTCCCCTGGAAATATTTCTGTCTTTAGAAGTGTCTCAAAAATGTCTCAGAAATTAATGCGTATCCATGGTCCACTTTCAGTAAGAGATTGCTTCAGTGGTGACATGCGGATTATAAATTGCACAAGCCTACAATTGAATACTTCTTCATGGAATCCCACAGATGAGCCTAGAAACCGGAAACAAACCCAAACCAATTGAGGCAAAGCTCATGTGTTTTTTAAACAAGAACAAAGCCGTTTTGAATTTAGCAACAATACAGAAGTGTTTTGATGACCTATCTAACAAAAGCAGTTCTTAAAAAACAGAGTAGATATTTGTCCCATTGTACAACCCTGTCAAGATAAGTGGAACCAATGCAACTTCTCTCAGCTAGTAATTCAGTGGATGGCCTTAAAATCAAATTTGAGGTGTAACACCAAGTAATGTTGGTTTGGTAAGTGGTAGCTGTCCCTTTGAGTTAATATTGAATCAATGTTCCATCACAGAGTACATGTCAACATGTCAACACTCAGTTGAGATATAAAATTAAGGTCCTTGTTTTCTATGTGGCACTTTTCAAAAGGGCTAGGGACTTCAGGATGAAATTTTCTCTCACAAGGCTCCCTTGTGAGTCTCAATGTTTGTAATCTACATGTCAAATTTGCTCATTTTATATGAAATAGATTAGTCTGATCTGGTGCCTATAGATGTGCTCATTCATATGTTCTAATTAGAACACATTGGAGCAGACTGGATTACTCGAGTCTGTTCCATTTTCTAGTTAGAACGCTCCATTGTTGCCTCGCCGGCATGTGTTGTATGCCCCCACACATTTCAAACTGGCTGCAGGGACACTTTATCTAATCTCATCGAATGAGCTTTAGATCAAACATCCCATGGCCATTTTGAAACATGCACAGGCTTAATACAAATGATGGGGAGCCTTTTTTAATTAGAGTAGCTATGTGGGGACTGTTCTAATTAAAATGGGATTGTTCTAATTAAAACCCTTCCCTGCCACCCCCCCCGACCTCCAAGCACAAGTCAGAACAGATGTTAAGCTAAGCACTCTCAGGTTCATGCCAGCACTAGTAGCTAGTACTAATAAAGAAGTTTTTGTTTGGCATGTTGAGAATACATGCCAGAAAAGCCAGCTCTTCCACCTTCCATAGTGCCAGCTAGAAAGAAAAACAAAAAAACCTCCCCAAAACCAAAGCAGTTAAAACATCTTTTGGTCAATGGAGCAAGAAAATGACTGAAATAGAAAGTGCACATCTGTTGTAGAACAAAGACTCTGCTGATTGTAGTCATGTTTTATGTCAGAGCATATCAGAAAACATCTATTTAAAAAAAAAAATCTGCAAAAAGTATTGTCATGCTCGTTTATTGCTAAAGCTGGCTTTGATTTTTGTGATTGTTCAGTAGCTAGATTTGATAACTTCCTATTACCCAGAAATTCAAAATATAGCTATAGACCAAATATTATTCACCATATTTTAAACACTAAAAAAATAGGGCCACATTACTTGTATGAAAAAAGAGAATTTGTTGTTTTATTCAGAATACGAGTACATACCAAAAGTGTTTTCTAAACAGTTTAATATAATGTTTCATTAAGGCATTATTTTAGTAGTATTCTACAAGCTACACTCATGAAAATGTGTCCTAAAAATGAGTTTGTTAGTTTCTGTACAATTTCTTGATAAAGATGTATGACAAAGATCATAAAAAGCAGCTTTAATGCCATTGAGAACTCACTTTGAAGATACTGAGGGAACACATTACATTTCTTGATGGACTATTCAGCAAGAAAATAAACTCTGTTGCTAGGGTGTACACTCCATTAAGTTGTCACAAACAGCTATTTTGAGGTCTTAAGTAGTTCATAGGCCTAGTACTAGCTCTCTGCATTGGGGTGAATTTCTTCTTTTATGAATATTTGTTGTCCCTAAAAACATTTTAGCATATTCTGCTTTGCTTTAGAGTAGTTGATAACAATAAATACCCAGAAAATGAACATATTCTCTGCAACTTCACAAAGAGATTAGTACTTTTGTTGTTTTAGTAAAAGAGTGGAACATTACCAACCAATATAATTGAAATTAAATTATAAATAGACATATAAATCCTTTTTAATTACATCTTTTTGCAACATGGAAAGAATGGATGGTAACTAGATGAAGAAATGATCAGCCCATCAAATCACAAAATATTGGAAAGGTCAGATTTTTTTTTACAGCCAAAGCATGCAGAATTACGAGAAATATAACACATTACAATTCCAAAGCTGTTTCTTTTTGACAGAGGTTTTAATGAGAATAGAAAAGGGAAAAGCCATTGCTTCTTATGTTCACAATAAACATTATGAAGAGAATACTCTAGTCCTCTTTAAAGCTCTTTCTACTCAGTAAAATATGCCTCCTGATCAGGATTTTGGAGTAATTGAATTTACTTCTGCATATTCTACATTTCAAGAAATTAATCTGATTAGTTAGTTTATCTGTCATCTCCCCATAAAAATATGCTGAACCATCTGGGATTTTTTCAGGGGCCCTTCGACATTTGATTTTCAGGTGCCCATTTGTTTTTTAAAAATGCTATCCAAATTTGTTATGGGTGGTGACTAATAAGGGGGGGGGGAAACCATGCAAAATTCTGAATGAAAGTTAAGAAATCCTATCTAAAGCATGATTTTTTAAGTTTATAGTAAAAATAAGACTGGGACACGTTTAAGTCAAGGGCATATGTTTGGTCTTTTTTCCATTTAAATCCCTAAAAAAACCCCAAAAGCAAAAGCAAAACAAAACACCTCATCAAGTTGAATTGTTTATTGTTCAAAATTGAATGTTTCCTTCTCAAAAGAGACAAGTTTTCTACTTGTTTACCAACCAGGCATAATACAAGCAGAATCTATGAAAACCTCTTCGTCATTTTCTATTAAAATGTCTGGAAGGACCACAACTAAGTGCGATAGGTTTCATCCAGTCTTAGGCTGTTTACTAAAAATTACAGCTGGGATGTAAAATTAGCCTTGGATTTTGTGATATAAACTACTAAATGGATAACACATACTTGAACCCCTTACGTGCCTACTGACAACACCGGGGCTACTATAGGTATAACTAAATCATCCTTCTTAACTATTAAAAATTATGACTGAATTGCTGGTATTTTATCACTTTAGCTAATCTTTTTTTTTTCCCCTCCTACAGCTGGCCCTGCAGAAAAAATAAATGTCTATTCAAATGCCATACAATATTAAAAATAACTTCTTCATAATCACCTGCTCCTTAGGGACCCACTGATCTCTTGTCTATATCTGGATATCTGAGAAAGGTGTTGGGATAGGGAAACCAGACATTCATGTACAACATATTATGATATCAGTGGTCTTTTGTATTATTTACATATTCATAGAGTCATAGATTGTTAGGGGCTGGAAGCAATGTTCCTTCTAAGGAATAGTGGGACCTCACTGCCTTGGTCCGTGAGCGTGCTGCCTCAGTCCAGTGTGAAACACTTACTGAAGGGGGCTGGGAGTCTGGAAGCCAAGGATGAAGCCAAGAGGTCAGAGGCTGGAGCTGAGAGGCTGGGGGCCAAAGGCTGGGGTCAGGGGCTGGAGACTGGAGCTTGAGACTGGAGAACAGAGTCTGGGGGTTGTAGGCTGGGGGCCAGAGGCTGGAGCTGAGAGGCTGTGGGCTGGAGGCTGAGGCTGGGGATGGAGACCAGGAGTTGGAGGCTGGAGCTGAGAGGCGGGGGGCCAGGAGCTGGAGCTGGGGGCTGGAGGCTGGAGCCAGAGGCCAGGGGGTCTGATGCAGGGGAGGGGCCCTGATGCAGGGGAGTGAAGCACTTCCCCAAAGCCAGTAAAACTCATGCCAGCCATCCACCCCAGCCTCCATTCCTGCCTTGCCTCATCTCAGAGAGGACCCACTGCCTGCCCCAGTGAGGCTCTGCTGGCTCTGGGATACTTCTTTGCTCCCCAGCCCTGATGCCATGTACCTCCTTACTCCCCAAGGTGATTACAGGGGAGTGGAGTAGTGCCCCGAAACTGATGAAGCCTCACTCGAAGCAGGCAGTGGCACCTTCCCAAGGTGAGGAAAGGCAGAGATGGAGGCTGGGCTGGGGGCTGGTGTGGGCTCCACTGGCTCTGACGAAGTGCTCCGCTCCCCGGTCCTAATGCAGGAGGAGTGGAGCACTTCCCTGGAACTGGCAGAGCCCACGCCAGGCTCCCGACCCCACCTCAATTCATTTCCTCTCCTGGTGTGCAGCCTTGAAAAAGCTGTGTAAGGCCTCACTTTTAGTTATGCATAGCTATGCACATGTGCACCTTAGAGGGAACATTGGCTGGAAGTGACCTTGTAGATCATCGAGTCCAGTCTCCCTGCACTAGGGAAGAAAAGGCAACAGGGGCCAAGTGACCCCAGTGAGGTTACTGTCCAGTCTCCTTTTGAAGATTTCCAGGGTCAGTGACTGCACCATCACTGAAGAGACACCACTTTATTCCACAGTCTGGATACCCTGACTGAGAAGGAGTTTTTCCTGCAATTGAGCCTGAAGCAGCCTTCCAGGAGTTTGTAGCCACTGCTCCTGGTCTTCCCGAGGAGTGCCCTGGTGAACAACTGTTCACTAAGTTCTTGATGTCCTCCCCTGATTTAGTGGTAAACCGCTACCATGTCCCCCCTTAGAGTTCTCTTCTTTAGGCTGAAGAGTCCCAAGTTCCTCAGCCTCTGCTTGTATGGCTTGTCTTGCGAGTCCCTGATTATATGGGTGGCTCTTCTCTGGACTCTATAGTTTTTCCATGTCCTTGTTGAAGTGCAGTCCCAGAACTGGATGCAGTACCCCAGCTGCAGTCTTACCAGTGTGGAGTACAATGGAAGTATCACTTCCTTAGTTTTGCATGAGATGCAACAGTCAATGCATGCCAGCATGTTGTTTGTCTTGATGGCTACAGCATCTCACTGCCAGCTCATGTTCATGCTGTCCAGGTCTGCCTGTAACTGCAGCCTATCTTTTGGCATGCCCATACTCCCCCATAACTTGGTGTCATCCACAAACTTCACCTGTGAGATTTTCACCTCCACTTCCAAATCATTGATAAAGATGTTGAAAAACACCAGTCCAAGCATGGACCGTTGAGGGACACCACTGGCCACTTCTCGCCAGGACAACACAGATCCATTCATGAGAACTCTTTAGGTCCTGTCATGCAACCAGGTTTCCACCCACTGAACTGTTGAGCAGTTAAGCCCACAATCTTCCAATTTTTTCACAAGAATATCATGGGATACTAGATGAAAAGTCTTTTGGAAGTCTAGGTGTATAATGTCAACCTTCTATTTCATCTCCAAGTGGTGAGAAACCTGTTCATAGAAGGAGATGAGATTAGCAAGACAAGGTCTACTACTCACAACAAAGCCATGCTGGCTGTCATTCAGAATCTTACCCTCAACAAGTGTATCACACATAGATTCATTAATGAGTTTTTTTCAGGTTTTTACCTGAGATGGAGGTTAAGCTGATTGGCCTATAGTTGCCCTCCTTCTTCCCCTTCTTGAAGATGGGCACAATGTTGGCTCTCTTACAATCCTCAGGGATCTCTCTGGTGTGCCACGATTTCTGAAAGAGTTTTGCCAGGGGTTCCACAATGACCTTAGCCAGCTCCATCAGCAATCTCAGGTGAAGTCCTTCTGGCCCTGCTGACATATAAAGGTATAGCTTTTCTAGTTGGTTTTGCATTAGCTTAGCACAGTGGGAAGGCTATTATTCCCACCATGCCCCCTGTGATCCTTATCTCGCTTGTCTTTCCCCTTGGTCCAGTGAAATACAGAAGCAAAGTGGGCATGCAGGAGTTCAGTTTTTTTTCTGAGTGTCCATTACCAGCTGTCCTGAGGTGTTAAGCAGGGGCCCCACATCTCCATTTGTTTTCCTTCTGCTGTCCACATACCTAAAGAAGGACTTTTTATTGTCCTTGATTCCCTTGGCAAATTTAAACTCAGTCACTGCCTTAGCTTTCCTGATCATTTCCCTACAAGTGCGGACCACTGTATAGTCCTCCTTGAAGACTGTTCCTAGCTTCCACTGTGTGTATGCCTCTTTTTTATTTTTCAAGAGGACTATGATGTCCCTATTGAGCCAGGAGGGCTTTTGCTACCTTTCCTTTCCATGGGAACAGTTTTTGTTTTGTGCATCGAGGATCATGTCCTTGAGGAACAACCATTCTTCTAGCACCCCATTTGCCTTCCATCCTTGGACCCACATCCTCTCCCCTACTAATGCCCTGAACCTGTTGAAGTCAGTATTTTTGAAGTCCAACACTTCAATCCTGCTAGTTGATTTGTCAGTCTTGCGGCGGACAATGAAACTGATGAGCTCATGGTTGCTGTCTTCCAGGCTATCCTCAATGTTCAAGCAGCACACAAGATCATCTCCTTTGGCCAAGACCAAATCTAGAAGAGAAGTACCTCTGGTTGGCCCTTGTACTTCCTGGATCAGAAAGAGCTGCTCAATTATAGTTAAGAAGCTACGTGACTGATCTGACCTATCCGAATGTTCTTCTCAATCTATGTCCAGGTAATTGAAGTCACCCCTCACAACCAAGTCCCTTGCACATGCAGCCTTTGTCAGTTCTTGAGAGAACTCCAGTTCAAGCTCCTCCCCTTGGTTCGGTGGCCTGCAGTAAATACTCACAGTTAGGTCTCTCTCACCTATTCGTATATTGTTTCCTTGTTGTGCACATTTCATTATTTTTGGAAGAGTAACAATAGTTTGGTTGGTTATACAGTTACTGGCACTCAGCAGAGCTAAGTGGAGAAAAAGGTACCAAAAAAAATGATTTCATTTTATGGTAGTATTGTGCGGTAACTGGAACAAACTGGAGTCAGAATATTTTGGGGGAGGTACAGACATTACATATAAACCAGTATAACTGATTGAAAACCTGTCTAAACCTGTAACAAAACAGAAGTTCAGTTCACATAAACTGGTCTAAAAATTACGAGATCCAGTCTAAGACCTGGATGGATGTCGTATCAGGCTTAATTAATTTAGCTAAGACTGGTTGATCAAACTTCTGTACCAAGTCCCCTCCATATACAAGGTAGGTCATTGTCCACTGGCATGGCAGCTGCCTTTGTGGCTCCCCCACTCCCATAGAGGTATACTGGAACTTGCACTAGCTTAGTTGCTTTGAGTTGTCAGCTGTAGGGGGAGGGGTGGCGTGAAGGGGCCTTTATAGAAGAAATGATTGGGCCCCTCAGAGATCTGGCCAGTAGCAGGCATCTGGCAACAGCACAGGATGGAGCAAGCAGCGTGTGCAAGTGGAGGCTGCAGGCTGCTGTGCCCTGTAGGTATTGGGCCTGGTGGGGTCATGGCACAGTGGGGCAGAGAGCACAGTTGCTGCTGCTGCTCAGTGGGTCACTGGGCACTGGTGGTGTCTGTGTGTCCCCTTCCCTTTAGGCTGTCTCTCCTTCTCAATCACAGTCTTTTTCTCTTGTGCATCTCCACACAAGCTTCTTTTCATGGTATGCGCGTGTCAGAGGAGAGAAACAAACCCTCTCCTCTTGAATACATCTCCCAGTCCCCTTCTCTTGCTGTGCATCTGTCTCTCTCCCTGCAAGCTGCAGCAGGTAGCTGGGCAGCCTCTCCCCTCCCAGTGGGACCAGGAACAAACTGGGCAGGGGAAAGAGGTGATGTTGCAGGGGCAAAGGAAAAGGAGGAGAAGGAAAAGAGGGGTCACGTCAGACTAAGAGCCATTAGCCATGTGCAAAGAGACATGTGCCAGAGCAAGAGACTTGCAAAATGGATAGATCCCAAAGTGATATGCACCAGGTTTGGGACGCTCCAGGTCTGTGCTCTAGGAAAGAGAAAATAATCAGCCCCCTCTGCCCCCCGACCCACCAGCCATCCAAGCTCACCCCCAAATGTGATCTTCCTCACAAAGTCTCCCCATCAAGTTTGGAATGGCACAAAATGTCTCTACCACCACATGGATTGGAGCAGCTCTCTGTGCTAGTGAGAAGAAAGCAGGGGAAAATGTGGGAGGGAGAAATCACAAGGTGTGTGTATTGAGGGAGGCAGTACTATTTCTTCCTCTTCATCTTCTAGCCAGCTGGTGTTTAACCCCTTTGGTGTAAGAGCTAAGACAGGGAGTGAAGCCTGCTGCTGCTTGTTTCCAGCCAGACTGAAACCCATGTCTGCGCATGTGTGTCCAACCTGGCCCCAAGTGATCCTACCCTGAACCCCTCCCCACCTCACCCCTGATCCATGGCAGATCCCAATGTGACAGATGCTCCCATCTCCCATTTCAGCTCTTGGGAGATGCCTATGTCCAGCCTGCCCCTGCCAGCTCTCAGGATCCCACATGGATCCTGTCCCCTGGGCATCCCAAACCTGGCCTGGATCCCTTGCTTGTCTCATGAACTCCCCACTGGACTCCTAGCTGCTCACTCCTTCCCTCCCTCCTTCCCTCACTTGGCTTTGAGCTGTAGATCTTCCCCCCAGTGATTCCCCAGAGTCCAAAAGCATGGTCAGCTCCTGGACAGCATACCCGGGAGGCAGGGATGTCGTACTCTGCCCTGTGGCCCTTGTTTGCTGCTGCCTTCAGCTCTGAAGCAGAAGATAAGAAATGGCACTGGATCTCCTGTGGGGAACAGCTGCTGTCAAACCCAAGCCCCACACACAGGATGACCTTCCCCATCTTCTCCCCCTTCCCCTAAGTCATAACATGAAGCTTTCTGCTGCTTACCTGGCTAGCCTGCTCCCATCTGCCTTCCCTTTGGGAGCTCCAGGGGTTTGAGACAGGGATACAGGCAGTCTTATGCAGATTTAGAATCTGGATCTGTACAGGATGGTTTGGATAGGGCTACACCTGCCTCAGACAGAGGGTTGGACTTAATAAACTCTAGAAGTCCCTTCCAGTCCTACTCCTCTGTGATTTCTGTGGCTTACAGGGTGGGGGGACAGGGTGAGGGACTTCTCTCCCATGCTTTATGGTCAGTCAAGGTTGGCCTGGACTCTCGAGCAGTCCAGGGAACTAGTGGGGCATGCTGAGAGGTGTGTGAGAGTGCTCCCAAGCTGCTGGCCTTTGCTAGTGCAGGCAGCCAGCATGCCCCCCACCAAAGCATGTTCTGTTCTCTCCCAACCAACCTAGGGTGGTTAGAGTAAAGCAAAACATTTAGATCTTTTCTGCATCAGGCTTTTTGAATGTCCGTACTTAGTCTTTGCTGCGCTATCAGCTGTGGTATTGCCTAGTGGGTAATTCTGCAAGGTTTCAAAAAGAACTGGTACATAAGAAAGATGATACATCTTTCAACCTCCTTCTTTCCCCTCCATGCAGCCAGTCTCCCAGGTACTTCTCCACTATTCATCCCCACTTTCCTCCCCACCACCCAGCCTGTCTCTCACCCACTGACTCCTCAATCTACATTTTCAGACTGCCTATCTTGTGTTCATACCAGCCCAGCCGCTGGCTTCTTTACTTTTCATTCCATCCAGGAACAGCACACACCAACTGCAGAAACGTCCTTAGCCTGAAATAGGGTTCTGGAACCCAAAAGCTTGCTTAAAAATTGTTCTTCAACTATTTAAGTTGGTTTAATAAAAGATATCATATTCACCCAAAGAACCTTGTCTGCCTATGTCCTTAGACCAACACAGCTACAACCTACACCCATGATACACCTTTTGCACTAGACGGAGTTCGTATGAAGCAGTTCACTGTGAAATACTTGTACCCTCTTAACTAGCCCCAGTACAAATATGTAATGCCATGGTGCATTATGCATCTATCATGAGCATTATGGTCTAAAGCAGTAAAGGAGGCCCTTATACAGCTGCACAGGGCTGTGCAATAGGCCTTCCTGCTGTTATGTGAATTGATTACATAAAGACTTGTCAAACTAACAGCTTTTCTGTTCTTTGAGGACTGCAGGCACTGTTCATCCCCTGCTTTCCAGCAAAGAAGGATCGCGAGGTAGGTGGTAACATACAAAAATGATCCAGTCCTGCCACTGTGTCTATACTAGTTCATCCAACTAAACCTAGGGTTCTAACTTGTGAGTAGAAAACATCTTAACTAATAACCTGCTCCCTAAGTCCTGTGAACAATACAGAAATGCACAATATCTCTGTGGCATTTTCCAATGTTTCTCCTGGGGCTTTGCAGCTCTGAACTCCCCCTTACTCAGGACAATGACATAGGTCAAGAATATTTACTTCCAAATGTCACAACTTGAAGCAGCTACAGTGAAAACCCCCCCGAAAAACAAGGATATATTGTTCCAGAGACAAATTATGCTCTTCCTAAACTGGAGCAAGTAATTAAGTTACTGTAGACTTATACCAGTTACTAGAGTTACTATAGGTTTCTACCAAGCTAATTGAAAGCAAAATCTGGCACTAACATTCCATGTGGTTTTCAGAATTCCCTGCTTCATACCTTGGCCTAATTTAGATTCTGAAGTACAAAGCCAGAATAAATGAGTGTAGACTAGAACAGGAAAAAAAACCCATAATTAGGTTTCATATAACAATGTTGATATCCTGAAGTATTGGCCATAAAGAGAAGTGCACAAGTGAACAGAGCAGTCATTATGGTCTCAACAGTAGCTTAGACAAAGGACTGAATATCTGAGCCCATTTTCTAGTGGAAAAAGAAAATGTTGGCCAAAGCCTAAGATAGAAGTAATGCAATATACTTTCATTTTAACAGTCTAATAGGCACTGGAATGAAATTTTACTCCTGAGTAAAACCTCTGACCATGTAGGAGTTGACAAACATATTTATGAATGGATGATATTTTTTTATTATAAAAAATATTTATTTATTTAAAGTTTTAAATTTTAAATATATAATATAGTAATATCTATACAATATATATATAATATAATATATTATATATTGTACATATAATATATATACTATATTATATACTATTTTTAATATTATAAATTTTATTTATTTAAAAGTAATTAATTTATGTATTCATTTATTATTATACTATTATTAATTTTTGCACAGTTATAAGTTTCATATTTTCATTGAGAGTGAGTTCTAGAATGAATCAGTGTTTCTGGACCTTTGCTGATCAGTGATCAGTTATTGGAAGGGGGGGAAACACCTAACTTAACTTGTCCCTAACATGTGTCTGTGCAAATGTTTTGAGGGGTTAACAAAGACTGTGTGACTGAAGAAAAAGTAAGATTTTCTTTGTTTTAAATTGTAATGTCTTGTGTACCCTTTGTTTACTTTTTATGAACTACTCCTACACATTCTGACCTGCTGATTTGAAGCATTGGTTTCTATGGTGAAAATCATTCTTGCTTTGCATGACACTATAGCAATGGCTAATTGCTTTGTTTAAAATTATGATTTACATCCATCACAGATGCATACACATTCACAGGACATTATAATGCCTGCAAGCCAAGTCTAATAATATTACACTGATTTTAGGGACTACTAATGCAATCTGGGCACACCTACATGTGTGCTTTAATGCATAGTAGCCTATTTTGCTGCACATCAGCAAAAACTGGCACTGAGTCACAGCAAAAACCATGCTAATACTCTAATGCTCAGTAAAATAAGGCTACTACATGTTAAGCATCACTAAAAAAGCATATGCTTTGCTACTGCACGTTAGGGCAGCCTAATGTGCATTTAGTTAGTACCTCACATTACAGCTACTAAATTTAATGCACGGTAGTAAAAGTGCATTAATGAATGTGTAGATGCACCCACTGTGTACAAGTTCCATCATATTTTGGTTCATCACTGAAGGGAATTAATTCTTTCCCTAGATGCTAAAAGGTATTTTCTGTGCCCTGTCTGTAAGAGTGAATACCTAGTGTGGAATGGCATATGTAAAATAATTCCACAAACACAGGTGAGTCTTTTTAGTGGCTGTTTGTGCTAAGGGTGAGGAGTAGGCTTTTCAGAGTATGTCTGGCCCATGCTATCTAGAGTCCATGATAGTTTAAGTCAGTGATGCCCAAACCTCTTGGACTGTAGGTTGGATGAGCAGTGCCAAGTTGGATATAGCATGGACCCAATCTGGCACATGGTGTTCAATCAGACCCTACACAACTGCATTGGTCCCCTGGCTCGACTCAGCCATGTGGGAATGGGTCCCAGTCCCTCTGCACAAAGCTGGCCCTTCTGGGGCCCAATCCCACCATGTGATGTTGGCAATTTAATGGAACAGCAGCAGTGACAATGTTAATTCCTACCGCTTCATCCTGGCCAAGTTTCCAGACTCATGGGGAGTCCCACAGTCCAGATGACATGGCACACTGGAACTGTTGAATTTAGCAGTCTTTGTCCTTGATAGGACACAACATTTCAGAGCTACCTGAAAAATAGCAATTTATTTCCAGATTTTTTAAAGATTTAATATACTGAACTAGGAAGTAATTCTTGCATTGTTTCAGTAGAATGACTATGTCTGGTTTTATTCTCTGTAATTATAGATCCAATTGGTATTCCCTCCATATATGTAGAGAGAGAGAGAGAAACACATTTACTTTCTTAAGGTTTTCACTATCTCAAGTGCCAGAGGTCACTCTCCTGAAAATCTTGCTCCTCACTTCAATCATTAATCTTTAAAAAAAACAACTTTTTTCAGTTTTTGAGTAGACTGGTGTGGCACAAGACTTGGACCATGTGATGGAAACCAGAAGCAACAAGAGGAACTGAACAATAAACTTAGAACCAATCAAGGATGGACAGTCCAACATTTAGGTTGTTAAGCTAAGATTTAAAATACTCATGTTGAGGTTCCTCCCTTGTCACTCACCTCTAATGGGTACTTAGGACACTCATTTAGGCCTAGATTCTTAGGGCACTTTAGGTACCTACAGACTTTTCTATATGGGCAGGTGTGATAGGATTTAGTATACAATTCACATAGTTGTGGATGGCAAGAGATGTGACTGTAGGATCCAGCATAAGATCCTATCATACGTTATTGCCAGTACAGGGTGAGCCCTGATTTTGTTGCCCTTTGGGGTCAGGCCATTTCTCTGGATCTCAATATTGCACTGATAGACACAAGGATGTGACACAATTGCACATATATAAACACACAAATCAATTAGGTGCATACACACACTACCAGATCAGGCATACACACATTCAAACCAGCCTAGGCATATGCATACCTATCACCAATTCAAGCACATACACACCAAAAATTAGACAACAATCAGTTGTCAATACCCACACACTCTCTACACATACACGGATCAATAATTCGTATATCACACACATGACAACATATATATATATATATATATATATATGTGTGTGTGTGTGTGTATGTATGTATTCACCAGTTCACACACATGCCACCTACCTACACATACACACAGGTGAGTTCCTAACTTGGATGATACAGTATGTATGTGTGTGTTTAGGGTACTTGGGATATCTGAGGGAAGGTTAAGATAAGAGAGAAAGTGTAAGGAGTGAAAGTTGCTGGAACTGGGACTAAAACCAGTAGACTAGAGAGAAGCTGGGGTGAGGAACTGAGGCTTAGGGTTACTTAAGGTCAAGTGGCTCCAGGGTACTCAAGGTCACTGGTGCAAGGGAAAAAGCCCCCAGTGGCAAGGAAGAGACAGCCAGGAAAGAAACTGAGGCAGAAACCTGGGAGCTTGGGGCTGGAAACTGAGGCAGACAGCTGGGAGTTTATGGCTGGGGGGTGGAGGGGACAGATAAGTGGCGGTAAGGAGGAAACAGTCAGAAAACAGAAAAAACCCAACTCTTGATTTCAAAATAACAGGTTTATTAAACAGACAATGCACTAAACAGCCCTGTGAAGTTATTAGTTCCCCCCCACACACAAGCCCTCACAATGGCAGCAGGAGAAAGAGACTCAGTGGAAAGGTTGGAGTCCAGGTAGAGAAGAGAAACAGAGTCCACGTCTTGTTTGAAGAGAGGGTGAGGGTGATAGCTATCTATCTGGACTGGAAAGGGTTCTTGTCCAGTAGATGTTGTCCAGAGGGGGGTCATCGGCAGGTCCTCTGGGTGGCTAGGTGGTGTGGCATGGTGCTGGTTCAGATGGAGAGGGCGTCCCAAGGAGTCAGTCTTCACTAATTCTTTTTATGGGGCAGACTACCTATGATCTCCTATGGGGAGGGCCCATCCAGGCAAGGTCAGTCCTGTTCCAGAGGGCTCCAGGTGTTCTTACTGTGCACGTGCAACATTTGCACAATGGTGGGTTGCCTCATCTTTTGTTTCTTGAATGCTGAGGGTGGTTTCAAGGGCTGGGCCCTTAGTCCAGGTATTGGCTTTGATGGTTCAGTCATTCAGAGGGAGCTATATTTATACCTAGTGCCATTGTCTCTCAAGCACCCTCATTCATCCCCATTCATTCAAGAACCAAGTTATATTGGAAGGGTGGGTATGAGTCATAGGTTACACAACAGAGCATGGGGACAAGATGAAGACTTGACATGACTTAGGCTAATTTACATATGTAGGCCTAAATCATATAGTATCAGTAAAACAATAATATAGAACAGTAACAATCAATATAAACATAATAATTATACAATATAAAGGAGAAAAACAAAACAAATGCAACTTGCTACCAAAATGAAATGTTGAAGCTTATGCTATGTCTTAGCTCACTTATACTTATCTGTAGCGAACAGAGAGGGAGACAAAAAGTCAGAAATGGTTAGGAAAGGGGAGGGAATGCATTTTAAAATTTAAAAAAACAAAAACTTGGAGTTTTGCTACAATTGCAATCTTGAGCTTCCCCTGCACCAGCAACTAGGGGACTCACAACCCTGACTGTGCCCCACAGGCAGCCAAGACTGCAAGTCCCAACAGCTGCAGGAATGTGACCTCCCAACTGTGGGGAATGTGATAGGTACCCCATGGCTGGGAGATCACAGCTGTTACAGTCTGCTAGACACAAGGTGCATGGAGGGTGCCCATGACTAGAAGACTGCAGCGACTGTGGTCTCCAAGCCATGGGGATATGTAAAGCCCTGTGCAGCTGGGAGATCACAGCTGATTTGATCTTTCAGCCATGGAGGCACACACCCTCAAGGCTGGGAGATCATAGCTGCGCCCCATAGCTTCTGGGACTCAGCATCCTGCACCTACCAGTTGCACCACAGGTAAAAGACCCCTCAGCTGCAGGACTCCCAGTCCTGGCTGGTCATGGTACACCCCTGGAGCTGGGAGTTCAGTCAGCTGACACGGCTGCCAGCTACAGGGGAAGCACTGCTATATGTGTTAATTAAATCTGTATAGCAACCAGCTATAAAGTTAGTACACACTTTCAAAGTCTAACTTTATAGCTGGTTGGAGCCATTTATGGTGTTATGGGCACTTTGTACATGTAGCTGGTATCAAGGTAATTGTGTAATTAACCAGTTAATTGCACAACAGCTGTTAAATATACAGGATGCCTAACTCGCATTGAAATCAATACGAATCTACTATCTCTCATGATATTAGTGTATATGCCTCATTTCCCTTCTATAAAATTAGTATAATAGCTTTTCCTTACCCATCAAGGTCATAGTGAGAAAAAATGTATTAGAGACTGAGAGTTGCTTGGATCCTGTGATATTAGAGGAATAGCCACATAAGGTGCCCATACACAAGTGCAGAGGCTCCTCTAAAGCACTGTAGTTACAGCGCTGTAGTTACAGACTCAGATTAGTCAAGTCTGCTGGAGCGTGGTAATCACTGCACTCCAGCAGCCTCCTTTGTGTCATGTATCAGTGTCCTCATTGAATGAGTTTTAGTTCAAGCACCTCTGCTGCCATTTTTAAGCATGGAGATGCTGATACACAAGATGCCGTAGTGCTTTAATTAGAGCAGCTGATGAAGCCGCTCTAATTAAAGTGCCACCCTCCCCATTCATAGAGCACGTATAAAAGTGCCTGTAGTTTAAATAGAGATGGAACTAGTGGAACTAAGCCTTAGAGAGGCAGACAAAGATGAATGGCCAACAAATA
This sequence comes from Caiman crocodilus, assembly GCA_030014935.1. NCBI lineage: Eukaryota > Metazoa > Chordata > Crocodylia > Alligatoridae > Caiman > Caiman crocodilus. The sequence continues at coordinate 10,237,461 of JAGPOW010001918.1, read as the reverse complement.
AGGCCCAGTTTTACAAAAAAACAATTAAAAGGCGTTTTTTCTTTTATGCCCAGAGATAGGGCCATTTGGACTATGGGTCCATTTTAATGATTCTTCCCGCCCCTCCCCCTTCCCCTCCCGCCCCATTTAAAAGCATTTGAAGTATTAAATATAAATTTCATTTCAGATTTTAAAAAAGAGAATGCCATCTTGCCTCAGGAATTCTCATTTTCTATATGGATATTATCACCTTGTAGAAATTTAATATAAAGCAAAATGTCTGGGTCATGAACTAAACCAGAAAGATATTAGAAAAGTGTTCATATTAAATTTTATCCAAAAAAAATCCTTCCTTTTCCCACAGCTCTAGATTTTATTTTATTTGAACTTGTTCACCTCTCTAATCTAATCCTTGGGGATGTAATTGAAATCAACTACATTATTTCTGGTTTCTGAACAAAATACTTCTATTTCCAAGCGATACTAAAGTTTTAACCTTTTTGGACACATACATTTCCCCCTTGTTGTACTCTTCTACTCTGAATCAAAACATAAAATAAAGGAAAGACACATAACTGCAAGGGTAGAATTTTCATTTAGTGTTACACGTGAAGATAAAGGTAAGTGCTATTGGCCAAAAAAAGGCAGTCCATGATGATAGGAATCAAGCTGTAAATCACACCCTTTTCTCAATTTAAGTTCCTGCATCCCCAGCTGTTCTCCATATTCCCCTCTATATTCTTTAGGGATTTTTCACCCTCCAGCTGTCTACGCAGCAAAACAGGTTTTATGGCAAAGAGGTTCCTGAATTAGCAAATCGCACCACCATCCTAAGCAAATTGTTTCCAACCGAGTCCTGTATTAGGCAAGTGGTGGAAGAGTAACACTCACATTAGACTGTGATGGTGCTGTGTTTGGATGCATTTTACCATCTGCCCTTGGATGAATGAAGCCCAAATGCTTACTCTGGGTTTTACACAGTTATACTCCATGCACCTGGAAGTAGACTTTTTTATCTTCTCAGAATTTAATAGATTCATCTAATTAAAACTGTTGTTGTATGTGTTTTGTCAGGCTTACCCTTTTATCTGCATGATAATGATTTTGCCTCACCAGTTTGAGAGGTGTCTGTGGGTGGATACAGTGAGTGATAGGTTCATATAATGAGCCTCTAAATGACTAAAAAAGACTTTACATTGCTTTCAATCATCTATCTACAGTGCTGCATTATTCAGAAATTAATGCAACCCTATAAATGAATAATGATTTAAATGTACTTTTAAAAATTGTTAATGTTTCAGCCTTTGTTCCTCTCTTTATAATCATAAAATTGATTATGGCTATGACTAGACCTATGTTCTTAAGTTGTGCAATGCTAATGTAGAAAAAGTCTTGACAACAATAACATTGTTATTATTTCCAGAAAACTAGGCCTATGGAAATTATATGGCAATCTTCAGAGTTCGCCAGCCAAATAGTAGCAACTTAATAAAGAGTTAGCACTAGAAAGTATTCTAAAAAGCTCAGCTGGCCTATAAAAAATTGAAAAGTCATTGGTAAAGATAATGAAAATTGTCAACTAAACTAGATTATATGCTGGAAATAATTGAGAACATAAGCAAGAAAAACATCATATCTCACAGTGGCCAAGTGATTAAGTTGAGATAGGCATTAAAAATACAAACAATTAACTAGAGAAACAATATTTAAAAATTCACTTAAGCCAATATTAGTCCATCATAAAATGTGCCTCTTACCAGCTACTGTGACTGAGAACTGCTTAGAAGCAGTAGCACAGTATTTCTATAGCCCTCAAATTTTAAAAAATTGTGGCTTTACCAAGTTGAAAATCACAAGTAGCCTTGCAAGGCTAAGAGATTGTTTATTATTGTTTATTGTTTGTTTATTATTACTATTGATTGCTTGTTTATAACTTATATTGCTTGTTAATTATATCATAATAAAAGCATGTGAGTTCATTTCTCAAACATGATAGTCAAGGATCTCCAGTGTTGCATTAATGTAACGCAGAGCCACCTTCTTTGTTTGGCACGGGGAAAAAAAAGCATTTATCTCTTCTCACACAATCTATGAGCTAAATTTGCCAATCTTTTGTGTTCAAAGAGTACAGTTCATGGTGGATTTTTATCTACAGAGCAGTATTCATCTAGTATAGAAGGACATCAATGCAAAAAAAAGAAAAT
>JAGPOW010001918.1:10208974-10235178 GCA_030014935.1 Caiman crocodilus | reverse complement strand
TGCAAACAGAAGGTATAGGATACACTGAATGGAATATACAGAAAATGTGTTAATGAGTCGTCTAAAAAAATGTATCCATGCTACTGGTAAGCATTGTTACAGGGAGATAAAAATTATGGTAAGAAAACTAACAGACATACCCTCAGTAATCGTATTTTGACCTCTGTTTAGGAACGCCTCTGCCTGTTTGTCCACTCTCCATTCTTCCTCCTGCTGAACTGAGGAGAGACTTCTGACTTCAATAATCAACCCCCCAAAATCAACACAATCCCCCACCAACTTCTGTGGGTTCAGAACAGGTCTTTGGATGGAAGTATTTTTTTCTCAAGAATTATTTCTCCACCTGCCCTTAACCTATGAACCAATACCTTCTCAAAACGGAATACTGAACTGGCCAGTTACATTTGTGTATTTTAACACACTTTTCACATCTATATCATGCTACAGGTTGCAAGCCATCAGGTTCTCAAACAATATTGAAATGGTGGGATTAACTAGTGAAAGAGTTTTCTCTATATTTTGACTTCATACAAGTTTCAATTACCACTTCCTATTGTCCCACATTCCTCAGATGCTTCGGAATCAAGTAAAAAGCCATTTCTAAAATCTTAAAATCTGGCTCAGTCAATTAAACCCTTCACAACCCCCATGCCTACCTTGGCTGATTTTAGTCTGAAGGCTTTGCTGAAACCAAGTATAACCACTAGCAGTATCCAAATCCCACAAAAACTTTTCCAGCTGACAATTTCAACAAGTGCCTGTCTTTCCACTAACATTCAACAAACAGACAGACAAGACAGAAACACACACAAGTCAGGGAAAAATGCAGGGAAAAAATAAGGTGTCCACGCTTATGATTAGCTAGAGAACTGGTTCAATATTTATAATGGTGAACATATTAATTTCCGTTCTGTTTAAAATCAAAAGTACAGATCCCTTACAAGCTATAAGTACTATCACATGATAAGCATTTCTAGTATGGTAAGTCAGATTCTGCTTCCAGTTATATAATTGTAAAGCCAACTCTATTAAAACTGGTGCAGATAACTCTATTAAATAAAGTTGGGTTTATGTGTGTGTTACTGAAATCAGAATCTGGTCCAGTAATTTTATTGAATTACAATGAAAATGAACAGTAAGGGAATAGTAAAAATGTTAATAATTTCTTCAGGAACCTGGTTTTAAACTAGGTATTATGTGAAATATAAAATACTTCTGTTCAGATCACAGCAGCAGTTTGGGGAAGTAGGAAAAATAAGAGGAGAAATTGTCGGGCTTCAAATGAAACCATGAAAAAGCAAATAGTTCCCCTTTCAATATGACTACTGAACAAGGTTTCCTTCCTGTGTGATAATAAAAATAAAAAGAATGCAAATTTAACTTTTTTTATTGAAACTATATACTGAAAAGAATCTTCAGTCCTGGTTTGCTTCAGTAAAGCCACCTTCCACTATGGCAATTTTATACTCTGAAAGCCCCTATTAAATTATATTACATTATTGATGCTATTAAGGACAAAAATTCTAATAAGGCTCTAGTCATAGATATCCTCTCAACAGACTGTTACAAAAAGCACTGCCACTCAAGAACCAGCGTTAGTGTTAAGTAGTATGTATCAAAGATGTAGTGAGATGCCACCCACCTTTCAAACAGCTCTTCCTTCCAGTTGCTTCAAGTCTTTAACACACATAATTTACTAGGTTGGAGAAGACTGATTCACCAGTGAGGCTTTAATAAAGGACCTGAGCATTGGAAACACACTATTTCCTTGCCTTTAGTCCTCCATGCCTGGGCTAAGATCATTCACAAGGATTATTGCAAGAGACTACACTGACTCACTTTGGGTATGAACAGAAGTTACATTTAGATTGACCTAATTAAGGTCAATTGATCTAAATGCCTAATCATATAGGCATTCAGGAAGATAAAAGAAGGCAAAAAACTGTTGCCTCAATCTATCAAATCCCTGTGTGCATTTGGAGTGCAGCTTAAAGTGAGCTGTGTGAAAGTAGATCAGGTGAGGCGAGTAAGTGTACGCACCCTTTGTGATTAAGGTTGGTCATGGCACATGGTTATTTTTAGCAGATACTAAGGCACAGCAGCATGCTATAATAGGGGAGCATGCCACTGCGGTGAAGCAGCTGCTGGTCACATATAGATACCCCTAGCGTGTCACCATGGTGATATAGCAACATGTGTAGCCTCATCTACAGGTCCAACACATGTACTACAAAACACAAATCTTATACTGTGTTGTCATGAGACCAGACAAGGACATCAATTTTGTTCCCTGAATATCTGAAAACATGTCAGAGTCTGGTGGTCACAGTGCTGAAGCTGATGCAAACATCACATTTTTTGCCTCACCTTCAATACATTAGCTTTCCTTTTTTGCCAGACGCTACTTATACTATTTCTTAATTATTGCCAGTTTGTGAATATAGTGCTTCTTGTGCTAACTCATTAAATTATAAGAAAAGCAATATTCTGCAATTGTCTAGAAATTGATTTCTGGGTCTTTTTCCAAAATGAAAATGTGAAATGACTCTTTTAGTTATTCAGTATTGAGAAATTTATAAAAAAGACCTTCTCTGGCTACCATACATCTCACAAGCAGAGTCAGATATTTCATTTTAAATTAATCTGAAAACACTAGGGAGTTCTCTAAACTGCTCAGCATATTCATATTCTTGCTGGCCAAAGAAAGTAGGGGGTTCACATTATTTGTTTTTAAGAATTAAGTCTCATATCTCTTGAGATTATTATCAGATTAGCATATGATGCATATAGCATATGCCTCACCTGAATTTAGTAATATCAGAGGGAACATCAAACTTAATAAATCATTTTCTTCTGAATTTCTAAGATAGATGGTACTTCTGGTCATTCTCTTTCAATTCAGAAACTGTTCACTAAGAAGTTTATTTTAAATCAACATTTATACTCCAAGCTCTCTCTGTAAAAATCATTCTATGCATCAGCCACAAAACAATATCTAGTATCAGGAATCTCTTCCACAATTTTTTCCCTTCCTATACTGAACAATTACTGTGTTCACTCCATTGGGTTCACTCTATGGCTAAAGATAGAAGTTACACATAAACTGGTTTAAGTGAGCAGGAACCAGCTAAACCTGTCACAGAACAGAAGTTCAGTGCACTTAAACCACTTTCAAAATGTCCAAAACTAGTTTAAAATAAACCTGGATGGATGTAGTATCAAACTGAACTGAATGGGAATGCTCAAATGAGTGCTAACACATTTCTTGTGGCATATCAAAGCAGTCTGTGTTGCTGCAAGAGGCATGTTGTGAACAACAACAAAAATTCCCTATGTGCATATTGGCACCATGGGCTCTAAATTTGATACCTGGAAACCCAGGTATAACAAAAAAGTCTGCAGAAAAATAGTGGGGCAAGGCCCTGAAGTGTAGCGTGCCCTGAAGCAATCAGAGGCTGGGGTCCTCCAAAGATATGCCCTGGTAGCTGGCCAGAGTGTCTCTATGGCTTCCCCTTGTCCCAGTACTTCAGCATGCTGCCTCCTTGAGTGGGGCAAAGTGGGCAGGTGCAAGCTGCAGTGACCTGGACCCCGGCTCCATCCCAGGTAAGTTGTGGGTACGGGGGACTGTGAATGGGGGTGCTGCTCAGGAGGGGTAGGTCCCCTGCCTGCCCCCTGCATGGTCCACAGTTCCCCTGCAGTATCATCCACCATCAGGGTGCTCAGGCCCTGCTCGCACAGCCCCCCAGCACCAGCCAATTGGCAACCAGTGCCACCTGTGCCATAACAGTCTGTGTCAGGCACCTGAGGTATGGGACCACGTGCCTTTGGGCAGCAACGAGCCACTCAGGCTTTCATCCAGCATCCCAGCACTGCTTCCATCATGTTGGCCAGGTCCTGCTTCCATTGGGCTGGAACCCAATGGCATATGGCAGCAAAACCCAGCCCAGGATGATGCATGGCCTCTGTGAGCCGTGCTGGGCCCCTGGGTGACTGCCTGAGTGGCCCAGTGCTGCCTGAAGGTACACAGCCCAGCACCAGGCCAGGCCAGGCCCATGACAGATGGCACAAGTTGTGCTGAGTCTGAGGTGGCTGGGGCTGTACTGCACTATGGGTGGCTCTGACAGTAGTGAGCCCTGAGCGCCCAATGGCTGCTGCTGTTGTGGCGGACAGATGTGGGCCCTATGGGGATAGGCGCTCCATGTGCTGGGCAGGGGACCACCCCCTAAGCAACCCACCCACACAGCCCTCCACCCACAGTCCTCCCATATCCACAGTTTCCCCACAATCCACACAGAAATCCCTCACCTACATACCCAGCCACAAACCCCAAGCCCCTGAACATGCTCCATAAACCCAAAGCTCACCCCGACAATCCCTATACCACCCACAACCCCCACACAAACCCCAAACCTACCCTCACACTTTTTTCCCTCCACAAACCTCACACGCTGCATGCCCAGCTGGCCACATGGGATGGGACGGGATCTGCTGGAAGGAGTTGCAGTTGCAAGGGCAACTGCTACACTCCAGCTGTGCCCCATGCCCACATCGGTGCTGGAACATGCAGTCCCAGCCTGTTGGGGAGGGGTCCTGGTCCCAGGAGCCACTTGGGGGTGTGATGGACTGAGGGGAGGGGTAGAGGTTGCAGCAGAGGTGTGTGTATGGTGGGGGGGTTGGAAGTGGGAGAGTGCTTCAGGTAGGAGAGGCCACCAGATCCAGGCTTAGAGCCCCCTGCTCCTTTAGAGAAGCCTGCATAAGGGGAAGCCAGACTGAGAGGAAAGGGCCCAGCTCTGTTCCTGATCCCTAGTCAAGGGCTTCCCAGGGACAGCATGGGACAGGGAACAGAACAGCAGGGGCTGGCACTGCTCAGAGCCACAAAGCAATAGGTGTGACACCTACAGGTGGACTCATGTTCTGGTACTGGGCAGAGCTGCAGCTAGGAGGGAGCTAGTGGGGACAGGAAAGGACTGTGAGTAAGGGGTGAGGAGACTGGTGGGGGCTGTGGGTTGAGAAGGAGGGGAAAGGGCAGGGGCAGGGCACTGGCATATCAGTGCTGCTTAGCACCACACATCCTGGTGTGGGAAGAAGTAGCGACAGCTCTGACTTTTCTATGACAAAATAAACCAAAAGTAAATGCCACACTGTATAGGTATTTAGAATCCATTTTATTATGATGATAGGGTCACTGGTAGGCTTCCAAATTGTTTTAAACTTGTAAATACATCAATAAAACATTGCCCAGCTGATTGCTCTCTATATAGTGGCATTTTGTTCTAATAGAGAAAGAAAGAACAATATTTGGGGTATTTTAATGAGAAACTTTGGGTTTCTTATAAAAGATTTTGCAATTGTTAAACAGGGCCACAGGTGCTGGCCCCAGTCTCTATCTCGCCCTGGCTGAAGATCCAGGAGGAGCTGGGAAGGGCCAGTTTGCCCCAAGTGACAACTTGTCCCATGCACAAGTGCATGTTCAGGTGCATAAGCTGAGGCAAAAATCTTCAGCTCAAATGTTATTCTTACTTGAGCTGCTGCAAGCACACACGCCTACATGTGTGGACATGCCCATTTAGGTCAAACCTGTTTATGGAACTTCTGTTCCAGATTCCCTCCTGATTCAAGTTAACTCAGTCCTCCAGCATCCCAAGATGCTGTGCAGCCCTAGGCTATACTCTCTGCTTCAATGGAGCAGTGCCGGCCCCACCCCCCAGCTGTCAGCATGAAATTTTCCAGCCCCCACAGCTGGACGCCAAGCTAATTCCCCAAGCCCTGCCTCCTCTCAGTCTCGGGGATCAGCCTGTCTTCTGGCATGAGTGGGGTGGGAATTAAAGCGTCCACTGTGGGCTTCCCCACCACCCCCGATGCCTGGCACAGGGGTCTGGAGGGTCTGGAGCTAGGCTGACAGGATCCCACAATGAGGTCTCTACTGTCCCTGCCCAAGCTGGAAGTTGGGAGCTGAGCATGATCACCCAGCCATGCTACCTCCTCAGCCAACAGGCCAGCTGAGGAGAGAATGGGGGGAGAAAACGTCCCCCTCTGCCTGCTCTGGACATGGTGTTACTGGGGGTTGGGAACTGGAGGCTTCCTCTCCCCACTCCCTTCTCAGCTGGCCTGCCAGCCAAGGAGAGGCTGTAGCTGGGTGATCAGACCAGCTTCTAGCTTGGATGAGGAAAGTAAAGTGCCCATTACAGGTTTCTCTGTGTCCTGTGCTGGGCACAGTCTGGCTGTGAGTCCAGTGCCAGTCAAGCAGGTGAGATGTTTTTCCTTCCCGCTTCCTCCTCAGCTGGCCTGCCAACCAAGGATTGGGCATGGCTAGGGGCTCACACAGCTCAGGTGGGTGGCTTGAGAAAGGAAGAAATGCCCCACCTACTCTCTTCCCCCTGTGCCAGGGAGAGCCTGGTTGGTGGTTCAGTGGGGGATTTTCCCACCTATGCCTGCTCCTCAGCCTGTGCAGTCCTCCATCTCCCATGCCAGGGAGACCCCACCTCCCACATCTGATCGAGGGGGTATTTTCCCCCCACATCCCTTCCTCAGCTGGGTGAAGGCTGAGGGGAGGGTGTGGTTGGGGGAATCACTAGGCTGCAGGCTCTGCAGTGGCCCATAGGCTGGGAGGCCTGCTCTAGTGCCCTCCAGCTACTGGTAAGGGCCACTACAGGGTTTAGCTGCCTTTTTGGTTTGAAAACTGGATGTTCAACTGCTTATCTGCTCAATTTAAGCAGTTTAGAGAAACCTGCAAAGATTGAGTTGAGTCTGTCTTGGGCTTTTTGACTGCCTGTATGATGGCCTATGATACCCAAAACACTAAGCCTGGAACCTCTTCTTTCAGCTTGGAATGCAAAGAACTTTCCTTTGGGACTGAATTATGGACAGTTAGGCGCACTCAGACCTCTTCTCTACTGTGTTCAGACCTTTCCTGGAAAATACACTTCCCACTTACATTGTTTTGCTCCTCTGCTTCTCCAGTAAGTACACCTCTCTTGCTTAAATGAAAGGCTTCACATGTTCCTACACCAACAGTGGGTACTTTTCTCCTGGTACTATTATAAATAGTCCTTTTTTCAAACTCATTTAACTATAAATGGTCCTTTAGTGGGGATCAATTCACGTCTGAAATCCCTGAGTTTTCCCATTTCCTTTCCACTGTTTGTGGCTTTTGTCTTAATGCTGAAGTCACTAGTTTTGACCAGTGACTGGTCAGGGTTATCATCTCCAACAGCAGATTTATCCAACGCCCCTTATAAGAAGTTCTTGTGATCTTGTCGTGCCATAATCTTTTCTGTCCCTGGCACTCTGCTGACATTTGCAAACTCTTGAAAAGTGATGTAATCCCCTGCTCTTCTTGCATCTTTTCCCGAACACCAAGCTTTATCTCGGCTTCTTCTGTTTGCCTTAGCATGTTCAGCTCAACGTGTGCTTTCTCTCGCATTTTAAACACAATCTGGTTTTTAATCAGGGACTGAATGCTGAGAACTGTAGAATAGGCCTTTCAGCCTTGCATCTTTTACAAGCAATTCTACGTCTTCACTTTCTTTTTATACTCTGTGTTTAAAGCATAGCACATAGTGTTCACTTTTAACTGAAGTACAATACTGAACAAATTTGTTCAGTACAGTTTCAGAGTTGGCATTCTCTGCCTGAGTTAACTAAAATCTATATCAAATGCACCAGGACCGGCTTTTGTTAGAAAGAAGATTACCTTCAGACTATCTTCCATTTTTTTTGCTGGCACCTGGTTTCTAGATACAGAGCAAAGTACTATCTAAACCTTCACCAGTCATCCTGCATGCTAACAAAGATTTCCAGCTTTGCTGCAGCTTCTGACGGCTTCTTCTGCTCAGGCTGCTGGCTTAGTTGGTTTTCTTTATGGTCTCACGTGTTATTATTCTGTAAATGTCTTGTTTACAGGTCTGACTCATTAACTGAGTTGTAACTGACCACTATTATATATCAGACCCTTTGCATAAAACAGCCAATTTCAACTGGTTTGTGTCAAAAACTTTTAATGGGACAATTCACCTGCATGAACATTAGTGGACACGAACTTTTACATCAGTGGTGTATGAAAATGTCAACTTTATGACCCATTCATGTGCAGTGGAAGGATTCTGCTGCTATTGGCTACTGATGCAAATAGTCATTGAGAGTAAGGTTTGGCTGGCTGAAGAAAAAAATGCAGAGAAATGTGTAGTTTCTCTAAAAAGAAGAGTAGGTTGACTGACTGGAAAGGAAATCCCTTCATTTTATGATGTTTGTTGCCCTTTGCAAAAAAGAGGAAGGCAACACATAAGGGCTTAGTCTTATTAACACCTTTTCAAAGCTATCTTTCAAAATAAAGTCTAAGAACACGCTTTAAAAATGCATTAAAGCCTATTATAAATCAGCACTGACATCTACAGGATTAACCATTGAAATTCATAAACTCTGCTGACTGAGTTTCCAAAGGTTAATAATCTCCCTCTAACAATATACCTTTCAGCTTTCATAAAGGTTCTCAGAGGTGAAATGGAGATTATCTAAATAAAATAAATTTTGAATTACAGGCCTCGCTCTTTAGTTACTTAAAGCAAATAACATGTGCACACATATGTACACTCCCACACTGACTCGTGGAAACCCACATGTGCACACAGGAAAAATAAAACAAAACAAAAACCCATCTACTCCCAAAGCAGAAAACATTTTTAATCTTCAGCCTTAAATTTTCTAATGACTTTTTCTTATTAACTTCACATTTTGAGGGGGAAAAAAAAAAGTGTCCTCTAATGGGGGACAAATTCCCAGTGAAAAACAGTCAGGACCTTGAAGTACCAGTCACAAGCATTCTTGGGAAGTGGAAAGCAAGTTATAGCCTTACTGTGGATAAATTATCATGTGTTCCTAACAGACTGATATAGGAAAAAAATATGTCAGTTTGATTAAAACTACTCAGTTTTATTGAATTGGTATAATGAATTTTCTCCAGCAGAACAAAAAACACATTATAGCAATCCAAACTCCTCCTATAGTGAAGAATCACTAGCAGCATAATGGATAAATGACTTCAAACTTAATGTTCATCGTCTGTTCTGTTCTCAGTTATGAATGCAAAAATAACATTCCCCAAATTACATCAGTAAAAAAATAAGATGTGTATCGTTTGAATGCATGTATGGTTCTTACTGCAATGCAGCATTGCTATCCTCATGTTCCCGACACAAATCACATACTACAAAGGTTCAAATATCATTAATTTTATTTTTATGGTTTCACTTTAAGAGCCTGATTTTTTTGTAGAAAATAAGGGTAGATAGGATTATAGAATTGTTATTCTCAGAGATAAAAAAAGTATTGCAGAAAATGCTCTGATTAAAGTGTTGACAAAAAATATAGAAAATTTTAAGCAGCAACTTTTCTCACGGATGAAAAACAAGAAAACTAAATACTATTTGGACTAGGATGCTGTATTCAGACAAATTCTGTTTCTTTCCCTACTTGTTGGAACCTGGGTCAATCCATTTCAGCCCCTGCTATTTGACTTTTGTCTGACTTTTGTTTCTTGGCTTTCATGAATTACAGTACTTTGAAGATTTTGGAACTATTGTAGCTTGAGGTTTCCAAAACCTAGTGAGCAATAAGTGACATGACATTTAAAATATGATTTATTGTATTCCTGAATTACACATACATTAATCTTAAAACTGGCACAAACACAAAGGTTGTAATAGAATTTCTGTCAGCCTGTGTAACTGTTTAGTCAAGTATATTAGTGTATTTTCTCACACCTCGAGGTTTTGATGAATTCCATTTCATGACACATGTGCAGTACTATAAAGATTGTAAAGCTTTATCTGAATGGGAATGTATTTAGTAGCCAGGGACACAAAAGGAAGTCTTTACTAAAAATCCCTCTGTTATATACAAATATATAACAGGCTGTAAAATAATAAATGGAGTCTACCTTAGGTTGAATCGAGGATCCGTTTTTTTTAAAGTAGAAGTCCTTAAAATGGGGAGAGACGGACAAAACAGTGAATACAATTAACAGGTTTTGAACTAATGCACATTAAAAGAAACTGGTTTTAGAGAATCTTATATCAAATTAAAAAATAAAAAGAGACACAAGTAGTAAAAAAACCCAACTTCTCAGCTGTTCATTTAGTAAATGTTGCTCAGCTGATAAAGGTTCAGTAGAATATTGTTTATTCTGCAGAATATTAACTATTTTAAACTGAATTATTGAACGCACTTTTTTTTTTCCTAACTGGTAATCTCCGGTTTCCAGTATCTACATCTGTTAGGCAATAAAGGTGCAGGAACATGTTTTAGTGACTCACTTCTATCAGTGGATAAATAACTAATCGACTGAACTGAATAGTTATATGCTTCATTTATGAAGCATAGAAAAAACATCAAGATAATTTAATCAAACGTGGATATAACTTAAAGCCTTGCATGCTGCGCAGGCAGGAGTAAATACTCAGGGGGTGGCTTGTGGCCAAGTCTTGGAACCCAGCGTAAGCAACCTGAGGCAAGGGAGGAGCAGGTGGGATCAGGTGGGGCTAGTGGCCTCATGGCGGGTGGGCACTGGTGGTATCAGGCAGGCTAGTAGATCTGCAGAGAGGTTTGGTGGATCCATGGTAGGGTTATCCATCCAGGATGGGGCATCAGAAGCTAAAAGTAACTGTCAGATTGAGGAGGAGGAGGAGGAGGAGGAACAGCAGCTGAGTTTTCCCAGCCCCAGGGCTGCATTCTGAATGTGTGCAGACATTTAGTAGATCAGGTTAATCTGTTCCCAATCAAATTAGGTTTATCTCTTCCTGTTCAGGTCAGGCCTGCCATTATTTGCCCAATTTAACTTTCCCCAGCATCTTCACGGATTGGCATTTAGATTGACCTGACCCTAGTTAGGCCTATCTAAATGCAATATCTGCACATACCCTTTATCCCTGATTCTACCCTATGCTAAATCAGCTTTATATTGCTCTCCTGTCACAAAAGAGTTGTCACATGCCACTGTTCACAAAACACACTGGATCGTTGAGTGGTATAGATGAACTGTAGTGGCCTATACTTAATGTCTTATCCACTGTCAAAGTCCTGTTCCACCCCATGAAATTGCCGTCATGATATAATCCTCCTAATTGCTGCAGGAATCAGACCCATTACTAAACTGTCAGTTTAGACCATGAATCATTACATTAACACAAACATTAGAAAGTGATCCCTTGGTTGTCGGGTGGGCAAGACGTCTTTCTCGCTCCAGGGCTTGGAAAGAAGGCAGCTACAGTTATAGATTCCAGGTTGCCTCCACTATCTCTGCCTTTGCCACTTAATTGGCAGACTTCTAGTATTTGCTTTGCATGTAGCTATGCCTGAAGCCCACTCTCAAAATTCAGGGAATGTGGGTTGTGTTTGCTCAATTGCATGTTACAAGTAGCACATTACTGCAGTGCTGACATCTACCAGCCCCCAGTTACTCTTTTAAGGTAATATCAAGTTTTGGCTTCCCACAAACACATGACTAAACTGTTTGGAACCTGAACACTATTGGAGCAAATACTTCTGCGATACTACACAAAGTTAAGCCAGAGACATACAAGGTAGTAATTCTTGAGGTTTAGCTAAATGGAGCCTGAAGCAAAGCATTTTCAGGAAGTGACCCCTGACCCTAGGTTGTTTGCAGATTTTTGGATTTTATTTTACATACCTTTGAGAAGAGATGTTATAAAAGGGTATGGTATGTATCTGAATACTTTTACCCACAAGAAGTAACTGTGAGTGCAAAGCTAAGGCTCTGATTTGTGCTCATATTCAGCTCCAGAAAGATGTCTGTGCTCAGATGTGTGTCTGCAGTTGGACTGTAGTTGCAATTCAATTGCTGGTGTGGATTTTGCAGTACTAATTGTCTCCCTAAGAAGAGCTGCCACTGATTGTGGCCCAATAGGTAATTTTATGTTTCTGGCTAGTTATTATGCAAAAATTTGCATTTGAATTTGCTGGGAAGGAAAGACGGAAATATGCCTAAAATGTTACTTTGATTAGAACTAGATTTTTCCCTCTTGCAGGTTGACATACATTGATACATCTGGGGCTCCAAATGAAGCTTTTATATAAGGATGGAGACACAGATGGCTTCAGAGGTAAATGATACAAAAAATGCTTTATTTTTCTAAATCAAATTATTGTTAATTATAAAATGGGATAACATCTCATTTCTTAACCTGATTACTGGGAAATTTAAATTTCAAAATCTGTGCTGCTTTCCCTCCCTAATAAGCTTTGTTTAGCTAAATATATGACAGAACTAGAACTCTGTTGCTAAGTGAACTTTGTGGCAAAGATTACTTGCTGAAAAAGCAGAAAAAACTAAACAGAATGTAATAATGCTATCCTGAAGCAATTCACTATATAATTATTTACTGGTATAGTGCCATTAAGTATGCCCTCTGACTTGTTATCTGCTATATTTAGAAGCAATAAGATAGGATGAAATATGAATGTGTACACATATTATTTTCTTATTTTTATTATTGTTATTACTAATTAAATCATTGAATATTTTATAGAAAATAGTAATAAGAATTTTTAATATGTAACTTATCTTTCTCATGTACTCCAAAACATCATTAAAGAACTAAAGTGATTAATAATAATAAAAAAAACAAAAACAGAAGGTGGGGGGAAAAACAGTGGTTAGGGGACTGCAAAAAGGAGCTAGATTTCTGCATGCAAAGTAGAATTTTCAAGGATAATTAATAGTACAAAATATTATACATTAAAAAAATCAAATTGTATTGCTAAAATGTAGTGTTACCTAAACGTGTTCTCTGAAGACAATTATGAAGTTATAAACAATGTCATTTTAGAACTGGATTTTATTGGTGTCTTTCACAGTTCTTGAAAACAATCAATCGGTATGATAGTTCAATGAATTTAACAAGAAAAGCAACTTTCTACACGGTTAAATGCATGTTTAAATATCAGTTACGTTATTTTCTTCCATTCTAAATTTTTGTCATGATCAATGTTGCACGCCTCTGTTTAACCATACGAATACTCACAATATCCTAATATCATATTTTGACTAACTGTACTCATAATGAATTAAATGTAAAGTTTGTGTATTTTTAGAAACAATTGTTAATTTTATGTTGTTGTCAGAATTAGCATGCATCAAATAATCAAATATTATAAGCAATAGTGTCATTACACTTAAGCTGTGGTTATCTTGTCAAAGGCATCTCTAAAAATGGCACTTTTTTGCTCAGCTGTCTCCTGCAATTATTAAACTGTAGGCATTATCTGAAAAAAATCAGGTTGTTGCTACATTCTTCTTTTTCGTATTTTAATTAGGATACTATTTGAAATGCTATTCCATCAAGACCTACAGAACCAATTCAGTAAAAATTCTGAGCTGGACCCTATTACTTTTCATGAATAATTAACAGTTTCAAAAGAATCAATTACATACATTTGACCCACTGAAGTTAACCAAGTTATAAAGGTATAAGATAGGATAAAATTTGACCTGATCATCTATTACTGATAAGGAGGCACATATAGGAAACAATCCAGTTTGATTTTTAAATCCCAGTTTCAGCTAATATGGCTGCCATTAAGAAAAATAGATGTTTTAACTCATAAACTAATTATGTTTGACATAGAACCACACACCCCAGCAAACATTAGCATTGAATGGCATACTCTTCTCATCCCAGAGTAACTTCTCAGATTTTTATTATGTATTTTTATTTTGTGACTTCATTTGAGGCATCAAATATACTGATGCCTCATCATAAAATGGCTATTATGACAATATTCAAGTAAATCAAAATGCAAACATGGTTATCAAAAATACAAGCTTTATGAGTCCTTTTGCAAGTAATCAATTTGCTAAGCATCAAAACAATTACATTTTCAATACTTTAATTAACTCATCTTAGGACACACGTTTTCATGAAGTTCTATATCAAATGGGATTATAAAATAACAGTATTTGCAGTTACTTGTCATTTAAAATTGCCAATGATATTTTATTTTTGAATCCCAGTTTCAACTAACATGGTCTTAGGAAAATATTTTGTTTAAAGTGAGAGGAAACAGGGAGGAGCGGCACTCTAATCATTATTGTCTATATGTTATGTCCAATATTCTCTCAGAACAAAAGTCCGTTCCTTAAAAATACATCCTGATCATTAGTTAATAATGAGTATATTATGGAAAAGGTAGGTGATTGGTGTGAAAGCTGCAGTACTGAGCTTAAGGCAATGTTTTTCAAAAAACTACATGACAAATCATGCCGATTATCAACTTGGTCCAAAGTTTATTCCCAATGTTCTGCCTAAAGTAAACATGCATTGGTGCAGATGTGCACTGGGCATGTCTACAAGGGGCTGCAGACGCCCCTCCTCTGATCACAGTGAGACAACAGAGCCACACCGTGTCCTCTCTCCTGGCCATAAAAATAATGTGGTCCCTGTGGCATCCCTTGCTTTCTCTGGTTCTAAATCTCTCATGCCTGATAACATACCATAACTTTGTATGTTGGTGTAGTGAATGTCAGAGCACTTGTAGTTGCACTCAACCCTCCAAACAATACTCTTCTGCAAGCACTGGTAATCCATCTGATCCAGCAATAGCCTAAGGTCTCAGCTGAGGCCTAGGCATTTCCTTGATTTTGAAGGATTGTGACATATAAATTTAACCATAAGAGAAAAAGGACTCCTCTTTTACCTAAAATGTACAGTCAATGATGAGCTGTTGAAAAGGGATTACTGAATAGATTAGTGAAACGAGTTGAGACTTCTTTTATATATATATATAGTTTTCCTAGTATCTGATGAATGGGGGTGGAGGTGGGGAGTTGAAGTTTAATGGCCAGGTGCTTCAAATTTTTACTTATGAACATACAGCTATTGACAGGGAAAACGATGATTCATGTGGAAAACATTAGAGGATCAGGTGCTAACAATGGCTCCAACCCCACAATGATTTATGCACCTGTTAAAATACAATGTGTTCCACTGAAGTCAACGGTCTTCCTTGCTCTGAAAAACATTGACTCTGTGTGTAAGTCTTAGCAGGATTGAGAACAAACAGTGGCAAACAGGTTAGCTTTTCCATCATCACTGTCCCAAGCTTTCTGCAGAATTTTACATCGACAAAATAATCACATCTGCAGCAGAAGTTCAGGATCACGGTACACTGTCAAACTTCAGTCTAAAAAGTTCTCATGCCTCTACTCTGGGATGAGCATAATGGTTCACACCTGATCATCACTAAGTGCATTATACCTCTGCATTTATGTTAACCCAGATGCTGTTCTTCTGCTACTACAAATAGTTATTTTCTTTTACTAAAGACCAAATAATGGCCATAGAGAAAGGCAACAGCTGGCCAATGTGTTTTGTAAAGTGACTGTGATGAGGTTTACAAGAGATTAGAAAACTTCAGCGGTACGCAGTGGAGAGGGAATGAGAACATGATGCACATGGCAAGTTATTTGGTTTTCAGCAGGAATATCAGCAGAAGAAGAAGGAAGTGCCCCAGTGCTGGCAGCAATACAGCAACACTGGTGGGAAATCTGTTTACAGATGATATAACAATAACTACAGGGACTGAAGAAGAAACCAGCTGGCTATTAGCTGCATCGGAGAAAACGAGCAAGAGGAAAGAATAAAGTCTAAAACTTTAAAATGAAAGTTCTTACAATTAAAACCTAATGCATACTATTATGCCAATATGTAAAATGTACTGCATCTTGTGGCGGGTCTGTCAAGCTGATTGCTCTGCTCCGAGCCAGCTGCCTTCTAAAATGAACACTATGAAAGATTAGCTTGTGTACTGGTGTCTACGTGGCACAAAGCAGTAACTGTTGTGCAGATTCCTTTGCTAGTTCGCATTCCTATGCGAAGTCCAGAACTGGAAGCAGGAAAGCTATATTTGTGGACCACTGTTCCCCAGCTGATAAATCCTGCTTTTCTGTAATCTAGCATCAGGTTAACACAGCTATGCTGCTTCTAGTTCCAGAGCTAAAGTATGCAGAAGTAGCATGGGTATGTTGTTGTCTTGTGAAATATAATAACTTAAAACAACCCCCAAAATCCCTTTCCTCTGTGTTTGTGACCTCTGCAATGACTTAGTACAGTGCTGCACAACCTCTCTGGCCCCACTCGCCAGATGGGTGGTGTGGGGCTGGTCTGCAGGGCGGGTTCAATCTTGCACACTGTCATGACCCCACATGCATCTAGCCTCAGTGTGAACCCAAATGTGGTGCAATCTGTACTATGTCATCTGAACCATAGCGCTCCCCAGAGGTCTGTAAATTTGGTGGCAGGATTAACTGTTGTGGTTCAGGGAGCAATTCATGCTGTGTTGACTCACCCACCACCACATTTCTGGACACCTGGGGAGTCCCACTGTTCGGATGACATGGTTGGGTACCATTGAATTAGTGCAAAGGTACTGAGTAACTTATCTGTGGAGACTACAAAGGAACTTCACAGAATACTGGCTTACTTCTAAATGTTAACTCCGGAAAGTAGTTGCCTCTCTAGTATGGGTGAAATTTAATGTACATCCTATAATGTTGGGTTTGGTTAACTGTGAGCTTGGTTGCTTCTGTTTGTAAGTTTGAAATGAAGAACTACATGCACTCCTTTCTTCCCCTCCCCCCTATCCTATCTTGTTCTCTGAGTAGGGAAGGGAGTAACTGGACACTTTGCAATGAAGGGTGTCCAGTTCCTCCCACCTTTACTCAGAAAGAAAGACAGAAGAAAAGGAGCTTTATTCATTGACATAGTGCCAGTGGAGTGGGTGGGAATATTAACCTATTATTACTTATTAAAGTGTATCCATGGGTCCCAGGCTGGATACCTTTTTAGAAATCTTAAAATTAATTAATCCCTAGGAAATGACCTAGCTGTGCCTCAGTCATTATTGTGTAAATAGGCATTAATGGCTGGGCATTTTAGTATTTTCTTGGGAAATCAATAACTTTTAAAAGTATTTCATGATTTTCTGCCAAAATTAACTAATTTGCAAATCTGAGGGTCATGGTGTCAACTGCATTCTGCTGTATAGGTTGTGGGGAGAATCTATCTTGCAATACATTTATTCAAGCTGTATTGCAATACTGGCTCAAAACCAATATTAATAGACGTATGTTTAAGAGGTTAAAAGTACTGACTGGCATTTAAGGTAGCAAATATTTGGGATCAGAGGATAATATAAACTAAAGAGAGCAATTATTTGTAATTTTTGTGGTAGTGAGTATAATGCAGCAGAAAATCTTGAAGATAAACTAGGCAATGGAAGTAGAAGAGTTATGAAAATATGTTTATTTCCCCAGCTGAAATTGCC
This sequence comes from Caiman crocodilus, assembly GCA_030014935.1. Taxonomy (NCBI): domain Eukaryota; kingdom Metazoa; phylum Chordata; order Crocodylia; family Alligatoridae; genus Caiman; species Caiman crocodilus. The sequence continues at coordinate 10,217,841 of JAGPOW010001918.1, read as the reverse complement.
ACATACTTTTGAGCTACTCAGCATAGTGAAAGATCAAATGTTGATAACAGGAAACATTATAAAATAAGCCATTGATACATTTTTGGAAGTTAGAGACTTCAGTCACTTCATTGCTAATAACCATACAGCAAACAAGCAAGGGACAGAGCCCTTAGAAAGATGGAAACTGCTACCAAAAGGAACAGCCAGAACAGACCACTCTTCTGATTATTAAACACCTACCCATGCAATTGTTTCTCCTTGTTGAAGGCCACAGTGAAGTTTCTGTTCATAGTGAGGCTACCATTTATCACTCATTTAATTTATTAATTATTTTAATTATTACATTAGTGCCCAAAGGCTCAATCCTTTTGTTCTAGACAAGGGAAGTGCACAAAAACAGAAACAATATCCAAGTCTCAAGCAGTTCAAGTACAGGAAGTTTCCTTTTGGTGTGCAAGTCAAACATTTAAATGCAGCTTCATGCATTCACTTTGGGTGGGGATGTACTCACAAACATCTATTTAAAATTGGCATTCTGGGCTTCGTTTTATTTCCAGTCCAACATTTCTACATTACATATGAAAGGAATATTTTGACTGCCAGCCAGGTGAACTAAGCCTGGAGTAGAGAGAGGTAGGTAGCCATATCAGTCTGAAGATATGGAGAAGGTAAGTCATCATCATAGCTTATAGACTAACTCAATCAGCAAGACAAGCTTTTGTACGCATCTGATGAAGTGGACTGTAGCCTACTGTCATGCCTTTCTTGCATTTCTAGGCCATCTTTTTTCAACTTGTGATGAAAATTGTAGCTCAACTCAGGGAAGCCATATTAATGCAATTTACTTTCTATACTGACACAGGGCACCTACACTGTGGATTTCCTAACTCTATATCCCTCATGCCTAGATGAGTGCCCTTGCATGGCATTACTAATCATGTATAAAGGCCAAATAACTTTTCTTAATTAGTTTTCGAAGAGATTTATTCTGTTTGGTTTTCTGTCCTTCTTTAATATAAATATTATATAAAAAAGAATAGGTAAAAGTCAACGATGTCATTCAAATTCTAGGCAAATCTAATACAGTCAACCCCCATTTAATGCTGTTTCACTTAGTGCTATTTTGCAATAACATTCTTTTTAAATTGATACCTGTTTTCACTTAGCAGTCAGCCAGTTTCATTGTAACTCTTGCGGTTACCATCCTGGGTCATTAAAAACAATTGCAGTCACCATCTTGGGTCATCAAATACTTTCAGTTTCACTTAACTCTCACCTTGCTTAATGCTTGGTTTTTCAGGAAGCAGTTAAGAGCATGAAGTGGGGGTTGTCTGTACTGGGTATGCCTGATAAGCCATCTATTGAAATAAACCTGGAAATGTTCTACTCCAATCAAGAATTAATGTCAGTTCAGTAACTTGAACTACCACTCGCATTGATGAACCTTCACCTATGTAAGAAGCCCTGCTGATTCAGCCCTTGTTCTACTCACACAAGCCAATGTTCAATAAGAAAGGGAAAGTTTTCAAATGGATATTCGTGACACAAGTATATGGCCTTGTTTTTTTAAAAATTTTCTCATGAGGTACTTACCTGCCAAAGTAACACCTAGCTAAGATGGCTTACACACTCAGAAGCAACTTGCACTAGATTTTAAGTAAGTTCTTCTGTTTTAGAACACTCTGAGATTTTTTTTGCAAATACTAATAATACTACTAATAAGTATGCCTACTCCCTAGGCATAATTTCCCAAGGTTTCACATCTCTAATTATTATGAGCAATACCTTCATGCTTTCTTGCTATATCTCTTAAAAAATATAACAAAAAAGATCTGTTTTGAAAGTTTCTTTGAACTTCATAAGTCAATGATTTCTTATATAACTGCAATAAAAACCTCTGGGAAAGAACCTATTATGAGTACTGTGTCAGCATTTTTAGCTTATTACAGATGGCTTGTTCCCCTTTCCACATAACTATTTAATGAATTTAAGCTAAACATTGTATAATGTCATAGCCAGTAGCAGACTTGAGCTTCTAGTAGGAGTTTTTAAACTGAGATTATAGACCAATTTAGTAAAGGAATTTAATGAAGAAAATAATTCTCAAATGCTGCTGAGCAACGTTTGCCTTCAGTCATTTTACTAGGAATTCAGCACCAGAAAACATTTTCCAGAAACCCTTTTTGGGGAACTTAAACTGCTTCTATATTATGTTAGATCCCAGTAAACAGTTGTTCAATACTGGCCAATAATATACTGACACTTAACTTATTCAAGAAAAAGATTGAAGAGTTCAAATTATATAAAAATAGATTTCTTACGAAACAAAGCAACTAAGGAAACAGCATACTCTGCAGCTGGTTCTTAATCCAGATAGATACCTGTATATATTTCACCATAACAGCAACAAGAATTTCTTAAAAGCACAGGTAGCAAAATACCTTTTTAAAACAAACTGGTCATCTCTATACGCAGGATATTTGGATTTAGGCCATTGCTATTAAATTGTATTTAGAACATATCATATCAAGGGTTGTCGTTGTTGCTGCTGCTGTTGTTGTTGGTATTAAGATTTATTTGTGAAGAAATTGACAAAGGTGTTTCTTAGAATAGACCCCTTTTAATCGTCTTGTTCTTTTACATATTTAATTTAGCCATTCAACTACATTTCCCTTGTTTGAAACTACTCCAGATAACCTCTTGCTGCTCCCACTTCACTGACATTTTTTCTCTGTAACTTAAGTGCCTTTTTTCAGTTGCACAAAGTTAAATATAAACCATTTTCTCCTGTTATTTAGCTTAGTTTTTGTCTGCTTCTATCTCAGACCTGAAGAATGCACCTCAAATTTTGCACCTCAAAATTTTGTTCAAAGGCTCTCCCAATTTACAGTTGGTCCAATTAAAGATACCACAAAAAAACCCCTTGCCTCATACATTTCCTGGATCATCATGGCTACAACACTACAACCCTACTACCTGTTATAATAGTCATAGGACAATTGTTATAAGTAAAATTACTTGTGTGCGTGTGCATGTGCATGTTAGCCCAGGGGTAAGTGGCTGGCTAGGTTCAGGCCAGCTCACTTACTTCCCTCTTCTACAAAGCAGAGCAAGGACCAGGGACACCCAATGATATTTAACTATTTACAGATTTAATTTTACAGTACAGTGCCAATAAAATGTATAAAATATGTACATATATAGAGAGAGACTATTTACAAATGTAAGTTTACAAAAGAACCTTTAAATCTTATTAAACGTAAAGCCAGGCAAGCTCAGCTGGGTATGGCAGATGAAGACCCTATAGCCACGTAGATCTTGATCCTCTTTGGTTAGTGTACAGCCCCTACCCTCAGCGTAGCCCTCCAGGTGGCTGGCAAGGAAACACTCAATGGGAAAATACAGGTTAAACTGTAGTTCAGCAGATAAAACCTGATAAAGATGAAACAATAGTCTAACCATATATAGGTTGGATTACATTAGTAAGATTCAATACATTAAGATAACCAATACAATGAAAGCAAGTATTGAGTAGGGGATGCACTAGTAGGCCCACTAACAGGCTAGATAAAGCAGTTGTCACTCATCTCATAATACAACATTATGAGTGATACCAGGGGAAAAGAGCAGATTAGTATAAGAAATGCTATCTCCCTCCTCTAGGCCATATAGCTTGGATGACCAGCCACCACAGCCACCCCTGTCATTGTGTGGCTTCCCTTTGATTACCAGAAGGAGAGAGCCCTTCCTCCCTTGTGGAAATCCTTGCCTCCTCCCCTCCTTGGGACTGCAATCCTCTTTCCGGGCAACTCACGACTCCCAGCAGTTCTGGTGGACATGACTTGTCTCTCTCTCTCTGTGGGTTGGCTGTGGAGCTTCCTCCCCTTCACTGGGATGGTCTGTCTGTCCTGCTGTCAACTTCCACAAGGAGGCCTGAGCTGCATCGTGCAGTTAGCTGGCCTGTCAGCCCTCTCAGGCCCTATGCACTGCTCATTGCACCAAAGAAGCTCTTGCCACATGCAGGGATGGGGACCCACGCTGCCTCATGCAGCTGTGGGGTTCCTTCAGCTCTGTGCAAGCCCCACACACTGCTCTGTGCACCATAGGGGCTCCTGCCTCCTGCAGGGATGGGGACCCATGCTGTCTTGTGCAGGCATGGGGTCCTTTCACTCCAGGGCCTGTGCACCGCTCTGTCCACTGAGGGCGTCTGCCATGTATAGGGATGTGCACCCGCACTGCCCTGTGCGGATGTGGGGTCCCTTCCACTCTCTGGACCCTCCATGAGCACCAATGCCATGGCTCTCTCTCCACAGTGGGGCTGGGAGCAGCCTCTCACTGCTTCCCACTAGGCTGAGGCATTTTCAGGTCGCTTCTGCTCTGCTGGTGAACTCCACCAGCTCTTCTGCAGCCTGTCTTTGTCATCCCTTGTCAAAGGACGTGCTGGGTATGAGGGCTTTTATCCCCTCTGGAGGCTCCACCTCCAGATTGAAAATGGAAAGCCTGCGGGCTCCCCCTCAGGTCCTCTTCTTCATCTCACTCCAGAATCAGGGTGGGGCAAGTCTTCCTCCTGCCTTCTCCTGGTTGGTGGAGAAGAGAAATGCCTGCACCAATTGGCTGGCTCAAGCCGTTAAGTCAGGCTGCTGGCAAACCCACTGGAAATCTGCTGGAAAGACAGAGAGAGAGAGAGTGATTATGTTGCCTTAGTGGTTGCTTACGCCCTGAGGTGCGACCTTTAGGACCTGATACTTTGACCAGGAAGCAAACTATTAGTGGCAGAAACCCCCTGCCACGCTTTATGTAAAGTATGAAAGAAGAGGGAGCTTTCCTGTTCTACAGTTCCGTTAACTGCTAGCCAAGCAGTGCTTCTTGGGGCTCCACTTCCCCTTGCACCCCATCCTTGTACCAACAGGATGTTATTGGTCTTAATCAGGCAGTTGGTTTAGAAATGTACCATGTCACAGTCCCCATGTGCTTGGGGAGTTTTTAGCACAAGCCCTTAGCCAAATTTTAACTCCATCCATTGGGCAACAATGCTATCTTCCCCAACTACTATCCCCAAGATGGGGTTTCACTTTTAATCATGTTGCCAATATAGTCAAAATATGTCATTTCTTTGAAGGTCTCTGGAGAATATTCTCTCCTTGCCTCAAAAAACTCACAGTTCAGCGGCTTCTTTCCTCCCACAAGACAACAAGAAAGTCTCAATGCTCAGCTGCCTAGGGAGTGGGTCTGTGTCTCTCATCCATCAGATCTCAGGTAAGTGGAAAGACTCCTCTGAGTCTTGATAGGCAGAAGCTGCCATTCCCTCCTCCATTCACCCCTGCTGGGGCACATTGAAATGGGAGTGGGAGCCAGCTTATCCTCTGTCACATTCTCTCCTCTGGGGTTTCTTTCATCTGAGGCAGGGTGCGTCTTTCTGATATGCTTCAGCATGTGTCTCACCAAATGGAGCTGGTGCATGATAATAAAGCATGGGGGCTGTGGTGCCAGAGATTTTCCAGTCCATGTCGCTGACATTCCTGCCAGTAAGCCATGGGAATGGGTGAGGTTTTCCTCCCCACCTCCCTTCCCAATCTTGGCTCCCCTGGCACTTCCATTTCATTTCTTGATGTGGTGGCTTGTGTCTTGCCACCACAAGGTTCTTTGCATGGCCATATTATTTCTGAAGGTAGAGCACTTCATTAGCAAGAAATAACAAGAATTTCACTAAAATACATTAGACTTAGAGTACCCAGTAATATCATCCTCAAATAAGCTGTGCTTCTCCAATTGGTCAGCTTGCTAAACCAAAAAAAGTATAGCTGACTACAGAGGTAGGATAATTAGTATTGGGATAGGTTAACTGGCCCTGTTACTCAACAGTGTTAATTAACACTGTTGCTTTCTAAAGTGAGTTTGTGACTTATGACTCACACTTGTACAACAACATCAGAAAGTAAGTGACATTATGTTAAGGTAGATAGATGCAATTAAATTATCTTTGTGGTTTCAACCACTCAGATTAGTTTTTGCCAATATTTTGAGCTGCACACGTCTTTCAAAATGAACTTAACATATTGCAGGCTTGTATGTTGATACCTTAGAGTCACGGAATTACATCTGCTTAACATACAAAGATATTGGATACAAGTGAGCAATAACTTCATTAACATACGTGTATAGGAATAACAACATGAAATTAGTTTCTTTGCTGGTTGCTTAATATATTAATATTTATGGATAACTTTGAGTTACACAGATGAAACCCTCTATTATTATCTTGTGTGTCGAATTCAGAATTCTGGCTCCTTTTACCTGCGGCTTAATTGGAAAACATAAATTAAGGCTATATTTGAATCTTTCCAGTGATTTATCTATATAAAGTGCTTACCAAACCTTGGATTTTGATCACTGTTCTCAAACACCGCTGTTTGGCTTTTCAATAGTAGATTCAAATGAAAAAAGGTTATATAGCACTTTTAAAACTAAAAAGTGGAGGAAAACCAATAAATATGGAATAGCATACAGGTCGGGTCCACACATCCCAAAGTCAGTCATCATTCAGATTCTATACTGTCTTGAAGAGGATAATAGCAGAGTAAGAAGTATAACTACAGATAATAGTAAGCACGAGTCAGAACATCCAAAGCTACAAACAAACAGTGTGAGCAGTAATGAGAACCTGAGCAAGGGCAATGTTTATGCCGCTACACAAATACCAGAACCCTAAAAATGAGATGTGTGAACTAGAATGCCTGGTATTAAATAGTGACTTTAACACAATAGACATCTCACACTTGGTGGAGAGCAATAATCAATAGGATTCTTTTCTAATATGTTACATAGTATATAGAATCCTAGAAAATTAAGGTTGGAAAGGACCTCAGGAGGTCATCCAGTTCAACTCCCTGCTCAAAGCAGCACCATCCCCAACTAGATAATTCCAGCCAGGGCTTTGTCTAGCTGGGTCTTACAAAACTTCAAGGTTGGAGAGTCCGCAACCTCTCTGGGTAATCTGTTCCAGTGTTTTACTCCCTTCCTAGTGAGAGAGTTTTTCTTAATAACTAACCTAAACTTCCCTTGCTGTAACTCGAACACATTGCTCCTTATTTTGTCATCAGCCATCGCTGAGAACAGTCCAGCTCCATCCTCTTTAGAACCTTCCTTCAGGTAGTTGAAGGCTGTTTTTTAATCTTTCCTCAATCCTCTCTCTCCTAATTAAATAAGCCCATTCCCTCAGCCTCTCCTCAGAAGTCTATGCCCCCTAATCATTTTCATTGCCTGTTACTGGTCTCTCTTTAATTTGTCCATCTCCTTTCTGCAGTGGGGACCCAAAACTGGACATGGTACTCCAGATGTGACCTTCCCAGTGCCAAATAGAGAGGAATAATCATTCGCTTCAGTCTGCTGGCAATGCTCTTACTAATGCAGCCAGAATGCTGTTAATCTTCTTTGCAGAAAGGGCACACTGTTGGCTCATATTCGGGTTATTGTCCACTGTAGCCCCCAGGTCCTTTTCTGCAGAGCTCCTGTTTGGCTAGCTAGTTCCCATTATGTGCTGGTGCCTGGGGTTGTTCCAGCCTAAGCACAGGACTTTGTACTTGTCTTTACTGAACCTCATGGTCATGTCCAGACGAGCATGGTCATGCAGCATGTGGGGCCGCATGCATGTCTGCGGCACTACATTGTAAGGGAACAACATGAAGGGGTTTTTTTTTATCCATGGGTATTCATGGGGTTAAAAAAAAACAAGTAGAGAAAAAGCAGTGGTGCACATGGGGGCAGAATGCGCTGCTCAAAACCAGCTGCCAGCCAGGCTCCATAGACATGGATTGCCACTGCTGCAGCCCTGAGAAGCCCCCAGGACCTCAGGTAAGGCTTCTGGAGCCAGCCCAGTGCTGGTCCAAGCCTCTCCTACTCCATCCAGGGTAACTTGCCATGTGCCAGAGGGTGTGTGGCACAGGCATTCCTCAGGGACAACTAGAGGCAGCACGAGGCGCACCACGGCATGTTGTCCCCAGGGAACCAAGCATCCCCACATGTGTAGAAATGGCCCTTGATTTCTTTTGGTCCAATCCTCCAATTTGTCTAGGTATCTCTGAATCCTACCCCTGCCTTCTAGCATATCTACTACTCCCCCAGCTTGACGTCATCTGAAAACTTGCTGAGGGTGAATAAATGAATGACAATAGTACATGCAGGTGGAGGAGTGGCACTGTATGTTAAGGATAGTATAGACATTAACAGCATAAAAATCTTACCTGAAAAGAAAACTACCATAGAATCCCTGTGGGTAGAAATTCTGTACTTGAATAAGAAGAATATATTACTAGGATTGCACTACTTACCACCTGATCAGGAAGATAAAGGTGATTATGAAATGGTCAAGGGAATTAGAGAAGTTGTTAAAATGGGGCACACAATAATAATGGGAGCCTTCGACTACCCTCACATAGACTGGATAAATACCTCACCAGGGCAAGATGTGGAAGGAAAAATTGTGAATGTGATAAATGACTGCTTTCTAGAGCAACTCACTTTGGAAATCAGCAGAGGAAAAGCAATTTTATACCTAATCTTGAGTAACACACAGGACCTGATTCAAGAGGTATCTGTTGGCGATCCATTCTGTAATAGTGACCATAACACACATTCAGCAGTCTCGCAAGAGGGAGTAAATCAAACAAGTCCACCCCACCAATGTACAGCGTCAGGGAGAGAAATTACAAAAAGATGGGGAAGTTGGATGCTGGGGAAGTTAAAACATTTCAAGCAACTTGGAAACTATTTAAAAATAGCACTTTAAAGGCTCAGGAAAAGTGTATACCACAAATCATGAAGGGTATCAGTCAGACCAATAAAACTCCCTCATGGTTTAAGGAGTTAAGGAAGCCATTCCAGGCAAA
>JAGPOW010001918.1:10197320-10208874 GCA_030014935.1 Caiman crocodilus | reverse complement strand
AGGCAAAGGGGGAATCCTTCAAAAAAATGGAAAGCATGCCCAAGTGAAAAAAACAGGAAAGCCCACAAACTTGGGCAGGTAGAGTGTAAAAGTTAAATCTGAAATGCAGGGTCATGTTGCGATCAGACATGGCCTGCAGACTGACCCCATGCCGTTGATCTGAGGCCAGATAAGTTGAGCACCACTGAAATGGACCATTGTTTCCCGGACTAAAATCATATAAGTCGACTCTTGGCAAGGTGAATTTTAAATCTGAAGCAAGTTCATAAACAAGTCAAATCGTTTACCCTATTAAATAGCAAAATATTCTCTCTACAAATGGAAAGCTTCATCACTTAATTCATTTAAATCCTCCCTAGACACAGACCTCAAAACCAGTCTGTAGAGAATAAACCTATGTTGGCAAAAGGATGCACTAAGGTGATCAACCATACAAAGACCTTTTCCACAATACTTGTGATTGTTGAGAATTATAGTTTTATGTTATAAAACAAATGTATAATTGCAACAGCTGCCAGACTGGCAATGAAAGCAAATAAACTAAAGACTCATTTTTCAGAAAGAAGCAGATAACCTCTAGCCCTTTATAATGCCAGGTGTCTATGAAGTAACAAAAGCTTTTATCTGCTGAGGAAAGAAAGTGATGAATATAGGGTTTAGGCAAAGGAAGCAGAAATAGTTTATTCTGGTGGGTGGGAAGGTTTTTTAGCTGATCTTTTATCTCAAGCCTATCTGTATTTATGATTACATTTTGCCTTGAGCCATAAAAATGTCTGTTACATATTAAAATAAATAAAAGGTATGTTTCCAGACCAACTTTCAATTTGCTAAGCTCATTTATTTCTACTCTTTGTTTTCTCTCTCTCAATCAGTTTCTAGTCCATAAAAGTCCATTATGTCTCACCCTGTGATTACTCTTAGTTTCCTTAATAGCCTTTGGTGCTTTTTAAAACTCTAAATAAATTATATCTATCACTTTTCAGTTACCCACTATTTTGTTAACTCCCTGAAGGAATTATAATTTGTAAAAAAGGCAATTTTCCTTTTGTATTGGTTTGTCCCTATAATATGATGCTCATCTTATTGTTTTATAACTCTTGTAGTTATTTTCAGCTAATTTTCCAGATACTGTAGTAAGGCTCATTAGTTTATAACTCCTGAGGTCACTCCTACTCCACATCTTAAACAAAAATAAAGCATCCTCTACCCTCTAGGTCCTCCAGATTTTAACAAGCACATGGCTTTGTCAGGACTGAGGCAAATCCTTCTTAAGTATCTGTAGAACACTTGAGAAAATACCCTTCATTTCTGAGGACTTAATATAATTTAAATGACTAATATATCCCAGCCCAAATTCCTTCTTTGACACCTTGATCTCCAAGAGTATATTTTCATTATTTTATTCTCTAAAAGAAATTTTGACAAAGGCATATCTCCATTTCCCTCCATAATAAGGGCTGATGCAAACACATCTTTGAAGTTTAGCATTTTCAAAATGCAGATTAAGCTAGATTTATAGTTCCATATTTAGGCTCCTTTAAATATATGGCTGGCTATAGAATAATTCTTCAGCCATAATTATGTTTTTAGTGTTTTTGAAAGTCTTGCTCTAAGTTCATGTCAATCCTTTAAAATTTGGCTTCAAAATTATTTTTTCCTATTTTCCATCAACTAGTACAGAATAGTCTCAAGTTCTATAACTGCCAGTGTGCTAACGAAAGCAAATAAACTATACTCTTTTATTTTTAAAAGCAGATTTTTTCAGCTTCATTAAATATAAAAATGGGCAATATACTTGGGGTATCCATTACTAGAATCACGTATGATATCAGTTCTTTACGTGAATAAGTCTGCCAGTTGTTATTTGCAAGCTTACTCTGCAGCATCAGTTGGTATGCAGACAGCAAATAACGGGTGCAGAAGCTATGTCTGCATTCTGGGAGAAAACATACTTGGCACAGAACAACAAAAGAAATAAATTTTCTGCCCTTAATTGAGTGGTCAATTAAAGAATGCAAGTCAGGACCTGATGTATTATCTTTATACTTTTCCTGTAAAAATAAAATAAATGATATTTTATGCATGTGAAACAAATTTTGTTGGATTGTTTGAAATGATGCACCAGTGTACTGTTAAGTAAAATAATTTAATCAATTTTCTTCAAAAAGGATTGAATGTCATGTACTTATTGTTTTGCTAGGCTAAATGTTAAATTATACCTTTTACATTTTTTAGCAAAACAGATATGTTGACTGGCATAAGAACTATAGGAATGATTAACCATAAACTGAAGAAATACAGTGCTTGCTGCAATTTTATACTTGAATAACTCCATTTATTTCATTGGAGTTAAACCAGCAGAACACTGGAGTGGTGAAGTAGGCATCTGGTTCTTAAACTTCATGCACACTTCCTTATATATTTGACTTTATTGTTTGGTTATGTATTTTATGCAGTAAAGAAGAGTCTAGACATTTCAGAATCGATGACTCATCTAAGCTGCCGCATGATGATATCTGTCTGTATCTGGGGACTTGATTTACAGAAGCACAGATTTTTCCCCACTACTGATGGTTAGCCTATAGGCATCATTACACATTTCTCCTCTACTACTTTGCTCAAGTTCAAGCTTTTTCAAACTCTTTTACATTCTAGGAGGGGACAGTTCAGCTTGATACTATATTTTGAATTCAATCCAAGTCCTTGTTCATGTGGAATCTGAGCCAAAAAACATTTACTCATGCAAAATCCTTAAGTACGCCAACAGTCTCTTTAGTATCCATTGGAACACACACTTGAATAAGGGTTTGTGTGGTGGGGATAATCATTAAGCACATTAATATCAGTTATATTACTCATATGAGCAAGGGCCATGGGACTGAGTTCTATTTCTATCTAAGCACCTAGGTGGAACCCATCATCTAGGTATCTTATATGTAGTATCTCACAGACGTTATAATTTATTCTCACAGTACTCTTGTATTGCTGTTTTACAGATAGAGAACTGAGACACAGGGGTTGCATCTATATGAGACACTGAGAAGTCGCCTATTTAGCTCCACAGTAAAACATCACTGTCTATATGAGCAAGGGTAAACTAATTACTTCTGCTGTAGGATAGCATTGCCCAACACAAGTACTCTTCTCCACTGGAGTTATTTACTCTGCTGCAGTGCACATGCAGGCAGTGACTAGAGCTAGCTGGGGAACAAGGGTGCTTCAGGGTGGGGGTGCCTGCCATGTAACCCCACACTAAAGCAACCTCATACCCCAGCCATCCCCTCCAAAGCACACTGAGCTGGCGAGTGGGTGGAGAAGCTCAGGGCTGGCAGACTGAACCCTTGGACTCCTTGCCTTGCTGCCATAGCTCACAGGCTGCAGTACTTAACCAAGTAGTAAATGACTACGCAGTGACTGGTGTTACTGTGCAGCTCCATCACCGGACAGTTATTTGTAGACACTACTGCACAATAGCTTTGAGCAATACTATACTACTTGCACAATAGCAATGAGCTACTGCACAATAGCTCACTACTGAGCAGTAGCATTGTGATCACAGTTCATGCCTAGTGACACTTTGGCGCTGTAGCAATGAGCTACTGCACCATAGCACCTCATGTTGATGTGTCCAATGAGACTAAAACCCAGCTCTATAAAGGGTCTTGGGAGTTGATAGACTACTGAAGAGGCTTGCCTCAGAAATAAACACTTTTACCATGTCCTCCTCCCCTCAACTCCTGCAAGTAAGCTGCAAACCCAGAAGGACTCAGGCCATTTTAGGTCTGTTCCCCAAAGGCCACTGTCAAACTTACTGGAGACTGGAGACCAGGGTATGGTTGAAGAGGGGCATATAACTATCACTGCATTGACTTTATAAGGTATAAAAATCAGGCATATACTTCATGCTATAACTTCAGCCCAAGAAAGCCAAGTCTTATGTTATATTCAACATCTTAATGTCTCAAAAAGTACATATAACAAAGTTGTATTATTCATTACGGTATCAAGTCCTTAAGAAAACAAACTAGTAAAAACAAAGCACAGCTACGGAAAAGTGGGGCAAAAACCCAAAAGTAATAGGCAGAGCTTCCTCCCCACTTTTCAGGACAGTTATGTTATGAGATAATGAGCTACCTGTAATTCTGAGAGTGTAGTTACATATTATATTTAGACCGTACTATGGACACTTGTTCGGAGTGCTCTCTGAGTGGCTCAAAATTACACCACTTTAGGCAAGAGTTAACTCTGGCATGTGCTACTTAGTTTGTGCTAGAATAACTTCAGTCTGCTCCACAGAGATACAACAAGCAAACTGAAGTGCTTCCACACCCCAGGATGCACAGGTCCCCTCTCCCCTCTGTGCCCCAATTCCCTCCCACAACCCAGAGCAAGGACTGGTGATGAAGACCTGGCACAGTCATAACAGTCTCTGGCCCTTTAACTAATTCTGAAGCTACATGTATGTATGTGTGACCTGAGGTGTCAGGGAAGGGGCCAGACTATTTGAAGAAAGCAGGGAGCTACATTTACATTTCAAAGTAGAACCTGTAAGTGGTGAGAGACTGGAATACATGAGAAGAGGAAAGAGACAGTAACGCTGAATGCATGAGAGTCATGGCAGACATGGGATACACGATGGACCCAAGGGGAAGAGCGGGTGCAGATCCCTATAAAAAATCTGGTAAAGATGAGGCATTTGGGACCACCTTTAATAGGTTAGGAAGATGTGGCATGTTGTCCCCCAAAGAAATGTCTGAACTCCTAGCTACAGACTCTGATTTCAGGACTACATAGGAATAACGCAAGGTTTCTGTTGCATCTAAACTGTGTGCTGTGTACTGTTGCTGCATCTTATTTTGTGGTGTCTTAACTGAGGCAAAGTTTTTTTTCTGCTGGTTCTTTTTTTTTGCAGACTTGAATTTGCAAATTGCTGTGCTCAATAAACACTGTCTTCAGAGAATGGATTATTGTTCAAGCATTCATAAATTTAGTGCCACTACATAAAGTCTAATATTAAGCCTGATAACAGGATAGAGCCCAGGGTCAGGTACAGACATTACACTTTTACCAGGATAAGTGATCAGAAACCAGTCTATATCTGTAACAGAACAGACGTTTGGCACACATAGACTAGTTTAAAATGACAGAACCTGGTCTAAGAACTAAAGGGTGAATATTTGGGCTGTGCGAAATTTCACCGTGTGTTTCATTTTGATGCATATTGAGCTCAAAATAATGAAAACAAAATGAAACAAAAAGCTCCAAAACAGCTTTGAAATGAATTGAGGGCACTCAAAATGCTTCAAAGTTTTGAAGCAGCCCTGTGGCAGGAAGCAGGGGCGAGCCAGGGCTGTGCTCCGAGCAGCTCTGCAGCCCCGTGGGGCTCTGCCCGGAGGTGGGTGGAGCACAGCCCTGCCTCTGCCTGTCCCCTGCTACTGGGCTGAGCTCCATGGGTCTTGCAGAGCCAATCAGAGTGCAGCCCTGGTTCTCCCCACCTCCTGCCATTGGACTGCAATCTGAGCAGCTCCACAACCCCCTGGAGCTCAGCCTGGTGGCGGGAGATGGGGAGAACCAGGGCTGTGCTCTGCCTCTCACTGTCAGCCTGAACTCCATGGGGCAGCAGAGCTGCTCAGAGCACAGCGCTGGCTTTCCCTGCCTCCTGACACTGGGCTGGATGAGAGGAGGCTGCTGCTGGTGCCTGCTGGAGCCTTCTGTCATCCAGCATAGATCTGGGGGCCCATACCCCTAGGAGGAGTCTGACACAGCCCCACAGCCCTCTCAGGGTTTGGGCCCCTGGTTCTGCATGCCAGATAACAGGAGCTGCAGCTACTGGCAAGTGTCACAAGTTTTGCAGTTTGAGGTGCAGTTTAGAGAAACTTCTACATCTATCTGCTTGAAACTAGGCAGGCGTCATGCCCTCAGAAGGCAGAGGGGGCTACCATCCCTGCAATATTAATTAATTTAGGGCTGATTAACACCCCCTCCATGTTGTACACATACCCTGCTGACTTACCGGCTTCTCTGACTGGGAGGGGAGGGCAAGCTGCCAGTGTGTGGAGCAGTCCCTGGGTTGTGGGTGTGACTGGTGCTTCCCTCCATGGCACTGGTGGGACCCCCCCAGCTGGCACCTGTCCACAGTTACCTGGCTTGGGCAGTCCTGGGGGGCACTGCAGCTGTGGAGGGAAGCACCAGGCCCCTGTGCAGATCAGGCTGGCTCCAAGGCGGGGGGAGGGAGATCAGGCACGCTGCTTTTCTTGGGCAAAACCTGCTTTCCTGGGCTGCTGCCAGGCTGCCTGCAGGGCTTCCTGCAGAGCCATAAAGCTGCACAGAGCCTGGTGCTTTGCTCCACAGCTGTAGGGGCAACAAACTGAAGCTCCTTCAAGGAGTTTTAGTTTGCTGCACCCTAAGTCATTTAAGGCATGTTACACCACTGAATTTCTTACAGCGGCTGATATAAATGCTCAATACACCACCGAGGCATGCAAACACCAACACCACTAAAGTGGTGTGAAAGCATTTAGCCCACCTTAAAGTGTTGTGTACACACGCCTCTCATTTACCCTACACAGAAACACTAGAATGCTGGCAGAACAGTTTTCTCAGAAAAAAAAATCAGTTCCTGCCTGATTTCATAGTTCGGAAAGGAAATCTACTAAATCCCTTTGAAAGGTTAGCATAAGCATAGGCATTTAGCCTACTGGACAGTAACTACCAGGGACTTCATGATTCTTTATATTCTACCTGTTTGTCAGTAATTTCTGCACTTTCCAGGTGATGACCCCCCTGAACAATCTTGCTCCTACATTATCAGGTTTTTATTTCATTTCTCTTGTCTGTTGGCTACCTGGTAATTTTTCATGTATTCTGGTTTTGTTTTCTTTCCATCTCCTGCTTTGCTCTGCTCTGTCTGCTTCTCTCCCAAACACCTGAGGAACGGTATTATAGTGCCTGAAAATTTGTTTGAGTCTATCCCATCCATGCAGTTGGTCCAATAAAAGACATTGTCCACAAGAATTGTTGTCTTTCACATATTTCCTACACCATCATGGCAAAAACAGCATTTCAGCATTATTAATTCATTAAGAAGCCTCAATTCTCAGTTGCATGTCATTATCACACTGGTGTAAACTACTTTGCTTTGGTCTGAAATGTCCTTTCTGAGCAAAATTCATGGTTACAGCTTAGGATAGAGTAAGTCATTCCCCAAATTAAGATCTGTTGGGGACTCATTAACTTCTAATGTAGAACTATCACTAGAGGGAGATAAAAATCCATTCTGTCTTAGTGTAGGAGAGGATAGCAAAGAAGTGCATATATATATATATAGTTATAACTATATATATATAACTATATATATATAGTTGACTAAACTGTCAGATTGGGAAGTTTCCATCATATGTAAAATGAATGGCATGACAATGTATTACTGGCCTTCATTATCCATGATTTTCTACTTCTGTAACATTGTTCAGATGACAGATGATCCATTGCATTTGTATTCTACAGCTTGATTTGTGTTACTTCAGCAGAAGTTTCATTTCTTTGTATTATCCTACAATCTCACCAATATGAAAACAAAAACAAAACAAACAAACCCACTGAAATTTGGAGAACTCAGGTAGTAGAAAGTTAGTGAGCAAATGATTAGTTTTGACAAGTAAATTTGTAGTGGAAAATGGCATTTCTTTCCCCACACTGCTAATTATATAACATGAACAAGTGAAAAATATGTACTCTTTCCTGCTTTTCAGAGCAAATATACATAATAAAAATCACTCAGGAGAGCTGTCACAACAGAGCAAATATTGGGTATTTCCCCCCCCTTTACTAGTCTAGTGTCTCTAAATCATATGATTCTCTTGTTACATCTGGCAGCACTGCAAGTTGACAGATGTAAATTTCCTAAGTGGCTACAAATATCTTTTGCTGAAGTCTATTAAAAACAATCCATTCAACACTGAAACAGACGTGCACACGCTTGCATGCTCACATACACAAACACATTCTTATGACTATGCCAATGCAAATTTAATACCTCACAACAATGAGAAGGATTCAATGAGCTACCATAAGGTAAAGTAAATAACACTTTTTGGTATGTCATGGTCTCATGGGTACTCAACTTGTTACAGTCCATTTTAAGAAAAGCTAATTGAATGCACAATTTATCTCTGTTAGGAAAAGCACTTCTCGATCAAGATCAACTGCATTAGTCTCTGGTAAATTAAAATCCAAACTCCATAGCAAACTACTGTATCCCCTATGTCCATTAAAATAAATTATCATTATCATTAACCCTAGAGAAAAACAAACAAACAAACAAACAAACAAACACTTTTTAATGGAAAAAGCATGTGAAGAAACACATGCCGTGTGTGTATGTGTGTGTGTGTGTGTGTGTGTGTTTCTATTCTCTTGCCTGTAGTCTCAAATTCTTAACCTTGTAATTAAAATCTTAGAAGAAAATTAAAGTCAATGGGAAGGTACCATAAGAAGTATTCATATCTAAATACACACAGAGGATACCATTAATATTCTTTGGCTGTGAGTTCCACAGATTGTAATGAATTCAATAACTTAGTAAAATTTGAAAGGATTGGAAGTGATATATAATGCACACACAAAATGAGAATATCCATAATTATACTAGAGGTAAGAGATGTAAGGTGTTTTTTTTGCCACAAATCACAAACCAATCTTTACGTGTCACAGTTCAGAAAAAGCTACCCACCTGAGCAGACAATTTCATGTCTACTATAGATCTAGTTCCTCAGAATTTTATTGTGAAAACTAATTATCACTGTGAAGTAATGACATATTCCAGGGGTAAGTCATCAAGATCCTGAATTTTGCTCTTACTCATGGTGACCACTTTTGCTCTCATGTTCAACTGGAAAATACTATATTGATGTTTAATAAGTGAATATTTGCAAATAGTTACTTTCTCCAAGTTTCTCTCTGATAAAGATGAGTTTGGCAAAAAATGGATTCACCCTTATGTAAGGTATGAAAAAATGCCAACTAGGACTTAAATACTAAGGTAGAATTTTCTTTTTTATGGAAATGAAAATGAGCACAAATTTACTATATAACCATATATCCTAACATTACAATTATAATCCATTTTCAGAGTCCTATACCATATTTGCAGATCTAAGGTTTCATTCTGTTTCAGGATTTTTTTTTTTCCTGCATGTCATAATTATCACAAAGTGTGGGAAGAATCATATCATTTAGCTGATTACAGGGACACAGCTGCACTGCCCCATGTGGAATATGCTTGAAGGGTGGGAAGAAATGTCCTAGGGAGGCATCATCCCTTCACAAGTTGGCAAAGTGTTAACTCGGTTGCTCTTAAAGGTACTTAAGAGTGGATATCAGCCTCCCCCCCATAGCCCAAAAGCCAAGATTTCCTACAGAAATGCAGCAGCATATCAATCAATATTAAATTGAAGACTACCCTGAGTTGCTGATGCAGACCTCTCTTTGAAGTAACTGATGTCTGTGTAATACTTTGACAATCCAAGAACTATAGAAACATTAAGGGCATTTATACACATGCTTTGGAGGAAGGAGGCCGCTTTAATTAGAGCCGTTCTAATCAAAGTGTCCAGATCGTCTCTTGTATCAGTATCCCTGTGATTCAAAATGGTGGTGGGGGTGAATGAGC
This sequence comes from Caiman crocodilus, assembly GCA_030014935.1. Lineage (NCBI taxonomy): Eukaryota > Metazoa > Chordata > Crocodylia > Alligatoridae > Caiman > Caiman crocodilus. The sequence goes on along the minus strand of JAGPOW010001918.1, from coordinate 10,199,204 downwards.
TTTAGATAAATCGCCCCTGCCACCATTTTGAAGTGAAGAGATGTATGAGATGCAGGAGGCTGCTGTAGTGTGGTAATTGCCAGACTCCAGCAGACTCGATTAATCCCCTGGAATCACAGTGCATCTAAGCAGCCTCCCTTAGGCATCCTAAGTGTTTATACTAGCCAAGCACAAACGCACATAGCTTGTAAATTCCAACAAGAATCAAACACGCATCGGGATGTGGAAAGGCAGAAGCTAAACTTTGAATACTAAAAAGGAAATATTCCATGTGGTGGGGCTGGTGAAGGAGTACTTTATTTCAAATACATGGCTTCTTTTTATGCCAGCGACACTTCAACTACTACTAGGTCCAGAGTTCTCTCTTCAGTGAACCTGCTTATATGCATTTAATAAGCCATTAGCATCGTGGCTGACATGGGAAAATCTCTCTTTACAATGGAATTACTCTGATTGTGTTTTCTATTGTAAATTTTATAAAATGGAAAATTCAAACAAAGCACAAATGAGCAGGAAAAAAAATCTAAAAGACAATCTAGTGAAACAATGTGCTAAATATGCAATGTTTTTGAATAGACAGCATGAGATCTGCAATATGGTGAAACTTCATAAAGTGACTATGAATTAGAATGGCATCTAAAATTTAATTCATTTGCCCTCTCTATCATCTCTTTCCCTATATAAATCTTTCTCCATCAGATCAAATCAAATCAAAATCAGAAACCCTTCTTTTCTATCATATGATAGTTTTTTACATTTTGAATAGAAGCTTTGGTGGTTTTCTTAGACTGATCACTTCCCGAACTTGGGGAATTCTGGTTAATTGCTTTCTGCCTATATACATTCCCAATTCAGTTTTCATTGGATTCAGTAGTCACAGCTTGTCCTAGACAATAGTGTTGTTTTGGAATAAAGCAGATGCCATTCCTATCCTGGTTTTGCCTGCTTTATGGTCCTGGATGTAGCAGTTGTCAGTAGCAGTAAAGCATTGTGCACCAATGGGCTACCCAATTAAATAAGCATGTTCCTGCACTGGGAATCAGTTCTGCTTTCTGAATGGATATATAATAGACTACTGTAGTACACTAATGTGAACTATCATGTTTAAATAGGGTGTATTTACACATGCATATTGATGCAACACAATAAAATCCAATGCATATCATATTTACACGTGGAGGTGGGACCACAGCTAGCTAAGCTGGGTCAGAGCCCCAACTGGCAGGGGACCTAGGGGGCCAGACTGCCAGCTGCGACTGCTCCAACCTGGCTCAATATGCTGCAGAGGGGCTGGCTGGGGCACAAGGGTGCTTCAGAGCAGGGCTAGCCAGCAAGCAGCCCCCTCACTGAAGCACCCTTGTGCCCCAGTCAGCTACATAAGTGTCTACACATGTGATGCTGCAGAGTAAAAAACTCCATAGAAGAGCTGTACTTGTATTTACCCATACTATTCTGCTGTGGAGTTTATTAGTTTCCTGTGACCTAGTCGGGCTGCACATGTAGACACTGAAACATTTACTGCAGAGCTTATTAGTCAACTCCATAGTAAATGTCTCATGTAGATGTGCCCATAGCGTACTTAGAAAATCTCAGAGGATGTTCTGTTCCACTCAGGGAAAGAAGAAAATTGCCAGATTTGGGGTCAAAAAGGAATATTTCCCCTACATCAGTTTGGCATAGCTTGTAAGAAGGGGTGAGCAGGTTCCCACTCTCTGTAGCATGTGGTCATTTTCTTAGGATCTTCTGAGATACTTGCCAACTTCTTTCTTCCCATTATAATGCTATTGTATTCATAGTATCATAGTATCATAGTAGTTAGAGTCGGAAGGGACCTGGGCAGATCATCTAGTCCGACCCCCTGCCTTGGCAGGAAAGAGCACCGGG
>JAGPOW010001918.1:10184324-10197220 GCA_030014935.1 Caiman crocodilus | reverse complement strand
CCCTGACCAGTTTGTAGCAGGCCACAAGATCCCCCCTCAGCCTTCTCTTGTGGAGGCTAAACAGGTTCAGGTCCCGTAGCCTCTCCTCATAAGGCCTGTAGCCTCTCCTCATAAGGCCTAAAGAAGGCAGTGTCCTTCTTTTAAGTGTGGTGTATTATGAGGTATTGTTGGTTTCTGGGTATTCTGCTTTGTAGTTGTAGGTGAGGATTTCAAGTCAAAATTTGGGGGATGGCCTAGGTTAACAATTGTCTATGAACACAAGGGACTTGAACCAATAGTACAAGAGGGCCCATCCAGTCCTATATATAGTGTAAGAATTCTTCACAATGCCTAAAATTTCTCCCAATGTGTTATCAGTATAAGAAAATGCAGGAAACCCATACATTTGCAATATAGTACCCAATCCTTTCATTTGGGTTCATGTTGAACCTATGTCATATTTAACAAAAACATAGGCTAGGTCCTGCGTTTTTTCACTGTAAGTGACAATGCAGGTAGAGGGATTTTTCTGACCAAGTTAGAGTTTGGACCATTATTAGTAATCTGTACAGTGTAAAAATGCAAGATACTAGTTATTATTTAAATGGTCATTTTCTAGTACATTACTCTATTATGCTTTAAATCCACACAGAAACTGAAGTTGGTACAAAATATGAGTGTCTGAGTATTAAATGAGACCTCTCAATATCTTGAAGATGAAAGTGAAGGCTTGAGGCTTGATGTGAGAAGCAGTCTTTTTCTACAGCCAATAATGTTTCCATCACATCCAATGGGGATGCTTAAGCAAGGCTTTTCCTTAAACCCCAAGCCCTGAAAATAAAAGACAATGAAGAGCTAAAAATCTGTTATTACAATCGTTTTAATATTGTTTCTTCTCTATGTTATATACATAGCACCAAACCCATCTGCCCCTATGACATGAAAGACTTTTTTTGGAAGAGAATATAGTTTTGGGGGCCGTGTATATAAAAACAGATTGTTTACATTAATTTAATTTTGTTGTAATGTACTCTGTTGTGCCATGACATATCATTCCTTAGGCTTACTTTAAATAAATGTTTGATCTCTGATGCTATGAATAATTGGTCCAGTTCTGCATTCCAGTTTTACTCATTCATTAACTTTGTATTGATGTAAAAATGTCATAGGAGAATTAATTTCATAGCCACGTTGGTCTTGGGGAGCATTCCCAGGGCATGGGGACAGGGACCCTTCTTGGGGAAGAGGAGAAGGAGGAACAGAGAGAAGGCAACCTCTGTTAGTCTCAAGTCTCTGCTTTTGTATTCTTTTTCCTCCTGATGACACTTCATCTATGGCTATTGCTGGTTGGTCTCTTTGTGTGGATGTCATATTTCCACATAGCTCATAACATGCACACATACTAATTTGGCCTTCTCCTAATTTGATCTGTTCCCCCAAAACTGGGACTCAGGTCTCCCTCTCCCCTCCACCCCACCTCTGGGGCCTTGTTAGCTGGTGCCACCATATCTCATGTCTCATAGTTTCATAGATGTTAGGAGCTGGAAGGGACCTTACAGATCATTGGATCTAGTCCCCCTGCACTTGGGAAGGAAGAACTGCTGGGGTAAGATGATCCTAGCAAGGTGGGTGTCAAGATGCTTTTTAAAACTTGCCAGGGTGGGTGACTCTACCGCCTCCGAGGGAAGCCTGTTCCAAACCCTTGGCAATCAACTTGTTAAGAAGTTTTTCCTTATTTCCACTTTGAAGCAATCTTCAATCAGCTTGTGCTCATTGTTTCTTCTTCTCCCCTGGGGGGCCTGGGTGAACAAATGTTCACCCAGGCCCTGATACACACCCCTAATCTTCTTACAGGCTACCACCAATTCCCCTCTAAGTCTTCTCTTCTCCAGGCTGAACAGCCCCAATTCTTTCAGCCTCTCTGCATATGACCTGCTCTCTAGGCCCCTAATCATGCTCTTGTCCCTCCTTTGGACTCTCTCAAGCTTCTCCACATCCTTCCTGAAGTGCAGAGCCCAGAACTGGATGCAATACTCTGGCTGCAGTCTCAACAAGGCCATGTAGAGTGGGAGGATGACACCCATAACCTTGCTCAAGATGCCTCCATAGATGCACACTAGTATTTGATTGCTCATGTTCATTTTGTAGTCTAGGATGACACCCACATGTCACTCAGTTGTGGTGCTGCAAGTAAAGCACAGCCAAGCCTGTAAAGGGGTTGTGGATTATTTTTCCCCCCGATGGAGCACTTTGTATTTCTTCATATTAAGTGTTATCAGGTTGAGGTCTACCTACTTCACAAGCCTGTCCAGGTTGGCCTGTATTGCCAGCCTGTCTTTGAGCATGATCATGTCCCTCCCTCCCCATAGTTTGGTATCATCTGTAAACTTTGCCAGTTCATTTTTATACCTGAATCCAAATCATTGATGAACATGTTGAAAAGCACTGGTCTGAGTACTGAAGGGACACCACTGGTCACCTTCTACCATATTGACCCAGTTCTGTCAATCAGTACTCTCTGGGTCCTACCTCAGAGCCAGTTACCTAGCTACTGGACCATAAAGTAGTTGAGGCCCCATTTTCCCATGAGGACATCCTGGGAGACTAGGTTGAAGGCCTTTTTAAAGTCCAAATATTAGCCCTCTTCCAGTCATCTGGGACCTCCCCCAAATTCCATGAGACTTCAAATAACTTTGCATAGGTTATGCAATGATGTTGGCCAGTTCTTTTAGCACTCTGAGGTGTAGTCCATCTGGTCCTGCTGACTTGTAGGTATTTAGTCTTTCTGGGTGCTCCCCCACAAGATCTTCACCAACTATGGGATGGAGATCACCCCCACTTTGATCAACCTGTATCCTGTCAAACAGGCTAGTACTCCTGGACTGGAGGAATACCAATGCGAAGTATTCATTCAGGAGTTTGGTCTTGTCCTGAGGGTCAGTTATCAGCTGTACCATTTTGTTCATCAGGCATCCTATGCTTCCCTTATTTTTTTTCCGACTTCCTACATATCTAAAGAGGGACTTTTTTGTCCTTGATTCTGATTGCCAATTTGTATTCAGTTTATGGAACAGTATGGTACATGCCCCCTCTTTCCCAGGCTGTGGTGTGTCTGCTGGCCTTGTTATGTCACAGGCTGTTTGCTTTGAAGGCTGTGTGAAACTCTCTGCGTGTGAGGAGACCAAGGCTTTTTAGAAATCAATTAATTCCTGCTGCCCACCTTGAACCATTATAACACATATACATATATCTATAAACCAATTCTCCAAAAGCAAGCCTTTAAACCGTTACCATTTCTAAGTCAGTACGTGGGGGGGGGTCAAGGGGGTAAATAGGGTCCATGGGGAGGCTGCTGGGGTTGAGGAGGGTTTGACAGAATCAAGGTTGTTTGTGGCACCTTTAGAGTGGCTTGGGGGGATGGGGAGCTCTGTCCTTTACCCCCAGGGTCCAGAAGCCAATTTTAGCTCCCTCACCCCACCACCCTTACCCTCCTCAGCAAACCTTCCCCCCCTTCCTTCTGCCCTTCCCACTAGCCCAACTTCCTTAGTTCCCAGCATTGATGAACACTGATAAAACCAACACTGGGTGTAGCTTACAAGATGAGGCTGTCCAAGTGGGGGAACCATTTAGGGAGCTAAAAATAGACCAGTGCCAGAGAGGAGGAAGGAAAAGCACAGGCCTGGGGCTAAAGCCAGTGGCTGGGCTTTCCCAGCTCCACGGTTTCACTGGAAACTGTACAGAAATCTAGTTTGATTTGTTTTGCTAGTCCCAAGTTAAGTCAGAGTACACCTCAGAGGTGCATTTAACTTAGATCAGTTTGGTCATTTTAGACTGATCTAAGTGTCCTGAACTTCTGTAGTTCACATGTAGATCCACCTAGTAGTGTAAGGTCCACACCTGGGACAGCTAAGTTAGATGGAGTGGCCAGTTTTACCATGATCTAACAACCCTCTAACATCCCTAAACATCTGTATGCAGCAGAGAACATTTCCCTGCACACTAGCTTCCTATGTATGCTATTTTATAAAATACATTTACCTTTATTAAAATGAAAATGTTGGGGACCCCACGATGCCTTAATTTAATTTTGCATATTTTTACTTTTTTTGTTTTGCTTTTGTAAAATAGTGATCAGGTGCATCTTAATACCAAAAAACAAATAAACAAACAAGCAAACAAATAAACTAGAAAAAAGGAAAAAAAAAGAAAGAACAGACCCCCTTCCCCTCCCAAAGTTAGCCCTCAAACCAGGTAGTGTGAACAGTAGAATGGCCTAGGCAACGGATTTTCACTGAAATTACATTTTAGAATAATAGAACACCTACTTGCCTCCAAAGTAGGTTGCCTTCAGAAACTGTATTTGAGATTTTGTGAGATCCATATTAAATAATAACAATTTATATCTCAGAGTGGTTCTACTGGGAGCATTTAAGGAGCACACCCAAGAAAATTATTAAAACAGAACCTAATTTGTTACTTTTTTCCAGTTATGTATTTTGTTACTCTTAATCATTAATACAGTTTATTTTTACCCCAGAATCATCTTCCAGCACCGTAATTAGGTAAATGCACAGTTAAATGGAGATTTAAGAGACAGCTAAGATTTAACCAACAACTGAATGAATAGGCATTTGTTTAGTGCAAATGGAATTAAGAGGATAGTTCAAAGTATCCTCTATTAGCAATTTTTAGGTGGACATAATATTGCAAAATAATTACTTTTGTTATGGTAGGTATATTGTAAAAGATAATGTTAGGAAATCAACAGGATAAAGAATTGTTACAAAATCAGCAGCATAAAGAAAAACAAGAATTGCACAGGTACCTATTGGTAGGCAAAGATAACTGTGCTGTGAATTTTAAGGGAATATATTGTTGAAATTCACAAGAAAAAGGTTTCAGTGAAAGAACATGGAAAAGTGTCATGGCATCCCAGTGAACAAGACAGGTGTGATGCCATTACTTATGTCCTATTTAGAGTCTAAGGACAAAGCATGTCATACAAGTAGTCAGAGAAGTGAGAATTACCTTATACTATAGCAAGCCTGATGGTTTCCTTAGCATTATGCAGTTTTGGCTACTTTATTTTAAAACACAGCTGCTGGACGAGGAGAAGTATCTGGGCCATAACAGGCAGCCCAGCCAGAACTAATTGTCCAGTAGCTTAAAATATGCTAGAGTCTGCAACTAGTAGCCTCTTGCTGGCTGATGAACCATCTGACTACTGTTAGGGCTTCCTGATTGGCTGCAGTAGCACCTCACTTTAATTCCTTCTCTACCCAAACTTTAAAACCAACCACTGGGAGGGGAGGCAGAATTACTCTACTTCACAGCTTGTTCTTGTCTTCCTGATTCAAGCATCTACAGGTGTTCATGACTTTCCTTTTTAATGGTTTTGATGTTCCATTATTCAAACTATCCTTTTTTCTGCAATGTTGCTGTCTGTTAGCCCTTCTTAATAATGTCTGTCTGCTGTTTCACAGCCCTACAGACTGCCTATAGCTCTAGCTAAAAAAAAAGAAAATAACTCAGATATGGTAATATTAACTCAGGTATAGACATGGCTGACAGTGAAGCACTGGAGGCACTGTCAAGACACTCAAAGACAGATTTAGTTTTATGAATCTGAATAAGAAATGTACATTTAACTACAATGACTACAGGACTACTGTCGCAATCCCTTTGAACTATTTTGACTGTTTTTTTGCCTAGCTTGTTGTATTTTTTATACAATCTAGCAAATTCATCCACATTCCAATAGTTATAGTTGTTTTAGATTTGATATTAAACTGAATAAAATAGTGCTAGCTCCCTAGCATATTAATAAAGTATCTATTTTCTCTTTAACTGAAAAGAAAATGTGGTGATGCGCCACATATTCTGCACTCCTCTTTTCAAAATCCTAGATCTGCCCATGAGTCCACCTGTGGCAGCAGCAGGCTGCAGGACAGCCAACAGTTCTTTCTCAAGGTGGCAAAGGTCCCTGGATCTTGTGCTCTTGGTTTTCTGACATCTCACCCTGCCTGACTCTGCTTCTGGACTCTAGCTGTTTAGAAATTCCCTCTGGATTTGGTCATTTGATCTCTGACTCTAGAACACTGACTTCGGCTGTGCCTTGGACTTTGCACCTCAAACTCCCCTTCAGTATGGGTGCCTTGGACTTCACCCTAGGCTCCTTCCCTCCCCTAGTGGCCTATTATGTCAGACCACCTATGGTGAGGTCCTTACAAGGAGGAAAAGAAGAAAGGTGGTGATGGTTTTATAATAGCCTAGTTGCTAGAGCAACGTTCCTGGAAGTTTAACATCTGAGTTTGAGTTCTTATTCAATTTAAAGGAAAGCAAATCCACATCTCCAGCAGAAGGGTCTAGCCACTCAAGTAAGGCAAGTACTGAAACAGGTGAGACTAGAACCAAGCACTTCCCATTCCAGGTGAAAGCCCTAGCCACTAGACCAGTGCTTCTCAGAATTCTTTAGACTCAAAGCACCCCTTGAAAAATGCTAGCTCTTAGTCTTCTTAGTTTTTCCCTTTTTTTCTTTTTTTTTACTACAGAAAAATAATAGAGCAATTCCATTGGAAAGAGCATTGAAAGACCACAACAGGTCAGAATGTTTTCATTCTATTGATTCGTCTTTGTAACCTATGGGTTTGTATTGTGAATCGTATTTGCACACATAAGAGTATTGGGTGGCACCCCTTGAATGGACCTTAAGGCACCACAGGGTGCCACAGCACCCTGGTTGAGAATAAGTACACTAGACTATGAGTTCAAGTTCTCTCTCACACTCTTTCAAATACACAGTGGGCACATCTACATGAGATGCTACTGTGCAGTAGCATTGAAAATGACCCATGTGGTGCCAGGACTATGCAGTAACTGTGGTTACTGTGCAGTCATTTAGCACGTGCTTAAGTAACTACTGCACAGTCCAGCACACGTGTAGATGCACCCAGATTGTTTTAGTATAGGAATAGAATCTGGATCTGAAGACTAGCTTATGGTCCACTGACCTAAGTGGGGTTGAATTGCTGCAGTCTTTTAATACATGGAATGGTGTACTAACCACTAGACTGCAGTCTACAAGATTGGCACCACTATATTTCAGAGGATATGTTTTCAAATAAAGTAACTGCAATCATTTTATTCAAAGCTCAAACCTATAAAATGTTATGAGCATTCAGAGTACATTTAATGGGTCAAGTTCCTCATGATGGTTAGGTAGAGAAACACTGAGTTTATGGATCCTTATTGCTCTGTTAAAACCATGTTTAGATATATGAAACATGCTATTGCTAACAATATTGAAGAATCACATTCCAAACCAAATCTACCCATTAGAGGGAATGTTTACTTAGGTTCTCCATACCTGCTATCATGGTTGGTAGACAAGGAGGTCACTTTTTTATTTAGGGTTTCTAAGTTTGGGAGTTAGGGATATAGCTTCTAAGCATATTGTTGCATGCTAATTTAAATACCTCTGCCATTAAGGATTATCTCTAACTGGTTACTTTCTGTGACCAGATAGCATGTACCCTGGACAAGGGAGATGACATGGACATCATTTTTCTGGACTTCAAGAAGGCCTTTGACTTAGTTCCCCATGATGTCCTCATGGTTAAGCTTGGGAATTGTAGCCTTGATCATCATATGGTTCGAGGGCTAGGTAACTAGTTACAGGGTCAGACCCAAAGTGTATTAGTTGAAGGGAGCAAATCAATGTGGCACAGGGTTACCAGTGGAGTCCCTCAGGGCTCAGTACTCAGGCCAGTACTCTTTAACACTTTCATCAATGATCTAGATTCAGGAGTCAGATGTGAACTGGCCAAGTTTGTGGATGATACCAAATTATGAGAAAAGGCCATAACACCACAGTACAGGCTGGGAATACAAGCTGACTTGGACACACTCTCAAAGTGGGCCGACCAAAACCGAATGGCCTTCAATGTAGAAAAGCGCAAGGTGCTGTACCTCAGTAGGAAGAACCCTCAGCATACTTACAGGCTTAGCAGTGCTACATTCACTAGCACCACAACCAAAAAGGACTTGGGGCTCTTGATTGACCAGAAGATGATCATGACTCATCAATGCAATGCAGTGGCAGACAAAGTTAGCCAAACTCTGGCTTGCATCCACTGATGAATCTCAGGCAAAACCAGGGAAGTCATCCTCCCAATTTACTTGGCCCTGGTGAGACCACAGCTGGAGTACTGTGTCCAGAATTGCCCCCCCCCCCATTTCAGGAAGGATGTGGAAAAGATTGAAAGAGTCCAGAGGAGAGCCACTCATATGATCCAGGGCCTGGAGGGAAGGCCATATGAGGAGAGGTTGAGGAACTTGGGATTCTTCAGTCTGGAGAATAGGAGGCTCAGTAGGGACTTGGTGGTAGCCTACAACTTCATAAGTGGGGTACATCAGGACCTGGGAGAACATCTGGGTCTAAAAGCTATAAACTCCAGGAAGACTGATTTAGACTGGATATAAGAAAAAATGTCTTTACGGTACACGTGTTCACGGTCTGGAACAAAGTCTCCCCAGAGATGGTGCAAGCACCTACTTTGGACTCCTCAAAAAAACAGTTGGACTTATTTCTTGCTGATGTCACTTGATCCCAGCTGACTTCCTGCTTATGGTTGGGTGGGGCGGGGGGGCTGGACTTGATGATCTCATGAGGTCCTTCTAGCCCCTAATTTCTATTAAATCAATTAAATCTATGGTTTTGGACAGCTTATGTGACAGTTACATGCTCCACAGGTCCAAACCAGTTGGGAGTGGTCCTCCAGCATCCCAGAAGACTGCTCCCAGCTACTCTATCTTCCCCCAGTATGACATGAGGAGGAGCACCTAAAGCTAGGAATCCATCCCTCCTCTTCTCTCCCATGTCAGACATTATCTTGACCCCTGCCCCCTGCACCTTGGGTAGCTCCACTGGCTCCTCTGCCTCCTGGGCTCCCCCCTCGTCCTAAAGATTCCCCCCATTCTCTCCTCCCCTGGGATCCCCCTCTTCCCCTGCCAACCCTTATTGCACACCTCTGGCCCCCTGCCACCCAGCTCATATATGGCTGCTGGCATGGTCCCAGGGGAGCACAGAGGGAAGGGGAATTGCTTCGTGAATTTAATACTGGGATAACTTTTCAAAAGGTTGTGACACAAAACCAGAATAAAAACAGAGTAACCATAATCTGATACAGAAAGGCATACACTGTATATTTTCATACAGGATCTAGATGCTGTAGGCACATCTCCATAGAAGAAAAATGACTGTAAATACACCTATAATTATTTTTCCATAAATAATTTTCAAAAGAAAAGTGTATCACATTATTTGTGGATAAGCTTAAATACCTAAACACATCAACTAGCATTTTTAATATTGCATAAAGAGAGAAACATTAAGAAATCTTTAAGTATTATTTGGACTGTGTGTTATATTCTTATATTCTTATTTAGTTTAAAGCAGGTACTATTACCTATAAATAGGGACCTACTGAAATCAAGGTGGAAGATAGGCAATTCTGTGGGCTGACCGTGGCACTGTTCTCCATTTTTATGGGCTTATTGCGGTGAGCTCCCCCCACTGCTAATTGGCCAAAGAGCCTTGGCTGCCCCACCCCTCACTGCTGGTTGGATAAGAGTGCTGTCTTTCATGTGGCCCCACCCCTCACCGCTGATTGGCAAAGGAAGGAGGGGGCGGCTACCATCTTGGCTGCTCTGCTTCCTGCCCCCGGTTTCCCCCCAACCTGGTGGGCTGTAAGGCCAGAATACAGCAGCCTCTGGCTCCCAGTGGGGGGGTTAGCATTTTATTTTTACCATTTTTTTTTCCTTAGTGATTCCAGGCAAAATTGTAGAAACCACTATTTTTGTGGTGTGTTTTTGTGTTTTGTGAACTGCTGTTTTTTGTGATTTCCACAAAAATTACAAATGAGAAAATTGAGTAGGTCCCTACCTATTAAAGCAAGTACTGTGACCCATCTTAGATGCATAACATTTAGTTACAATATCACTGACATATGTATTTCCTCTTTGCACAATAAAACTTTAGCAGCAAAAAAGACATTAATAGATTGTGCTTCTTTGAAATGTATGCATCATTATGACTATCATGTTTATTATCACCTTAGCTAAGGACTAATTAGAAAGTACATCTTTAAAAGAATCATAGATGCACTTAATACAGAGGTATTTGGGAAGGCCCTAGGTGGCACATGTAGGCAGGCAGGGATGGAGCTCCATTATTCACCATCCCATGCCACTGCCTCCCAGGAGCAGTGCCAGGGGGGTGAGGGCAGCGACTCCCCTCTGCAGACACATGGTGGGGGGGGAGCTCGCACATGGCAGCTGCCACTGCCATCCACCACCTGTGCCATCGCTGCATGCAAGCCCCCACTCCACTCTGCATCTGGCCAGTGCCACCCCCCACCCCACCCCCATGTCTGGCTGCTACTCTCCCCACTGACCCACCATGCTCTACATCTGGCTGCTGTCATCCCCCAACCCCACTCCACCAGAAATGAACCTGGAAGGGGACATTCCTTAAAAAAGATTGAAAACCCTGATACAATATATGAAAGATAACTGAGTAGACTAGGATTTTAATTTAAAAATGTCAATGCAATTTCTGAATAGCATGGTACAAAAGTCAGTTAACCTACAGCCTCTTACATGAGAACTGAATTATTTTGGCACAGTGAATTAACACAGAATAGGGAATCAGCAACACGTTTCTTTTCTACCACAGTTCTGATACTGACTTATTTGAAATACTTGTCCAAGTCATTTAACTCTTCCCCTCTCCACTCCCCCCTATTTCTCTATTTACAAAACAGGATTAAAACCTGATCTCTTTTTATAGGATATTCATAAAGATTAATCACTATGTTAAAGAATCCACAGCAGAAAGTCAATAGATGGCCAGCTGGATCAACTAGGTCTAAATGTAGTAGTTGGATTCTTTCAGGGAACCTGACCTTTTATAAACCACATGCAGCCTACACCTACCTATATATATATTTTTTCCATCATAAAAAAATAAGAATGCTGGTGTTTTACAGTGCTCTTAAAGATTTAGGTTGCGTGTATACACAGAGGGTACATACAAGTGTTATGTTTACCAAAGTTAAGGCAATCTAAATATTTGACTGTACAAGCCCTGATAGGGATTAGGTTGCCCTAAAAATGTGGACCTGATTAGAAGTTAGTTCTCATCAGACAAGAACTAACTTTAGATTGCCCTGAGTTAACCCAACCTATAACCTGACCTAACAAATGCTTCCGTGTGCTTCCACCAGAGCTCTAGGGCTGAGAAAGCCCACAAATTCAGGGCTCTGGGTTTCCTGCCTTCCCTCCCCCGCAACTAGCTCCCTTTGAAGCATGTGCTCCCTCCTAGACCCACCAGCCCTGCTCCCTCTCTGCCACCTTACTATTCTCTGGCTTTTCATGCCTCCTCTTGGCTAGCAGCAAATGCTTGCATGCAGCAATCCCAATTCAGGTTTAGGAAGCTTAAACTAAGCTGCCTAACTTGAGCCAGGTCCCATAAACACTTATTCATATTCCAAGTCCATGTAACAAGTGGTACCAGTGCTTTGAAACCAATGTAGTGATATATGGATCTTACTTCTACTTACTGAGCTTGGTAAGAAAAACTGGTCTCTATTAAATAGCCAACAAAAGTTAGATTAGTTTTCTAATACAGCAATTTCAAGGAATTGTGTTTAATTTTCTTTGATAATAGTCAGTCCATATTAGGGCTGTGTAAAATGTTGCTGGCTGTTTCATTTCAACACAGTTTTGACTAATTTCAAGCTCAAAACAATGAACTCAAAACAAAATGAAGGGCTGCAAAACAGCATTGAAATGAAATGAGGGTAGCCAAAATGTTTCAAAAATTTTGAAATGTTTTGAGTTGTGAAGTTAAAGCTGGGCTTTCCTATAGGGAAACAGAAAGTAAGGAGAGGGAGGGGGAAGAGGTGGAAAGGCCTGCTCTGATATTGACTGGCAGTGTTTGGATGCCTGAAATGCTGCTGGTGGACCTCAAGCACATTACTTTTTTTTAGCATCTTCACTACCATAATGTGTTTTTATTTGAATAAAACAATGTGTAGTGAGCAATGATTAGTATGTGTAATTCTCCAAGGCAAACTTTCTTATCTGAAGAGATCACTTAATAGTTCTTCCCATTATACACATTATATTCTCTTCCTTCACTATTTCAATTGCCTGTTGTTTTTTCTTTTGTTCTGAACGACAGCAGCAGTGGAACAAACAAACAATCAAACACATTCATAACAAAACTACCATGGGACCTTAGGTATATCCTGAAGGCAGATCTTACTTAACTGCAGACACTCATTTGAACAATTTGAAATATAGGTAATTTGAACCACCAGCGAGTCACTAAACCAAGCCTTTGTTCAGTATCTCTGTTAATAACCTAATTTGAATGGCTGGGTGGGACTGAATCAAATGTTGCCTTTGATCTTAACAGACTTTTAGAACCATGTTCTGAAATGTATGTCCTTTATGAAAGGAACAAATGTTGCAAACAGGTAAGAAGTTATCACAAAACTTACAAAAAAAAATAGTTACAACATTGTACACCTCTCCAAGAAAGGGCCTGGGCATTAAGGCTATGCAAAGCTGTAGTTGCTGATTTAATTTGGTGGAAATCTGGCCTGATTTGGCAGCTGGTTCTCTGAATTGAATCAGGAGACCCTTTAATTTCTCCAAATCAAATTGGAACCCTCTGAATCAATTCCAGGTTGGTGAACCTCCTTCGGCGGGCTTTAAACTAGGCTCGCTGGGGGAGGGGGAAGATGAGGGCAGAGGAGACCTTGAACTGCCAGGCCTTGCGACAGCCAATGAGCCCGGACCGTCGGTCATACAGGAGAACCAGGTAAGTGATGGGGGCCGGGGCATTGTAG
>JAGPOW010001918.1:10159291-10180155 GCA_030014935.1 Caiman crocodilus | reverse complement strand
CCAGTTCTGGGCACCCCACTTCAAGAGGGATGTGGACAACATTGAGAGGGTCCAGAGGAGGGCCACCCACATGATCTGGGGACTGCAGGGCAGACCCTATAATGAGAGGTTACAGGATCTGAACCTGCTCAGTCTTCACAAGAGAAGGTTGAGGGGGGACCTGGTGACCTCACTAGGGGGAACCAGAAAGGTTTGGGGAGACCTTGTTTCCCCTAGTGCCCCCTGGGATAACAAGAATAATGACCACAAGTTGTTAGAGAGTAGGTTTAGACTAGACATTCATAAGAACTACTTCACAATCAGGGCAGCTAGGATCTGGAACCAATGTCCAAGGCAAGTGGTGCTGGCACCTACCCTGGAGGTCTTTAAGAAGCGGCTTGATGCCTACCTGTCTGGGGTCATTTTAACCCAGTTTTCTTCCTGCCCAGGCAGGGGTCAGACCTGAAGATCTGCAAGGTCCCTTTCAACCCTACTTCTATGATTCTATGATTTTTTTAATCAATACCTAGAACTGGGTGAAATTTTAGTTTGAATGTCAAAGTTGCTGAAAAAGGTATTTCAAGGGAATCAAAAGTATTTATGAAATTGGACTAAGTGAATATTTTCATACCCTTCCAACTCCCCCACCCCCCAAAACCCAATGGAAAATATTTTGAAATCCCAGCACATTTTGTTTTGACATATTCAGGATGAAATATTTCATTTCAGAAATGCAAAAGTGTTTCATTTTTACACTGTTAAAGTAAAATGGACTTTTATTTCAAAGTAGCATTTCTCATTTAGTAAATTCACCTAAACGAAAAACAAGGAGGTACTAGAAAGTAATATTTCAACACAGCAATCAAGAAGTTTTTATTCAATTAAGCCTGAACTGAGCTTCCCCACTGCCCCCTCATTTTTTTTTTTACCACCAGCCAAAAATACTATTAATTTCCTATCACTACTTCCAAAGGATTTGTGAATAATTTTAGGAAAAGTCACAAATTATGAATATAATTTTTTATGAAGAATAAAAGGTGCTACAAAGTAGGGCTTTGAGAAGCAGATTGATTTAGCAGAAATACAGCCTTATTCAGTGGCCAAATCTCCAAATCCAAAATGAATCAAGAGACTCTTACTCTCTCTGAATCAAATTGGAACCCTCCAAATCTATTCAAAGAGATACAGAAAGATTCATCAATTTGGGCATAGACACAGCTTTAAATGTTTAAATGGGGGAGAGAAGGCCATGCTTCTGTGGGATGCTCCGTCTGCCCCACCATTGCAGCATTCATGAGCCATGCCCGGTACCTCAAGATATGTAGAAAAACATTTAAAGCTGTGTGTATGGCCAAATCACTGATTCTCCAAGTCAGCCTCAAATCTACAAATTTGGATTCTGCCAAATCAAATTAGGGGCAGTGATCTAAATCAACAAATCAAATCACAGTCCTTGATTTGGGCTGCATCCTAATCCAAACTGAATACAGCCCATTTTGCACACCCCTACTAGAAAGTACATTTGTAGCTGATTTTGGTGCTTTGAGATATTTTTTTCTAGTCTTATTTTAACTTTATTCTAATGACTAGTTATTTTCAGTTTCAGAGTGCTTTGGGCAGGAAAGGAATACATTATATCCAGTACTGAACCAGATGATTCATGTTTTGCCTCAAAGTATTTTGTTACCTTCAGATGCCATGCATAACAAATACCACTGACTTCAAATCTCAAACAAAATAACAACCTCCCCCCACCACAAAAAAAAAACCCAAATCCCTCCCCAGTTATAAGTAGATATTTATACATGTTTACATTTGTGTTTTGAATAAAATGTTTATTTTCCATGCAAATGTTCATTTTTCATTAAGTAGAATTCCCAGAACAAGATGGTGCTCGCGCATTCCATGTCAGTCCCCTAGTCTTTTATTTTCTAAGTGTGATTCTCCAGGCAAAAACACGAAATAGTAAATCATAAGAAGTGCCCTTTTGTTACCTAATTCATTCTCTCTCCTATGTAAAGGCCTCTGATGCACACATCTAAAAGAAATTACATTTAGACTAAGCATGCTACGGACATTATCTCCTTGTATTAGCAGCTTCTGTGCATCCCTTGCTAGAAGCAGTTTGAATTTCTGTGACTACTTAATAAAATAGCATTGGACAATTTTCTAAGAAGATTTTTTTTTCTTTTTTTGTAATTCAGCAGGTGAGCAGGCAGCTTTACATAAAATTATTGTCACTGAAATGGAAAAGGGCTTTAGGTGGTACCAGTGTAGGATGAGAGAGAGTCAGCCAATGGTATATCTTTGGAATATTTCAGATGCTTTCTAACCATAGTTTACACTCAAATAGAAATACAATCAAATATCACAATATGTAGATGCTAATATCTTGCATCTAAAAGCTTGTCTATTTCTATCCCAAATATTCTACTATCCCAACTGTGTCTAGCTCTATCCCACAAAATAAAAGATAGTCAACCTAAGAAATCTGCCTTTTGCATTGAAATGCAAAATAATGTTCCTAAAGAGAGTTCGGGGAGTCCAGTTTGAATAGACTTCTGAAATGTAATATTTTGTGAAAATATTCTACAAGTAAATTTGTGTACAGATGTCTTTGAATACACATTAGAGATTTCCTTTCTTCTTTTTATTTTTGTATGGGATGATAACTGATATTAAAAGCATAGCCCGACCCCCTCTTTGGAGAACATGAAAGTATTAGATAAATATTCTCTGTATAGTTTCCACATAGGTTTGGAGCTCTTTTGGAACCTCTAGTTGTGGCTGATGTTTGAAATGTCTATCTTATCAGTGTCCTACTGCCAATTTTCTTATCAGGTTATTCAGGTAGGTGAACTTAAAAACTGTCAGATTCTTTTTCTGGTAAAATATTCCTCTGATTTTCAAATGAAATTTACTGCAAAGTCACTTTCTGAGCACATATCTTTTCTGAGGCGGTAATCATCCAACCTCCTCTTGAATTTGCCCAAGATAGGGGAATAGGTTTAGGTTAAAGATCAGAAGGCAATATTTTACAGATAGGGTGGCCAAAATCTGGAACCAGCTTCCCAGGGAAGTGGTCCTCGCTCCTACCTTGGGCAAATTCAAGAGGATGATTACCTGTCTGGGGTCTTGTGAACCCAGCATTCATTTCTGCCTGTGGCAGGGAATCAGGCTAGATGATCTAATCAGGTCCCTCCTGACCCTAGGTGCTATGAAACTATGTAACTATGAAGACAGGATATTAATCATCTAATTGTCAAAGCCAGGTGTCAAAGAACTAAAAATACTTTATACCAGTTGAGTTAAAAAACACCATCAATACAGCTCTCTGGAAAGCTGGTTCCAGATTTTGGCCACCCTAACTGTAAAATATTGCCTTCTGATCTCTAACCTAAACCTTTTCTCCATCAGCTTATGACCATTGTTCCTTGTCACCCCAGGTGGTGCTGGGGAGACAAGGGCTTTGCCTATTTGCTGTTGATCTCCTCTGATAAGGTGTAGGCAGCCACCAGGTCCCCCCTCAGCCTCCTCTTGCTGAACAGGTTCAGGCACCTCAATCTCTCCTCATAGGGCCTGTCCTGCTGCCCTCTCACTAAGTGGGTGGCCCTGCTCTGAACCCTCTCCAGGCTGGCTGCATCCCTTTTGAAGTGTGGCTCCCAGTACTGGATGCAGTACTCCAACTGCGGCCTGACCAAAGTTCCATAGAGGGGACATATCACTTCTCTGCACCAGCTCGAGATGCACCTTTGAATACATGACAACGTATGGTTGGCCTTGCTGTCTGCGGTCTGGCATTGGCGGCTCATGTTCATCTTGGAGTCAATAGTGATTCAGTAGCAGATGCCAGAGAGGCAACTTCATACTTTTCATTGCTGACATCATAATGCTGCACCAGGTTTGCATGGAACGGTGTGGCAGGGAGCAATGGCATCATCTTCCTTAAGGATCCTGACTAGATTATCACAATAGGAGACTGCAGTTCCTGTGGTGCCCAAGACCATGTTGGTATTCCAGCCCCAAAGGTAGTCTAACTTCCTGCACTTGATTTTTGTATGCATCTGCAGCCAGTCCCACTGGTGACTCTGACCCACCATCTGTGGCTGAAATGCCCCTGTGGACCACCTGGTGTTGTCAGCTTCCTTTTGTGTCCCTGGTGGTAGTGGTGATGGTTCTTACCTCACTCTAGACTGCAATGAGGTCCAACACTTCATCACAACTCCAGTTTGAGGCCTGATTCCTGGGCTCCAAGGAGAGCATTCTCTGGTCCAATTTTGTTCATAAATTTAGGTGATTGCTCTTCACACAAGAACAAACAAGCAAAAGCAGTGGGCCTTGGCAAACCTTGAGGGTTTCAATGGGTGCTCCAGTGGTGCCATATGAGTCAAGGTCACAGTCCCAAGGATGGGTAGAAATGTCACCCTAGGGCTGCTACTGCCTCCTTGGGTTCCTTGAGTCCTGGCAAATGGATAGACCAACTAACAACATGGGTGTGATGGGGGCAAGAAGGGGCTGGGTGCAATGCATTCTGGGATGCTGGTGACCTGCAAATTGCTTGTATTATCTCTATGGAACAGTCTGATAATAGCTGAACACATGCTATTTAATATGAGCTGGATATACTCCATGTGCACTCTATGATAACAGTGTACTTACCAAGCATTTTACTATTTGAATATGAGATTGCTTGTATTTTAAGTGGATTCAGCACATATTAAGTATAATGTATGATATTGTCCTCAGACAGCTTGTCACTTATGACTGGGAAGCAGTGCCTTTGAGTAACACAGATCAGGAAAATGCTTGTAAAATGCATAAGTACCATATGGTTTGAACAGACAAAAAATTAAAAGAAATTATTAAAATGGGGGGAGAGAGGAACAACTCCTATTTCAAAACTACTTTTATTTTTAAAGGACCTTTATAAAAGTAAGAGGTCATTTGAAGGAAAAATACTTGTTTATTAAAATATTAGCCCATAAACTAACTGTTTATAACTTCATATTTGAGCACATGCATAGGCAAAGTACTGAGCCCCCATAATTCCCATTGCCATCACTTGTCAGCATTTTGTAAATCATGTCACTAATGTTGAAGCCTAAGGAAAGATTTAAAAATCCATTTGCTTAAGGATTTATCTCATTTCCCTACACAGTCTTCCTGAATACCAGTGTCTTTGAAGAGCAGGACAGGGGGGCACCTTAGAGACAAACTTCTTCAGAGTGGCATGAGCTTTGTATGCTGTTGCAGGCTCATCATTCTTTGAACCAGTTAGTCTTTAACGTGTCTCTCTGACTTCAGACAAATCCAGCTAATCACCTCTGTGCCCGTTGTCTTAGAATTTGCCATATTGCTGGTTTCACCCTCTCACCTCCACTATCTCATAGGCCATTATTGTCTGTTTCACGCTTTCACCCTCACCCCTACCTCCATCCTCTCAAAGGTTCCTCCCCAACTAACAGCAGATCAGGACACAATAGTTAGAGAAAAAGTGCATTTCTGAATTAGAAAGTCAATGATTACTTTAATTATACTTTTTCAGAGGTTAGAGTCACAGCTGATGTTGCACTTTGTGCTGCTTACTGTGAATTGTTTATTAATAGATGAACGAACCAATAATGCTTCTGAGAGAAAGTAAAAGGAAAAAATACATGTATCTATGAAGACCACAATAAATTATTTGTAATTAAAAAGGAACCTCATTTTTTCACCCAAGTAGGTACAATTTTGATGTCAAAGAGCATGTGTAGCCAAAACTGGGGCCCTAAATTGAAGCGGTGGGTTTTAAAAAACACCACTTCAATTTAGGGCTGATTAAACCTTTGTGTTATGCACACACGTGGCTGACTTAACTGCCTCTTTGGCGGGGAGAGGAAGGCAAGCTGTCAGCAGGTGGAGTGGTCCCTGTGCTGAGGTAGTGGGGAGCTTTCCACAAGGCCATGTCAACCCAGAGGTCTGGAAGGGAACAATCTGGTGGGCCAGCCTGGGCGAGAGCTCCAGGAGCCCGGGTACAAAAAGGGTCAGGTTCACCACTTTTCTTGGACAGAGCTGCTTTCCCAGGCTGCTGTCAGGCTGCTTGCAGGGCTTCCTGCAGAGCCATGGAGCTGCATGGAGCCTGGTACTTTGCTCCATGGTTGTAAGGGCAGCAGGATTTTTATTTTGCTGTGACCCAAGTCATTTAAGGCACATTACACCACCAATTTCCTACAGCAGCTGGAATTAATGCACAATACGTTGCTGAGGCATGCAAACACTGACACCGTTAAAGTGGTGCAAAAGCATTTATCCCGCTTTATAGTGTCATGTACACATGCCTCTTGTTTTGTCTACACGCGGCCAAAATTGTACTAGATCTCATTCTAAAACCCTTGTATGAAACTTAATCATTCTTTATTGTGACCCCAAGAAGGGAAGTATTTGCCCAAAAGCTTGTTAATATTCTTTCCCAACTATACAGTTGGTCCAGTAACAGATATCATAAAAAAAAAAACCCTTTGTTGTGCCTACATTTCCTGGACCATAACAGCTACAATGACACACCAGCTCTACTACACTTTTTATTAGGCAGTCCAGCCAACATAAAACTCCATAATATCTGTAAAACAAGAAAATGAAGTAATGTATAGAGCTCAGAGGGATCCAGGCACAGGAGGATGCAAAAGGCTACACAAGAGCAAGAGCCTTGATGCTGGTTGAAGAAAAAAATGGTTGTTAGGTCTCAAAAGCTTAGAGTCAAGTTGGGAAGAATGTTCATGGAAAATAGAAAAGGCTAGACTCTACTAAACCAAACAGTATACTTTTCAGAGTAAATGAAATGCAGTGATAGCTGTCGCAGCTATTCTTCACATGTTTTTCTCTTGTGCTGCCAGGATTTCTATGAAGGGTATCCTAATTTTCTTTCAGAATCGGTCTTATTTAGGCTGTAGTCCTCCACACTTCTTCAATAACTCTTCCAGTTCTGAAATCATCTCCTTTGGTGTAAAATCTTCTCTACCCATCTCTGTATTGACACTGCCTTCTCTTAGGAATTTCTCAATCACTTCAAAGGTAAGTGAGCAACATACCTGGAGGTTAACCCAATGCTGCTAAGTCATACACAATTCCATTCTTGCAATACTCCAGGGACAAACTTATGAACAGCAGCTGCCATTTAGGCTTCTTGCACGAATAACTTGCTTTATACAGTTTCCTTTCTCATCAGACCTTTCTCTCATGCTTAAAACACTTTTTTCCCTTTCTGTGGAAAAAATTGGATTCTTAATAGTTTGCCTGGTGGACTACTATGGATCCCAGGTCTTGCACAGCTCTAGGATAGCCCCTGGCTGGAGACCCAATGACTTCCATCTTTGTACCATGGATTTCAGAAGTCCTTGGCTCTAGCAGGATGTCTCAGGAGCTGGGCTCCCATTTCTACAACAGATCCTTGATAATCCCAAGAAATAATCCCCACCTTGAATGAAAGCTCTCAGGTTTTATAGTCCTCCCACTTCCCATCAGGAATCTCTGGGCACCCTAGCTGTAACCAGGGCTCTCAGGTCTCCTGGTTTCCCTTCACAGTAGGACACTTCCTGGGCTACTTTTAATTCTCCAAGGAAATGAAAGCATTAGTCAGAGGCTGAAAGTCAGGGTCCCTGCTGCTCCATTCCTTTGGAGGGTAGATGGTATCCAAACAGTTTGATTTTTCTAAAATTAGAAACAGGGAATTTCCTTTTTGCAATTTTTTTTTAATGAGTTTTTATTCTGATTCAAAAAATCCTTTTCATGGAATGAAAATTCTGAGTTTTGACCATCCTTTTTGCCAATATTTTTCCATGTTGTGTTGAAAAGTTCCTCTCATTATTGACAAAATGT
Organism: Caiman crocodilus; assembly: GCA_030014935.1. Taxonomy (NCBI): domain Eukaryota; kingdom Metazoa; phylum Chordata; order Crocodylia; family Alligatoridae; genus Caiman; species Caiman crocodilus. Next base: position 10,172,322 of record JAGPOW010001918.1, on the reverse strand, counting down.
CCACTTCAGCAATCAAAATGCAGTGTTTAGGATTTACCACAAGTCCCCTTCCCGTTGATTTCAGTGACAGGGGAATGGGCCTCTTTATTTTTATCTCTTTTCCTTTAAAAGCTCCAAAGGTTTATGTGGTTCAATTAGTCTTTTTCCAGACATAAGATCATATCATCCCATCTTCTGTGATTCTCAAAGGTGGGGGTCTCAAACTAATTAAAAACTGTCCTCATCCTTTTCAAAACCCTGAGAGGTCTTGATAAATTCACCTCTCTTACCTTCTATCTGAATAAGAAATGCATTGTTTACACATTAGCTCTAAATTCCCTGATATTTATAGTCAAAGCCAAACACGTTAGAAACATCTCTATTAGACAGTGGTTTCTTATTTATGAAATATCTATGGGATGCATCTTCTCTTTTTTCTTTTTTTCCGGCCACTTATTTTATTAATAGCTGTTTTAGATGCTGAAATTTGTGCAAGAATTGGGCAGAATTGGGCAGTTTCTGAAAGTTAGACTCATCTGGGAGTAGTGTCAAATCTTCCCCTTTCTATATCTTTATAACTCATGACTATCTGCATTTGTAATAGAAAGAACTCTCAGTGTGAAGGGCATGGTTGTTGATATGTTTCTAGCTTTGTAATTACACCAAAAACATGAACAAACTTGTTTTTTTTCAAGCAGATCAAATTGCCACGAACATTTTGTGCATATAACAGCGGCCACTTTTAATAGGCGACAATTCGCAGCGCTACATCTTCTTTGCTACAGAGACAGACTCTGATAAATTTGCCTTTAACCAGACCGAGAAATGCATGTTAAATGCAGTCTTTTTATATCAACATATGAGTGTCAGTCAAAATCTATTACATTTACCATTCATTTAATATATGTTCTAATTAGTCTCTAGTGTAACTACTCTGATTCCAGTGGAGTTAGTTACGTCAGGATAAGGCTGGCACAAGTTTGCTGTACCAGAGAAAGATCATTGCAATCCATATGACGTTGCCTAACAGGATTTACTGTTCTCTGCTCTCAAAATACCTAACTGAATGTTCATTTAAAACTAAAGAGGGTGAAATTCATCTAACTGTAGACAGCTCATGCAAAACCTTCTGCAATACATAAGCCCTGCAGGAGGACGGTGCTGGATAGAGATACTGGGGAAATCAGCCATGAAGGGGTTTTCTGCACACTCTGCGCTCCATCAAAAGGATCTCAGCACCACCTCCAACCCAGTTAATATGAAAAGAGGATCTAGAGACAGGGCAGGTCAAGGCAGGTGCTAGAAGACATATGCTAACATGGATCAAGTAGCATAGAATAATGCCAATATATGGCACAGATGGAAATTCATAACATAGAGTCTGCTTACTCAGGCTTTATTGGGGGACAGCAGGGGAACATGAATTTCACCCATAAAGAGTTATTTGTATATTTACACATTTTGTTACAGTATCTTCATTTTTCAGTCTCAGCATGGCCTGCTGCATGATTGATGAGGCTCAGCAGGCTGTTACAACTATTCAGGGAGCTAGCTATGTCTTCATTTTTACTTTAATAACTTAAATGATAAGGTTCTTAGGCACACTGCGATTAAAAAAAAAGCAGTCAGATCAACAACACTGGAAAGGGGACTGAACACATTTTAGATAGCAGGTGCAAGATTTATAAATACCTGCAACTCTGAGAAAAGCTGTGAGGCTTGTCTAGATGTATTGCAATGCTTCATTTCTTAGCCAGCCTTAAAGTATGAGAGTGTGCTTAAATGCTTATGTTTATTTTTACATGCTCCAGAAAACTTAAAAAAAAAAAAAAAGACACCAAAGTTTTCAAGGTTTCCTTTGGTTTTAGAATGGCATAAACTTGTAGGTGGGGAAGTAGGAGAGATTATTTCTACCTTTTCTTTAGTCCTAAAACTAATCAAGGAAGGGTAGAGGATGGAAATGCTAAAAAGACACACACACACACACACACACACACACACACACACACTCCCCCCCCTCCAATGAGAAATTTCACAGAATGTAAATTTGCCATACTTAAGGGTTTGCAGTATCTGGTCCTCTGTTGCTAGATGTATAATTGATTGAAAACAAGTCTCAGTATTTCCTTAGCTTTTTAATGAAGGGTTTTCAAAATTAAATGCATTGAAAAACATGAACTAAATTATAAAGAAGGATATATAGAGAAAATGTAACTTAAAAAAAATATAAACCTTTTTTTCTCCTGCTTGCTATGAAGACACAACTTCTATGAATACTGCAAGGGCTTTGTGAATGAAAGCTCGATAGATCAGGTCACATTCATTAACTAGAACGCATTGCCTTATGTATATATACACACAAACAAACATATGCAAATATTAGCTATATCGTATGTGTGTACGTATATATTATGTATATGTATATGCACACACACACACACATATATATACACACATACACATGCATGCACACATATGCTTATACACATGCACCTATATTTTTAAATAAATACTCTTCACAAAAAAATGTCATTCTATTAAAATTCATACAACTGATCCATTCCATGGATGCATGAAGGAAAAAGACATGATAAATCGGTACATAATCATTTGTATAAACAAAATGACCAATAGCACATTACAAATTTATCTCACCATTTTTACGTAGGTGACATGATGTAATTACTATTCTTCCCAGTACGTTTCTCTTACTATCACTTGATCTGCTAACATATAACTCCAAAATTTTCAACATGACTTTCAAAAATCTTAGATGTTTATTGGGTTTAATAGAGAGGAAATGAAGTCCGGGTAGATTTCTCTTTTTACTGATAACTTCAGTGTCCTTCAGTAGTAGTCTTAAGTGGAAGGCAAGGATATGATTGGACACACTCTTTAGTCTGTGGTGTATCAAGTTTTAATCATATTGGCTATATTAATTAGGAAAATGTAAAATGTTGCTCAGGATCTGACCTGCATAGTTCTTTTGATTGCAGTTTGATTACTAATAAAAAAAATCATTAACCTCTGAACTTCAGACTGTAAGTACTGCCATGGAAGACAATCGAAGTACAGGTCTCGGAGACACTCAACGGAACTCCAGGGACTCTGTGCTGAATTTTTTCAATATTTTAACAACTCAAATGTGTAAACGCCTGTTTTCTATTGGTTGGATCATGGGAATACAAATACTCAGAACCAGAGGCCTAGTTTCAATTCTCACAATTACTTGCTATTGTGACCTTGGATATGTTGCATACACCGGTGCTGCCATCCCCTTGGGTTCATAGAAGGAAGTCAAAGGAAAGTACAAATAGGATTAATTACCTGGAAAAGGGATGCAGCACTTCCAGTATTTTTTCCTCATAGCCCCACCACTTTCCTACCAAAATTATCAGGAGTACAGTTACAGAATTGAAGCTGGAATTGTATATTTGAACAGGAGACATATGCATTAGAAAGAGGATGGGGTTGGTGACTGAAGCAATGGATATGATAAGGATAATGTTGGGGAGCTAGAGCAATAATAGAATTAACTAAGCTTTCGGAAAAGTATATGGGAAGCAGTTAAGGTGAATGCTGAACATTACAAGAGAGAGCTGGCGAGAAGAGTGGATCAGAGCTGTGCAAGCAGGTCTTCAGCTCCATCCCCACCAAAATTCAGCCCTGTTTCCACCGAATCACAAATGTCAGTCAGTGGTAGGTATTGACCTAGCCTCATACACAGCTCAAAGTTACTTAGCTGAATACACCCCTCTGAAGTAGGGAAGTGCTTTTCTTTTTCCTTTTAGCACTTAGGGAGATGAACTTGGTAAGTCCTAAATATTCCAGGGTATTTTCCTGCCTACCTACTATTTAGATGCCTAAATCATACGGGAGCTTAAGGAATTAGGTGCCTAAATTCATTTGAAGATTGGGATGCAAGTAATTTTCCCCAACATTATACAGAAAGACTATTGTGGAGTTCCCCCTCATCTTTCAAGTATTTGAAAACCACTATTGCATCCATGGTCCTTATCCATGTACTAGTCTTCTTTGCTTTCCAGTCCCATTTGTAGTCATTCGCCTGCATGAGGTGTCTCTCTGGACCGCAGGCTAAATTTTCAATGTTCCTGGGTTCCATTCACATATGCTGTATCCCATGTTGAAGCCTGGAAGGAAGTATACAGAGGGGAAAAGATGGTGTGTGGCTAGATGGAGAGGGAGATGAGCAGAGATAGAGGAAGAAATAGTATCTGTCCTCCAACATTATGTGGCTGAGATAGTCATAGCCAAAGGGAGAAAGAGCCAGTGAAGAGGGACAGCTGAGTTATGGAAATTGGGGGTGCTGGAAAGGAAATTAAATGTTCCACATTTTGTTTATGCAGAATAAAGGTTGTCTGATGGTGTCTGGTGGGTTTCCAGCATGGGGAAAATAAGCAAATATAAATCTTTGGAAGCCAGAAGATACAAAGTTAAGGTTCACATAACTCTTTGTGCAATGAAACCTTAATTCTAATGTCTTTTGAGCTTCCAGTTACTACTGGGCATGGTTCAATAAGAAGGATGTCATGATAAACAGATAGGAGGAAGACTGAAGTCATCACACCATTATTTCTCTTTCGCTTCACGGATTTGAAATTTGGCATTCCAGAACTCTGTGTGCACTTCAACTCACCTTTCTGTGCAACTGTAGCTTTATTGCACAGTGGAGGAAACAGCTGAACCATCTTGATAAATCTGTTAATAATACATGGCAAAATGTGCATAACTACTCCAAAGGATCAAGTGTGCTTGATTGCACTGCACAGTCCTATAGGCTGGCTTTAAAGGTGTACAAGGCTTGTCTTCTTGCCGTGAGGATGATCAACAATATGGTGGCATGTGTCTGTGGTGTCCAAGGCTTAGCGAGAGGCGATAGAAGGCAGTATTTCAGAAAGAATCCTCAAGACAAGAGTGAAAGATGGTTTTATATATATATATATATATCATCATACTTGGCTAGTCTAAAATCTTTATAAAATAAGGACGCTCCAGTAGAGAAATAGACCATACTTATCCAAATACCTTACTGTAACCTGCTACTACTCCGAAAGAATGTCCATCCTTCAACCGTACAACCCTAGAAGTCACCTACCACTGGAACTGATCAGAAGAATCATCAAACAACTACAGCTTATACTTGACAAAGATATGACCTTGAAATAAAGGCCCCTCTGCTCCTGGCTTTTAAACAGCCCCCTAATGTTACCTAACTTATCATCAGAAGGAAACTCCTCCCTGCCCAACAGCTATCAATGGCGCACAACTTTGCCTTGGTAAAACCAAAGGCTTAACAGTGATATTGGTTGTATGGCACATTATAACCTACCTGATTCCTGAATTCCTTTCATACTTGAAAGGTGCTAATGACTCTTCCCTTTTGATGGGCTTCAATCTCTCAGTAATCAGCTTCTTTTCTTCTGCTAATTGCTAACCCTGGAAACTTCTCTCACCCCTTCGTACAACTATTTTTTTTTTTACTATATTATTCTTGGCTTATTCTGGTCAGAAGTGGTAATGAAAGCTGTGCATTCAAAAGCTTGTTTAACTACATCCCAGGTGGTACCATAAGAGAGATCACCCTAATAAATCCTTGTCTCTTGCATAATTTCTGGACCATCACAGCAATATTATTTTTATACTACCAAATTAATTTTAAAATTACACTTTAACCAAGGAATATTTTTTAAGGAAATTGCCCAACGTGGGTGGAAGGGAATGACTGCAATTTTATTGGGAGATGTAAAATGTAGCCTTTCCCCACTCTTCGTGCTAAACCCTTCCACAACATCTCTGTACAAAAATGAACAACTTTTACTAAGCCTGATGCAAATTAATGGTATAGTAAGCCATGAACAACACAGCCAAGGATCATTGCACATTAGTCAAAAAGAATCCAAAAGTTGTTGAACTGTGGGATACAAGAGGAACAAAGGAAATATGATTAAACTGAGGGAAGTGCTGCAGGCATGTGTAGAAAGACATTAATAAGAAGAGTCTTTTAAACAAGTACTGAGTAATTCAACACATTTTAGAAACTCGATAAAGCAACTGAATAAAGAAAAGTTTGCCCTAAACCTAATTGTACAATATCCAGGGATTCATGTGTAATTGTATATTTATTGAAGGTTCACATTGTTTTATATAGTGATTTGATTTTGAGCAAATCCACTTTTTTTATTAAGCCTCAGGTTGGATTTTTGATTTGACCAAGGTACCTGACCCCAACAGCCTAATCCTCTGCTGTTTTCATTACATCTTAAAACTATTTCAGAATTAACAAGGACAAATACTTCTTTCCTTCCTACATTAGAAATTCAAAGGCAAAATCCAGATCATGGACCTTTAGGTGCTTCTCATTGCATAAGTCCTGGTTGGGACTTTGCTCACACTGATGCAAAATAAAATGTAATCTCATAGAAATCTACCAATTTCTGGAATAAAGAATCAATTGCATGACATATACACACAATTCTGCATGTGTGTGTCTTCCTTGTTTTGGCTAGACAAGAAGGAGTTTTGCTATCAAAGATGGTAAAATTTTCTCTTGAGAGATGAATAGATTTTTGCCTGGATTTTTTTTTTTAAAATCTTGATTTGTGGGCTCTTTCGAGAAGCTGTTATGGGCCAGTCAGCATCACCCTCCCCACCAGCAACAGTGCAGATCCTGCACACCTTGTGGCTCCTCCCCACTACCGCTGCCACCATCTGTGCCAAGCAGCAGCTGAGCGCACAGTCCCACCCTCAACCCTGTCCCCAGCCCACCCATGCATGATGAACAGCATTGGTAGCAACAGAGGCTGAGCAGAAGCTGCTGATGAGCACAGGGGAAAAGTGGTCACCTCCCCCTCACTGCTGCTGGGCCCTTCTTGCTGCGGCCCAGGCTCAAACTGTGTTGTGGCTTCTGTCCGCTGCAACCACTGCCCTGATGGATGGCCCAGAGGGCAGTGGTGATGGTGGCAGAAGGGAGCTGTAGAGCAGCCCGGGAGTGAGCCCCAGGAAGCCACTGCAAGAAGGGTCCAGCAACGGCTACTTTTTCCCCTCACCCAGCAGCAACTTCTGCCCAGTTGCCACCAAATCTGTTGCCACTCATCTTGAGTGGGCAGGTCTGGAGTGGGCAGAGGGCAACCTGGGGCCATGGCTGTGTGTATGGATCCCAGGTAGTCCAGAGCTGAGTCACTCCAGTTGGAGTGGATCTGGAGCAGGTGTGGGCTGGGGCTGTGTGCCCCGGTCCCTGCCAGTTTCCATGGGGGCAGAGATGGAGCCAAAGGTGGCAGCATCCAGAAGGACCTAATGTCAGTAGCCTACAAATGGAGTCCAGCTGCAAAGCCGCCCTAGCCTCACTGCACACCTTGGAGCAGCGGGATGTGCCATGAGCCGGACCTTACCTGGTACAGGTGGGACCAAGAGACATGCTGTGGGCTAGGCAAAGGCCTTCCACAGGCTGGATCTGGCTCAGGGCTGTATTTTGCCCACCTCTGTTCTACAAGATACCTCAAATCCAGTTTTTGCACTCATTTATTAGATTTATGTACTGCCCTTTCCAACAAAGCCGCAAGGCAGCTTACAGAGGCAGAAAATAATATGCGAAACAAGCAAAAATCTGGACTTTTACTGAACCCATGAGTGTCTGGGGTGGACGTGCTGAGCTGGTCCACCACCCCAATGGGGCCTCAGAGGAAAGGGAACTCCATACTTGGAAGGTAGTTGTCCATCATGACAGAGGTGTTTTTTTGCCCCCTGTGATAAACAGAGCCCTTGTATCAAGGTGCAAAATACTGGGTTGCTAACCCATGTGTATGTCTAATTACTACTTGGGATAGCCCCATGATACTCATGGAGGTGATGAAGTCCCACTTCAGTCCTAAAGAGTCAGCTGCAGCCTGGATGTTAGAGCTAGAGTTACCAAAGACAATAAACCTAGGTGGGCGTCCTCAACACCACCTCCTTCATTGACCAAGTTTTCTTTGAAGATTTTTCAGATGTTCAGTTTTGTCCATCAATACAACACAGGTAATTGCACATGCAAAGTTCCATCTACACAACCTCTTATTTTATTCTCAGGTGGTTTCCCAAATAGATGTAAATTGTCCTAAGTTCCAAAGACCCATGTCTTTATAACCTGTGTATCATGCAACACTAAACATGTGATCCCAACACTATATGAGTGTTATAATTCATAGACGTTAAGGTCGGAAGGGACCTCAATAGATCATCAAGTCTGACCCCCCGCATAGGCAGGAGAGAGTGCTGGGTCTAGATGACCCCAGCTAGATGCTTATCTAACCTCCTCTTGACTGCTCTCTGCTAGCTTGTGGCCATTATTTCTTGTAACCCCCGGGGACGCCTTGGTGAATAAAACCTCACCAATTCCCTCTGTGCCCCCGTGATGAACTTATAGGCAGCCACAAGGTCATATGTCAGTTACCAGAGGTAACATTTGGCACCTAAACAAATAGCTGGCTTCCTTTAGAAAACTGAACAATACCTTTCAGATGCTTAAATACAGATTTAGGAGAATAACTCATGACATCCATTTACAACAACCAAAGTTATGATATTGTAGGTGACTAATTTCCAAGAAAGGAAAAACTTCCATCATTCCTATTCTGTATATGTCAAGTTACCAGGCATTCTTTATTTTCTTAAGGATTTTCTTAAGGATTTTTTAATAAGATTGCCTGTGGTATCATTAAAACCAACTCCCCTGTAGTTCCCATCACGGCATTATATCCTAAAGGGGAAAAAGAAAGAAGAAATAACAGACTACTTCATCTTTTATTGCAGCTTTGTTCCTTGATATTGAGACATAAGTATCATTAATCTTTTACTATAAGCGGATGTCAAGTGTTTTCTTGAAGTGTAAATCTAATTATCCTTTCCAGGTCATTTTCTGGTTTAGAATTAAGAAACATTTTTAGTTTTCATAAAAATTGTAATAATGAAAAGTGAAAGTTAATTTCAGAAGTCTGTTAGAATTAAATCAACTTAAGTAATGTAAATAGGCATTTTGGGTGCCTATACACGAGCCAGGAGGCTGCTCCAATGTGCTGTAATTACAGCACATTGGAGCAGACTTGACTACTTGAGTGTGCTGAAGCATGGTAATTTCTGCATTCCAGCCAGCCTCTGTATCTCATGTACCAGTCTCCCTACACGTCAAAATGGCAGCAAGAGTGTTTTAACTAAAACTTGTTTGATGAGCTAAAGCACACCCCCCCACCACCATTTTGAAGCACAGGGACACCTCTGAATTAACTGGCATCATGAGGTAAGTAATGTAAATTTTATTTATACTTTAATTTATGATATGTTTGGATATGTTTATGATCAAGCTACTTTATGTTCAGAAAAAAAGTACTATCAAAGGTGTTAGGGAAGGCAAGGGAAGTGGAAAGTAAATATAACATTCAAAGCCATTACAATCAATTTATTGTGATTATTCTCTGTCCTAGAACCTTTGAAGGATTTTTGATGTCAAATACAAGTGACCAAGTAAATTTAAAAAATGGACAAAGTAACCTGTATTAGGGCTGAGTAGAGATATGGGTGCATTATTGCTATTGTCAATAATGGTTACTTCAGAATTAATTTAGTTTACAGTGCATTCATTACTGCCTTTCTTCTTCCTCTTACCAGTCATACTTTTAGTTTACATTGTGAGGTATGCTGTTCTGAGAGTCTTTCTCTTAGAACTTCCTAATTCTGTTTCATAACATGAGGTTCCTAGAATTCCACTAGAATTACTGAGAATAAATCTATCCAAGGACAATACTTTCCACTTTTCTGTTTGAGTCAGCACACAAGTTTTAGGATACAACATCTTCCACATAAATCATATCAGTTTCTCAACAATTGAAGACAAAGGTATACTGTATTTGTTCAGGAGGGCTGCTTCAAAAAGAGGCAAGGAAGAAAATGAAGCCACATTCTTCTCATAATGCCCTTTTCTTTCCACTGATAGACTGTTCTATGCACTACAATCTAATTGAGATGTGCCATACTTAAGGAGTCCTGCTTTGATAACAAAACACAACAAGATCTAGCTGGGTCCTTCGTAGAACGCTAAATAGATAAAAAAGAAATGGTTACTTTTGCCCTTCTACATGTCCAGATCTAATGAAACAGTCTGGCTTGTTATAGTGGATTTATTTTAGTTTAACCACCTCTCTGCTTAAAAAAAAATATGGGGCTAATACTATATAACATATAGCTATATTACCCTAGAATCAAAAGGTAAGATTTTCTCCTTAGCTAATGAGTGATGTAACAAGGGTGGGGGCAGGGAGGGTCACTGTGCCCCAAGTGCTGTCTCAGGGGTTAAGAAAAGGCCCTCCCCAAGAAAGAATAAATCTTTGAACACAAAGATATAGGCCAGATGCAGACATGAAACTTTTTTTCTGGTGTAGGTGGTCAGATACCAGTTTAAACTTGTAACAGAACAAAAAATCAATGCATATAGACCAGTTAAAATGGCAGAACCTGGTCTAAGATAGACCTGGATGGATGGAGTATCAGATTTTATTAGTTTAGGTTAGACCAGTCTACCAACCTTCTGTCCCAGATCTCCTTCCAACTCAAATTGGGTTACAGTCCCCCAGATCTCAGGATCCTTTTCAGCTTCCCTACTAGCCCCCTTCTCACAGTGCAGGCAGGTGGGCTAGCCTCAGTCTGCACTCGTATGCTCCAACCAAGTGCTAGGCTGGCCCTGCCCCCTTGCTGTCACAGAGCTGAGGCAGCAAAGTCTCTGCTCCCCAGTCCTGCACACCTTCCATGCCTGTCAGCTGGGTTAGGCAGGCCCCTACTGCACACATCCCCCAGCCAAAATAGCTGGGGGGAACCCCATAGTGGGTGGCTTCCCCACCCCCCACTGCCTGGCCCACCTGGCAGTGTTGTACCATGGATCTCTGGCACCCAGGGACCAATGTCTGCATTTGTGCCTCCCCTAGGGACAATCCAAGCAAGTTGCAGGGCCCCCTCTCCCTCACCATGGTACTTCCACAGGGAACTGACATTGTGGCACACTGGATGCTGGGGGAGGGGCAGCAGCTGGAAGTTCCAGCTGTAACAGGTAAAGAAATGTATAAGCCACTGGGCAGGGGGAAGGGGGTCACACACGAAACATGGGAGACATCGCAGCCTCTTGGCTGGCACCTGCCTCCCACAGTAGCACCCAAGGGCCATGACTCTCTCCTTCCTCCCCCCCCCCATCGGTATGCCACTGCCACCTGGCCAGCACAACTTCTCTCTCCAGCCCCACCCCCACTGCAGGTGTCATTGGATATGGGAGAAAAGGGGAAAGGGAAAGGAAAGACCCCCCCCTCGCCCTCCCTCCAGAGGCATCACAGCTGGTTGGGGGCTCATGGAAGAGGGCTCTTTTCTCCCAACCCACCCATCTAACTGCCTGTCAGTTGCAGGTAAAAGTCATGTCTCAGAGCTGCATGGCTGTCTGCCATGCCAGGAACTGGCTCAGGGCTGGGGACAGAAGTGGGGCTGGGCTGAGCTGGGTCAGACCTACATAGCACAGCCCCTCCCCACTGCCAATTCCTGGCATGATGAACAGCTGCAGAACTCTGAGTTGTGTCTCCTGCCTATAGCTATCAGGTGATCAGGCAGGAGGGTTGAGAGAATGAAGCCCTCACCATGTGAATCCCCTTTCACTGTGCTGTCTTGGGGCCAGAGCCATGCAGCAGGGGCTCCATTCCCACCCCGCTCCACTGTCTGGCAGCTGCAGGCAGGAGTCACGGCTTTCCACCGTGCTGGAAACCAAGGCTGGGGAGGGAGAGTGGAGCTTCCAACCACACAGACCTGGCCTGACCCTCTGACAGAACAAAAGCTAGTAGGGGAGGGTGGGGATTGCACAACTGCCAGTGCCCAGCATTGCAGACAGCTGCACTGCTCCTACCAGCAACTTTCTGGTGGGGGGAAATGGACCCCCCCCACACTGTATGGTCCTTCCCCAGCTGCTCTGGGTGGAGATGGGGGCAGCTGGGACTACAGGATGGGGGAAAAGGTGGGGGAAGTGGTGGCCCATGGGGACAACAGTGGACATGACAGACCTTGACTTTAGAAGGGGTTTTGATAAGGTTTCCCACAATATTCTTACAAGCAAGATAAGGAAGTATGGCCTGGATGAATGGACTGTAAGGTGGTTAGGAAACTGGTGGAATCGCTGGCCTCAAAATGCAGTAACCAAAGGTTTGATGTGTAGCTGGCAGCTGGTATCACAGGTCAGTCCTGGAGCTGGTTTTGTCCAATCTAGATGATGGGATGGACTGCACCCTCAGCAAGCTTGTAAATGATACCAAACTGGGTGGAGTAATAGATACACTGCAGGGTAGGGCTAGGATTGAGAGAGACCTAGACAAATTGGAGGATTTGGCCAAAAGGAGTGTTGTGACGTTCAATCAGAAGAAGTGCAAAGTCCTGCACTTGGAATGGAACAATCCCATGCAGTGGTACAGACTGAGGACTGACTGGCTAAGCAGCAGCTCTGTAAAAAAGGACTTGGGTGTTACAGTGGACAGTAAGGTAAATATAGGCCACCAGTGTGCCCTGGTTGGCAGAAAACCGATGACATACTGGGCATCATTGGTAGGTGTGTTGCCAGTAGGTCCAGGGAAGTGATTATTCCCCTCTATTCAGCACTGGTGAGGCCACATCTGGAGTACCGTGTTCAGTTTTGGGTCCTCCACTACAGAAAGGATATGGACAAATTGGAGAAAATCCAGTGGAGGGCAACAAAAATGGTGAGGGGTCTGGAGGATATGACTTTTGAGGAAAGACTGAGGGAACTGGGCTTATTTAATTTAGAGAAGAGGAGACTCAGGGGGGGATTTAATAGCAGCCTTCAACTACCTGAAGGGTGGTTCCAAAGAGGATGGAGCTGAAGTGTTCTCAGCACTGACAGGTGACAGAACAGGGAGCAACCGTCTCATGTTGCAGCAAGGGAAGTTTAGGTTAGATATTAAGAAGAATTTTCTCACTAGGAAGGTAGTAAAACACTGGGACAGCTTACTCAGAGAGGCGGT
>JAGPOW010001918.1:10111479-10137199 GCA_030014935.1 Caiman crocodilus | reverse complement strand
AGAGGGGAGATAGATCTGATAGACTAATGAGGGGAAAAAAAGACCAGAATTCTTTTGATATGAAAGGTCATTGAACACAGTCCTGTCCCATTTTATTTATGCCCACTAGCCAGTGCTTTGACAAAAAAGATAGGAAACAGGAACAGCTGTAAAGTACTTTAGCTGGCAGCATCTGAAAGAGCAGATACATTTAAAAATCTACTACAAATAAAAGGAAACAAAGCTTCCCCCCTCCGCACAGGGCCCACCAACACATTTCTTTTTGTTTATGTTCGGTTCCACTTTGCCTAGGGTTGTTGTCTGACAGATATAGTAAGCACTGAGGGAGAACTTAATGATATGTTTGGTGTTGAAATATTCAGATAGCTGCCAAGGTAAGGGAGAAAAATAACCCAAACAGCACAGAGGTGGAAATGGAAATCAGTAGCATGATTTTGTTTTCCTACTAACTCTCTCAGCATTATTAATGTAGGCTTCAGTCACATACTGCCACCATCTTGCCTATTTTGCCTGCTAAATTAGTGCAGCAGCGTGCATAACAGCCTGAGGTTACAGGTTGGGCTCAGTACCTTTGTCAGGCTCTCTCTTTCTGCAGGCATCAATTTACAAGATAAAATAAAATCAGTGACAGAATAATATTTAGTCAGTGTGCAATACAAATGGTCCAAATAGGACTGCTAAAGGCAGCACTGAGTTGTTGCAAACCATCCAAGCGAACGACTTTCTGATTACAAACATTTTGCTGCATTACCCAACTTAACATATTGGTCTCTCTATTCCTAATGTGAAAGGAATATACATCTGCATACTATCCTGTATCCTAGAATTATCCACAGCATCCAAGAGATAACGTGTCTAACACAAACTACATAGCGTTATACTTTAATATATGTAAAACCCCTGTGCAGGAAGATTGTCCCAAGAGGTCATGGTGAAAGTTAAGCTGCTTTGAGTGATGCCAGACTACTGCAAGGAACACAGGATCCACAAGGAGTGATTTGTTTGCTTACAACTAATCAAGAAACCAGGGGCTCAATTTAACCCCAATGTCGTTCTGCTGGTTTTTCAGTTTTTAACAAGGTCATCGGTATTCCTCCCACTGATGGTAGGACACTCCACAATGAACTCCCATAAAAAATGATAAAGGATAGAATGACCCAATCAATAGTGGGAGAACACTTCACAAAATCAAAACAAGAAACAAAAATTTCAGCTCTGGCCTCACTGTTCTTGTCCTCGAAGGAAACCTACTTGATAACTTCAGAAGACAAGCCCAAGTACAAAAGCTCAGACCTCTAGGGGACACCAAAAAACCCCATGGACTTAAAGAAATTGATTTTATGGTAAAAATGCTTATGGAAAAACTTCTCACTCCCTCTGCTAATTTCTCTTTACACCATGGTTGCTAACTGCCCACTTCCCTTTCACATGGTCAAATACAGTAGCTAAAACAGTTCTTCTAATGCAGACTTATCTTATAGGGTGGCCACTTCTTCTTTTCCAGACATGATAAGGGGTGCTTAAAACCTGAAAGCTTACCACTCATCTCTCCCAACTCTAAAATTCTTCCAATAAAATGTCTTGCCTGGTCCCAAAAATGTGAAGAGAATTCCTTGACATTTGGAATTGATTGGATGCAAAGTTAAGAAGTTATTGCATGTCAGACAGACATACAGACAAAAGAGGAACATCATGTGGTTGAGCAGAAGACCTCTTTTCATTTGGACAATTATTAAAAGGACATATGAAACCAATTCTGCTGATGTAGCACCTCTAGCTTTCCTCTCCACAACTAGATTTTTCAGTTACTTATTCTAAGACAAGCTTAGATAAGATCCTTTTTTGATGTATGTAGATCGTTTTCTTCCTGGCTCTGAAGCTTGCGTATATAGACATAAGGATTTTATTGCTGCCACAATAACATTTCCAGTCACATTCCCATCACCACACTCTTAGGAAGGAAGAGATAAATTTTTAATATTTTATTTTTAATGACGATTAAAAAACAAGTTCTGCTTTGCTTGCATTTGTCTACTATACATTTTAATGCATATTGATTGGTATAAATGTCTCATTTAGAACATATTTTTTGCAAGTATTAATGATTTTTAGAGTGATAAGCCTCCTCTCCCTATAATCTTGCCAGTCTCATTGGTCAGAGATGAGGAAGAGTTTTTCTGTTTTGGTACAAGAAAAGTTCTTTCTTGTGAGATTAATCAATTAATCATGTATTTGAGATCTCGACACCAAAGCTTTAAGAACTTTGTCTCATAAGCATTGATGAGTATGATCCAGAAGTGGGCCTGGAAACCTTTTACAAGCCGTGGGCCAGAAGAACCTGGCTCTAGTTTAACATGGGCCAGGTGGCTTTTCGGTGCATCAGCAGCAGGGGCCAGGGACAGTTTGCAGATGTCCTGTGTAGCTCTCCAGCCCAGACAGTAGAGCACATGTATGTTCCAGCATCTGGACTATTTTTCTACCTGTAAAAATTCCAAAGGAAGGAATTCTTACAGTGGAAATGAGTATCTGTACATAGTCTATGGGTTGCTTTAGTGAGCCATTTTCTGCTATTATTAAGAATTTAATTTGAGGACATTACGTGAGAAACATAAGTTGCACTACTGAGTACCAGGTATATTGTTTTGCCACAACACAATTATTTCACATACAGGGCTCCTATACATTCACAGGGAGGTTGCTCTGACATGCTATATTTACAGTGTGTTGGAGCAGACTCGATTAATCATGTCTTCTGGAGCGTAGTAATAACCACGTGCCGGTGTCACATGTCTCAGCGTTTCCGCAATAAAAAATAGTGGTGGGGCACTTTAAACGAAAGCTTGTTCAATGAGCTTTAGTTCTAAGTGCCCCATTGCCATTTTTCAGCACGGGGACACTGATACATGTGACACTCCATGTGCTTTAATTAGAGGGGCTCTCAGAGCTGTACTAATTAAAGATCATTAGAAATCAATTATGTTCTTTCACTAGATTGCTCTGCTCATTAAACAAACAAAAAATACATTCATGCCTAAATGGCTGTATATCTTTCCAATGGGAGCTTTCCCACTTTTGTAAGAGTTTCTCAAAAAACCCACACAAACAAAAACCAGCAAACAACAAAATATAGGAGACTGAGCACTAGCTAGTATTAAGGGTACATACAGATGTTACATTTAGATCTAGTTAACTAGAGTGAGGCTGATCTAAATGCAGATCTGTGCAGACCTACTGGGGGTATAAATTAGGGCAAAAATGGCTGGCCTGATCTAAGTTAGTGCATCTGAACAGATGCACTAACTTATATTGGAAACAAGTTAATGTGATGCAGCAAATAACTGCAAAAGTTCAGAGTGTAGCCACAAGTCTGAAAAAGTCCAGCCACTCACCCCAGCCTAGGGCTGGATTTTACCTATCTCCTGCCCCCCTCCCCACCTCTAGCCCAAATGGGCTATTTTTAACTCTCTGATCCCTTCACCTCTGGATGAACAACCTCCCTACCCCTCCAGACCCATCATCCCCTGCCCCCAGATCCTACAAAGTTTCCCCTCCCAGCTGTACCACCCCGCTCTCTGAACTCCCATGTGATCCCATCTGCCTGCCCCCCACCAGAAGTTACTTAAACCAAGTTCCAGGAGCATCTCCTAGTAATGATAAATGTCTCCACACACCACTCCCAATCTACAGTTCTGCAGTTTATAGTAACCCATGTGAGCATAGACCAGGTAAGGTGAATATTTTGTACACACCCTAATAGATTTTTCTTAAGCTTGGAAAATGAAGATAAAATTTAGAGTAAATTGTCCTTATAAAATTACATTACTGTAAATTAGAGCAACAAAAACAGATGCAGCAAAGGTTGTTTTGAGAAAATTATAGTTTGTAAAGATACAAAATAAATGTAAAAGCTTTTAAATCCCAGGAAATCATAAAACAAGATTAAAGAAACCTTGTTGCTAAGCCAGGTACACTCTAGAAGTGTGCCTAACTCATACAGAAAGCCAAGAGGTAAGATTTCTTTGATCCCTCTACCTCTACTGGTAACTACTGGTGTTTTGGCATTGAAGAATTTACTCTGACTAGTAATTAAGCTGGTCTGATTGGGCACTGACAAACATGGGGGAGGGAAGCGGGGAGGGAAGGGCTCTACCCAAAGCATCAACATGTTACTTTGACCTGGCTCCATAGCATCTGTATAGATCAGGCACTTTAGTGGGACTTTTTGCCACTTTTAGCTTAAGCTGAGTCTATCAGCTATTAGATAAAAGCACCAAAAAGCCCCACTAAAGTGTTTGATCTCTACAGACATTGGGAAAGCTGGGTGCAACTAAAGAACTGCCTCTTCTGGACATGCACCAGGCTTAGCACAGGAGCACACTAAGTTTAAAGTAAAGCATGGTTTCCTTTCCTCCCCCCACATCTACAAGCAGCTTTAGTAGTTAATAGTAGTAAAGTGGTTTAGGAGTATTATATATCTGTTACTTCAAGGGGGATTTTGCATTTAAGGCATCATTGTACAGTTGTATACATAAATTACATTGTTTGCATGAAATCACATGAAATGGAAAGGAATGTTTTCCTTTCAAAGAATCATTGTTTTTTTTCCACAGGAAATTTTCAATTTCTTTTAGGTAGCCTGGGAAAAACAGTTCTTGACCTTTCACTTCAATTTGGAACATTTTTCCACATGGTAGCATTGAATCTTTTATAAGTATTTCTCTTTCTATTCAGATCCCATCAATATTAACTATTTAGGACCATGCCTCCAAATATTTGCAGGGTTGGACTTTAAGTTGTATAAGAACATATGAATGCTAATCCTATTTTTAATAACATTATTGGGAGTTCTGCCACTGATTTCAATGAAGGCAAGAGCAGGGCAGTGAGCTGCAGAAATTGTAATTGGCCAAAGATGTTATCTCCACTAACTCATATTTTTATCATATCTATTACCTGAACATCTATATCTGCCTTATTGCTGACATTTTTAAATGTCTGCAAATCAAAAGGGAATAAATAAAATATGTGCAAAAATGCTGCAAAGCAAAAATAAAAAATAAAAAAGGAATATGTGAAGAGGATGTAAAGAGGATAAGGGATTTGATTTGCCTGATGGATTATGGAAAGTGTACATTAATATTTTAACATATTTATTACAAGGAAAATGAGTTTAAGAAAACTTTATACACAATCAGCAGAAATGCATGATAGATAAGCTTATCTATCTAAAAGAGGACAAGATTAAATGTGTGTTTATAAAAAAGTGTGCATTTTCTAATTTTTCAAAAGTGTCATTTGGTAGCAAGTATGAATATATATTAATATTAATAGTTGATGATCCAATGTTATTATAAATATTAAAATACATTTCATATCGATTAATTATTATGTTCAGTGACATAAATACCATGTATAAAGGATAGTTAGAATATGGGAATAATGGCCTAGCCTAGTTGAACATATGCTTAATTTTAAATCTAGTTGATTAAAGTGGTTAAAATTAAGCAAATGCATGTGTTTTGCTAGTTTGAGATCTAATAGAAGATACAGCTAGTATGAGGCCAATGTAGTCTTATTTATACTGCATTCAATTTCAATATTCAATTCTAATAATCATGAATATTCCATGATCAGTAAACTGGCTTTTTGGTTGTAGCTGTGTTGGTCTAAGGACATAGGCAGCCAGGTTCTTTGACTAGATGTGATACCTGTTATTAGACCAACGGAGTAGCTGGGAAAAAGTTCTTGGCAACCCTTCAGGCACAGTCATCCTTCTTCAGGCATAGGGAGTCTCTGCGGTTCTGAGACTCCAAGAAATGAATGAAGCCAAAAGCATAGCAGGATGTCAGTGAAAATGTAAATAGGTAGAATTAGAAAGACAAAAGGTGAGACAGAGAGGTGGAGCAGAGGGGAAAAGGAGAAGGAGAAGAGAGCAGGGGGAAAAAGGCTGAAGGAAGGCAGTGCAGTGACAGAGTACAAGATAGAAGGGGGCTGTCAGCTACCTGGTGAATCAGATGTCAGGCAGGTTGTAATGTGTCGTAAAAACATTGTCTATATTGAGTCCATGATTTTTTGTGTCCAGTAGATTTATGAAGTGAAGTTTATAGGCCTGTCTCTGGAAGATGTCTTGTAAGTTCCCTCTGAGGATTAGAAGTGAGAGACGGGAGAGGGAGTGATTGTCTTGTGAGAAGTGTGCACCCACAGGGAGTTGGGTGTTTTTGTCTTTGCTAGATTTTCGGTGTTGTTTGGTTTCTCCAAACTATTTTCCTTCAGGGCATGTGGTGCACTAGATGGGATATATGACATTTCTGGAACTGCAACTGCAAGATCCAGGAATGGGGATGGTTCTGTCGTGGGGGGTAGTTGTAGTGGGGCATGTAAAAGCCTACAGAAGTATCTTGGACTGCATCCTTATTTGAGTCACAGTATTTTAAATACTTGTGAAATATGACAGTTTGCAGTTGATCCTACCACTGATTAGTTTTTTAAGAAAAGAAGTATCTGTAAACCTGCCTATTTGGATGATTATAGGTTTCAGAATCAGACTCTGCATTACCGAGTGTAACAGAGAAATAAGCCCTTTTTTCATTTTTTTTTAATTCCTAAAAGACAACAGTATGGTAGCAGTAGGTTTGCTGGCAAATTACCTACAAGCTAAGCATTTAACCCAAACAATTGATTAATCATGTCATAAACCATGGTACAGGATTCCCCAGCCCAATAGAAAACTATTATTTTCGTGTCTCTGACATAAGCACCCAGAGCACAGTGGCTTCTCTAGCACCACCAGCAAAATGATTCTAGCATGCCCAGAACACCCTGAGCACAACAATCTCGTCCCTTTGCTTAGCTGAAAAGAAGAATTCCAGCAACAGCTACAACAAAACACTTCCTTCCCGATTTACAAAAGAGGGAAGTGCAGACCTCTCCTGCAGATATCTTGAAAGAGAAGCATGTTGAAAATCTCCAAGATGATGCTTTAGCCTATGTCTTTTAACTTGCCCACTTTGTAGTGCAATTAGGGAAAAGAGTAATAGCTCTGAATAACATATTTTAAATCACTTAAATGATCGGTTAAATTGATAAATCCCCCATTAGACCATGAACAAAGTGCTTATTTGTACATAAAAGATAAATGGTGAAACAGAACTTCTCTACATACAATTCATCCAAATGACACTTACAAGATGTCTATATTTTGAGAATTTGATTATTTTAATAATACTCTTTCATGGAGAAGGTCTAAAGTCAGGACTTTTTTCCTTTACACGCAAAAAGTTTAAGGGAAATCGATCTAATTATTAGATTTAGATTAATTATTATTATGCCACAAAGTTTGTAAACAATAGTTAAGGATGCATCAATATTTTCATAGTCACAAAATATTGGAATATTGTTATAGTAAAATAATTGATTTTAAGTATATATTTTATATTTTTGAAAGACTCTGTGTGTGTGTATGTGTGTGTGTTATGAAATAAGTATGAAAAACAGGCAAGAAATATGGATCTTCATTTTCTCATACTTTGGAGGTTTTATTTTGTGAATATTGTTATTATATTATTACTTCTTTAATTGTTCCCAAAGGCATCAATCAAGACTGAGCCCAGGTCTGCTGCATGTGAACAAACAAAAGATATTCACATGCTGCAGGCTTTGAACAAACCAGAAATATTTCTGCCATGCTATGAGCACTCTTCACAACCCATTTCCTATTTAAAGCTAGCAGCCACCTTACCAATCACTGTAGTTTATACAGCATATAGTAGGGTGACAAGAAAGAATTTAATCCTGGATCAAGGCATGCCAGGGAGAGAACCAGACTGGCTTAATTTTTAATGGATAAGAAATTGCTTTTCCATAGAAACTATTTTTTCTTAAGTAAAAACCATCATAGGGCCATATTACTATGCTTAAAATAGAATAAAGTGATTAAAATCCCTCATGATCCTAAATCTAGTAGTTGCAAAGCCATGTGAATGTCAGGTAGGGGCTGGGAGGGAGCGGCTAATTTAAGAATTTTTTCCAGCCTGAAAACTTCCATAGGATAGTCCCAGCTACTCTACGCTGTAATCTGAAAAGTGGACATAGTCTACCGAAAAGAGCCAATCCTTGCTATAGGTAGGGCATTTACAGGCTAAAGTAGTTTGGTGTTTTCCTAGATATTCTAATATAACCAGAACAAAATTTTTGCTAATAAAATGCTGTGTTACAATGAGATGAAAATGAATTTCTGTTTGTCAGATGCTGTTTGGATAATTTGTAGCAAAAGGAAAAGTCTTCTCTCCATACGATGTCAGAAGTAGACAGACACTGGTTGCCAAAATAAAGACTGATTAGAATTTTTCTACATATGCTGCTTTCTGAATAATGTATTCATCTGTTTTTATCTTGTTCTTATGTTTAAGAAGACAGAGATTCAAATGATTAAATCTTCCTAAAAGATACTTTTTCTCTCAGTGTAAAAAAATTAAAAGTCCCTCTTAATGAGTTTATAGGATTGTCTTTATTATTTAGAATTGTTTTTAAAGGAAATCACACAAAATAATTCAGGAATGGTAATTGCTTTGTATCATATTGGCTCTGTCAACAACAGCATAGGGTAGGAGTAGACAGATTTAGATAATGTGATACAGGTGCCCCGTGTTTTGTACAATAAATCTACACTGTGCTGACAATAATGTGGATCTGATGAACCAGCTGTCAAAGAATGACCAGCCAGTTTCAACTAAGAGACCAAGCTTGGACAGGGTACTGTATGAACAGGTGCAGAATACCACTGAGTAGAATATTGTCCATCTACTAGATGGAAGGTTTCCAGTTGGACTTGCTCATGATTTGCAACAGATGAAGCAAATCCAAAAACACCTGTTAGTTTTATGGGGGTGGCAGGGAACAGCAGTACAATATATCACCCAACCAAGCCATTAGATGATAAAGGAAGAAAACATAGGAGAATCAGAATTTTACACTCTGACAATATAGGTTGGTTGTTTTATTTCTAGTGAGACAATGGCTTATTTGTCATAGTGAGAAAATGGCTCATTTGCCATAGATCAAGGGACTCCTTTCATAAGGCAAAATCAAGTTAATAACAAGGGAAGACATTTAGGCAAGTGAATATGGTAATGTTAAATTTAAACTATACAGGGTATTGTAGGAAAATTCCAGTTATGCAGGTTGTCTCAGCTAGGTCTCAGTGGATGTATCTAAACATGCACTTAACTGCACAGTAGACTAATTTGCTGACGTATAAAGCATCGCAATCTACACATGTGATGCTATTAGATTGCAGCAAGCTAATTTTCACTGCCATAAAATGGTATTTATCTTGTCAAGGATGATATTATCTTGTGGAAGCAAAAATAACTGCGCAGCAAAAATAACTGTACCTAAACATACATGTAAACACCGACCTGGGTATAAATTGTGCCAGGTCAACCCAGGCAGCCAGACCTCTGCCTGCTGCTAGCCACACAGCCCCACTCTTTGGGCACTCTCATGCTTCAGCCAGCCCCTTCACCGCCTGACACTGTGACCTGTATCCAGGGAATGACCACCTGAGTCTGCTTCCAGCCCTGGGCTGTTCCTCCCCAGCTCAAACTGCTAAAGTCCCAGGCTCACATGAAAACACCATGCCTGACAGCAGTTGATGCTAGCATGAGCAATGCTGGATTTATTGAGGTACACTAATTGCCCATGTAGATACGCCCAGTTTGTCTCTCCCCTTAAGGTACGCTGAGTTTTTAGCTAGTATATTTTTATACGGTAGGGAGATGGGTGTCCTTCGAACTTAAACATCCCTGTCTCGAACCACTATTACAGCTACGTAACTCTGATTCTGAAATGTGACCTATAGAGCTTATGAATGATATACAGAGATAGAGCTGCAACTATAATTGCACCTGAACTTAGTTTCATAGCCTCAGGCTAGCAAACACAGATGTGAATTTTGATGCTGAAAGGTCTCACTCTAGCTAGCTGAATGTTACAAATCATAAGGTTACACTGCAAGATGTCTAGAAGATTTTGTTTATGAAGTTCATTTTACTTTGTGTTTCGTAGCTACATTTCAAGTTATCCTTGCCCAAGGAATGGTACGGGCCTTTACAAGGCCCGTTTCATAAACTTGAAGAATTTCAAATTTCAGTTTCAAAGTAGCAGTAAGGGCAAATAAACTCACTTGGTTTAACATCTAAAATTGCAAGCCAAGGAGGTTGCTTTACTGCCAGTATTTTTAAAACCAGGGTCTCAAACATACAGTCTGTGAGTATTTTCTGGCCCACAGAGCTCCCACAGGGGCTGGGAGTTGAGGCTGGATGAGCAGGGGTGTGGGGCCTGCCACACAATTTGAGGCTACAGGACCTTAAGGGACAGCCTGTGGCAGCAGAGGGGTCTGAGTGCTGATTGAGCCAATACGGCACCCCTTGCCTTGCTGGTACTTAAACTGCTACTGCTCACCCTGCTGCCACCAGCCACTGCAGTGCCATCCTCTCTACCACCACCATATCTGGATCTAGCCCAGGGCAAAGGGTGAGTTTGATGCCTGCTTTAAAGAATAATGGGCACATCAACATGAGACTCTGACTCTGCAGTAGTCTGATAATACTGCACATTGTGCACAGTAGTACATCACAGCACAGACAATGCCAATATGCTACTGCATAGTATGATTAGGGTACTGAGCAGTAGCATCACTTAAAAGATGTTTTCCAGCACTGCTGCACAGTAACTCTGGATACTGGGCATTTATTTAGTACTTGTATTGGGAAGTATGACTGTACAGTACCATCTCCTGTAGATGTGCCCACTGTGACAAAAATTACATGTTCCTACCATTATAAAAAAAAAACATTTGCTTTGGCCATCAATATATATTTTGCTCTCCTTCCCCATGTGAAACATTCTGAAGCCAGAGCCTTCTCTCTGGGTAAATAAGATGAATATACTAATTTTAAATATAAGAGCCCCATGATGAATTAGAATATAAACAGTTGTTCCTAATACTGCTGCAATGGTCAGTGTTAAATGTTTCACCTCATCAGGAATTAGTTTATGTTCCCTATTCTGCATTACAGAAACACCATAGAATTTTTGAGTGCAAAACCAATGCTGAACTAGGGCTCATGGTATCATGAGCCATGCAACCATCCGGTAATGGGAAACTAGGTTTCTACTATCATAATAAACTTTAAATTTGGGGAAAATCCATCAAGGCTGTTTTCCACTACACTATCCAGATTGTCTTCATTTTTCTCTTCTCACAGCACTCTACCCAACTTTACTTCAACAAAAGTACCAGTCCCACACACCCTATGTTGCACTCTTCCTTCAACCATCCCCATGCTTTTTTCCACACTACACATTACGCATAGATGCTCTAGCTCCCCTGTCACACCTGTTCTCAAGATCCACTTCCTTTGCAACACCTAAAAGAAATCAGTGAACCAATGTTAGTTTGCATGCCATGTAAATTGTGTATGGCTATACCGCAGGCATGTGCAATATGGAGATAAAGCCTGCTTTAAATGAGAAAGAGGACAAACTGACCTATGCTGAGCTCTGTGCTTTTCTATGCCGACCAGCCAGCATCTGGAATCCAGGCTAGCCAGTTTAAATTTAGATTGAATAATTCTATAATACATTGCAATTTTTAGTACAGCCCTTTAGTCAGGGATTAAGTTGCAGTAACCACTTATTTAACTGTACAATCTCATGATCATTCATATCATTATCCCCCTCTCCCCCAAAAACCACATATACAATACCTCTATACTGTCATATTCACTTGCTATTCTTATCTTAAATCATCCTATAAACTCATTGGGACAGATGAGTAGTATTATTATACATTATAAATACACAACACAATAGGCCCAATTCTAGTTTGATGGTTATAGGTGCTGTCATATTATAAATGATGCCATAATAATAAGTAATGATTTCTGGCAAAGACATGAAGATGCTTTAACATAATTTAGGATGCAAAGGCAGCCATTACCTGTGTATTGTATAGAGGCTCATCATTTCCTTCTGTTGCATGTTAATGTAGACAGGAAAAAGTTGTCTAATCCAAACTACTTTATCTTCACTCATTGGCAACATTTCTCTTTCATATGTCACTACTTTGCCTATCATCCATGTCACATAAAATAATGAGATATCATCAGGTAGGTGACCATAAGGAAATCTGGGACATCCGGGACACTGTTCCATCCCCTCCTCCCCAAGTCGGCAGTGCTGCAGCAGGCAGAGGTGGGGACAAGGTGGCGTGGTGCATCTGGCAGGTGTGTGAATAGCGGTGCCTGCCCACCCCCTTGCCTGGCACACCATGTCACACTGCTCTGAGCCACTTGCGTCCCCACTGGACTGTGCTCCATGCCCCTGCATTTCTGGGACACTCATTTTAATTTACACCAACAGATCAGGACCAGGCTCCAAAATCCGGGACTGTCCTGGCTAAACCAGGATGTAGGTCACCCTACCATTAAGTAAATCATGTATATTGCAAAAAAGAGTATTTTTCATGCATTTCAGTGAACAACGTGTTGGCAACCAAGTGGGACATTCTGCAAGTATTCAAAACCTAAATATCCTAATTATATATGAGGTAACAAGCATTCAAACATGTTCCATGGATCTACTTACCAAAAAAATTTATATCTGTGGACAAAAATACTTACTCTTAAGAGGAATAATCTGCTGCAGCCTATCTTTGATAACTGCCAGCTATACATAGATCATCACCCTATGAGGGGAGGTTGAGAGATCTGGATCTCTTCAGCCTTTACAAAAGATGGCTAAGGGGTGAACTTGTAGCCACCTATAAGTTTATCAGGGGAGGACAACAGGGAATTGGAGATGTGCTGTTTACCAGAGCACCTCAGGGAGTAACTAGGAATAATGGGAGCAAACTAGTGGAGAGTAGATTTAGGTTAGACATTAGGAAAACATTTTTTAGAGTAAGAGCGGTCAGAGTCTGGAATGGGCTTTCAAGAGAGGTGGTACTATCACCTAACTTGGAGGTCTTCAAGAGGAGGCTTGACAATCATCTGGCTGGAGTCATCTGACCTCAGTCCTCCTTCCTGCCAGGGGCAGGGGGTCAGACATGCTGATCCATTGGGTCTCTTCTGACTCTACAATTTATGATTCTATAAATCACCTCACAAATCTCAAAAGGGCTTTCACTCAACAGGGACATTCTTCCAGAAAGACAGATTACACTTATGAAAGAGCAACCTGGATATCACGTGAAGAATTGCTGCAGTACAAAAGGACCATCTCCATGAATCACACTCCATTACCTATCAAAAACAAAAATACCCAATGACCTCTGGGTGCACAGTTCTCACAGGACAACCACTCTCACTACAGTCTCTCAGTTCGAACTATCAAAGAGAATTTACAAAACACCTTTTGTAGACAAGCCTATGAAGATCATAAAGGTCCTTGATACAAAAATCATGGACTAAATATATAGACATTGGATTTTCACATTATAACCTGCCTAACATCTGATAACGTCATGGCACCTGTCTACATTTTATCGGCTACATTCTATCATCAGGTCCGTATTCCTCCCATTCTCACCCACACCTACTCTTCTCATACCCATGGCTTCTGATCCTCACTGCCACACATTTGCATTTTCTTGATCTGCATTTTTCATGTTGGCTTCTATTCCACCCAAGAGAACACAAAACACCAGCAGATTCTCCCTACGCCTGAAACGGGTGTTTGCATCCAAAAACTTGCAAAGAACATTTTTTCCAACTATTTAGTTAGTTTAATAAAAGATATCACATTTACCCCAAAAACCTTGTCAGCTATACATATGGTTTACAGACCCATCTATCCAAAGAGTTCCTAGTATGCCCTTTAAGCTAACCAAGGAATTTCGTTCATTTATGTACTTATTTTTCAGCTGTTCTCTTTGAACTTTCTAAAATAAATAAGTCCATGAAAGAAACTGTGCTATTAATGATGTTGCATTTGAATATGATATATTTTAATAATATGTAGCTTTGGAGTAATAAAGATAGTGATCATGTCACATTTTCAAAGCTTTATAAATATCATGCAGAATGGAACAGGTCATAAGTATATGATTTGGAAGAGTTAAATAATGCTGCAGTATAAAGTGAGTCCTAATGAGGAGTCTGTCACTACTTCTGTTTTTACCAGTGGTAAATAAAATTCATGGTTTGCTTTAATACCAGAATGCTAACACAGCAACAACACCCCCCAAACAACAAAACCTGTACTAATGATTACTGTCTAGGCCGTGTATCAAAAAATCCTGACTGCAATTGGCAGACAGCCTGAAAAAGTTAATAAGAAAAATGGCAAAGGAAATCCACCTTCAACCTACCATATGTCTGCTACATTTTTGTTCTTCAGCAGCATCTGTGTTTGTAGAGAACAATTCCCCATGTGTATTGTATATAGAGATTTCAAGAACCTAGTTTAGATAGTGTTATTACTCCTAAAGGGGAAATAGGCTCAATAATAATGCCATTGAGGTCATCAGATTGCTTTTGGTATTCATTGTATTGGCAGAGATCCCTGACAACTAAAGGTGAGACACTTTATTTTAAGCAAGCCAACAAAGTGGGGGCAACTATTGCCTGAAGAAAGTCTATTATTACAGCATTCAAAATATTGCTGCCTCAGAAAAATGCAATAATTTAAAGTGCCGGATTGAGCAGAGCAGCATGCTAGGTAGGACAAGGCTATGGCGGTGTTGTTAATAAATTGTAATCAGACAAGTTTAAATGTATCTGAATTTGGAAGCTAATCTGATTCTTACAGCTTTAAAAACCACAAGGAGTATATGTTCCTCTAATCTAAGGTGATGTTTCTCAGAGTTACAACATTTTAGTATGTTCTGTAATGGATCTATGGTAACAAGAGTTAAAAAAAACAACAACCCTGCATTAACCATTACATTAAGGAGCTCCTGAGTGGTAGGATTAAATTGGATTTAATACACTGTGGTGACAATTTAGCTTACAGTAAAGACAAGAGATATTTCCAGTTCCATTATATTTTGAATTTTAAACACACTCTAGCAAATATGTTTAAATTTCAGTGTTTTACTCCTTTTCCTTTGTACATGAAATGTACTGAATGTGAACAGATAGCAGAGGGGGAAATGCAGCTCTAACAGATGCCTGAAGCAAAACAATCTTATTCAATATGCAGTATTACAAATGTTCAATATTATGAATATGTAGAACAGGATAGTGAAGTAATGCTATTTTATATTTTCCAGGAGGCAGTTTTTATTACTTTATTTTAGGACTATTTTAATAATAATTGTAGAGATAGTTGGTTAACTCTGTATTCATCTTATTCTGGTGGCAAAACCTCAATTCTTTTGCTGCTAAAGAAGGACAAAAGCCCAAGCATATAATTCCTGCATCATTTAATTAGTGCAGACTTCTGTTCATAAGGGCATAGAGACTACAATAGACAATTGGCCATCTAATCTGGCATCCTGTCCTTAGCAGGAAGGTAAAATAAACTCTGTGCTGAAAAACCATGGAATAGCATCCCCTTAAAGGTTATTTTTCCCAACTTCTTCAGATGATGATTTGTACCCTGAAGAATGATGGTTTACAGACCTGTTGGCTTTAATGCAAGTAAGATCAATCCTATTTCCATTTTATATTTTTGCCCAGTCCTCTATAATTATGGAGGTTTTCATTATCCATATACATGTCTAATCCTTTTCTGAATCCTGCTAAGCTCTTGGCTCCAGTGATCCCTTATGGGAATTAATTCCACAGGTTAATTATGCATTTGTGTAAATACTTATTTTCTTTAATGGTTTTCATTTTGCTGCCTTTCAGTTTCATTAAAAGTCCCTTGGTTCTTGTATTAATAGAAACAATAAGGAATAGAGCCAGATTGACTTCCTGTGTAAAACAGAAGCCATTTAAGCTGCTCGCCTCAATTAAAGCAATTAATTCTGAGAAAAAATTCAGACTAACATAAAAAGCAATTAAGAGCAGAGACAAGAAAAGGAAGTAGGAACAACTGAGCATCCTCTATCTATTGGTTGTTTGTGCAGGGGATTCCTGTTGTTATGGGTTTCCTCTGCTTTTGAGTATCCACTGAAGCAGTAATCCTTATGTTTGTTAACAGAATGGTACAGTGATATTCATGCTCTGTATCTGCTGATGTACTATTTTTTTTAGCACCGATGGTGGGTTTTAATCTGTGATCTATGGTTACTAAAGAACATTTGAGCTTTTCAAGCTCATAAATTTGGTTTCATAATCAGGAGAAAACTGTGTCAAAGTTGGGAAGAATGGGGGGGCAGGGCGGGGGTGATAACAAAAGAAGAATAAAGAACTTCTAAGATGCTTTGTTACAAACTATAGACTTGTCTAGTTGCTTATACAGCTCAGGGTACATTAGGAATTTGTTTAGTATTCAGATGGAAACAGTTTTTATCTGACCCTTATCACATTAATATTTTAATAGTACCAACACCAAATCAATATTTCAACAGAGATGGCCTTTCCAAGAAGTATTTTCTTTGTTTAAGATAAAACTTATGTCTGGCTCATCTCCCTTCATCTGAAGAGCTTTAGTAGAATAGTGCCCATTTCAGTGGGTAATACAGGATTAAATAAGAATTGTAGCCTTTCATTTTTTGTTGTGTTAGGATGAATCCTTTACAAGATTATAAACCAGCGGTCAGCTCTTATATTGACAGTGAATCCTTTACAAGATTATAAAGCAGGGGTGGGCTGGAGGGCCACTTAAGGAGTTCTGGTGAGCTGCTGAGGGCTGAGGAGATGGGAGCTAGCCCAGTCTTGGCCCCTTAGCATGACTGTTTACACTACCAAGCATGGTGAAGATAAGGGCCAGGGATCTGCCAGTTGATCCTATTCAGCCCTGGGCTCATCCACCCCACACGCAGAACTTTGAGCATCAGATTGAGCGGGCAGGTGGCACCTGCAGGGACCCGCACAGGCAGAGAGTGGTTGGCCAGCAGATAGGATAACTGCACATCCCTGTGATGGATTCTGGTCCCATGCCAAGTTCAGCCACTGCACCCCACTGCCTCACCATCTAGACCCATGGACTACATTTACTGGTATGTCTATGCCAGGCAGTACCACCACACTTGGAGATAGCAGGACCAGCTACATCGACCACGGCCCAGGATGCCCTCATACACCTGGGTCAGGAAGGGCCAAGGGAACTGCCATGGGCTGACTAGAATCACTTGGTAGGCTGGATTTGGCCTGTGAGCTGTATTTTGTCCACCTCTGTTATAATTCATTGATTTAAGAAATTACTTACCCTATATGCTCAGTCTCTCTTTTTGCTTAATGACCCTCTATAAGAACTTCCAGAAACTATTCCATATTTGGATTTCCATGATGTATTTGTGCTCATGTGCATTGTAACAGGAGGATGTCCCGAGGCCGATCCTGATGTCGACTTGCCCACCTGTCTAGGGCAGTCTGCCCTGTCTTTCCTGCCATGACTTGATGTATAAAAGAGGATGTAATAATACAGGAGACTACCCATTTTATGTCCTGATCCCAAGGGCATTATATACCACGCCAACCTTCCCTATACCATGTCCCATGTCTTGCAGATGGTATCCAAAGTAAATACTATGCCTCAGGTCTCCTCACACATACCTGGGCTTCCTGCCCTCTTGCTGGGGCCTCCAATCATGCCTGTTCATTATGGCCTCCAACTTACGTCCCCTTTCACTAGGACTTACATCACTGAACTGTTGGGGCTGGCCTCTGCACAGTCCTTCCAGTCACACAGACCATATTCTACATGCTCCTGTACAGTGCTTCAAACCCACCTATGCTGACCTCACTCTGGCACTATCACCCAGAGTCCTACATGCCACCCCTACTCTGTGTGGCCTACTATCTACTCTATCCCCCCTCTCTAGGGCTACTACTCAGTTGTTCCTCACTGGAGTCTTGGGTTCTTACAATCTGTGGGATTCAGGTGTCCACAGATATGCCTGGACCCTTAACCTGTCTCTACTATGGAGTTACCTACCAGGTTGTGGAGGATATGACTATAAGGTTCCCCATACTTGCCTATCACTAGGGAAGGCAACTGGCATGCCATTTTCTGGGGACCACCCCACAACAAGCAGCACCACCACATCATCCTACCCCAGCAGGGTGTAGTTTTAGGTCATGCCCCAGGACCAGGAACTTCCTGCCAGCCCCATAGTTCCTGCCTTTTACCTCCAAGATGTTATGTGAGCAACAACTCAGGTCAGGTGCTGTTTCCTCTCTTGTTGCTTGCAGCAAACTGCTGGCCTTGATGCTCACCCTTATCTTAAGCAGCTGGTCCCACTTCCCGATCAGGTGGCCCCCTGCAAGCTGCTCTGCTGCCTGTTCTGGCCCTTAAAGTGGCAGGCACCAAAGGTACCTTGCCAAATTCATGTTAATTTAAGGATTTATCACAGATACTTTACTGCACCTATCTGGTAGTTTTTCTTCTTTTTCTCCCAGCATACTTAATTTTTGTCCCTATATCTATTGGGTTAAGGATTCCGACCTCAAATTCTTGCAGGTTTGAAAGACTGTAGTAACATAACCTATAACACACATAAAATACTTTTAGTTTGACATGATTACAAGTACTTACAATTTGTCATGATTACATGATTTTTTTTAATTATTGTCACATGCACATAATAAACTATCATTCTTATTTTGAACAACTGATATTATAAATAGAAACTCAGTTTGCCACTTTAAAAAAAGATAAACAACAAATATTAAGCCTTAATAAATAATTTCCAAATTTAGGTTCTACCTCAAGGACAAAACACAAAATCACTCCCATAATAAAAAATAAACAAGAGTCACATTTTACAATCCTACCAGTGAGAATTATATTGATTGCAACCCCCAACACACTAATGATTTGTGAACTCATAGTGACCATCATTAAATCTGAATAATTATTGTGTTATTGCACATCCACATGCACAGGACTTCTGGGTATGCCAGTTACATTTATTTAACATGGAAAATGCCAAACATTTAATGAGAATTGCTGAATTCAAACACCTGATGCCCAGTTCTGCAAATACATTGCTCTTTAAGTTACTATTTACCTGAGTACTACCAATGAATTCAGTGCAGATTCTCATGTGAGTAAGTTTATACATATTCCTAGTGTTTCCAGGAGCAGACCTATCCTGTTTTATTAGCTTCAATTCATCTAAAGTAGATTTTCTGTCTTCCTTGGAAGAGGAAAAAATAAATGTATAAAGCAAACATTATATTTCTCTCAGTGAACCCTGAACAACTGAATCCATTTTTAAATAAACGGCAATATTTATACTTTAACATGTCATGTTTGTTATAAATGTTATAAGTGGATATCTAAACCATCCCTGCTACAGAGTCTGCTGTAGTCAGTTGCAGTCTGGGATGCTCTATGGGGAATTCAGAGAGAGGAAAAAGTGAACAAGTAAAAGTGAAAGGTGTGAAATAATCCATTGATAATAAAAAAGGGTTGGTGAAAGTAATACATGGAATTTATGCTTGAGGGAGATAAAATAATAAAACTTAATAGTGGATGTCAATTGTAATATTTTAATTGTTATAAGATAAATGGCTGACATATGCAGTGGTGGTGAATAACAACACACTTAGAAGATAAATGACTTGCAGAGTCAAAGAGGGAGAGAATACGAGTATCAAAGAACTCTCATGTTAGGGCGACACTGCTTGTCTCCTTTGTGAGGCCCTGACATATTTCATGATTTTGGAGATGAGGTTAACATTTGTTTATTCAAATACAGTGGAAAATAAAAGTTTCTTTATTTCCCATCTGAAGGAACATTCTTAAGATCAGGTGCAATCTTTGACCAAGATATTTGCAATCCTAATACCTTTATTTTCACAACCTGTTCCACTCTTTGTCTTTTGACATATTGCATTGTATATAATAATTCAGCTTCCAAAAAACTGATCCTAAAAAAGATAATTTGGACACAAAACCTTCAGTCTCTGATTAATTTCTGTCACAAATTCAATAACCATTACCCCTCTACCAGACTCTCCCTAGTATATTCCAGCGCCAACATTTCCTTTTTCGACACTATGATCAATATCTATAATGGTAAAATACAAACAACCATATGCAAGAAACCCATGGACCATCATACAAATCTACATAGAACCAGCAATCCCCCTAGACACACCAAGAAAACTGTAATATATAGCCAAGCGCTCTGATACCACTGAAGTTGCATCAAGAAGAACACCTGTGACTGTCACCTCACAAATCTCAAATGGGCTTTCACTCAACAAGACACTGGATTTGTGGCACATTATAATCTGTTTGCCATTTGATAACACCGGTAACCTGTCTGCATTTTACCAGCTACCATCTATCACCAGGTCAACTTTCTACCTTCCCACCTCCCTGCTCCTCCAATCCGAAAGCTTCCAAAGAAAAATGATTCCAACTATTTACTAGATCTAATAAAAGATATCGTATCTACCCAAAGACATTTGGTCCTGATCTTATGGATTCTTATGCACGTTTACAGTCAGTCAGGGAACATTTTTTGTAAAGGGCTAAAATAGAAGTGACTTGATTTTCCAAATAGTGAACACTTCACAGCTCCTCTAATTGACCTGGTCTTCTTTTTTTTTTTCTGTCTCCTTAACTGCATATTACTATTAAAGTATAGCCTTATCTCTGATAACATCTGACAAAAATATATTAAATTGAATATGATTTTCATCT
Organism: Caiman crocodilus; assembly: GCA_030014935.1. NCBI lineage: Eukaryota > Metazoa > Chordata > Crocodylia > Alligatoridae > Caiman > Caiman crocodilus. The sequence continues at coordinate 10,116,430 of JAGPOW010001918.1, read as the reverse complement.
GAATCCCATTAACTAATTGGGATTTTTTTTTCTTTTGAGTTCAATGCATCATCAGGTACAATATTATTTCAATAAAGTTTCTTTAAAAATCACAAAGTTAGCAAAAAACAGTATCTTCAATAAGATCATTCACATAATTTATATATCATCTAATTACCCAGGTTATTTGCCAGTGAACTCTAGAAAATCGAGACATAGCCTCATGGGTCAGGTACTGGCATTATTACGTGTTACTGGTATAAGTGATAGGAAACTGGTCTATACCCATAACAGAACAGAAGTTTGGCATACATAGACTGGTTTAAAAATGTAAAAATGTAAAAATCAGGCAGAACCCGATCTAAGTTTCCTCTCCCCCTCGACCCCCAAATAAAAGGGAGGATGCGTGTTCTGGTCACTACTGATCTGAACTGTGCTATTGATAGAAAATGGTGTTATTTAGCTCAATTCTCCTCATGCTTTTTGAATGCTCGTACCTATCCATGAAGTATATGTACTAAACTGAGTCTCTGTAAGTGACCATGCATAGTCAATGTTGACTGCTTACACTTTGGGGGGGCAGTCTTTTACTTGCTGACCTTTAGGACCTGATAGCTTGACTTAGTGACCACTTAATAACAGCTTGCACCCCTCATGTCCCCCACCACACTGATGTAAATATGAAGAAAAAGGGAAGCTCTTTGTTTTAATGTGCCGTTAGCTCTTATCCTACTGGTGTGCCTTACAGCTCCACCTCTCCTTGCAGCCTGTCCTTGCACCAACCCAATGTTATTGGTCCTTTTCAGATCATTTGTCTAAGGAACAGTCAGTATTCCTATTCTCCCATATTGGTGAGCCTTTGACACGGTCTAATAGCCAAGTTATAATTCAGTCCATTGGACCTTTTAGTCCCTATGAGCACCTTTACTATAATAGCAAAATTAAGCAAGTCCTAGGGTACACCCTTATCCATGGGTGCCCAGGGAATATTCCCTCCTGTTGTGACTAACTTACAATCTTGCCATCTTCTTTAAACCTTCATTTCCCATTCATCAGATTTCGGAAGGTAAAGAGACTCCTCCAAGTCTCACACCAGAGGAACAGCCACTGCTTTTATCTGAGAGCCCCTGCCAGGGCAAGTTCTGGTGGAAGCAGCTTCTCTGGGATTCCCCAGCCCTGGCTGAGATGGGGCAGGTTTTTATGACATGTTTTGCATGTGTTGGCCCAGTGGCAGCTGGCACAAACTGGTAAAGCACACTGGCTGTGGCCGTGAGGTTTCCCCGGACCATGCCACTGGAGTCTCATTTGGTAAGTGCCATTGCTGCAAGGAGTCCCATTCCTTCCCTTCCTGCGCTCTGGGGTGGGCAGGGGCATCTCTGGGAGCTTCCCTTGCATCTTGGCATTCAGCAGGGTGGGTCCTGCTGCCACAGTCTCCTTTCCCTTTCCCTGGGGTGTTCGATCCAACATAATCAGAGTTATGAGATTTACACATGATTTCTTGCAGTTTGCCTCCTCCCTAGGGCAGCTTTTATTCCCAATCATAGGCATGGTCTCTTCTGCCTTGCTTTTTCTTAGAAGATGACCACTGTGATGCAGGCTACTGAGTTTCTAACACTTCTCCGTCTAGTGCTTCACTACACAACAAACAACTTTCCTCCTGCACATTTTTGATGACAATAGTTGTTTTACTTGTCCAGGTCAACCTAAAATAAGCTTCTGTACACAGTTCTTGCCAGAAATTTAATTGCATCTATTGATGCATCAGAAACAAATGCAGTGCCTAATGAATCTTTCTTTCCTTAACGCTGGTTTTACCTTTCCTTCTTTACCAATTTCTGAAGGTTATTGAGCTAAGTAGTTCGTTATCTTAGCTCGAATAACTCTGGAGTCACCAAGATGATTGGGATACTAACTCTTCTGATCTTCTCCAGTTGGTCTCTGATTTAGTACATAATTGCTAAACATTTTAAGCATTTTCAATATACACTGGAAAGACCTTGGCCTAAGGTGCATGGATTTGGAACAAAAAAGGAACAGAATATAAGATACTAAAAAAGAGATCTCAGTAAAGATAGATGAATGTCTCTCTACTTACACATTTGTTTTCAGGAAACTAAAAAGCAATCAAGGGTGGCAACTCACAGACATGTACAGATCAGTACAACAGCGCATGCCTTGCTTTACAGGGCTTACTTCCCATGCTTAAAAGTAGGGCATGTGCTTAAATATCTTGCTAAATCAAACCCTAGTTGTATAAGAAATAAAGTGACTGACAAAATTAATGGTTTGTTCATGTCTATGAAACGTAATTTGTAATTCTGGTGCACAAAACATGTAGTATTTAGGATCGATGCTTTAAAAATTACTAACCATTTCAGCTGTTCCTCTTCAGAGGAAAACTAGATGTGCAGTTTGGTGTAGATAAGTAATTGGCATTGGTCTCATAATAAAGAACTCGCTCAGATATGTCATTACTGATAAAGATAAGAGCCCTCATAAAACTAAAATTCTTAGTTTTCTGAGGACTTTATCTTGGCCCATAGATAACTGGATTAATTAGCTAATGATTTGCTTCAAACTGCAGGTGTTGGGAGTATTGTGAACTTCTATGTAAATATCTGTGTTATGTTAAGGCAGAAAAAAAATCCCTTCAATGATAGTTCAGTGAATGGTAATATGAGCTTTGAGACTGTCTTCAAGTTTGAATATAGTGAGGTCATACAAAAGAGAGCTGAGAAGTCTGACATTGTGAACCAGTGAATATTAAAGACACTAATGTGACATTTAAATTGATGAAAGCTGCCTGTGCTGTAAGCAAAAGTTTTCCATTTATCTTGCATTTGCTGTCACAATTCTAAAGTGTCAAGGTTTGCATCTCGATCATTCTTTGATTGATGGAAGATAAGCAATTCTGAAAGCGGCAGATTGTACATGGACATTGTCTGCAGTGCACACTTGTATTGGTCCATTTGTCATTCACGTTAATAAGATAAAACCAGGCCAGCTGCACGTCAAAGAATGTGATACATTCAGAACAAACCATACGACCATGTTTTCAGGTCTGCCTTTATGAAAGGCAATGTGAAGGCCACAAAACTGAGTTCCGAGAATCGCATTTTGAAATTTTCTTACTGGACCTGAAAAATCCTCCACAGCCCGTTTTACAGTACCTGTTAAGACACAGCAATTCCTCCTGATGGTTTTACTCAGAGTGTTACTTGTATTTATTTTTGGTTAGTAAAATAGAACAACATTTACTAGTCAGTATTTAACAATGACTGCTAAAATCAGTGGTTTTGCAACATGTAAACTTCTTTGTACGTTTCAATGATAAGCGTTCTCCAAAGAACAGAATTTTCTGTCTGGTTTCTATTAGGGGGTCCCCCTCCACCCATTTAAATGTCATTTCCCTATTTTATTTTTTTCACTGTCTTTCATTTAAAAATTTCCAGGGATTAGGAAGGTGCCATAAGTACCATCCATCTCAATCCATCTCACCCTCCAAATGTGATAAGGGAGGGTACTAGCAAATACAGTCCAACCTCTCTCCACCAACCAATATCTAAAATACAACAGCAGGGTTTCCTGGAGGAAAATAGTAGTAGTATCAGTGGATGATGAGATCTATGAGATCTGTCTCATCTACAACCTTTTATGAATCCTTTTGTGGGGCAGAGAAAGAAAGCTGAACACACCATTACGAAGCGTTACAAACTATCCCTGGACTCTGCCCCACTGTTTTGTCCCTCCATGATCCCAAGTTCACTGCAGTATCTACCTCATTGTTTGTTGCTGCAAGATAACATTATTTAATAAATCAAAATATTTTATTCAAACTCAGTTCACATACACTACATGTATTATTGCTTGTTAGCAATGAAAACTAGGAATCTATAGGGAATTCAGATGACAGTTCAAACATACAGCATATTAAATTTAGGAAACATTGTTCTATTACTTTCATTGCTCTAATTCCCTTACTGTTCTTACCTGTTTTACAGTTATAATATATAAAACATATCTAATATCAATTACAATGATATACCCTGTTACCCAGGCATCAAAGGGTCATGCCAATAATGTGATTTTAGCTCTTCAGCTTTCCAAGGTGAATAAAGTGATTTATTTTCATTGGTCCAGATCAAAGGCTAATGTATATTGGTGTAGTTAAAATAAAAGCAATGGAGCTAAATCAGTGCAACTCACACCATCATCACCCAGTATATACACAACCCACAAACTGGGTCTACTCCTGAGCCCAAAGGACTTAATTCTGGCACCCTTATACCTAGTAATGGCTTATCTATTAATGGGATTATTTGTTTAAAAATAACATGGTTCTGCAACCACTGAAGTCAACAGGAACTTTTTCAATGATGTTAGTAGATACAGGATAACTTCTAAATACAACCCATCTCCCTCCAGACCTGATTTTGTGCCACTTGGCTTCAAGCATTAGGTAACTTGATGGTTAATAGGGATGTCAGAAACTTTGGTCCCTGATTCAATTCAATGGAGATTTGGCCCAATTCAGTGGCTGAATCTCTGAATCCGAATCAAATCAGGAGACCCTTTGATCTCTCCAAATTGATTTGGAGAGATTCAGAAAGATTCAGCAATTTGAGCAGACACAGCTTTAAAAGTTTTTTCTATGTACCTCAAGGTACCAGGAGTGATGTGAATGCTGAGATGGTTGGGCTGATGGAACATCCCAGAGGAGGCTCTCCAGCACACTCAGCACCAGAAGTTGACTAGAAGCACCTCCGGTCCACTTCTGGGTTCACCGCCGAGCACATGGGGAGAAGGGGTGGGGGGCACGCTCCTGTGGGACACTCCATCAGCCCTAGCATCACAGCATTCATGAGCTGCCCCTGGTATCTCAAGGTATGTAAAATAAACATTTAAAGCTATGTCTATATCTGAATCCCTGATTCTCTGAATCAGCATTGAATCTTTAGATTTGGATTCGGCC
>JAGPOW010001918.1:10076787-10110303 GCA_030014935.1 Caiman crocodilus | reverse complement strand
ATTATAATTCTCAAGTAATCCTGCTGTCTATATTTTTAAAGAATCCATTTTACACCCTAGCTTTAATAAGGTTATTCCCATATGAAAATCCTAAGAAATACATTAACTGGCATTTTAATGGGTAACTCAAACAATCTAGTCATTGTAAAATCATTTTGTAAAGTTGATATTTTATCTAATAATTTTCTCTCTATTCCATTTGTCTTTTGGTCCATTAAGTGCATTTTTATAATAATTAACCTTTTAAACCTTTGATTCTTTCTTCTCCATTCTGACTAATGAAATCTCCAAACTCACAACTTGTGATCTGGAATTATTCCTTTCTTTCTAAATTGTTGGTTTCCTGTTTTGTACATCTCAATCCAATTATTCAAATGATAGTCAAACTTCCTTTGTCCTCAGCTATCATACTAGAATCAGCCTTGTTATCAGCTTCATCAATGCTGGTAATAATTACATTGCTCCTTCAAAAAGTACCCTTGAACCCAGACAGTCTAGTACATTATAAACACTATAAGCCAAGTTTGAATATTTTTTCTCTGTACAGTTCCTTGAGAGACTGTTATCATCTCTGTTTTGAGATTTAGCAAATTGCTGTCTATTTAAAACATTCCACTTAGATTTAGATGTCAGAATAACATGACGACAGCTCAGCTGGGGATAAGGAATAACATTCTGTCTAATACTGATACGTGCCAACTATAATCATATCTTAGACTGCTACATTAAATCTTTACCGTTACATTTTAACCCTTGGGAGTCTGCTATATGAAAACATGAAAGAGAATAATACATCAGTCATACCAAGCTAATATGAAAGATTAATTGGTCAGGTAAAACCCAAAAACTAAACCCTTCCTCTCTCCCTTGTCACCTTCCCTCCCCCCCCAACCTACTTCGTCTTAACTGTGAAGTTTGTAATAACCAAAAGACAATTATCTTTCAATTGATCAACGCAAAAACTATTCTGAAAAATCTGGAAGACAGTATTTTGCTTTAGGCAGAATGTCTACATCACAATCAAAGACGCAATTGCAGCTTGCACAGAAAGACCTATGCTAGCTTTAAACCCATTAGCTGATGTAGTGGTAACAGTGTATCTGTGACAACCAAAAAGTCAGAAAAGGTTCACAATAAAAGTATTTTACAGACCATGCTGCCTCAACTACATGGTTATTAGTTCTTGATCTAGCTTAGACAAGCTTACACATACTGCAGCCACCACTTCACTACAGTGTAAATAAAAATGTACAATATATGTATAACCATATACGCTGTCTAAATAACCATGTTTCTGCTTAGTAGTCTGGCAATCCAGAATATCAAAAGGGATGAAGCATATAAACTGTATCTTGAGTGGTTTGATTCCCTGAAATAGAAATAGCATTTGTTTTATCATTGTAGGCTAAATTATTAAATCCTGAGAGCATATATTTTTCCTCTTGTTTGAATATTTCTTGTCATTCATTCTTAAGTGGTGTATTTATTGTGTAAATAATATCTCTTTATTGTTATTTTTGGCTTTACAAACCAGTTCCAACACATTGATGCAGGCAGACACAAACTTTTCGAGTGAAACCAACCACAATGCTTTTGAAACTGACCACAACACCTTTGCTCAATAATAGGAGAATTTTACTGACACACAGCGATAGCAAACAAGACTTGTGTGAATAAAGTCAGCAAAATAACTACACGGTCCTAATTATTTACCAGTTCTGGCAAGGAGATGGTACACTTGACTGGTACGTGAATGTTGCCTTGCAATTCTTGCTTGAATTAATCTCTTGGGTTTCTCAACGAGGATGTTGGCAGCCATGTAGGTTGGGTCATTCCCAGTTTCCTAATTTGGTCAGTACTGCAAGATCAGGGATCCCATTTTTTTGCCATATTACAGCTGGTCGTTTTGACCTGATGCTGATCCTGCATGTTCCTATCTTGTTTTGGCTTTTAAGGGACCAGTGTGGTTGTTTTACTGCTGCATGTCTCCAATCTCCCCAGCTGTACGTGCCTGCTTGTGTGTTAATCTTGGACCCCTGGATGCTAAAATGGTGAGAACGTGAATTTCCTTGCTATTTTCCCCAGGCCACTACTCTGACACAATAGTTATTTTTCCTACAAGCCAATTTCTAAAAGTGAATTTCTAAATATTGTTCTCTAGCCATCACTTATTTGAAGAATATGATCAACAACTTAGTTTTGCTTTTAACCATGGAGAGAATTCTGTTTATCATCTGTATAATTATCAGAATCAAAGACATGCATTTTCTTAAATACAATAGTAGGGACCTTGCTATATTTTGAAAGTATTCAGTTACTAGCTAAACCCTGGAACATAATATTTATCATTACTCTAAAATAAGTTTTCATATGTATGGTCTGCATCTACAGCCAAAGTAAAAGGGCCAATTCTGCTGAGAGGGATGGAATTCAACTGATTCAGTTGAGGATTTGGCACTTATGTTACATCTTCATTTCAGCATTTTCATCATTACATTAGTCTGTGTTAATTCTATAATCTTTTTTTAAAAAAATCACTCTTTCTATTTTTATCCTGGGAACCAAATACAGAGAATTCAACATTCCCAAAAACACAGCCGTAAATCAAGGTACTGACTTGAGAAAGGTTGGTGATGCTAAGCTTCCTCAGTCCATTTTCCGTGGCACAATCCTCACATTCGCTTCCTTTAGGGCAAGGCATTAAGCTGAAAGTTCCCACAATTCATTGTGATTGCCTTATTTCACAACATTAGTTGTAGTTCTAAACATTATGAGGTAATGACAAAGATACCAATTACCATGAAGCACTCACAAAACAAAGAATTCTTTATTCAGAACAAAAAGCTTTTAAAGAAAATATAGCTTAAAACAATAAATAATTTACCTGTCTCCCTTCCCTACCTGGTGGTCAGCATTCTCCCACTTGGGATCCTGGAGAGGTCAAAAATACTCCCACAGGAGGACAAATCTGTGTTCGGCTCAGTCTGATTTCTGTTGCTTCTATGATGGTGTCCTACCTCTTTCAGATCAGGGTTGTAATTTAACATAGTTTCAATTTGTTTGTTTTTTTTAAGGCTTCATGAACCAGATCAAATGAATCTTTGTGCTTGTTTCCTATGTTAGCTCTAGGGAAGCAGGCGAAACTTGTAGAGACTTGTTAAGTTCATGATTAACTTCATGGTTTTTATACAGGGGATTTGCCCATTTCTCTCAACTACTTACTATAGCCATTTACTTGAAAATTCAATCACTACCAAGTGCACAAAGATGCATGAAACTTTTATTTATAAATTACAACTATTTTTGAATATCCATAATTCCACAGCACCTGTCACAGTTACATCATATAGTCTCACCTCTTGTACATTAGCAGGAGACTTGAGAATGTTCTTGTTTGCTTGCTTTTCGTTTCTGGTGGATAAACAAACCATGCCCATTAATTTTAATGAGTACTTCAAGGTTTTCCTATAAGAGAACTCTCAAGAATTTGTAATCACTCTGATAAACACTCAATTAAGCTAAGGAGCTTTTAAGTGTTTGGATTTCTTGAATGCTGTCCCTCTGGATTCCATATCGATTATTTTTAAATGTTATAGCATGATATACCATTAGATAATCTAGAAAAGAAATGCACATAGAAGTGGAAGCACCTTTGGGGTGGAGGGCTGAAGGAGTTTTAATGTGCATGGCAGAATCTGAAGGCAAGTTAGAAGCTGCCTTCCAGCTTTCTGAGGAAACATGATTATCTTTTGAAAAGATCCAGCATATGCTTCTCTCCACAAAGAAGTCTCTCCATCTTATGAATTATAGCCTCCTATAAGGCTGCTGTTGAATCCTTATGTAACCGTGATGTCCCCTTTGCACTTACGGTGCAGACAGAAGTGCAGCTCCCAGTTTTTACTGAGAACATTTGTAGGAAGTGTCCTGAATTACAACAATCCCCTGGAAGAAACAGGAGTTCATTGTTGGGTCCAGGGGAGAAAGGAATCTAGCTGCTGGCTGCCGGACTGCAGCCAGTCTTCCCTGGGAATGGCCCCTCCTGCGTGTGAGGCTGCCAAGTTTCCAGAATGGGAGCGGGGAAAGGGAGCAGAGGGAGCTCCCTCCCATTCTAGGGGTTTCCCAGCCAGTGTTGGAGGATGGGGTGGGTGAATTGAAGCCCCACCCCCATTTTGGGGGGGCTCCAATACACCTGTCCCACCCCCCAGCAATGGCTGACTACCTTCCAGACCAAACTTCCTCCTCTTTCTTTCCTCCCCCCTATTCTGAAAACAATGTCAGGCTTGGCGGCAGTGCAGGCAGAATTAAAAGAAGAAGCTCTGTTTTGAAACGTTTTTGTCTGACCCCTTGTGTGATTTTCACCATATTGACTGTTTTTGAAGCTGTCTGCAGCCATGGACTGGTGTTTGGTCATGGCTATAGATTGCTTCCTCGGGCCAGATCAGGCAAAAATTGTCACTTCTGGCTGTGCCCTTAATGGAGCTTCACAACCTACATACACTTAGAATAATATCCAGTGAATGGACTCTTAGTTGTGGGCTGTGTCAAGGTTGTTTCATAACCCTCAGTCCCATCATGGAAATGGAACAAAAGTTGTGGTAAATATTCTGAAAGTACCGGGAGGTTTCAACGAGTTAAGTAGTTATTAGGGCTGTGTGAAATGGGCCCTATTCTAGATTTGGCCCGAATCAGGGACAGTGATTCAATTTGATTCAGATCACTCTCCCTGATTCGATTTGGCTGAATCCGAATCTAATGATTTGATGCTGCTTCAGAGAATAGTGATTCTAACATAGACACAGCTTTAAATGTTTTTTCTACATACGTGGAGGCACCAGGATGCTGTGATGCTGGAAGGAATGGAGCTTGGAAGTGGGGGGCCCACATGCTCAGTAGCAAACCCAGAAGTGGACTAGAAGTACTTTCCAGTCCACTTCTGGGTCCACCAGGGAACATGCAGGGCCCGCCCACGCTCCCGCACTCAGTGATCAGCTGTGGGAGGTGCTCCCCCAGACCCAAGAGGCACCAGTCACTGAGCCAAAGGGGGGGATATTGGAGGGACCCTGTGCACTTCCTAGTGAGCCCAGAAGTACTTCTGGGTCTGCTGCTGAGCACACTGGGGAGCCCCGTGCACTTCTGTGGGATGCTCCATGCACCCCAGCATTGCAGCATTCACAAACCCATCCCCCTGGTACCTTGAGGTATTTAGAAAAAACATTTAAAGCTATGTCTGAATCCCTGAATTGTTCTGAATCTCTCTGAATCAATTCAAAGGGGTCTGATGTGATTCAGAGGGATTAAAGGGTCTCCTGATTCAACTTGGATTTGGAGATTCAGTCACTGAATCAGGCCGAATTTTCGCTGAATCAAATCAAGGGGCCAAAGGTTTGCACAGCCCTAGTGGTTATCTTTAATCGATTCTACCTTTCTGAGTGACTTAGAGGTTTACAGATAGTCAAAAAATGGAGAAGGCACACTGAAATGGTAATGCACTGATAGGCAAGAGAAAGAAATACTATCTAATATCCATGTGTTAGCCTAGGATTAGATGGTTCAACTCTGGAGTTTATTTGTGTGCACTAATTGCATGTGTAAACACCCCTCCTTTTGGATAAACATTCAAAAGGAAGAACCTGACAGCTATAGATCTCCTCTGAACAAAAAAGTTTTTTGTAACCTTTTTTTAAAACCAAATTTGTATGGAACTTTATAAAGCAACATATCTGGTGCAATCAACCATTCTATCAAATTGCTGCCAGATTTATCTATGTTTCTGGCATTAATACAATGATTACACAGAGAAAATTAATACCCCAGTCTACATATAAAGAATCATTTAAGAATCCAGAAAATCAGTACAGTCTTCAAAACTTACAGTGATTTAGAAAACCCCTTATTTGGAGATTGTGATACTTTTTATCATGCAGAACAGTACTTCATAGTTTGCCAGCTGGGAAGTCAGGGACATTCCTGACTACCTCTCAAATATTTGTACCAGCATTTAAAAAAACACTTAAGTATGTGCTTAACTTCAAGTATTTGAATACTTCCACTGAGTTCAATGGGCCTATCCACCTGCAGGAAGTTAATAGGACTAACACAAAAATGCCTTCTCAGATTGAGCACAAAGAGCTGTATTGTTCTTTAATAAATGATTCACTTAACATTATCATAGCCATCATCTGTTTACAATTAATATATCACAAGCTATATATGGAAGTTTAAAGAGACCAGCACTTTTTCTGAAGGTCTCATATGTCAAGAAGTTACAAAAGATGCAACCAAATGTACTTTATAAAGATATATGTGATATAGATTTTTCCCCTGATAATTGACTGACACGTAGTGTATATATAGCTGGCTTCACAAGTGACACAGTTTTAATAATGGAAAATCTGACAGCATTGTGTGTGGGAGCAGGTTAAGTGTTTGACATTAACATTATCTTGTAATGTCACACATAATGTATTTTGTAAAGAAAAGAAGGCTTAAGATGTTTCCAGTGCAGAAATTAGGCCATATTATCCTGGAAAACTAAACTGCACGTTCATGACTGATGCTCACAATTGAATAGTTATTTCAGTGAAGACAGCGATATAAAGAGCTTGGAGTAACTTTCATGCTATTTCTAGATAAAAGATTCTTTTTAAGAGTTTTATTACTTTGGCAAAGGATATAGAAGAATAAGACTTGGGAAATCAATGTATCTTAGTCCTGCCACAGAATATTCAAAATATACTGTCATCTATACAATGCATGCTGGGATTATACACTAAATGGGATCTGGGTTCTCTTCTCTCACACTTTTCTCCCCCCACTGACATAATTTATGGAATGTAGTATTCCAGCAAGGGTGAACCTTCAATGTATCCAACACAAGCTTATTCTAAAAGGGAGAAAAATGGGCAAAGGCAATTTTTAATAAAATAAGTCTTCAATCTATCACACCTTGTAAATCCTCCTGGTCCTGGGATCTCAGTACCTGAAATCCTTATTGAGTCATTTAAATATAGTGATATCTGTTTGAACAGATACATTGCTTTTCAGGTTCATCTTTCTAGTACATTGCATACATTTCAAAGAAATATGCAAAGAATCCTAATGGATAGCTAACGCTGACCATTATTGGGTCAATTAAAAATAATTAACCCAAATATTAAGAGGAGGGTATTATTGTTAAAAACAGTGTGGGATTTTCTGTAAATTGTACGTTAAAAGGTTTTGCAATTAAAAAATCATTCCCTGACACTAAGGGTCCAAATTCATTTTTTTATTCTACAAAGCAAAAGACTGAATTATTTGATAGATACATTTTTGCTATGTTGGCCTCCTGCTATTGCTAAGACAAAAACTTGTCCATATCTATGAATTTTGTAAATTAAAATATAATTGGTGCCTGTAAAAATGGCAGTGAAGCCTCTTGCAAACTTTATGGTATATATATTGATGGCATCTCCCACTCTCTTTGGCAAGGGAATGATGCTATCAGTGTTTGGTGAATGAGCAGATTGAATCTCCAAGCTATCGTTAGCTGAGTCATAGGGACTCTGTAAGTGTTGAGATCCTATGGAGCATGGGAGGTATGCCTGCTTAGAACAGATTATACTGTTGTGAGAAGTTGGTGATTCATTTGATTTAGTGTTGCTTGTACTCTCTTCCTGGCAGCTACCTATTACAGCTTCTCAGATATCTGCAAGGCTTACAGGTTCTGGCATTATTCTACTATGTTTAAATAATCCTCTACTGAGCTTCAAAAATAGAAGTAATCCAGTATTTGCACAGAAGAATCAGAAGAAAATGGGACCACAAAATTTTGGATGGAGAATCAAAATTGGATAAAGAATTATTCCTCTTAGTCCCTCTGAAGTACTTACTTTGGCTTCCTGCTTATATAAAAATCTAAGGTCCTTGATTTTTCTTACATACGATCTCTGCTCTTATTTCTCCCTCTTTGGCCAAAATCAGTCTTCACATCTCTTACCTTGTTGATCCTTCTAGTTCATTTGCCTTCTATAATGTTTCTATGTTTGGAATACTCTCTCCGCGTACATCCAACTCACTGGCCATGTCTACAGAAGATGCTGATGGTGCAGTAGCCTGTGCCTACTGTGCAGTAGCATTGTGTAGCAGGAAGTGTTATGCAGCACTGCTAAACAGCAGTACCGAGCTATCGAGCAGTCAGCATCACAAAAAAGCCATTCAGCAATGCTACTGTGCAGTAACTCTGATTTCTATGCAGTTAATTAGATGTGACGGCTCCTTAAAAACTACCACCTAAATCTCTGCTTCCTTCTCAAGTCCTTTTCAAAGACTTTTCCAAGGATGGAGGTGAGACTGACTGACTTATAATTACTCAGATCCTCCTTCTTTCCCTCCTTGAAAACAGGGACCACACTGGCTCTTCTCCAGTCCTCTGGGACCTACCCTGAGTGCTCGACCATCTGTGCCAGTGGCTCTACTATGACACTGGCCAGTTCCTTCAGTACCCTTGGTTGAAGCCCATCTGGGCCTGTTGACTTAAACACATCCAGTCCATCCAAGTGACTGCAACAAGTCAGCCTTGACAGTTCGTAGGCTAGTGTCCCTCTGACGGCTCAACTAACAACATGTTTGGAGACTTATCTTGACCCTTGCTCAAGAACACTGAGGCAAAAAACTCATTGAAGAGCTCAGCCTTGTCTCCCTTATCTGCCACTAATTGCTCCTGCTTATTCACTAGAGGTCCTATGAGCAATTAGCAATTCCTCCTTCTCTCTTCCACCCTCCCCAACATTAAAAAAAAAAAAAAATTGATAGGGTTTTATGTTGCTCCACCTCAAAGTGAAAACAAATTTCGGGACCCTGACTTTTTTTCAGGAAATGGATTTATTATTATCCGGCCAACTGCAATCATTAATATCCAGTATCGTGTAGTACTGAAATGTCATTCTTAGAAATATCAAAGATATTAAATTATTATTATATGCATTATTGAAAAGGATATTTTCAAATCATTAAGCCCCACACTTGATCTAGCAATTATAAATTACTATAACCTAAGTGAAAACATATTTCACCTATCAGATGCAGATTTTTCATCTTTACAAGTGTAACCCTCATGTCCCCAAAGTGAGTATTTTATGAGTGCCATATATAGTTATATGTATGTGTACATATAACTATAACTATATACACACTTAAATACAAACAGGTAAGCATAATGATCCCAAACGGTATGAACAGATAAGTACAACAATAAATGGCACTCATAAAATACAAGGCGTACAGTTAATAATTAATAAACACTTAAAAATGCACAGCATGTATCAAACAACAATAAACACTCCAAAATATGAGATGCAAGAGTTCTCTACTAGTTCCTCTCCTCCAGGGGTGGTCTTTTCCTCCTGCCTCTATTGAGACCACCCTTCCCTGAGTGTCACTCCCCAGTGAGACCCATTGCCCCACTAACTCATGTGGCCCAAGGAGCCAGGTGGAGCAGTGTTCATAAGCTCCCTGGCCTAACTTATGTTTCCCCAAGAGAGAACTCAGTTCTGGGCCTCAGGGGGCTGGCGTGACTTGTTCACATGCCCCAGTGGCTCAATCCTTCTCAGGGGGAGTTGCGGGCCTGAGCCACCTTGTGCCTGTTCAGGGCTATGCTGTTCTGAATGCTGCTCTCTGCACTTGGAAACCGCTCCGCTCCCAGGCTCCTGCAGACCCATTGCAGGGGATGTGTCCCAGACCACCCGCCCCCTGCATCTTCAGGGCCCTACACCCCTCCATGACTCACCCCTGTGGTAGCACTGGCTCCCGTGCCCAGCCTCATGCTGTGATTGGAGACCTGAGCCACCTCACTATGGCCCCCAGGATCTCAGTCCCTTGCAGACGCTCCATGCAGTGACGCCTGCACCACAGCTTGGTTTTGTGCTGGAGTTGGAGACCCAAGCTACCTTGCTGTGGCTCCCAGGGTCCTGATCTCTTGTGGACCCTCTGTGCAGTGATGTCTGTGCTGTGGCTCCCAGAGTCCCGGTCCCTTGCAGACGCCCGCACTGCCCAACGTGTCCGTCCAGCAGCAGAATCTTTCAGGCTCTTCTGGGCAGCCAGATACACCTGCTGGGCAGCTCTCCCAGATCTTTTTGGCTCCAGGACCTATTCCTTCTTCTTTCTCCCTCACCGATTGTGCCACGTGGTTGGCACACCGCTGCTTATATCCCCTTCTGGGGCTTTATCCCCAAATTGAAAATGAACCAATTGGGGGGGCTGCAACTGCAGTTCCTAATTAAGTCTGGTCCTACACCCCACCCCTTTGGAGTAGAGACTTTCCTCCTGGCTCTGATTGGTGGGTTTTGCCCCATGAATTTTATTTCCTGTCTCCTAAGCCTGGGAAGCCAAGCAGTGCCCGGCAAGGGCCCCCGCACTCCACAGATTTAAGCCTATTTGATCTGGTCACCACAAATTGTTGTTATATAAGAAAAGTTTTTTCCCTTCTAAATAGTGAGGTTTATTACTGAGACTTGTTTTAAAATAGGAACAACAGGTCACAGTTCACACTTATCAGAAGCTGCCTCATCTGTAGCTCTGATGTATTGTAAGGGAATTTAGAAAGAAAAATGCCAAACATTTTAGAGAACTTGACAGAAAAACTGGTTCAGCATAACCCTTGAACACCTTGCCCAGAGGCAGAAGGATAGTCAAGTAATTATTTTAAGGCCAGATTCATCAGGTTGTGCTAGCTGCTAAATCCTGCTCTAATGACGTAAGCCATAAACCCATCTTAACCAGCCACTTAAGCCAGATTTACAGCTGTTCTCCCAAACTGGAGCCAAGGCAGGCATCCAGAGCATTTTTGTAAATCTGATTCTTGGAATATAGTGATACTAGGCCTATGCAATATCCATCTTTTATGTACATTTAATAATAATCTATCTATTAACATAGCCAACTTTTGGAGTTAGTCCTTCCAGGAATTATATTGTACGTCCTCAGCAAATGTATTATTCCAGATCTAACAGGAATTCTAACAACAGTAGCAACTAAAAATATCCTAGTGAATATCAATGATTTAGCATCACCTTTGAAAGTGGACACGTTAGTAATGTATTCAAGCTACCTTTGACCTAATGAACATTTGATACCATACAATCTGGAGAAAAAAAGAAGACCCGATTCTTTCTTGTATCTAGATCTACTTGGTACAGAACACAAAGGAAATGGAGTCACTGTCATAAGTACTTCTATGATTACTGTCCTAGTTCCAGTTTAAATTAAAACAGTCAATCTAATCAGAATAGGTTATTATAACAGGACAAGGAAAGCCTGACCCTAAATCCACAGCTTATTAGCATTACAAGCAAGAATATATTTTGTTATATTCTCTCTATTTTTAGCTGTCACTTTTCACATCAAGAGTTGTCTGGCTTTTCTCAGAGAATGGGCCACAATTAATCAAAATGAGGAGGGGCTTTTTTGAATAGGTTGATCATTTTTGTAATTTTTTTCATTTAAAATGATAAGCCATGGGGTAAATATAAGGCTGAGAGCCAAGAGTCTACAGAAATCAGACAGAAGTGGCCACAAATGTTTCATGAATACAGCCCTTAATCTCCATTACTTGCTGAACCATCTGTTCCATATTTATTTATTTTGCAAAATAAAGTGTATAAAAAGTGAAATGTGTTTTGTTCCTCGGAGTGGAGACAACCTGCTGGGCAAACGAGGCTCTTTATTAAAAACAATAAAAAATGACTGGAGTTGAACAAGGTGACCTAAATTGAACTGTGTTGCAAGTATAAAGGTGAAGGTAAAACATAAGTTGAACAAAGTATAAAAATGAAACAGCTTCAAGGGAAGCCAGATTTTTCCCTGCCATTTATAAATTTTATACGAGACGCGATGTACAGCATCAGCAGAGGAGGTCCAGCCAGAATTTGAACAGGCAGTACTATTGACAGTAACGTTCTTTAACAGGAATCCCTTGACTCCAGTCCAAAAACTTCTGTGAAGATAGACATGGAAAAATGCAGCTGTGAAATCCCCAGTCATTTGAAGACTGAAAAGCCTGTCTGCTCCTACCCTTTAACCCATAATAATTCTTGGTGCCCAATAGCATCCAATTCTGTCTTTGAGAACATGTCTAAATTACTGCACTCAAGCTCATACTTGGGAAGCACTCATAGAAGTATTTCCTGCCAAAGAGGAATGACCATCTAGTGATTGGGAAGTAGTCTTGGATTTGAGAAACTTTTGTTCATTTTTTTTCCCTCCAGACTTCCTTTAAGACTGGTCAAGTCATCTAGTTTTCTTGTTTCCCTTTCCCATATAGAAAATGAGGATAACTGCAGAGTAGCTTCAAGGCAGTTAAATACTGTGAGAATGAGGTACAGATAAGTACCATATGTATCTGTACCACATACGCATACTATACATGTGTGTACACATATACACATACATTCATGCATATGCATATACAAACCATAGGGACCAAGCATGATACCTTTGCACCAAGTAGTACTTGATGTGGTTTCATTGCTTTATTAAAAAGAGCACTCTGAGACAGACTATGGAACAACTAGTCAGGTATGTTTATGTATCCTAGCTGTTTTAACAACAACCAGGATAACTTCCTAACAATTATAGGGTGTGTGTGTGCGCGCGCATGTGTGTGTGTACACTTGTCTATATATAGGCTGAACATTGCAGTGTGTGCCTGAAACTATAGTCCCAATTGTATGGTCCCAATAAAAACATACATATATGCATATAGATATAACTAGATACAGATAATGTACATATAGATATATCTCTATCTATCTATCTAGATAGATAGATATAGGGATTGGGAGGCATACTTACATGCACGTGCATGTGTGTATAATATATATTATTACACACATACACATGTAATTATGCTTCTCAACTTCTAGATATATATCTTTTATGGTGTCTAACAGTGCTTAGCCAACAGATATGGCTCAGAGAAGGTTAACAGGGTACTCTTTCCCCTTCCGCTTGCTCTGGACAGAGACAAGCGTAGCCATTTTGGCATCATTAGAGCACAGTATACATACTTCTCTTTCAGTGAAGAAAAAAGTTTTCCCAATTAAGACATGAACTCCAGGTTTGGAGGGCTTACTGGTAGATGTGTTTGGTATGACAATAGGAACTGCAATAATTTTTTTGCTATGATGCACATACCTCTGAGATGAAAAGCATTCTGTTTGAGAAGAGGGGAACATGTAATTTCACTTTCTTTTCTCTCTGATATAGCACAATAACTTTGATGGGTCAAATCAATTTTCAGGTTTGCTTTGAAGTTTTCTCACTGAAGCTGTTGTTAAGACATATAATGATTATTTACGATATATGGTTTACTTTCCTTGTTGATTACTGAATAATTTTGCAAAAGACAGTCACCTGAAAGTTCATAAAAAAGTCCCTTCTTCAGATTTCATCATATATAAATAATATACATTAACAATGCATATTTTCCTTTCTTGTGGATTGATGCTCCATAACTCATTCATAATTTATTTGTTTCTAATGTGCTCTACAAGACTGTTATGCATACCCTAGTCTCTCCACTCTAAAATCCCTTCAAAAAGAATGCTGAAACCTTTCATTTCCCTTTAAGGGATTTTTGGTAGAATTAATAATACACATTAATAATTCACATTTTCTCTTTGCCTGCTGGTGGATGAGCAGTTTTCATAGTATTAACAATATGCATTAATAATGCATTTCTTGTCTTTATAGTGCATTGATGGGCAGTTTGCTTATGAAACAATACATTTTAATAATAGGTAGTTTAGCTTGGTCTGTGGGTTCAGAAGCAGTAGGTGAAAGACTCACTGTGTGCTGTAAATATGCACCAAGGATAATATGCATGCCAATTATGGACGTATTATGAGGAGCACAGAACTCAAACACCAGTTCAAAAGCTATTCTACAATAGCCTGAACGTGAATATTCAAAATGCCCATTGCAAACAGCAAGGTTTAGAAATTACTAGCACCACCTAATGGTGGAAATATTAAATTGAATATTCAAGGTTCTGTTTATCACCTTAAAATGAAAAAGAAGGCATAGAAAGAAAAATGACAGAAAAAAAAATATTTTTTCACTCTTTCTTGTCCATTTTTTAAACATGTTTTAAAGAGATGAATGGGTTTTTAATTTAGAGTTTTGCTGCGAATTGGAATGATTCATTAAAATAAAGCACTAGGAACAGTCTCAAAGCTTGACGTAAAGGTTTTATTCTATGGAAACCTCAGTGTCAACTGCAACCTTAGAGTCTTGGGGCTTAAAGAGTGCATCTGCCTTTCTTTTGGCCACAGAAGCCATGCTAGTCTGATAGCCTGGTAGGCAGGAGACTTACCTTTGACTTAAGTGGTGTGTAAGATCTTAAGTAGCCCCCTGGCCTAAGGTGAATATAAATGAGCACTTAAATTCAAGAGCACTCTAAACATTATGATTCTTTTTGTGGAATCATTTCCATTTCCATTCCTTCCCCCTCTCCTTCAAGATTACAATAAACCTGGTTGGAAATGTTTCCTGTCCTTAATAGTTTTCTGACTGTTTTTATCCTGTGTTATAAGGCAGCATGTTTTTTTACAAAAGCTTGCAAAGGATTTATGTATTGATTCTTTTAAAGCTGGTTTATGAGATGGGCGCCAGATTTTCATTTTCAAGTATTCTTAAGACTCAGGGTTCCCTCAGTGCATTAATAATTATAAAAGCAAGAAACCGTCTATGTAAAAGGATATCAATACATCCAACTTACATAATAAAGTATGGTCAGTTTAAATGCTGTTTAATTGCATAATAGCTAAGGTTGCAGGCAATTTTCAAAACACGTGAAGAGGTAAAGGCAGTCATTCCAAAAGGACAAAACAAAAGTATACATGAAATAAGCAAAAATAGTTTTACCTGCCTTTGCAGTTTAACTTCAATTTATTTTTAGTTAATGATAACAGAACCAAAAAAATCCAAGCACTGAGTGATACCAGAAGTGCCATTTGAAAATGAGTTAAACAGCCCTTTGCTGTCATTAATCATGGCAATACTGACAGTAGAAAAATGAGCTGGCTGGGTATATCTAATACATTAATTCTCCCTGAAGATTGGTTCAAGGCATGACAAAGTAAAAACAGGTATTCCTTTAAAAAAAGGAGAGAGACAGAGACAGAGAGAAAGCGTGCTAAGTTTGGTTTCTTGTTGCTAAGCAATTGCACTACATTTAGTGCCTTTTCTAAAAAGAAACTTGGAAGAATGAGTTTTTTTTTAAAGATAGTCTGTTAATTTTTTTTTAATAGGATGAAGTATGAATAGCTGTAAAATGGCATGCACCTTGCAAAGGATTTATTCTCCTCTATTTGGATTCTTCTAGAACACCCATTATCGCAGAACAAATCTTCCTTCCCCAGAAGGGTGGTAGCAAGGACTGACATTACTTAACACATGTTCAATGGCCCAGTTCTTTTGTTCTGTGTACTATTCTAGAGCTAAGCAATAGTCATTTATTTGCTAAATGCAAAACATCTCTTTTGTAGTCACAATGAACCCGTGCTTAGCTAAGGATTTTCGCAAATAAATTCATTGTTCATGTTTATATTTACAAGTGAAAAAATTGTTTTCTGCAAATATACACAGGAAATGTTTTCAGGTCTCTGCTCAATCTAATGTAATTTCATTGCAAATATGCACTAGCAAGTACTAAATAGGATGTAGGAGCTCTCTTCTAAAGATACCAAATAGATTATTCAATGATTTCAAAACCACCCTACTTAATATACACAATTCTGATAATAAAAAGAGGGAACAAAAGTGACGTTTCTAGTGTAGGAATGGGCTGTGCAAACATTTATGGAAAATATTCTGATGTAATGATAATAGTAGTGTAATGTTTCCATCCTGCGAGCCTCATTAATACTTACCTGATGCCATGGACTGAACTGCACCAAGAGAAAGCTGCATTTTTGTAAGGGATTTTGAAAAATAAATCAAGCATCCCTTCCATTCTACCATGAATGCAATTATTTTTAAAATGAAAGTGGGAAAAAGGCATTTAGTAACCATTAGAGAAGGACCTGAAGCTTGTGTTTCCTCTGCCTCCACATCCATTTACTCTGTGTACATGTTTACATTGCAAATCTAAGCAATTATTCAATATAACTGCACACAAACGACTCAGACACTACTCAGAGTAGAGATACGGAAGCCGTATGTGTTTCAGTTACCATGTACATAATACCATGCACGTACTCAAGGTTCAGTGCAGTTTTGGGCAGCCTCTTGCACTGAAGACCACAGGCTGATGCCCATCAATCTCAAGCCCGTGCTAAAAAGCCTCTGCTGCTGTGTTTTCATTGCAAATGGTATGTGAGAGAGCTAAATTAAAGGTAGTTCAAGTATGTCTGTGTATCTTGCAATCATACTTTTCAGTGACAATGTAGACATAGCCTTTGTCAACTGTATATAAACACTGGCATTATGTGCATTGATTCAATACTTATCTGTGTTAACATGCATTTCACAATGTGGACAGAGGGTAATGTGTTATTTTGGCAACAGAGAATTAATAGTACTTGGAGAAGTTACTCCCATTGGGCAGTAGATTGTCATCCCTACCCGTAAACATCAATTTGATAAGCCAAGAAAGCATTTTTAAAACAATATTATGGGACATGGCCACAAATTACTACATCCTGTGCCTGTTAGAATTAGGGACCAAACTCCATTCAGTCCGGGGGAGAGCCAGGATTAATGAGTTTCTGTTTCTAAAACAGATGATAGGAAGATAGTTTCTTGGTGCTGCTACTGGAATGAGAAGCAGGAGATCCAGCCAGCTCTGCCACAAACTACCTCTTGATTTTGACCCCAGTAATTTACTACACCTGTGCCTCAGTTCCCTTGTACCTCAGGGCAGGGCCAGGGAAGTATGTGCCCCCCCACCAAACTTCTCAGAGAAGCTGATGGCTGGTGAAGGGCTGAGGCTGGGGCTTTCCCAGCCCAGCTCACTGGGCTGCGGGCAGGGGGAAAGCCACCAGGTGCAGACCCCTGCGAACAAACCATTTTGAAATTGGAAACATCTTGAAACAAAACACACTTAATCTGGCAAACCACATTTGTTTCCTTTATTTTTGATTTATGGAGACAATGAAATGGATTTCTTATTCTGATTTGGGGTAGAATTATTTTTTAATCTTGGATTTTTTTCAGAGACCACAACACTGCTTTTTGCCCAGCTCGATGAAACGAATTCCATTTATTTATTACGCCTCCCAGGGTGCATCTACCTATGCAATTCAAGCAGAGCAATAAACTCTGGCACAGATTCAATTGCTCCCAGGCACAGTGTCTATACATGCACCTACACCGCAGCACTTTGAGCCTGGGCAGAGCAGCCCCAGGCTGGCAGGAAGTCCAGGGAGTCAGTCCCAGGTTCTGGGTAGTGGTAGTGGGAGGCAGAGTGGCTGGCTGAAGCACAAGGCTGTCCTGAAGTGTTGGGTTAAGTGGCAGGTAGCCCCTGCACATTAGTACCCTCATACCCCAGCCAGCCCGTCATCATCTACACATGCATTTCAGCACTGTAAGTACTCCCCCATAAGATTGCACTGTCCTCAACGGTACTGTCTTATTGCACTTATTCATTTACTGTGCCCTAGTGCATGTGTAGATAGTGACACTACTGCAGAGGTGAACAGGCTACTCCACAATAAAGCATAGGTGTAGCTGCACCCCCTGATGTCTTCATTAGAGCAAGGGTTTGTAGTGGGTAAAGGCCACGCAGTGAGCACTGTTTTCTTTGTATATTCAGCGAAGGCCCAGAGAGTCTGCTCTGAGGTAGAAACAGACTTCTCATTCCTACTCAGTCCTGTACATGCTATGTAGTTCTAATGGAGGGTGGAGGGGGAGAAGAAGGAAAAGAAATGCCAGTTACTGGAAAAAGCAAATCAACAAAGAATACACAGGGAAAGGGGGAGGCTTATTTAAAAAGAAGTCTATATTCCAGTAGGCTGCCATCTGTGGATTAAATCTAGAGTCCAGAGAATACAGTTCTGTAACTTCATCCAGATCCCTGCTAAACCGTATTGTCCACATTAAGAAATCAGGTCCATGAATTTCTAGGCTGCTTACAGTATCTACTACACAAAGCAGCTTTGGCATGTCAGAAGAGTGTAATGGGCAAGATGATACTGAACTAAGCAGATTTGTATTTTTATCATCATTTTTTTTGTGCACTGCTCAATCTTCGCCCAGGGGTTTCCACATTCCAAATAGCCAGTCATCTTATGTTGTAATTTGGCAACAGTGTCAGCTGCATAGAATAGGTATGAAATTTCTCTAAGCTCCAGGACACAAGATCATGGAATCTTCTATGTAAAGCTTGCAGCTAAATTTGGAGGCAGCTTCTAAAGATCAGCCATCGACATACTACAGAACTTTTGTTGTTATTTTTTAAATAGGAAATGAAGCCATGTAAGAGTGGGCTAAAATGATTATCTAAACACCAGTAGCATTATCTAACAGCAACAAGTATTTCTATTTAGGGGATTGCCCAGCTATATACCATATTGGTCAGGAAGTTGTAACAAAAACAAAATGAAACAAAACAAAGGTAATATAACTTAAAGCATAGTGCACAAGCAGAGGGATAATGTGGGTCTGCTGCACAGGGTGGATCTAATCCAACATAAATTCATACATTGTGAGGCTGGAAGGGACCTCAGAATATTATCGGGTCCAGCCCCTGCACCAAGCAAGAAAGACAACTGGGAGACAGGTGACTCCAGCAAGGTGACCATCTAGTCTCCTCTTGAAGATTTCCAGGATAGATGATTGCATCGCCTCTGGAGGAAGCTTGTTCCACAGTCTGGACACCCTGACTGTGAAGAAGTTTTTCCTAATGTATAGCCTAAAATGGTCTTCCAGGAGTTTGTGGCCATTACTCCTGGTTTTCCCCTTAGGTGCCCTGGTGAGCAGTTGCTCAGCAAGTCCTTGATGTACTCCCCTAGTGCAGCGATAAACTGCAACCAGGGCCCCTCTCGGCCTTCTTTCCTTCAGGCTGAGGAGTCCCAGATCCCTTTGCCCTTCTTCGTACGTCTTGCTGTGTAAGACTGATCATATGGGTAGCTCTTCTTTGGACTCTCTCAAGCTTGTCCATGTCCTTGTTAAAGTGCGGTGCCCAGAAAAGGACACAGTACTACAGCTGTGGTCTCGTCAGTTCTGAGTAGAGCGGAAGAAACACCTCCTTGGTTTTGCTAGAGATGTATTGATTGATGCATGCCAGAGTATTACTTCCCCTACTGACTACAGCATCACACTGCTGGCTCATATTCATACTGTAGTCTGTTATTTCCCTCGGGTCCCTTTCATTCGTGGTGCTAGTCAGTGTGGTGTCGTCAAGCCTATCGGTGTGTTGAGGGTGCTGTTCCCCAGCTGAAGCACTTTATATTTTTTGATCTTGAACATCATCAGGTTCCAGCCCACCCAAATTGCCAGCCTGTCTATGTCCACCTGTATCTGTAACCTATCTTCAAGCATGACCACACGCCCCCATAAGTTGATGTCGTCCACAAACTTGGCCAATGAGCTCTTCACCTCCACATCCAAACTGTTAATAAAGATGTTGAAAAGTACTGGACCGAGCACCAACTCCTGTGGGACACTGCTTCTCATTTCTTGCCAGGATGACAGATCCGTTCACTATAACTTTCTGGGTCCTATCCTGCAGCCAGTTTCTCACCCACCTGACAGTCTTGGAGTTAAGCCCACTATCCTCCAATTTTCTTGCGAGGGCATCATGGGATACTAGAACAAAGACCTTCTAGAAGTCTAGGTACACAGTGTCAACCTGCTCTCTCATGTCCAGGTGGTGAGTTACCTGCTCATAGAAGGAGATGAGGTTGGTAAGGCAAGAACCGCCGGCGACAAAGCCATGCTGGCTGTCATTCGGAAACTTACCTTCTGCAAGTTTATCACAGATAGACTCCTTGATGAACTTTCCTGGGATTTTCCCTACAGTGTTGTTTATGAGGGTAATTGATTGAGCCTCATATGATTTAAAAAAGTAGTCAGTTGCCACGCGCCACATGAATATGAATTTCAATTCTGTTTAGAGTCATTCAGAATCTTAATTTAAAATTCATTAAGAAGGCGGTCAGTTAAACTTAGTGTGTCGCACTCAGTTTAGGCATGTTCAGACTGGTTTGAAAAGAAAAGTCCTTTAACCCATATACCTACACCATAATCAAGCCACCACAAAAAATGATGCTATATAATAAGTTAGCATAGATATTCAAATTTAAAATCTGTTTCCCAGTAAGGTCATATTGTGGATCAAAGAGATACTGTCACAAACAAAACAAAACAACGAACCAACCAAAGAGCATTTCACACTTTTTGGCCTCATATTATACAAATATCTAAGGATGAAGTTATGTATTACACTTAGTCCAAACTAAGAGCACTTAAAATATGAGCATCTGAGCATTAAAGCTCATTAACTCTTGCTAAGTGCTCTCTGAGCATCTCAAAGTTACACTGCTTCAGGTGAGAGTTAACTCTGAGTCTAGCTCATGTTAGGGTATCTTCAGTCTGCTTGATGGAGATAAAGTGAGCAATTTTCAGTTCTCCAGCATCCCAGGATGCACCTCTCCCCCCCTCCAGCCAGAGCATGGATATAGCCTAGGTGTCCTGGCTCCTAGCTACGTCCCTACTCACCATCCCTCTAGTGATAAGTCAAAGCAGTTCTAGCAAAAAGTGGCATTAACCCTTGATGTGCGACTGCTCACAGCACATTCTAACTTAGAACCACGTAACATTCCACAGGCTTAGTGAGGTCTAAGTGCAACATGTAATTTCACCCAAAATATTCAATTTCTTATCAGAAACAAACCTGAATTTTAAATAACTTGTATGGCAGCTTGCTGTTAGCTGGAGAAAGAATTTGAATGGTAAAGGCCTGAACTATGAAGTTACTATTAACAAGCAATAATTACTTACATTTCTTATCAATGGACAACAAAAAAACCTTAGAAGTATTTGAAAATTCTGGCTTAAATTCAGATCAGTTCACATTTTTAAATTAATTATTTTTTTTTTTAAGAATAAGGCCTTTCTTGAGCGTTTAATTAATATTTTCCTATTCATTTGTCAGAAAACCCCATGAAACTTAGCCAAAGAAACATATTTACAATTCAGTAAAAAATTATGAACATCAAATCATTTGTTCTACTGAATTAATTACTCCCTGAAAGAGTTTTGAAAGAGAAAGAAAATGAGGAAACAAACATGCCACCATTCTTCCCCTCTCTCCCATCTTACATGAATAATTATTTTATTGTCATCAGGCCAGATTTGCAATGAACTCTTAGAAGCAGGAATGGAGGAAAAACACTTTACTTTAATCAGGTTATAATACTTAGCTAAATTTAGATGCAGAAAGTTAAAGTCTTTGTCAAAGTCAAAATTTTTTTAATGTAAAATAACAGTCACTGTGTATATGTGTGTGTATGTGACTATTAAACAGAACAAATCCTAAAATTTATGTATATCCCTTTACAATTGTAATTATTTACTCATACTTTGTGTTCACGTCCTCAAAACATAAGGCAATGAATACTCACAATAAGCTCCATTGAGCTTTTTAATTTGATTCTACAAGATGTGTCTATAGGTATAGTTAGATAAATAATGGAGTGGTGCCACAACCTAAAATGTAACCATCAGCCAAGTATGTTAATTAGAGAGGAGGGCAGCAGTATATCATAGTATGTTAAGGATATTCTTCTTTAACAAAAATCTTTTAATACATGAAAATAAGTAGGCTATTTCTTCCCCTTAGAGAGGCAGAAGGTCCAGCTCTTCAAGCAGGATCTCATTAGTCTTGAATAAGGGACAGCAAAAGTGGACCCTTGGTTCATATTCTCTTTCTTACTGCAGTTAAGTTAATGCACACTCATTTTCTTTTACTTTCTCATTATCTCTCTTGCACTTATAGGTCACCATTCATATTTGGCCTGTGACCAAATGGCCTGTGGCCATTCATATTTGGCCTATTTCGCCTGTGACCAAATTATTTATGTTAGTATTATGTTAGTAGACAGAAATAGAAAAAAAATACTGTATCAATCCCATTGTATCATATTTTCATTTCGTTTGTCTTTTTCTTGTGACCTGAGATTGTTTATGACAGGTATTTAACAGAATTCACAGATTCATTAGACTCTGACAGGGCCACAATGTAGGTGTTTCTGCTATAGCCATTATGCCAGTCCATCACATAAAGGGCTGCATCACAATGAGTGCGGATGTGTGGTACGTGGTACTGCAGCCCCACCTGCATTGCCATACATTGCACACACAAGTGTTTTATCTTGCAGCATGGTGGTAGGAGGGGGGGTTGACCCCACGCGATCCTGGGGTCAAAAAAATTCATATAAAAAAAAGTAGGGTATAGGGTGGCACATGTGGCAGCAGTGTGCACTGCCCAAAACCGGAGCCTGACCAGCTGGAGCCACACTCTGGTTGCTGGCCATACTTCCTGCTATGGATGCAGCTCCGGGAGGGACCCAGAACCCCAAATAAGGATGAGAGGCCAGCACAGTTGCTGGCCTCAGCCTTCCCTACCCCACTCTGGGTAATCTGCCACACACTGGAGCGTGCATGATACAAGCATTCCCCAGGATAAATAGCACCAGCACAAGGTGTGCCGCTGCTACTTGTCCCCAGGGAAACAAACATCCTCACTCATTTGGATGTGCCCATAAAGGCCAAACTACAGAACTACCCATAATCTATACCATATCCCACAATGTAGGTTCATTTTGAACAATTAATACTTTTACATTCCTTAGTGTTGTACAGGTGTAAATGAAGGTCATTTCATAGAATCATAGAAAGTCAGGGTTGAGAGAGACCTCAGGAGGTCATATAGTCCAGCTACCTGCTCAAAGCAGGACCATCCCTAACTAGATCATCCCAGCCAAAGCTTTGCCTAGCCAGGTCCTGAAAACCTCCAAGGATGGAGCTTCTATCACTGCTATGGCTAACTGCTCCAGTGTTTTACTACTCTCCTAGTGAGAAAATCCTTTCTAATATCTAACCTAAACTTCCCTTGCTGCAACTTGAGACCATTGCTCCTTGTTCTGTCATCTGCCACCACTCAGAACAGTCTAGATCCGTCCTCTTTTGTACCCCCCTTTAGGTAGTTGAAGGCTGCTATTAAATCCCCCCCTGAGTCTTTTCTCTAGACTAAATAAGACCAGTTCCTGCAGTCTTTCTTCATAACTCATGTTCCCCAGCTCCCTCACCATTTCTGTTGCCCTCCATTGGACTCTCTCCAATTTTCCACAGCCTTTTTGTAGTGGGAGGCCCAAAAATGAACACAGTACTCCAGATGTGGCTTCACCAGTGCCAGATAGAGGGGAATAATCACTTCCCTTGATGGCAACACACCTACCAATGCAGCCCAGTATGCTGTTAGCCTTCTTGGCAACCAGGGCATACATATTCATCTTATTGTCCACTGTAAGTCCCAGCTCCTTTTCTGCAGAACTGCTGCCCAGCCAGTCAGCCCCCAGCCTGTACTGGTGCATGGGGCTGTTTCAGTCCTAAGTATAGGACTTTGCACTTATTCTTGTTGAACCTCATGAGATTTCTTTTGGCCCAATACTCCAATTTGTGTAGGTCACCCTTCATCCTAGGCCTACCCTCCAGTGAATCTACTACTCCCCCAGCTTGGTGTCACCTGCAAACTTGCTGAGTGTGCATTCTATGTCATCTTTCAGGTCATTGATGAAGACATTGAACAAAACCAGCCCCAGGATCAATCCCTGGGGTACTCCGCTAGATACCTGCTGCCAACTAGACATGGAGCCATTGATTACCATTTTCTGAGTCTGATGCTGCAGCCAATTTTCTATCAACCTTACAGTCCATTCTTCTAGGTGACAGCTTCCTTTGCTTGCCTGAGAGAATGCTGTGGGAAATTGTATCAAAAGCCTTGCTAAAATCAAGGTGGAATCCCTGAGGATCTACTCCATAATTTTTCTAGGGATTGAGGTGAGGCTGAGTTATCTGTAGATCCTTGGATCCTCTTTCTTCCCTTTCTTAAATATAGCCAATATGTTTACCCTTTTTCAGTCATCCAGGACTTCTGATTACCACGAGTTTTCAAAGATGATGCCCAGTGGTTCTGCAATCACATTAGCCAACTCCTTCAGCACCCTGGGGTGCATTCCATCTGGCCCCATGGCCTTGTACACATCCAGCTTCTTTAAGTAGTCCCTAACCTGTTCATATACCACTGAGGGCTGCTCACCTCCTCCCCAAACTGTGCTGCTAGGTGCAGTAGTTTGGGAGCTGACCCTGGCTGTGAAGGCTGAGGCAAACAAAGCATTGAGCACTTCAGTGTTTTCTGCATCCTTGTCATAAGGTTGCCTCCAACATTCAGTAGGGGTCTGGCACTTTTCCTCATTCTCCTCTTGCTACTGACAAAAAATTATTCATGGTTCATGTGATCAGACTCTGGAATAGACTCCCAGTGGGGCTGGTGCAGGCACCTACCCTGGACATCTTTAAAAAGATACTGGGAGCACACCTTGCTGGCATTATTTGGCTCCAGCAGTCTTTCCTGCTCAGATAAGGGCAGCTGGACCCAATGATTTCACAAGGTCCCTTCCAGTCTTAAACTTCTGTGAATCTGTGACATACTTGTAGACCCCTTTCTTTTTACTCTTCACCTTCCTTGCTAGCTGCAACTTGAATTGTGCTTTGGCCTTCTGAACTCACTCCTGCATGCCTGAGCAATGCTCTTATATTCTTCCCTAATTATTTATCCAAGTTTCCATTTCTTATAAATTTCCTTTTTATGATTAGTTTATTGAAGAGTTCCCTGCTAAGCCAAGCTGGTCTTCTGCCATACTTGCTAGTCTTCCTGCACATCAGGATGGTTTGTTCCTGCACTCTCAGTAAGGCTTCTTTGAAGTACAAAAGACTGCTTTTCCCCTCAGCCTGGCTTCCCAGGGGATCCTGCCCATGAGTTCCCTGAGTGAGTCAAAGTTTGCTTTTCTGAAGTCTTACTCTGCTGCTTTCCATCCTTCCTTTCCTCAGGATCCTGAACTTAATCATCTCATGGTCACTGTTGCCCAAGTGGCCACTACATTTTCCATCAATTCTTCCCTGTTTGTGAGCAGCAGGTCAAGAAGAACATGGCCCTTAGCTGGCTGCTTCAGTCCTTGCACCAGGAAGTTTTCCCCAACACTCTCCAAAAACTCCCTCGATTGCCTGTGCACTGCTGTATTGTCCTCCCACCAGATATCAGGGTGATTGAAGTCCCCCATGAGAACCAGGGACTGTGATTGGGAAACTTTCACTAGCTGTTTGAAGAAAGCCTCATCCACTGCTTCTTCCTGGTCTAGTGGTCTACAGCAGACGCCCAGTACAACATCACCCTTATTGATCTCCCCTTTGACCCTGACTCAGAGACTCTCAAAAGGCCTATCTCCAACTTCATACTGGAGCTCTCAGCAATCATATGGCTCTTTTATATAAAGTGCAATTCCTCTTTTGAGATTGGACGTTTGTACTTTCACAGTATAAAACTGACTTATACCATTCTTGCAACACAAGGTGTTGGTTAAATGCATCTAGATAAGAGAAGAAAATAGCTTAGTAAAATGTTAACAAATTATGTGAATACTTCCTATTATGTAAAGCTGCTATTCTAGAATGTGATTTACTTTGTATCTCGAGCAGCTTTATAATTTTGCTGGGGGATTATCTCCAAAAGAACACAAAGAAGTGCTAAAGAAAGTACTGCTTCTTCAGTGAAGATTTTATGTTGCAAGATTCTCACGCCTAGTTCTTAATTCTGTGCTGGAACTCCATGGAACTTGTGGAACTCCCCTGCATTCAACATTTTCAATGGAGCTTATACTTTAATATCTGGAGGAAAGGATGTGGGTAAATAGAAGAGAAAGAGTAGGAGGAAGAAAGAGAAAATATAGAGCTATTTTCTGGCAGCTTATTTCAAATAGATAATGATTCTGTCTTTGAACATCCTCCAAACTTTCAGTGTTAAGGAAGCAATTTTTTATGAGGAACAATTCCTGTTGTTGAGTGCTTATTCTTCTTGTCAGGACATGGCATTATGTGCTGCCTTTATATGAATGTCTGCTGTGGTGCATTTTCTTATGTTATTGACAGTCCAATTTCAGTAGGATGTAGATGATACACAGCTGCCCCCTGCCATACATATCTCATCTATGAATCACAATAATATTTCTAATATATATTTATGTTACACACCATAAATTAGATAAATGGGTAAAAATTCAGGTTCTAACAGCTTGTGTCAAAACTCATATTGTACACATAAAATAAATATCTCTTACCTACACAGGAAGACTATAATACCTAAACATATGCTGTCAATAACTAGTTTGGGGTTTTGGGGGTGGGTGGAGGGCAGTTACCATTTACAAAGTATGGACCCATAACTTTTAAAATAAGGTTTTGGAGTTTGACTATTCAAAATGTTTTCCTTCTAGCTGGGGCTGTTATTGACTAATACATCATAAGAATGCAATTCCTCTAATGATGTATCAGTACAATACATCATCACAAATACACTACTATCCTGATGATGTATTACCCAATAACATGGTAGCAGCTGGCAGGAACATGTAGTGAATCTGATGATGCAAGTTTTATTGTGTTTGCTTAATTTACTTAGTTAAATATAAGGAGGAATGAATGTTACCAGTTAAGTTGTGAAAATGCATTGATATACCAGAAATAAATTGTATTTTCTTAATGGAAATTGGCAACATGCTAGTATCTTAATTTAGAAGAGTATGGTTTATTTGACAGCCCTCCAATGGTTTCTAGAAATCTGTATGTTGTGCTTTTGGCCGGTACTCTTGTATATTTAAAATTACCATTGAATACCTTGCACCCTAAACATGGCAACAAGTATCAATCATCCCTGTGCTTTCCTGATATCTGCAGCCATTGATCTGATTACCTAGCTGTGTTTAGATGCTGTCTACTCTCGTCTTGGAGCAGCTTTGTTACTTTTATCCCACAGTTTTACCTTGCCTAGATTAGGATCCCTGAGCTGCAGCTCCCCTATTTACCAACTAGTATAACATGAGAGGCCTAACTGTGTTTGTCATATATAATTCCTTTATTCAGCTGTTGTAATAAAGTACTGGAAGAAAAAGAACAGAAATGACTGTATCAAATGAAGGAGTTTAGGTTGTACAAGGACATAGGCAGACAAGGTTCCTTGGGTGAATTTGATATCTTTTATTAGACCAACCCAAATGGCTGGAGAATAGTTATTAAGCAAGCTTTCGGGTTCAAGAACCCTTCGTCAGGCTAAGGAAGCTGCAGCAGTTGGTGTGGAAGGAAGAGCACACATCAACTACGAAAGCTTCCTTAGCCTGATGAAGGGTTTTTGAACCCAAAAGCTTGCTTAATAACTATTCTCCAACCATTTGGGTTGGTCTAATAAAAGATATCAAATTCAGTTCATCCAAATGCACATAGCACACAGGGTGAAAACATCCTTTACATTAGATCAGGTGCTTACTTGCTCATGCTCGCTCTCCTTCTTTTGCTGGAAATGACATCACCTCACAGCAGACAGCTGCTGCTATCCCATTCAAACCTCCTTAGTTCTCTAGATCTTTTTAGTGGCAAGGTTTTTTTCTCCTTTGATCCTAGTCTTAGGCCTGGAAAAAGTACATTACATTTTGCTAGTCTGGTTGAAGCCAGACTATTTTCCTTTAGGAAGTCACATTGGAGTCTATAGGTCTCTCCTCTCCTCTTTCCTGTTGGTTACTTCTTAATGGCCTTCTCTAACTGTATTCAGTCAGGGAAGACAATATCAAAAAGGGAAATTAAGCCTGAAATAATATTTATATCAAACAGTTAACTTAATTCTGTCATTCTCCACATAATAAATACATCTGTAAAAGTCCTTCTCTTTCTCTTGTAGTTAGAAATGTTAAGATCATTGGAATGAGTGAGCAGCACAAAACTAAGGGCCTGGTTTCAGATACTGCACTTCATTTTGAAAATGAAATAATGGCATTTTAGCAGTGGCACACTGTTAGATTTTATAACATTTTAATTACATTGTTTATTCTGAGAGAAAGAAAATTGGTATCCAAGAATACACAGATGAAGTGAAGGGAGTTAAGGGTCAGTAGGATGAGAAGAGTTTAGAGAAAAGTTGTGGAAAGTTGCAGGTAGCCAGAGTCAGACAATGAGAGCTGGGCAAGGAAGATACTGGCTGGAAGAGGAGCAAGGTGGACCCCTGAGATGCAAATATACTAAGCAAATGTATACAAGTATGTGAATCATAATTTGGCATCAGAGATTGAAAAGAATGGTGCTGCAAAGGAAGTACTTATGGAGTGGGACTTTAAACTTAAAAAATAATGAAATTATGGTAGAGAAAGTGTGCCCAAGGAGAGTGAAACTTGCCACACAGATATTGAAGGAATGAAAAGTGATTAAAAAAAAAGTGACCAGAGGCAGCTGAAGGTATAGACCAGACAGAGGGAAAGAGCAGAGATGGTAGGTAGATTTAGGATAAACATACTTAAGGTGCATTGATTTGTAGATTTTGTAGGACTCTTGATAGAGGCACCTAGTAGATCAAGGAAGAAAAGAAATAAAGTGCAAACAGTATTATAATAGTTACCTTTCTAAATAAATCATTCTGATGTGATCCATTACTGACAACATCTGGTAACTTACATAGAAAAAAATCTAATTTTTAACAATAGTTTCATGGTTGAATAAATGAAAAAGTATTTTCCAGACATAGATGAAATTGGTAGGCAGTTTAATGTAACAGACCAGCTGAGCTCCTAAAATGCTTTCATAACAGAGAAAGAAAATAAGTAGTATGAGCATGAAGTGTAACATCCTTTGTCTACATATGCCTTTTTGACTTCTGAGTTTTCATTTTGTTTATTGCTATGGAAATTACTCTGTGCCAAATTATATTGCTATGGTATGGTATACATGAATCAGAAATGTAAGGTTATTGCAAACTGTCAAATGCAGCACAGACCTGGAGTTCATTCCAACAGCAATCTAATGTTTCTGTTTAGAAAACCAAAATATGACATCAAATAGCAGGTAAATCCAATGGTGTGGAAAGGTTAACTGGGTTTCTCAACTGAAAGACAGTAATTTAAAATGTTCAGGGGTGGGAAATTGATCAGATCAGAAAAAAATAAATCAAGGAAAAAAAAGAGATTATTTACATATCCTTACATATAGGAATCCAAAGCAAACACAAACAGGCAAACACAACCTAGGGGAAAAATTAAGAGTGTAGCTACATTGCACTTCAATGCTGTGTGTTTGAATCAGTTTAGCTCAGGTATTAAAAAAAGTCTAGTCATGATAGTAGAGTACTAACAGCAGAGTAAATTGGCACATATACAGTGTTAACCATAGGCATATCTTAAGATGTAGTCCGTTATATTGCTGAAGCAAATTATTTATAAGTGCTCAATAAATCTTTTAGGCAAGACCTACCGTACAGAAGCATTATTATTGTATAATATATTTACATTATCATGCAGTACATGTTACTAAAATTTTGCCAAATGTGGTCAACTCTGTGAGAGATATTTGGAAAATTAGGGGGCAAACTATCTCTTGAAAATATTTCAGTTTCATTGGAAAAGACCAACCAAAAGAAAGAGATTAGAGGTATTTCTTCTATTTAAAATATGTGGAACATGGAAAGATTGAAACTCATTGAAGGTCACTGAAAAAGTCTGAGAGAAATGGGACCAGAGGCTAGATCTTAAGTTTCAATACTCTGTCTTTACCTAAAGACAAACCTTCCTCTTAATAAGCAATTTTCCTATTTTTGATTACTGATTAACAACATAAGATGCACCTGACCAGTCTTAACTCTAAGTTCACTAGATAGGTATATGTGCAATCAAAGTTATTGTGTTCTCAACTGTGAAAGAAATTGGGACAGCTCACCTTGAACTAATATTGTAGATGGTAAGAAAATTTAAAATGTGTTAATTATTTCTCTCTATAGGAAAATTTGCTCCTTCACTAAAGACATCCAGCACTTTGTTAGTAATATTTCTGGGCAGTTATGACTCTAGTTCTGAGAATTACGTGACTTCCCTGATTGTTATGCATTTAGGAAAGGTTCAAGGTTTGCTTATGAATGCTGTCCTCCAGATGCTATAAGAGATAGGTCAGACCCTTTCTCCTCTCAGAAATCTGTTTCTAGCACAGGATCCCTAAAAGAGAAAAGAACTTGGAGCATCCACTTTTCTATACTAGCACATTTGTGGCAGCCATCATTTTCCATGGTTAAGGTATAGTCTAAATGTTTATTTTAATTCTACAATAAAAAATAAAAGTATGAAAAAGCAAGGTTGTGGATTGGATGGTACACTCAAAAAGGGTAATTTTTTTAACTTCTAGAAACTTTCTCATTATGATAAGGTCATTATTGTTCATGTCCATTGAGCAGGGTGGAATTGCTCATTTGAAATATTTAAACATGTTTGATTGACAAACAGAAACTGCATTAAAGCATGAATATTTAAGCATAGTATCTTTGCTCAGTTGCATTGTGTGTGTATTCTATTAGGCTGCTGACAGACATTAAAAAAAAAGTGCTTTGCTGAAAGAAATGTTGAGTTAGTTTGACCTGACTCTGCAGCGTCTCTATAGATTAGCTACTTCAACAGGGCTCCTTGGTGCTACTATCTAAACCTGATTCATTCAGCTATTAGATGAAAGCACCAAAAAAGCCCTGCTATAGTGCCTGAACTATACAGTCATTGAATGAGCCGGGTCCAACTAACGCAGTGCCTCTTTTGGCCATACGCTGAGCTTGGTATTGGGACACGTGAAGTTTAAAGTAAAGCACCGTTTTTGTATGCTTGTAAGCATCCTCCATGCACAGTTCAGACTCATACACTGCATTTGACATTGTTTAAATTAGTATAAAAATAATTTCAATAAGTTCAGGTAAATAACTGCAGCATTAGCCAGGTAAGAATTCCACTTACCATTATGCCCATACCCAGCACCCTTTTTCTACATTGCATCATGCACTAAGCCTTGCCAAATTACAATACTATGCTCTCCAAATCGTCTAATCCCTAGCTCAGTGCTTGGTTTTCTCCTAATGTTTGGGTTTATTTGTAAACACACTGAAGTTGGGATTAGGTGGTATTATATTCTTTTTCTCTAAAATAGCTAGCTCTTTGTCACCCTTAGTTGCTCACTGGAATAATCTATGACACTTTGTAGAATGGAGCTTGGAAATGGAATTGGGTGAATACAAGAAAAGTAAAAGGACTGAATCAGGGGAAGAATGGTGTCACAGGAGAGCTGTGCAGGGTGTGATTCATGATGGGGAAGTCTACCATATTTCTAGGTACAGTAACTCTAACAGCACAGTCTCAAAGTTCATGCATTTGACATTTTCAACTCTGATAGTTCTACCATTCCCAACCTAAACACTCAGGCTAATTATACTGCTGCCTTCTTCATTCCCCTTCTCTTCCACGTTCCTTAACCCAGCTCTAACAAACAGCTCAATCATAGAATTGGTTTAGGGAAGATTATGGCTATGTGTAGATGAAATGATAGGCATGTATTCACACTTCAAAGTGGGCTAAATGCTTTTTGTACTGCTTTAATGGTGTCAGTATTTGCAAACGTCAGCAGTGTATTGCACATTAATTACAGTCTGGTAGAGAGGTGTAGAGAGAAACAGAAGACTAAACATGGTATTTTGTTCTTCAGTATGTTTAT
This sequence comes from Caiman crocodilus, assembly GCA_030014935.1. Classification (NCBI taxonomy): domain Eukaryota; kingdom Metazoa; phylum Chordata; order Crocodylia; family Alligatoridae; genus Caiman; species Caiman crocodilus. The sequence goes on along the minus strand of JAGPOW010001918.1, from coordinate 10,078,497 downwards.
TAAAGCATTTGTACTTACAGCTCTAATTGATCCCTACATCACTTGTTGTTAATGAAACTCATAGTATGGGGAGTAAGCAGGAGGAACTGTGCCTCCTGATTGCAAGTAAGAACCCAGACTTAGTAGGGGTCACAGAAGCCTGGTGAGACCCTACCTACGATTGGGTGGCGGGCATTTGAGGATACACCTTATATAGAAGAGACAGGACAGAAAGGAAAGGGGTGGGGGGGGTTGCACTGCATGTCAAAAAGCACCTCACATCATCAAGGATTAGCTTCGGGGTAGAGGAGGGTTGGGCAGAGACACAACAGGTCAAACTATAATGGAGGAGTGGTGAAAGGGACCTTATGGTAGGTGTCTACTACAGACCACCCAACCAGAAGAAAAACCTGGACCAGGACTTCTCCAGTAAGCTTATGGAGGCGGTTAGGTCAAGGGCTATTATTGTCATGGGTGACCTAAACTACCCAGAAATTTGCTGGGAGGAGCAGACAGCCAGGTCTGACTGCTCGCATAGGTTCCTGGCTATATTACAAACCTTCACCTTATCCAGGAAGAGCACAGCCCCACTAGCAGTAACGCCTTGCTGGACCTGGTCCTGGCCATGGGGCATGACCTGGTGAGGGGACTGCAGGTCCTTCACCACTTGGGCAATAGCAATCATCGCCTGCTGGATTTAATTATCCAATACAGGGTGTCAAGAGCTTATACCAAGGCTAAAGCCCTTCAGAAGGGCCAACTTCAATGAGCTGAGGAGATAAGTTGCAGGGGGCACTGAGGGCCCAGAAGGTAGAGGACATGGAAGTCCATGAGGGATGGTCATAACTTAAGGGGGCAATCCTCCAGGCCCAAAGGTAACAGTCCCTGGGAGAAGCAAGTGAGGTAAGAGTGCTCAGAAACCCCCTTGGCTCAACAAGGGCATTCAGCAATGCCTGAGGACTAAAAGGTGTGTGTGGGGGGGTGTACAACCAGTGGAAGGGAGGAGCTATCAGCAAGGAGGAGTACTCCTCAGCCTGTGAGTGTAGGAGGGCTATTAGGAAGGCCAAGGCAGAGATGGAGCTTAGGCTAGCGTCCAAGATTAAAGACAACAAAATGTCCTTTTTCAAGTATATTGGGAGGAAGAAGAGGGCACCAGGCAATGTAGGACCCCTACGAGACACAAATGGTAATCTTTTGGCTATGCCAGACAAGAAAGCTGATTTTTTAACAGTTTCTTTGCCTGTTTTCTTGAACAGGGACTGGGATATCCCACCTACCAGAGGTAGGGACAATCTTGGGGATAGCTCTGTTAGGCCTTCAGTCAGTGCAGATGTAGTTAGGGATCTTGTGGAAGGGCTAGACATTTTTAAATCTGCAGGTCCAGATGCCCTCCACCCAAGGGTGTTCAGGGGTCATCACAGAGCCCTTGGTCGGGCTGTAGGAGCATTCATGGTCATCTGGCCAGGTGCTTGGGGAATGGAAACTGGCTAATGCGGTCTCAATTTTTCAAGAAGGGGAGGAAGGAGGACACAAGTAACTATAGGCCTGTAAGCCTCACCTCGGTGCTTGGGAAGATCTTGGAGAGAATCATCAAGGAGCACATCTGTGGGGGGCCTGCAGGGGAAATCATGATCAGGGGCAATCAGCATGGGTTCATCAAAGGCAGGTCCTGCCTGACCAACCTGATTGCCTTTTATGACCAAGTAACTAAATCCTTGGATGATGGTGTCA
>JAGPOW010001918.1:10047175-10076687 GCA_030014935.1 Caiman crocodilus | reverse complement strand
CAGGGGCAATCAGCATGGGTTCATCAAAGGCAGGTCCTGCCTGACCAACCTGATTGCCTTTTATGACCAAGTAACTAAATCCTTGGATGATGGTGTCACCATGGACATAGTCTTTCTGGACTTTAAGAAGGCCTTTGACACTGTTTTTCACCCCATCCTCATCAAAAAATTAAGCGACTGTGGCATTGATAAATTAAGCGACTGTGGCATTGATGCCTGCACAGTTGCATGGGTAAAAAATTGGCTGATGGGGCACACCCAGAGAATAGTGGTGGATGGTTGTACTCAACCTGGTGAGATGTGAGCAGTGGGGGACCCCAGGGCTCAGTCCTTGGGCCCGCACTGTTTAACATCTTCATCAGTGACTTGGACGAAGGGTGGAAAGCAAACTGTCTAAGTTTGCTGATGGCACTAAGATGTGGGGCGAGGTGGACACGCTTGAAGGGAGAGAGAGGCTGCAACTAGATTTAGACAGACTACAAAAGTGGGCAGACGAGAATAGGATGGAGATCAATGTAGACAAACGCAGGGTGCTGCACCTTGGGAGAAGGAATCCACAGCACACATACAGGCTGGGGAGTTCCCCTCTTGAAAGCACAGAAACGGAAAGGGATCTTGGAGTCATTATTGACTCCAAGATGAACATGAGCTGCCAATGCCAGACCGCAGCCAGCAAAGCCATCTATACCTTGTCATGCATCCAAAGGTGCATCTCAAGCTGGTCCAGAGAGGTGATTCTCCCCCTCTATGCAACTTTGGTCAGACTGCAGTCCAGTACCGGGTGCCACACTTCAAAAGGGATGCAGCCAGCCTAGAAAGGGTTCATGCTTGGTGAGAGGGCAGCAGGACAGGCCGTATGAGGAGAGACTGAGGGACCTGAACCTGTTCAGCCTCAGCAAGAGGAGGCTGAGGGGGGACCTGGTGGCTGCCTGCAAGCTCATCAGGGGAGATCAACAGCAAACAAGCAGAGCCCTTTTCTCCCCAGCCCACCTGGGGTGACAAGGAACAATGGTCATATGCTTATGGAGAATAGGTTTAGGTTCAAAATCAGAAGGCAATATTTTACACTTAGGTGGCCAAAATCTGGAACTAACTTTCCAGGGAAGTGGTCCTTGCCCCTACCTTGGGCAAATTCAAGAGTAGGTTGGATAATCACCTGTCTGTGGTCTTGTGAACCCTGCATTCATTCCTGCCTGTGGCAGGGGGTCTGGCTAGATGATCTGCTCAGGTCCCTCACTACTATGAAACTCAGATGTACAATTAAGCTTGATGAAACGGGGAAGATACCAAAACCAAAACCAAAGTTGCTCCAAGACTCCATGGGTTATCTATTTGAGGTACAAATTTCTGTCCACCTAAACATTATTTCCAGATGAGCAAGCGTCTGAAGACTTATGTAAATCCTGAAATGTCAAACTATTTTTTCTTCCTCAATTATCATATTGCTTTTGCTTTATTTTTTCCCCCCTTGTATGCATTTGGGCTAGGGACAGAAATGACACAGAAACTGGTATAAGTGATTAGTTCAAATCAGTAACACAACAGAAGCTAAGTGCACATAAACTGTTTTCAAAATGGATGAAACTAGTTTAAGATAAATTTGGACGGATGTAGTATCAGACAGAATTGATTTAGGTTAAATCAGTTTATTAAATTTCTGTCCCAGATTTCCTCCAGATTCAAGTCAATTTACAGTCCTCCAGCATCCCATGATGCTTTGCACCTCCCCCACACCCTCAGAGCTGTCTGCTTCTACCAAGCAGATTAGTGTGCTCTGGCACTCCCCCAGCATCTGGCCTCAGCCACTTCAGGCATGTGGTTGCATTTTCATAATCAAAAAAGAATGTCTGGTCACTTATCAGTTCAATCTATGCAACTTAAACTAACCTGCAAAGATTGAATCAATTCAGCCTCAGGCTTTTTGACCGCTTGTACTTAGCCTTGGTATTTAGATCTAACTTTTTTTTCCCAATAGCTTACTTAGAGTGTGACTCATTTAAGTGATGTGCAACACTACATTTAACTCTCAGATTAATAAATTCCATTAAATACATTCCAAAACTGTATTTCATGTCTCTCAGACATAGGTACTCAAATGTTTTTAAAAATGGAAACCTAAACACCTTTACCAAGCTGATCCTTAGATATGAAAATCTTTAATATATCTGAAGGCTAGGGTATGATTTGCACTTCCTAATACAAGAAGCTCAAGTCACACATTCATCTATTTATAATTCCTAAACCACGCTAAGCTAGATCATTAATCCCTTGCACAATGTTATTCATAGATTTCATAGACATTAGGGCTGGAAGGGACCTCGGAAGATCATAGAGTCCAGCCCCCTGCCCAAAGGGCAGGAAATCAGCTCGGGTCATAGGATCCCAGCAAGATAAGCATCCAGTTTGCTCTTGAAGGTTTTCAATGTAGGTGTTTGAACCACCTCCAATGGCAGACTGTTCCAGGCCTTGGGGGCTCAGACAATAAAGAAATTCTTCCTTATGTCCAGCCTGAAATGGTCTTATAGTAGTTTATGACCGTTCAACCTAGTCATCATCCCTTGGGGCACTCTGGTGAACAAATGTTCCCCCAGACACTGGTCGTCACCCCTGATAAACTTGTAGGTGGCCATCAGATCACCCCTGAGCCTATGCTTTTCCAGGCTTAAGAGCCCCATGGCTCTCAGCCTGTCATCATAGGGTCTGCTTCCCTGACCTCTGATCCTGCGCATGGCTCTTCTCTGGACTTTCTCAAGCTTCTCCACATCCTTTTTGAATTGTGGAACCCAAAATCGGATGCAGTACTCTAGCTGAGGCCTCACCAAGGCCAAGTACAAGAGGAGAATGATGTCCCGGGATTTGATCGAGAAGCATCTATGGATGCAAGCCAGTGTTTTGGTCACTTTACTAGCCAGAGCATCGCACTGCAGGCTCATGTTTATCTTGTGGTCAATGATGACCCCCAAGTCTCTTTCTTCCATAGTGCTAGCCAGCATAGCACTGCCAAGCTTATAAGAATGCTGCGGGTTTTTCTTCCCAAGGTGGAGAACCTTGCATTTATCGGCGTTGAACACCATCAGATTCTCATCCGTCCACTTGCTGAGCCTATCCAGGTCAGCGTGGATCACCCGCCTGTCTTCTGGTGTGGATGCTTTGCCCCAAAGTTTGGTGTCATCGGTGAACTTGGCCAGTCCACTTCTGACTCTAGTGTCCACATCATTAATAAAGATGTTAAACAATATGGGTCCAAGGACAGAGTGGGGACCCCACTGGTCACAGGACACCATGATGAGTGACTTCCATCAATTACTATTCTCTGGGTCTGATCACGAAGCCAATTTTCCAGCCAGTGGATCATGGTGGTCCCAAGGTGACAATTGGCCAGTTTCACCAAGAGGTGATCATGGGGTACCAGATCGAAGGCTTTTTTGAAGTCAAGATATATGACATCAATCTCTTCTCCCATTAATGAATGGATCCCAAGTCATCTCCTTTCTCCTTGGACAAGCTACCTGAACTATGCATTGCAATAAAGGAAAATAAGAAGAATACTCAGAGTGGTTACTTTCCCAACCCACTTTGATACACAGCAGGGGGTGGAAATAGATGGTATCCTCTGGTTCTTCAACCCCCCATTACTGTTGCAAGGTGTTATATGCTATGCCAAGGTAGCCTGGATGAGCTTACTTTCTTACCAGAACAGGAAGGAGATTTGCTTCTGAGTCACAATCTGTTCTTCAACGTATTTCTGGGGCAGCCTCCCTTGATAAGGGCAGACTATCAAACAACAGTCTAGCCTGCTGGGTTTATAATAATTTAAATGCTGCTTCCCCCAACCCCTCTCAAAATAGGGTTGCATACCACTACAAACAATAATAATGCGTAATGCCCAAGCTTATAATCATGCAGAGAAACCTGAGACTGTATTTGAACGTTTCTCAGAAGTGGACATCAGCTTCCTGTAATTTGAATTGATAGTGTCCTTTAAAAATGTTAATAAGGCCTATTATATGCACTAATTAGAATACCATATTTATCAAATCAATTTAAAGGCAATTGCTCAGTGTTTCCTGTCAGTTTGTCAGTTTCCTGAGAAGTGCACTGATAAATACTGACACAGTACTTTACGGACACTGGAGAATGCTAATTGGCAAGGAGATGGGATCCTACTTCTACGTGTGCAACACTGTATGCACTAGAAGTCTGGATAATGGATACGCTACACCACTCTGGTCTTCTCATAGCCCAAATCAAATGCTGAAACAGACTGTGAAGATCAGATTCACTTTGAATCATAGCTTACTATTCAAGTATCAATTGGTCATTAGAATTATTTGCATAATAAATTAGGCTGAATGAGGGGTTCATTCATATGGCCTTGATTAAGGAAATGTGGTTTTCTCCTATAGTATGACTATATATTTTCAAATGCTTTCTCACCTTGTTTTACCACAAATAATAAGCACGCACATGTGCAAACACCAATTACTTTTTTTTCCAAAAACAGTCAGTACTAGCTTCTCTCTACTCGTACTGTAGCACTTAAATCAATAATGAAAACTCAGCATTTAAGCATTAGCAACCTACATATCCTACAATATCAAAAAATAAATATATATGGCAAATATATTCCTTTATTTAACTTTTTTTATTGATAGCAAACTTAGATATATTTTCAGTGATAGATTAAAAAGACGAACAAACATACGTATGCACTATCAATGTTCTTTTAAATCTTTGACCAAAAGGTAAGACAAAACTGTAAATCCCAAGAGAAACGGAGCCATCCTACTGCAGTTAGAAAAAATGGATATTCAGGGGTTTACCCCCCAAACCAACATAGGAAAGTAGGGTATATTCCTACCTATTAAAATATCTAAATCTTTCCTGTTGTCCTCCCAGAATCTAGCACTAGGTAATAATAAAACATTTATTCATATATTCATAGATTCAAAAATGTTAGGGTCGGAAGGGACCTCAATAGATCATCGAGTCCCACCCACTGCATAGGCAGGAAAGAAAGCTGAGTCTAGATGACCCCAGCCAGATGCCCATCTAGCCTCCTCTTGAAGACCCCCAGGGTAGGGGAGAGCACCACTTCCCTTGGGAGCCCGTTCCAGACCTCGGCCACTAACTGTGAAGAAGTTCTTCCTAATGTCTAGTCTAAATCTGCTCTCTGCCACAAGGTCACCTCTCAACCTTCTCTTGTGGAGGCTGAAGAGGTCCAGGTGCCCCAGTCTCTCCTCATAGGGCTTGGCCTGCAAGCCCTTAACCATACTACTGACCCTTCTCTGGACCGTCTCCAAGTTATACACATCTCTCTTGAAGTGTGGTGCCCACAATTGCACACGGTATTCCAACTGCAGTCTGACCAGTGCCCGATAGAGGGGAAGAATCACCTCCTTGGATCTGTTTGTCATGCATCTGCTGATGCACGATAAAGTGTCATTAGCTTTTCTGATGGCTTTGTCACACTGACGACTCATGTTCATCTTGGAGTCCACCAGGACTCCAGGATCCCTTTCCGCTTCCATGCCACCAAGCAGGTCATTCCCTAGGTAGTAGGTATGCTGGACATTTTTCCTTCCTAGGTGCAGCGCTTCACATTTCTCCTTGTTGAATTGCATTCTGTTATTTTCCACCCATATGTCCAACCTACCCAGGTCTGCTTGTAGTTGTTCCCTACCCCTCATTGTGTCCACTTCTACCCACATTTTTGTGTCATCCGCAAACTTGGACAGAGTTTCCAAGTTTCACTCCCTTGTCCAAGTCGCTGATGAAGACATTGAAGAGTATCAGTCCTAGGACCAAACCCTGTGGGACTGCACTGCCCACACCCTTCCAGATCAATACCAACCCATCCACTATGACACTCTGGGTGCGACCCTCTAGCCAATTCACCACCCACCAGACTATGCAGTCATCCAAGTCACAGCCTCTTAACTTGTTCACCAGTATGGTGTGGGATACCGTATCGAAGGCCTTCCTGAAGTCTAAGTATACTACATCAACCCCTACTGCTGCATCTAGGTGTTTTGTAACCTGGTCATAAGACGAGACTAGATTAGTCAGGCATGATCTACCTGCTATGAACCCATGCTAGTTTCCCCTCAGCATAATTTTTCCTACCGGGCTCTTTCAAATGTGAGCCTTGATAATTTTTTCAAATACTTTGCCAAGGATGGAGGTGAGACTGACAGGCCTATAGTTACCTGGCTCCTCCTTCCTCCCCTTCTTGAAAATGGGGATCACATTGCCCCTTGTCTAGTCCTCTATCTGAGTGAAAAAAGAATTTGAAAATCTAATTAGCCACCAACTCTGATATTTTATGCTATTTATCAACTACTGAATTCCTAGATAAGGAACGGGAGAAACTGGCAAATTACCATACTGATAAATATGTCTGATAGCTGGTAGTTAATAAAATTAAATCTATTATACAAGTTCCCTATCTTTATCAGGAGGTATCCTCCACACTGTGTAAATATGTGTGGTTTTACAGTGCACAAAGAACTGCAAGCATATTTTAACTATGTTTTCTAACCATCCCTAGTGTATATGAAAATGTAGTTTGGTTTAATGTAGCAATCCTCAGTCAGGGTGCCATGAAAACTTGGTCATGAAATGCTAGCACTGTTAGGTGTGCAAGCGTGATTTGCAAGATAAACCCAGAGATTGCAAATAGGAATTTATTGTGTTAAAAACATTCTGACCTGTTGTGGTCTTTTTTGAATTTTTTACAACAGAAATACTTGCCCTGTTGTTGTTTTGTTTTGTTCTTAATAGAAACTTAAGTAAAAACTAAGGTGACATTTTCTGCGGAGTGACTTGAGACTACTGAGGGGTTCTTTGAATCTAAAAAAGTTGAGAACCACTGGCTTCGGGGCACAGCTAAGATGGTATCTCTCCAGAGGATTCTTTTGCTATAAGCTGTTTCAAAGGACTTCTAACTGGATTTTGTATTTTAGGACCCCACAATCTTAAGACATCCTTTTCCAGAATGTTTCACGCTGCCATTATGGGTACATAATAGAAACAAATAACCTGGCAGTCCATATGGATTTAACGATGAAGGTATGTGAGAAATCATCTTCTCGATTTAGTGTTGTAAAGGTCCTATAGTATGACTATATATAAGGTCCAAAAGAAAGCAATAAGTCAGAAAAGGTTGATTCAGATTTCAGATGTAGCTGTGTGCACAGTGCTGAATGCCTGAACTAAAAGACAGCAACAAGGATGCCATGTTGCAGGCAGGAGCTAAAATATTTTCCTGCTGCTGAAAAGAACAAAAGTGTTAGTAGATGACAACATGTGAAAGTGGACAGGGATGACAAAGAAGGCATTGTTAGATTAGGATATTTGTTGTTTGTTTGTTTGATTGGGGGAGTGTTCAGTTTTCAAAATGGTTGCTTTTTATGATAACACAAAAACACTAGCCTCTTAGGAAAGCAGAATGGAACAACCAGATTCATAATGACTTGAATAATTCAGTTTATGGGAGGGCAGGAGCAATCCTGTGCTGGCAAAACTAAGGTAATGAAGCTGGGAACCAAAAATAAACATAGGAATCGTTGTCAGAATCAGAGACCAGAAGGGAGGTCTTCTGGTGATTGTAAATAATAAAGCCATCTGTGCAATAGTAGCAAGCAGTACATTGGGCAAACATGAGAGGAGAACATAAATCATGGAAGTTATTCTGGCAATATATAAGATGCTGTTGAAGGCTCATCTGGAAAATTATGTGTGGTTTTGATTACCACATAAAGACATTGCACAGATCAAGCAGGTGCAGATCAGAGCAATCAATTCACTCAGGATTTGGGAGGAATTTGAGTTATGAGGACAGACTAGCCAGACTTGGCCTCTAAGTCTTAAACCAATGGAATCTAAGAGAGAATTTTGCTAATATATATGAAAGCCTGGTGCCAGTAAGATGTTCATGAGAGCAACTAATTAAAACCAGATACGCCAAGGGGTCAAGGATGGATGCTGTAGGTACCAGCCCTTACACAAATTAAAAAATAAGCCTTTACACAGAGGTTGATTATAATATGACACACACTTCCAAAGGCAACAGTATAATCAAGCAGTATAAATCACTTGAGGTAGCTGGCACAATTAGTGAGGAAATTAGACAACAGAGCTATGAGCTAGTCAATTAAGACAGGAAGAAAGAATGAGGAACTTCCCTCAAGTCTCTCAAGTTTTCATGTGCTGCCAATTGCTATTGCCAGTCTGTAGTGTGGTGCTACTTTTAATATGTGCCCTGATATCCTAGACTTACTCCTACATGGAGAGACTGTTCTCTTATTTTACTTAGGTTCTTTGAACCAGGGATCTTGGTTTTCTCTGATTTAAAAAAAAAAAAAATCCCCAGTTTTTGGATTAAAAATGTAACCCCAAATCCACATTTTTTTGGTGATTCAAATGAAACACTACTAATAGATAGATATATATTTTCTGATGGAAAAATCAACATTTTCTAATGGAGAAATCTTTTTTCTGATCAATCCTGCTTGGTCTATATCTGCAGATATATATGTATTGGTGTTTCATTTGAATCACAGAAAAATGTAGATTTGGGGTTTTTAATACAAAAAAATTGAGGATTTTTTTTAATCACAGAAAACCAGGATCCTTGCTTATAACATATTTTTAGTAGTTGCCAACTTACCTTTTTGACACTCAAACCATACTGTACAGTTCAGGAAACTGAGCACGTGTAAAGAAGCAGAGGGTGGAAGGAGGTGGGATGCACAATTTCAAACCAAAGCAGCCATCTGAGGACTGACCTACATTCTTTGCATTATCTTCAGTGCAAATTGAATGAGCAAGATGTTCAGGATCAAACATTTTTCTATTGAAGTAAAAAGGCTACTTGACTTTTAGAGCACTAACTGTTACACAGAACTGTCTGTTGAGAAGAGGGGTATTTTGTCTCTGTTTTGTTCATAGGGGTCTGCTGACTCCACAGTTTTGGTCAGCACAAGGTACGCTCTGGCCCTTTTGACCTATCTTCAAAAATCCATGTGCACATACTAACACTGCAAACATCAGTAGCAGTCTTGCAGGTATGTTACTTTTCAGGATTTCTGGGAGGTTTAAGGTTGAGTCATCAGTTTCCTTAATTTCTGGCTGCATTCTATTTTGAGCCGAGGTTGCGGCCTTGAAAAATCCAGAGACCTTGGAATCTATTATCTCTGACAGGAATACTTAATCAATTTTATCCATCACATTTGAAATTTGGTTTTCAGCTGCATGTTTAGTGATGGCTTCTCAGTGTGAATAATACATGCAAAATAAAAAGTAGAGTACTTAACTATACCAGCCCCCCAACACACAAAATAAATTAAGTGATATAGGCAAGTAAATTTCCCCAGTTTTATTTTTATTCACATACAACTAAATTGATAGCAATGACTTTTGCAAACATCATGAGTAGCTGGGAGTATTTCGGAGGAACTAAACTTTATGCAAAAACAATCTTTTTTCCTTTATTTCTACCATTTTTGTTGTAAAAATTATAAGTTAGAGAGGCTCCTTAGGCTGAGCTGAAGGATTTGTGAATTGGCAGGTGTTCCTGATGGAGCAGGTAGGTAGCATGTCAACGACAGACAAAGGAGCTGCAGAGGTTGCCCACGGCTGCTCCATTAAAGTTCACCATTTAGATCTCATTCACTGTATACCTATGTGTAGGCATCCAGTGATCACTACACCTGGAATATCTATTTATAATACCTTAATTATTAAAAACCTGCCTTCATTTACTACCCAAACTCATAGGTATTAAATGAAATGCTCACAACATAATTACCTTCTGAAAAACAAGAAAGAAAAATGTAGGTTTTTTAATGTACAATATAGAAATATTAATGAAACTTGTTACCAACTTACAACATTTTTGGCAGGATTTTCAAGAGCCTTCAGAATTGCCCAAACTCAACTACTTTTAGGGTCAATGGGAGCTTAAGGAGATAAATTGGACTGATGTTGATTTTTTTTTAAATGTTCCCCTTTTACTATACATAATGTTTATCATGAGCTCTTGAGACAAATAAGACAAAAGATATCATTCCTATCTTCCCATTTCCCAAAGATTTATTTATGCAATTAGTCCAATTGATGTCAAGGGGACTACTCATGTACACAATGTTAAATGTGTGTATTTGTAGAATCTGGGCCTAGCAGATCTAATGGCAGTCGCATGACTAAAAAATACGATGATGATGATGAGCAGGGCACCATCCCTCGGTGCCAACTTTTGGGAAAGGTATTTGCTAAACTAGCAACAGTGGTGACCCAGAGTTGGTCAGAAAAAGATTTTTCCATCAGAAAATGTTGATGCAAAGAATATACATTCTGAAATCTAGAGAGGTTGGTTTCTAGGAGGAAAGGAAGCCAACAGGAGCCTTAGAGGATATGGGACACCACGGTTCAAGTCCTTGCTCTATATTGAACTTGACTTTCTGGTGCAGAGATAGTTTAGATCCTTCAGCACCACATAGGCCTTAGCATGGGCCAGTTTATCAGACATACAAGGTACCTATAATGACCAATCAACTGGTCTTTCTACAAGCCAGTTTGGAACCAACATGGAAGGTCATTTTGGGAGCAGACTAGTTGTTGTCAACAATAGCTCATGATTCAAGGATGATCTCTACCATGGCTCACTGATGGGTCTTGTGGTGATTTTAGAGTCCAATCCTTGAGCCATGGACTTATATGCAGAAGTTGTACATCTTTCCACAGGGGAGAGTAAGCCTTCCTCCATTCTCTCTTCTCTGCTTCAAGGGCAAGGTGCTTTACCTCAAAATGGGCTGCCACTTGGTTGAGGTTGTGGCACCACTGGAACTAGTCGACAGCCAGTACCTCCCAGCTCTTGATAGTCAGCATCCATATCCTGAGGTATGCCTTCAGTGTGTCCTTATAGCATTTTCACTGGCCACAGAGAGATCACAGGCTTTTCCTAAGTTGGGAGTACAACCCTTGCTATAGGAGTCAAGAATTAGGCATATGAATACAATGTCTGATCCAGGGAAGTTGGTGATTAAGGATCTCCAACTCAATGGTGGTAATATTGGCTTTCTAGAGGCATTGTTAGAGATATGTTTCTGGGCCCTTGAGATGACAATGGTAGGTCACCAATGTCTCACATCCATAGAAGAGAGTGGGGATGGTGACTGCATCATACACCTGGATCTTGGTGTCTTTCTGGAGATCATAATGAATAAAGATACACCACACAATTTTTCAGAGGAGGCACTTGTGCAGCAAACTGTGTATCAGATCTCCTCATCAATATTCACTCAGGGAGATGACTACCGAGGTAGGGGAAGTACTCAACTACCTCCATAATCCTTCCTTGAGTGGTGATGGGGGGGGTCACAATAATGACCTGAGGGAGGCTAATAGAGTACTTTAGTCTTCTCCTTATTGAGAGAGAGAGAGCCAAAGCTCAGTAGGCTTCTCAGCATGATCTGGGATTCTCCTCAGGTGTTGACATATTCAAGGTCTAGCTTGTTTGTTTTGAGTACTTTGGTCTTTTACCAAAACATCCCAGATTGAAGAGCCCTCCATCCATTTGGTATTCTATGTGAATTCCAGAAGGAAGATGGTCCTTTATAAAAACCAGGCTGACTGTAAAAAAAAATGGAGAACGGAGCTGAGTGATGATACATCCTTGCTTGACCCCAGTTTGCATGGCAAATGGATCTGTTTCCAGTCTGCTGCATAGGATGGTCACAGTCATCTGGTCATGAAGAATCCTCAGGATCTTCAAACACTTTTCAGGACATCCAAATCTGGTCAGTACTTCCCACAAGGCTTCTAGTGATAGGCCAGACTAGATTACTTTTCTATTTACAACTTCTCCTTACAATGAATTTGATGTAGATATTATGAAATAAATACTGCCACACAATGTATTTCAGCTATCAACAGAAAAGTTAATTCTTAATATTTTAGCAGACCTTCAGCTTTATATTAGTCCAGCTTTTTTTTGATTGAGTTTGTGGTTTCGTATAATTCGTATATTCTGTAGGAATCCAAATTATTTTTTTTTTCTGCTTTATCTGCACTAGAGCTTATTGCACCTATTCATTTAATCTATGTATGTAGAATGGAAGTATGTCATCCACAAAATTTCTATTTTGTCATTTCTTTCATTCATGTAATGTTTAAAAGTCTGTCAAGTTATCATAAGAGACATAGCCTGACTCACAATGGAAATGGGAGTTTTCAGAAATGTTTGGAAGGTTTATATCCTGCAGAAGATTATGAAAATGTTGAAGTGGTCTAGTCAAAAATGTAAAATAGTTATTATGACAATTTAGACCCCATTATTAATCTCTTTGTGTGTTAACTGCTTCTCAGAAGTATATAAATAATAATTGATATTATTTCCTTAAAAATGGAAATACTAGAAATTTCAGCCTACGTTGAGATGTTTTAGCAAGATATATATAAAAGAACATTTCCAGAACAGGGTTGTTGGTTGCAGTAGTGTTGATTTAAGGACATAGGCAGACAAGGTTCTTTGGCTAGATGTGATATCTGTTATTAGACTGTGACAGGGCACTATGGGTGCCTGCCACTTTAAGAACTGAGCCAAGCAGCCAGCAGGTGCTTGATTGCGGTGGCCATTTTAGATCTTTGGCCGCCTATATAACCAGTGTGTTTTGCTGCTGGCAGGCTGAGGCAGTAACATTGCCTGGCTGCAAAGCTTCATGTATCATCCTGGAGGTAAGGGCAGGGGCTGTAGCAGATGGCTAGGAGGCTCCTGGTCCTGGGAATGACCTAAAACTGTACCTGCCAGGAGAGGGTGGCCTGGTGGGGCTCTCAGTGGTGCAGGAGCATCCAGGAAATGCCAGGCCAGTTACCACCCTGGTGAAAGGTGGGTTGGGGCACCTTAATAACCCTAGCTCCCACAACTAGGTGGGTTACCCCATAGAAGGGTCAAGAAGGTTGACCGAGAGAAAGAGAGGGCTATAGACTGAAAGCCTGACTTGCAATTCCTTGACTGCTCAATGCTGGGGCCAGGACCAGAAGATTCAAAGGGCCAGGGGCCCACCGCTATGGATGTCCAGAGCTGAGGGCCTAGGGTTCCAACTGGCCTGGAGATAAGGCCAGTGTAGCCAAAGGTCCCAGGGGATCCACACCCATAAGGGGAAACAGCTCAGGGAGCTAGGTAGCTTAGAATGAAGAAGGAGTAGGCCGCCTGAATGGAGGGATCTTAGAGGGGTCCTGACTGAAGGATTCTGGAGCCCAGAGTGGGGCTGGTGACATTAAGACCTGTGGATGCCATCTGCAAAGCTTGGGCTGTGATGTAGGGGAGGAACAGAGCTGCAGATAGTACCCCCTTGCATCAGGGCAAGAAATGGGCAGCCTTCCACCTAATTAACATCTTAATTAAATAACAACAAGGCATGGCAGGAAAGAAGGCAGGTGGTTGGCCCAGAACAGGTGGGGAAGGCTGTTGGTAGACAGGCCCTGAGAAGGCTCCCTGTTACATAGACCAAGTAAATAGTTGGAAAAAAATTGTTCTTTGCAGGCTTTTGGGCACCATGAATCTCCCTATGTCTGACGAAGGGTGTTTTGTGCCCAAAAGCTTCAAAAAACCCCCAATTTTTTCCAAGTATTCAGTTGGTCTAATAAAAGATATCCCATCTACCCAAAGAACCTTGTATGTCTATTTCCAGAATGGAGTTCAGGTGCTTTCAGAGAAGTATTTGAACTTCAGGATACTTCTTTGAAATCTGTATGTCAGTAGCTAGAGCACTCCTATGTCTTATACTTTAGTTTGTGAAAACAATGAAGGTCTGTGGTAAATAGTAAATTAATCTTGCTGCTGATTTTAAACTAAATCTAAAAACATCTTTAAAAGAAAGAAAGAAAGAAATGTACTTGCACTAGTGTAGTTACACACACAGAAAGCATGTGCAAAATACTTCCTGTGGAACTGATATAAATGTTGGCAAAATGTCAGGGCAATGGAAATTTGGATTTTAGGGCTCAGTGCAGGCATTCAACAAGCGTGAGACAGAAGTGCTCCAACTTTCTAGTGGAACATGAAGCACATACATTAACCCTTGGGTGCGGAGTGGCTCAAAGCCTGCCTGCACAGCCTGAGCCCAACTGGTAGGGTGTGCTCTCACATGCCTTCCAGTATCCCTATAGGCTCCCCTGCTCAAGGCTCCCAAGTGGAGCCAAATAGCTGAGCCACTGATGGTTAGCTGTTGGGAACATCATGGCTGCATACCTGAATTTGATGACTGTATTTCCTCCCCTCCTGTCAATGCTGGTGGCCTCAGCTCTGCACAGCAGTTGATAGCAGCCATGGGGATTCAAATTAACAAACACAAAACACTGGGACAGCAAGGTGAATATCACATGTTAACCTGCCGCACTTCGGTTTTATTAAATATTGATGCTGCCAATTTTTTTGCGTGCATAATAAAGAAAAATTGTGCAATATTGCCTGCTCTAGAACTTGTACCCAAGGCCAAGGAGATACTTATCCTCACAGTCCATTCTTTGTCTACATGTTTTATACTTGGATTGTAAGGTCTTTAGGTCAAGGCCAGCATCATAACTTGTGTGTGCGTACTTGACCTGGCAAATTGGTGTTGCACTGAATAGGGGCCTCTTCGACTTTAAGACACAAATGATAGAGAATATAGGAGAAGTAAAATCTGAAACTTGAGATACACCTAGAAGCATCACACATTATGAAAAAATATATATATTGCTGGAAATAGAATACAAAAATCATTCTGAAACTAGTATTAAAAAGTCACACAAAGAAAGATGCCAAAGCCATTTTGAAAGCAATAGAATCTGGCCTTGGTGGCATGAAGTGGCATCACACGCCACTTCACTGCCAAGAATCTGGCCTTAGTGACATCACACACACACACACACACACACACACACACACACACACACACACACCAGTATGCCGCAAACCCAAGAATCTACAAGGCGTCTTATCAGTGTGGGGGATGGAAAAGAGTATGAGAAATATAGGGGAAAGGAAGAAAAAAAGAAGGGGGAAGGAGGAAGAGTCTTCTGGGGGCTAGGAATTAAGAATTGGGCCATATTTCTTTATATGTCACTGAATCCGAGGCTCATTTAGTTCCAATTAAACCTATAGATTAACTGTGTGGAATTACAGGAACTGACCACTGCCCGAAAAAAGATGCAGCGAATTGGAGTGCTGAGTGAAAAAAAAGAGCTTGGTCATCAGAGGTCCTTTAAAAAAAAATGTTAAAAAATATAAAGCTTGAAAACAGATTTTTTTGTACTTTGTACTATATGACCTCCTAAGGCATGCACATAATCTATATCATAACATATGTAGAAATAATGAAACCAGTCAATTTTATGCCTCTTTAATAATGTATTCCTAAATTTGATTTTCATTTAAGAATAGAATTCATTTATTGATTATGATGCATTATCTGCACATTGAAGTTACTAAGTATCCATCATATCCTATGCTATTCCTAAATAATTCAGATAGTCAATTCAGTTGTTTTTTTCCATTCAATTGCTCTCTTTTATGAAGAAGGGGAAAAAAAAAGGTGACTCACCTGTAACACGGGGCCACATGAAGACCTCAGTCATCAAAGTCTCAGTGAAGTCAGTGGGGCTCTTTGAGATACAGAGTGCTATTCAGCATGAACAAGGGAATTACAATCCAGCCATTAGTTTGCATGTGCACTGAGGGCTGTATGAATACATACCCCATTTGTTTTGCATTGAAGACAGTAATAGTTGCAATCTGCTCTTAGACGTATTTTAAAGTATCATATCCACATGATAATTTCTTACTCATTTTTTGTCCATGGTCACATTAAATTATAACTTTTCTTGGCCTTGGCAATTGCTAGCATAATAACCTATGTGAAAAATGTTCAGGTTTCAAAACTCTGACAGTTTATTTAGAACTGACTAACTCAGTTCAGTTTATAAGAAGTTATAACTTAATTGTAATGTAAATCTGTATTCATTTCAAAGGTCAAATATAGTGAAAGATACGGAGAAACTCTGAAGCTTAAAGATGTTTAGGCTTATCTGGAGGATATTTTAATATGAATGCATTTTCTAGCAAAGTTAAATCTCTCTGTAATTAGAAAAAATATTTAAAAAAACATATTTTCAGTGTTACCGTAACATAAGAGAGAAAAATTATTTAAAACAAATGGAAAAAAATGTTGTTTCACAGAAACCAATTAAAAACAGTGCACAGTTTATGAAAGGACTAGTTCTACAACTTTGGCATGTCACTTCCAGAGAAATTAGATTTAGAAACTGCTTATTGTAAAATTCTACAGCACGGAGATCAAGAACATTACATTTTAGGGAAGACCCTAAAATGTATGCACCACATGAAATGAGTAAAGAAGGCTGTGTTTTTGTCACAGGATTCAATGGAGCTGTGGGGAAAAATTCAAAATTGAATGCATCGTAAATCATTTTTACAGCAATTTAGGTCCCCTTAGGACACCTACTTAGATGTTGTGTAAAAGAGTTCATATTAACAGAAGACGTAAAATGGGTAAGGCAATATTGAATGCATTTTGATGTATGGCAGCATTCCTTTAGAAGCTATAAGCACTCTTGAAGAAGATCCTCCCTTCCTTCAACTTCTTACCAGCTTTCATGAAATTTGAGGTAATTTAGTCAAAAAGAGTTTAAGCACATTTTATGTCATGAAGCCACTCTGATTTGGGGGTTTGGGGGTTGTCATGCAGATTTTCTTGAATTTGTTTTACAGATACAACATGTGTAGTCTCACTGCAAAGCCAGAAACTTTCTCTATCCATTTATGCCACTTATAGGTCACAACATATATTATGTTATGTTGTCTATGTATACCTTTATTATTTGGATTATGGTTTAATGATTGGATCACAAGAAAAAGAGAGTAGGAAAAACTCCTAAGTAATTCCTGCTATTCTGATAGTGGGGCAAAGACAATTGCCACTCCCGATAGTGAACTGAAGGAACCACTGGATGGGCACTCATGTGTTTCTAATGGGAAAACAATTATACAAATAGTGAAGATATCTGAGAGGAATGACCAAGCAGACCAGAGGAATGTCAGATGCCCGAGGAAAGAAATATCTGGAGGACTGCATGACTTGCAATCAATTACAATAATGTTGGTGTGGTGGAGCTGGCCAGAAGGCCTTTAACCTTTAGCTTTGATTGAATGGTGGTCTTTGGATCCCAGATTTTAGAGGCTCAAGATCCCCAGCAGCCAGAGATGGCAGAATCAGGGGGAAGGCTGACTTCTAGTGATACCAGCAGGTCTCTCAGGAGGGCTAGGGTATGGACAGATGAGAAGGTGAGAGGAACTTTACTTCTTTTTCTATTCTGTCTTCAAGCCTTATGTCCTTGAGCCACAGACCCATCTACAGAAGTTGCAGGTCTTCCCACAGGAGAGAATAGGCTGTAGGCTTGGATTTCTCTCCTTTTCCTTCCTCCACTCTTTCGTCTTTGCTTCAAGGGCAAGATACTTTGCCTCAAAGCGAGCTTCAACTTGGTTGACATTGTGGTACAACTCAAGCCTGCTAGTAGCCAGCTTTTCCAAGTTCTGGGTGGAGGGCCCTGCTCCCATCTACATGCAGAAAACCTAGAAATGAAGCAGTGAGGCTAATCTAAAGAAATCTCCTGCCATTGCTCTTGAGCTCTTGCTGGCATGCTTGAGCAGCAGTGGGGAAGGCCCTCAACATCTAATTTCCAAGCTTGGCAAGTACAGGTGCTTGAATGTGGCCAGAGATTCACTGTAGACAGCTCTGGATGTCGGTGTCTATTTTCTTGCGGTATGCCTTCAATGTTTCATTGAAGCATTTCCTCTGGCTGCTGTGAGATCTCAGGCCACAACTATGCTGGGAGTAGAGCATTTGTTCTGAGAGTTAAGAATAAGGATCTGCTCAAAGGATTTTTATACAGGTGCTCTAGGAGTGGGGGGAGAGGAGGAGCTTTAACTAGAGTGGCTCAGAGAAGTCAAACTTAATTTGAGTGGCTCAAAACTGGAAGTCACTCAGAGAGCCACTCTAATTAAAGAGCCCAGGGTGTCATATGTACCAGTGTCCTTGTGCTGAAAAAATGGCAGTGGGGGCACTTTAACTAAAACTTGTTTGACAAGGTAATTACAGTGTGCTGGAGCAGCCTTGGTATACATGTACAGGCACCCACAACGTCCAGTCTAGCAAAGTTGGTGCTTGAGGATCACCAACTCAATGCTGATAACACTGGCTCCTTGGCAACCTTCCCATTTGATGTGGAGGATATTTCCAGAAGCATCCTTGGTGATAAGATGATGGTGGTAGGTCATGCACATTTCACATCTGTAGAGGAGAGTGGGGATGATAACTATTGACCTTAATCTTGGTGTCTTTCTGGAGATATATAGGTGCTGATGTTATTCATGACACTTTTCTTGGACCTGGTGAGCAACAAAGGTCATATCAATTGTGCCACAGGATGGTCTGAAACCACACTGAGATTCTTGCAGGATTTCCTCAGAAAGAGGTAGAAAATGGTTCAGCAGGATTCAGGGAAGGATTTTCCTTGCTGTGGAAAGGAAGGCAATACCTTGATAGTTCCCCACACAGATTTATATCCTTTCTTGGAGACAATGATGATGTTAGCATTCCTCACATCACCATCTTTTGAAATTCAAAGAATAAATTAATGGAGTCCTAGTACTAGTTCCTTGCCACCAGCCCCACAGATCTCAGTAGGTCCAGCAGCCTTGCTGCTCTTGGTTTCCCTGATGGCACTAAATATTGGAGTAGTTAGACTGCAATGAGTTCTGGGATGCTAGGACTAGATGAGTATCCATAAATCTCGGAGTCATTTTGAGCAGTCTGCAGCAGGCAAGCTGTATCTGTCAGAAATAACAATTATCACCCTATTAGCAGGTGGTCATTCTTCTAGGGAAATCTTAAATAGTTCTCATTCCCTATGGGTAGGCAGCTCTTCATTCCAATCTATTTGCATAGCTGGATATAAAAAGATATTGGAGTGTGAATTAAGCCATCCTGGAGAGAATCCTAGGGATACTCAAGGCTAGAGAGATCCCCGGAAATGAACTTTTTAAGTATTAATACTCAATTCCAGGAAGCAGCACGTTGAATGCAGCATGAGAATTTTGTCATGTAGCATTTTGATGAATCCATATGCAGGGAGTTTAAAAGTAGGGGTTTCAGTGAGTTTTTACAGTTTATTGGATCTTGACAAAGCACAATTATACAGGTATAAGAAGAGGCTATTCAAGGAAGCAGGACTTCAGTTACCAAGAAATTGAAGATAAAATACGGAGTCATCTGATGCATCCAGACCACACCTGAGCAGGGATTTGAGGATTGCTGTTTTGGACAGAGATATTTGACATATATCTCACCTTAGGTGTCAAAATCCTTTTTTTGCATCTAGGCCTAGTGAGGAGTATGTGCTACAGTGACATTTGTTACAGATTTACAAAGTTTAGGTGCTGCTTCCTTATGTTTCCTTGCCAACGGTGTCTGGTTTTCAGGCAGCCAGGACAAATACTTTAGCAAATACTTCATACAAACAAATCTCGTTCTGACAGGTAAGGTAACCATTACGAGCAGCTAAGTGGCCTTTTATTTCTCCTATGTGTGACCATCCATACTATTACCATGACATGCCTTACTATCCACACATGAGGAAAAGGTTCTTTTTGCATACACTTCTCCCTCAGCCTAGCACTGTCACATGAGACCATCTATAAATTTTCCCTAAAAGTGATGTAATGTCTGGATAAAACAAATTGAAACCTCAACTCTGAACATTTTCATTGGCTTTAAATCTTCTCCTTAGTATTGATTTAGCATCTTTTTACCATGTTTTAATAAGTGAGACCAAGCTCATAATCCTACTTCATGGTGATCAATATTTAGTAGTGTAAAATCCATAACATGAGTCCTTCCATAACTAACATTGTCTTCAACAGATATTTCTGAAAGTAGAAATGTTGTGAGGTCAGGCCTAGACACAAGAGCCTGGTATAGGGGATAGTAACCCTATCTAACTAGAGCAATCATTTCACATAAAAAGAGATTTGCAATATGAAATGATGACGCATAGATAAAAATGCTATTCTATTCAAGATTTAGTATGGCGCAGATAATAGGCAACAGACAAAAAAACCCTGTGGCATATAAATTAAAAAACAAAACAAAACAAAAATCCCAATTCCTCCCCCTTGCTCCCACACAAGCTCATATGATAGGATAGCTTGGAATAGGATCATGCCAGGTGCTTAGTGTTCAGTTGGCCTAATAAAGTGGAATTACCTAAACTAAAATAGTCCTCCAGTTACATAAGGGGGATTCAACTAACATCTCAAAACCAGAAGTCACTTAATGTGAAATTGCTACCTACAGGATAGTCTCATGAGTCAAAATATTCTTTATGGCTTTATTATGGGATATTCTTCCTTATTCAAACACTTCTGGAGGCTGCTGGATTTGTACTTTTTCAATCTTCCCCAGACTAGACTCTCTCCTTTAAGTCTGAGGAAAAAAGTGACACTATCCTTTCTGGAGAAAGCAGCAGGGAGCAGGGGAAAAATGCTAACTCATTAATTTGGCGACGGTACAGTTTTGCTACAGTAGAAAATAAAGAAGACATTGTATGGTATACTACTGCGCAATAAAATACAATAGCAAGGCCCCAGGGCTTGATAGAGAAATACTGGGAAGTCATACACAGAACTAAACACAAAATCACAATCAAAAACACTGTCCAATGTGTTTCTTCTTCTTCAGAAGGTAATAACTTACTAAAACTGTAAAAAGGCAGAATTCTGTTGCAGGAATTTAAAAAAAGTAAGTCACAATTTCTGTCAGCATTTAAGAACCTCTTATAAATAAAGCTGGTGACTCGCGCATGAGGATTTGGGATCAGAATATCGACTGCCCAAACGCACAGAATTCAGTCTAATATTTGATATTGTCTACTGGTACTTGAAAACCACAGGGGAAACCAAAGAAATTGTCAGACAAGAGCAAATAGCTTTTACTTATAAACCAGTAATTTGAAGAACACAATGAGAGAGTAAGAAAGGGATCAAGAAACTGCTCTTAATCAACTCTACCATTTAAAATATTTTACAAGAATGACCAGCAAAACGGATCTATGGAACAAACCTCCATCCTAAGCAAGCTCCCAACTCCTTAGCAGTGCCATTCTCCATTTCACTTGTGTCTAGTGCTACTAAATCACAAAGGAGCAGGTCTCAGCGTCTTCCTCTGTAGGGGTATAAGTAAGGAAAAGGAAGTGACCTACTGTGGAATAATAGGGTGAGGATTTCAAATCTTGCTTGTCTCATTCTAATGCAGAAACTACTCGTTGGGTTACATCCAAGGCAGAACCAGCAATCTGTTCCCAGGACCTTGTACAACAAATAGACTATAAAGTAATTTGCAGGATTCAGGAGCCTCGTGCCTCAATATTAAACTTCTAGAATTACACCCCTTATAAAAACAGTGATGGCAAAAAACCGCAAAAAGACAGGATTCCTCAAGTATCAAAAGATTTAATCCTGCAAAATAATGCAGAATTTAGATATCTCCTACACTGTCACTCATCAAATATACAGCCCAAAATAAATCCTCAGAGGAAGGGTGAAATATGCCCAGAAAAAAACTCAAAACAAATACCTGCTAAGATATGATATCAAGAACATTGCTGATAACAGCTCAGAAAACTATGAAATCCCCCATTAAACATGAACTGGCATAGTAAATCATAGACTATAACACCGCACACAGTCATTTAAATGCTGTGGAGTACAACAGACTAAAACCTTTTTCACCTAGTGAAACACAGCAGTTGTGTTTCACATTTTAGCATGGAGGGGATACATAGGACTTTCATTAACATGATGTACAAGGTAACTCCAGAGCTTCTACTTGGCTTGGCCTTTGAGGTCTCACAGGAAAATACATCTTCAAAAGTCAAAATTTAATTAAAAACAGAATTTCAGTTCTGTTTGAATTTCTCTCTAGAGGTCAAGAGTCAATTTAACTGTTGCATTGAAAACTCTGTTCTCACTACTACGGTTAGATTGAACTGTCATGGAATATGTTTCTTTTTTTTTTAAAGCAATGCCTGAATTTTTAAATTTAAAGCTAGGCAAATTAAAAATTGCATTGAAATAGGATTATGCAGAAAATGATTCCTAGATGCTAAACCTCCTAAGCTGGTATGAATTGAACAGCTGTGTGTGTGCGCTTGCATATATACACTTTTTAAATTAATAAAAACAAGTGGTTATGTTCTGTTAGTATAACTCTAGCCAGAATGGCAGATTACTGAGAAGACAGAACAAAGAGCAACTAAAGTGAAACCCCAGCTGAAACTGGGGGGAAGTTTGCTTCAGATTTCAGGAGAGCCAGTATTTGCCTGTAGAGCATTAAAAAGCATATTGTGTACATACATATTCTGTACTGCTTAATAGAAAAAGAGAATAAAAAGTAGTTGCTTAATGAGCAGGGGAGAAACAAAACTTGGCAACAGACATGGAAAGTGGGAGTTGTCTAACTGACTTTGTCCTTTCCCCTTATTTCAACCTCAGGAGCCTAGGGGACAAGACTAGGAGCAACGGCCCCAAGCTTTAGCAAGAAAAATTTAGGTTGGAGATTAGGAGGAACTTTCTGACTTTAGGTTGACTAAGCACTGGAACAGGCTACCTAATGAAATTGTCTTTCCCTCCAATGGACTTTGACTTATTGGGATATTTTAGCCTTGTATTAGAAGAAAGAGTAATCTAAGTTCAGAACTGGTGTATCCATGCTCATCTTCTTTCATGACCCTTAAATAATAAAAGAAGGATGCAGAAACGACACAATGAATAAAATATTTGCATTGTTTACTTTATCAGTTCTGAAGGGATGTGGCCAGTACAAAAGATGGTCTGTGAAATCAAAATCCTGTAGCTATATAAAAAGCATAAAGAAATCTTTTCTGCATTAGTCTTCCTTTTCTGAAATGTTTTTCCATATTTCTGTTCTCACTGAGTTAAGGCACAGTCAGAAAGTTTTCCAGAAGCCCATTACTTATTTCAGTGCAACTGATATTAACATATCAATCAGCTTCCTCAAATTATGTCATAGTTATCTAGTAGGGCAGCCAATTTTATGATAACACTGTTATACAGTATATTAGATTCCGATTAATATTCAGCAGCTTCTAAATTATATCTCAGACCGAAATTCACAATCCATGGACAAAGCTGTATTCAAACAAAGTGTGTGGTGTGGCACTTGGAGAATTACAAGCCCTACAGAGAACACTATATTGAAGATTTTTTGCAGTTACATAGCAGTTCAAATAGCATTAAGAATAAAGAGCCACATATGCAGAGTAGAAAGTAAAACTTTGTGACACCTACAGCAAAATACACTCTATTTCTTGAATCAAGACAATGCTCACACCCAATTCCTAAAATATTTTCAATCCGGTGATCAGCAAGCCTTGTAAATATGAGAAGCCAAGTGTCCAATGCTTCCAAACCTTGTATCCAACGTAAGAAAAAGCAAGCTGTTCACTTAAAAATAATTTAGTTCTGCAAAATTGCAAAGTTACATTTACATGTGTATGAAGGCTTCCTCACGGGTGATATTTAATCCTAACTTTTAAAGGCTGAATTATTACTTGTTTTGGGCCAAGAAATCTTCAATCGATTTAATGGAAGTTGAGTCAAGTAGAGATTCGTGGAAAAAATGGACTTTTTTTTTTGGTTTGGTGGATAAACTAAAAGAAATAATTCGAATTAAAAGAGAAATGAAGGGAGGGGGTGGGGAGACAGGCAGTAGTGAAACAATTAGTTTGCCACCTGGGCTTGGGAAGGAATTCTGTCACCCCCCTCCTTCCCATCTATTTTGCTACGTGTCAGGGTTTGCTTGTTTTCTGTCTCAGTGGTAGTGGGTGCTGGCTGCAGCGAATGCTGGGAGTTTTGACTAGGGTGTGCTAGTGCTTCAGTTATCACTTAAATCCAGAGATTCCTGGGTCTATCTGCCATGTTTGAGGTAGGGGTCTCTTCAGTTATTCTAAAGATCAAACCTTGCTGATGATCCATGGTCAAACTGCTACGGACTGGGGTGGAGGGGTGCCTTCCTCTGTAATGGGGGGAGTAGCTCTCTACCTGGGATCTCTGGAGTGTATTTATTACAAAATGACTCTTGTATTTATTACAAAACTTTTACAGAAGTAGGATGTTGACTGGTATGGTTCACTTGATTTACTTGTGGCAGGTTAGAGTATTATGCTTTATGTTGTGTCTAGGTTGACTGTAGTTTTACTAAGACTTTAGATTATGGATTTGTATAGCATGGTTTGGATATGGATGATCCTGCCTCAGGCAGAGAGTTGGACTAGATGGAGTTCCCTTCCAGCCCTACTTCATTATGATGATATGGTTCTATGATTTGGTTTTGAGCTACCACAAAACATTCACTTTTGTTTCAGTTTATTTAAACTTTTTATAAAGTAGGCATATTTCAAGCAGAAACTCAGTACTGAAATAAACAGTCAAAATATTGCCTTTCAATAATGTAGCAGCAAAATATTTTTGATGATCCCAAATGAGCCATTTCATTTTGAAAGGATTGGAATAAACTGTTTTAACATTTAGAAATGTTCTAGCCCTTCCCTTCTTTCTCCTCCAGATGTAAATTTCCTCGAAAAAATTCCCGATTCCACGAATGATGTTGATCCCCCCTTCTCCAAAATGGCATTTTCCCTGGAATTTCCAATACACTGAAACATTCCACTCAGCTCTAGAGTCAATCACGGGGGTGTCTTTAAATCAAGTAAAGTAACCGCTGATTGTAGAAATCAAGGTGCTTGAACAAACATAAATTTAGGGCCATCATGACCCTGCAGCAACATAATGATGAGCAAAATTTAAGTTTCAAAGGGCATACCCATGCCTAGTGTTGTTCTAGGTAGCACTTCAGGAAATATGCTCTCCCTGCTCTGTACTTCTTCCACAAAACAGAAGTGATGGTTTTATCTCAACTTAGCATGGATGCTTGCCAAAAGTTGTCCTGAGAGATCTCTCAATGGTATTGTATCCCAGTCCCATCTGCTGCCAGTCCACATAGAAGCAGAGACCTTACCAGGTCATACATTTTACCAAGCTATCTGAGAAATATTGTTATTATAATACAGAAGGTATTTATTCAGCATTTAAAGTGGCAGTATCAAATTGAGTAAACTTTTTTCACTTGTTACTTTTTTTTTACTTGTTTCTGCTCCCATGACAAGGGTCTGTTCAGTTATTCTAAAGATCCAACCCTGCTGATGAACCATGAGGACATTAAAAAGTACACGGTACTTTAAAGGTTGCTTTAAAAAAAACCCAAAACAAATCTACTATAGAATTACATGCCTGGATTTTTTTTCTTCTTAGGACCTGCACTTCATTTAGTGTCTAGAATAAATGGTGTTAATCTAAAGGAAGGGTGCTCACACTCAAGCCATGGGACAGATCTACCCCTTGGATTCATTTCATTTGGGCAATGGGGCTCCCCATGGGGCTAGAAATTTGGCAGTGGGGATATGGTGGCAGCAACTGTTGTTCCCTTTATGCCAAATGTGGAAGGAGCTCTAAGAGCTTGATAATGTATCCCTATATGCTGTCAGTTGTGCAGGGCCTGGTGGAGGCAGCACGGGGCCCAATTCCAACATACTAGGAGAGGAGGCAGCAGCATGGGACTGACTGAGACCCACAGGGCCTAATTTTGGTACCCTGGGCCTTATGTGGCCCATGAACTGACCCCATAACCTTCCCCTGGCCCATCATATCAAAAGGTGTGATCTGGAAAAACACCACTATATTTTGTTTTATCTTCTGGGATACTTAAGCCTTCTTAAGTATCCCAGAAGATCTGGGCATGATTTGTCAGAGTACATAACATACTATATAGGTCTCTTCTCTTTATTCCTGAAGTCCTTTTGCTCCATTCACATGCATCTTCCAACTTCTAAACAAATAAAGTACAAGTCCTAAGGAGGACAAACTCCTTCAATTCATAGCTATGACTCATTCCCAAGAGAGGGAAAGGGCAGGAAAATATTATATGAACACATAGGGAGAAGTTGTATCATAATGCCTATGCCACTGGTTCTCAAACATGTTAGACTCAAGGCACCCCTCAGACTCAAGGAACCCCTTGGCAAATGTTAGCTCTTAGCACTCATTTTTTGAGTGTAGAGAAATAACTGAGCTATTCTTCTATTGCAATATACTCAGAAAAACCACAAAAAGTCACTTTTTTTGGTATCTTTACACATGCCCAGAGTGGGGAGGAGTTAATTAGAGCAGTTCTCAGGAGCTACTCTAAATAAAATACTGGCAGTATCTCATGTATTTAGCATCCCATGCTTCAAAATTGTGGCAGGGGCACTTTAACTAAAGCTCACTCAATGAGCTTTACTTAAAGTGTCCCCACCACCATTTTGAAATGCAGGGATGCTTATACACACAACACTGATGCTGTATTTTAATTAGAGTTCTCCAGCAGACTCAATTACTTGCGCCTGCTCCAATACACTTTAGTACATATCATTGAGCTCTGTATAGGTGCTCTTTGTGACTGGTAGCTGTTGAGAGTGGCTGGGCTTCCCTAGCCTCAGGGCTGCACTTGAACTGTGAACATGTACAAGTGTTCACTAGATCCAGTTATCCCTTGCTAGACTGAGTTAGCCCCTTATCAATCTAAAGTTAGTTTACACTTGAGATGAACTAACTTGATACTGGGTGCACCGTTGTTACGGTGTCCTAAGCCCTATCAATGCTTGCATGCTGGCCTTTTAGATCACCCCAACTTAACTAGAGTGATCTAAACATAACACTTGTACATACCCTATGAGCTCCCAAGTCAGCAAGAAGCAATCTGTATTATAAATTGTCATGTTGGATTTTATTTCTTCGTAGCATAAATAAACATTAAGACAGAAGCATGTCTACAAGTTTTAC
This sequence comes from Caiman crocodilus, assembly GCA_030014935.1. Classification (NCBI taxonomy): domain Eukaryota; kingdom Metazoa; phylum Chordata; order Crocodylia; family Alligatoridae; genus Caiman; species Caiman crocodilus. The sequence goes on along the minus strand of JAGPOW010001918.1, from coordinate 10,049,668 downwards.
TAAAAGTGACTAGATGATCAATCTTCCTTTTTTCTCATGACGCATTTAGTTCCCAAATTGCTTCCTTGCTCACTACCTGTAATGGCTTATCAACTTTAATAACTATGTCTCCCATAACCATATGCAGTCTCTAAGTTGAAACATTAGTTCCATTTTAAAGTTGTGTGTTTTTTTTCTAAGTTTGGGATCAAGTTTTCTTTTGGCATAGATGGGTGAACCAATATGGACTTCAGAAAATCTTTGTTACTCTGTTTCTACACAGTAGAAATATTGGCCCTAAATACTTGGGCCATATCCTTTTCAAATTATAGAGTTTCTAGAACTAACAACAATTCTACTTATCATATCTATAACATATTAGTATCTGTTGAAAATGGCTTTCAAATAAGTCTAATAAAATAAATCATCTTTGGCATGCCTTTTTATGTTGTGAATTTTTTAATATTCTGTCTGTGAAAACAAGAGATGAAACAGTGTACTTACATTCAAAGTTAGACTATATTACATATCTGATTATTAGTCATGAAAATAAAATAGATTTTCCTTGCCATAAAATAAATGGAAACTAGAGCTGGTGGTCATATGAAGCTTATTTAAATACATTCATCTTCATTTATTTTCCAAGACTGTAAGAAACACTAGATTTTATATCCTCAACATGCTACCAAACTTTGCAGGAAGCTTTCAGGACTTCATGGGATAGCTAAAACCTTCTGAAACAAGGCCCTTTAGGTATGCACCCTTTTTTTTGTTTGTTTTTGTCCCATTGATCTTCCAGTGTGTTCCTGATAAAATACAGGAATTCTTGTCCCTGCAGAAACACTCTTCCTTAAACTCATAATCAACTTGCCATTTTCTTTAATAGTTTTGTTGGTAAGTATTCTGAAGGGAAGGCAATAGTCTGCTCCTGTTACATGGATTAGAGACCTTACATAGATTAGTTCATTTAATTGATCTTTTTTGTTTAAAATAATTAAATACATAAATAAATATTACAAAGCTGCAATGTATCAGGTGCTGGGACATAGCTCCTGGTAGACCCCCGAAGGAGTGGCTATGCCAGCAGGACACTCACCCGGTGGAGACCAGATGAGACCTGCTTTCGTGGCACACCAGCAACAAGCCCTGAGGAAATAACTTACCCAACAGGGTCCAGGCAAGCTGTGCTGAAGAAGGATGCTGAGGAGTGGGAAACTCACTTGGCACGGCCCAGATAAGCTGCACTTCCCTGAAGCACTAGGGAAAAGTCACCAGCAGGGCAAATAAAATTCTGGAGTGCATCAGCCAATGTGTTGCCCACAGATCCAGAGAAGTGCTTCTCCCTCTCTACTCTGCATTGGTGATGCCACAGCTGGGGTACTGTGCCCAGTTTTGGGCACCACAATTCAAGAAGGATGCAGACAAGCTTGAGAGGGTGCAGGGAAGGGCCACCAGCATGATCAGGGGCTTGGAGGATAGGCCATAGGAGGAAAGACTCTAAGAACTATGATTGTTCAGCCTGAGTTACGGGAGGCTGAGAAATAACATGATAGCCACTTACAAGTGTCAGGGGGAACACCAAGATCTGGGGCAGCAATCTTCAGGAGCAACCCCTGGGAAGAATGAGGACCCATGGTCACAAACTAGTAGAGGGAAGATTTAGACTGGACATAAGGAAGAACTTTTTCTCCATAAGGATAACTAGAACCTGAAATACACTCCTGGCAGTGGTTGTATAGTCTCCATCCTTGGAGGTGTTCAAGAGGAGGATGGATAAGCACCTCCTTGAGCTAGTTTTAGCTCATTAACCTCCTGCCTAAGGGAGGGGACCAGACTTGATGATCTCCCAAGTCTGTTCTGGTCCATTGCTTCTATGACAAGCTCCAAGGGGAGGGGGAAACTCCCCCGGCAGGGGCCAGACAAACTGTACTGCCCGGCATAGCAGAAAAGAGCGCTGGGGGAGGGGAATCCACCTGATGAGGTCCAGATGGGCTGTGATTCCCCAGCATGGTGAAAGGAGCTAGGGGGGCACATGACACCATGAGCCAAACACCAGGCCCAGGGAACACATACCCCAGAGACCAGTCCTGATTGGCAAGAGAAAGCTTGAGGAGGATACTGAGAGGACATGATCCCCTCATGGAAAAATTGGCCAACTGCAGCCTCGGAATTGGATCACTGTCCAATGACTGGGGAACTGGCTCCAAGGTTGGACCCATAGAGTGGTTGTCAACTGAAGTAAATCATTGTGGTGCTCTGTGACTGGTGGTGTCTTTGGACCTATATTCTTTAATGTCTCTATTAACAATGTGGACACTGGTGTCAAAAGCAGACTAGCCAAGTTCAAGATTTGGGGTATAGTGTCCACACCTGAGGATAGGCTGCTAATCCAGAATGACCTTAGTACATTTAGAAAGTGGGCAGATAAAAAACTGATCACATTCAATTCAGAAAAATACAAGGTACTCCACCTTGGGAAAAAACAAACAAACAAACATACAAACAATGCATAAC
>JAGPOW010001918.1:10009515-10037563 GCA_030014935.1 Caiman crocodilus | reverse complement strand
CCCAGAAGTGGACCAGAAGTGCTCCTGGTCCACTTCCAGGTCTTCTTCCAAGCATGCTGGGGAGCCTCCCACACTTCTGTTGGATGCTCCATGTGCCCCAGCATTGCAGCACTCAAGAGCCCCTGCTGCCTAGAGGTATGTAGTAAAAACATTAAAAAATGTCTCTTTGTCCGAGTCTCTGAATACATTTGATTTGGAGATTAAAGGGTACTCTGATTTGATTCAGATTCAGAGAGTCGGCCACCAAATCAGGCCAACTCTCCAGTGAATCGAATCAGGGACCGAAGCTTCGCACAGCCCTAGAAGTTGCTACAATGAATGTGAATTTTGAGGTCTGGGCACACCTAAATCAAACTAGCTAGTATTTTTACTGCTAGCAGTGTAGCCTCAACACTAGTAAACCACCTGAGTATTCAGTCAGCTTCTTAGTTGCTTTATAAAGATGACATAGGGCACAGCAGAAGGGAAGAGAGAACTTCTTTTGCGTCAGCCATACAGGAGGAGTCGTATAGGAGACCACCACTCTTCTAAGACACAGATGAGTGGGTCTTCTCTGCGTCTAAGAATGAATGAGAACAGTTACTCCTCTCTATACCTCTTAAGTGAATCCTAAAAAAGTCAGTAAAGGTAGCTGGAAGGAAGCCAAAAGGGGACGAGTTTAGTTTTAGTACCTTAGCAGACATCACTGACTGATCTGAAACAAAATATCGAATGATATATTTCTTTCTTTCTCCATCGTATTCCTCTTACCGTCTCACTGCATCCTTGGGTAACTCAATCCTGTAGTGGTGTGAAAGGGCTATGTGTTTTGGTCTCAATTGTACCAAAGCCCTGATAAAGTATTACACTAATTTTCCTCTGTCCCACGCACACACTCTCACCATGCCTCCCAGGGCTTTGTGGGTATGCTCAAAGCATTGCTCAAAGAGATGGAGATTATTCTTTCCTCCCTCAGCACCCTGTTTTGTGCACAGAAGTGGGGAAGTATACTGTGGCCATTTGAATATTACCAAGTCATTCCAAAGTGTCCCACTATTTCAAATATCATTTGGCAAAGCTGCTCTGTCTCCAACCTCGAAGAATAAACAACTAGATTAGCTGTCACTACAATGTGACTTTCTGTTACTGAATTCAGAAGAGAGTGGATTAAGGTTAATTCCCTGCTGAGTAGGGTTTAGAGATGCTAATTAAAGTTTGGGAAGACCAGCCAAAACTTCAAGTACACAACCTGTAGAATAAGCTGCAATGTTTTGCTGAGGACAGAAGATATATGCACCCTTGGGAAGTGTGGTGGGTGGGGTGAAATAATTGCAATGACAATGACAAGTGACAGAAAATTAAACCAATCTCATGATAGCATTACATTACATTTGTCACGCATTTCTGCAGATGTTTCATTTCCGTAATCTCTAGAAATGATGTACAAATGTTTCTTATTTCTGTCCTGTGCTGGTACAGCATGAATAGCTGCTTAATATCATTATTACTAAAATACATTATTCCTATAATGTGTCAAGCCTAACTAAATACTTACACTGCATTCCAACAAGTTCTGGGCATCAGTGGTTTTCTTTCTGCAAAATCTATATATACTTACAACACAGAACTAGTAAATTAAATAAATGAATCTTAAGGATTCAAACAATTTTACAGCTTCCAGGAATTTCCTAGCAACTGTAATTTCAAACTATCTTTCTTGTTTATTGGAGTAAGTTCTCTCTTTTTCTGCATAAAAGATTATTACTCTGAGTTGATCAGAGTCTGTGCATATATACTTCAATTAAATGGATCACTTTAATGCATAATAATATTTTTAATTATTTCCTATGTGAATAAATTTTAGGTCCAATAGCTACATATTTCTCCGTGATAGAATGAAATAATAACATTTTCTTAGTGCATGGGAATCCTTGGGAATCCTTTCAGTTTTATTGATTGAACAAATTCAGTACATTTGAGCTCTACAGAAAACTATCTAGCCTACATTTTCCATAGCAGTTGTTAATCCCAGAAGGGATCTAGAACCACAGACACTATTATATATTCCAGAGGGGCATGTTCTCGCAGGGGTACAACAGCTTTAAACCAACTCATTTTAGTCTTAAATGAGACACCAACCTTTCTTCCTATGTGACTAAATTGATTGCTGGTCTTGGAAGCCAACTTAGCCATTGGGAATTGCATTGGGGTGCACGAACTGTGAGTGTAAAGTACCTCTTCTGTCAAGTGGAAGGAGAAAGGTAGTGAACAAAGTGCGTTTTCACCATAATTGAACTACAGGCATATATTATGGTAATGTTAAGAGGATGCCATTGCATAAATCTTTCTGCCAGATTTACCATTCTGAAACACAGCTTTTAGTCCTGGAGGTGAAGAAAAGCCCATATTATTCTTTTTTCCTTGATATTAAAGCCAACAATTTGAAAAATGTAACCTATACTATATGACCAAGTCACAGTTTACTGCATGCCTAAATTAGTTCTTTCAAGAAGGCATTTGAGGAGGACTTAAGAGTCATCAAATGTGAATTTCTCTCAATGAATGGGATGAATCATTGAGAATGAATTGTCTGTTTTTGAGTCTGGCCAGGCTTCAGAAAACTGCTTTCTCCCTTTATTCAAGGATTTTCCAACTAGCCATCTTGTCAGTTGATGGTAATTTCCAGGTTGATCATGTGATGGAGGACTAAAATATTATGCAAGTACAGGATTCCAAGCTTTGGCAGGTAACCATTACCAGGAGAGATCAACAGAGGTGTTAACACCTAGGTGCTGGCCACATCAACACTTTCCTCCCAGCAGCATTCTGGCATCCCTTCTAATTTCATATCCAAGGCTCATGGCCCACCACAGGCAGGCAGAATAGTACCCAAGAGTGGAGCTTTGCCCAAACGGCAGTCAGGAGAAGCTGTGGTGGTGACAGCATTTGAGTCCTAATGCTGGCCGATCTCAGATGAGAGCTGGGTCATTCTGGCCTCCGCAAAGCAATGTTGCCAACCGCTGCTCTAGTTAATCTTTGTACAGGGAATTTAGCTGGTGCACTGAGAACATACGGTATTTTGGGGCTTATACATCCCAAAAAGAAATATAACATTCTGGCTGGGAGTGAACTTTAAGTAGGAGAATATACTCTAATTTATTTACGCGGTGAAAAATTAAAAATCCTGAATCATGTGGAAATGACAGAAATGTATAATTGCCTCATTGCAAGAACTGCAATATGTTATAGTGCCACAGGACATTTTTCCCATTGGAATTAATGCTTTTTAACCAACTTTAAAGTCAGACTGACCTGGTGGTTTATGCTTTGTGTCATAGTAGGAAAGTAATTAACACCAATGTTGCATTATAATATAAACTGCAAGACTGTGACTGCCTGCTGCCACTCAAACATACCACTATAAGTGCTATCGTTATAACACCATTTTTATCAGACCTAACTATTAACATTCACATCTCAGGTTTTAACAGCACACTTACCAAGATGACTAATCCTTCTTTTTTGTATCTGGACCTTACGGCAGCACCTACTGAAGTAACTAGCAGTTTTTCTGAGTTTCCATGAAATTGGAACAGGCTTCTATCTTCTATAAAGCCCCATATATTAAACTTATTTTTGGCAAATGCTGTTTGGAATTTTTGCTGACTTTGAAAATAGCATGTACCTTGTCTTAGAAAATGTTATTGCTGATAGGACCAATATTTCTTTACACAGACTCCAGTCTTACCATGTAATGGAAGTGGCTGTTCAATGTTGTTCAGCAAAGTAGTGCAGCATTTGTTATTAGCAAACAGCTAAATGCACTACTGACATCTGTTTGATATCCTCATCTCCGAGGAGTACATGCATCTATAGACAAAAGCCTGGCGCTCAGATTTACTGTCAGCTTATCGTTAAAGAGCTGTCACTTACTGCGTACCCTTGAAATGTCTATATAATATGTAGTAGCTATAACTTGTAAATTATAATGCCACAACTGTGTGTCTGATGAAAGCAAATACCAAAACTGGAAAGAGCCAAAAAGTCTGAAACAAATATCCAGTATTAGTATAAGTCAATAGAAATGCTGAGTATATGCTAAGCATTTTTAATGTCAATGACAGTTGTTAGACCTCTCCTTAGATCAAGGGTGGCCAACATGCCACAAGTGGCACAGATAAACTCTCGGGGCGTGCCCAGATGAGAACGGTTGTGTGGTATGTGGCGCTGCAAACATGCTTGCACGTACTTTTTTTTTTTTTACCCTGAACTTCTTTGTTGTTTCATTTTGCCTTTTGGCAAAAAGGTCAGCATTATATTCTGAGGCATGGTGTATACGAGAAAAATCAGGTAGGTCTTTTGTTTTTTAGAGATAGTGTGATCAAATGATCCTCATATTTTCAATTTTATTGCAATTTATATTTTTCTATCAATTTTTTTATATATTGCATACAAGCAGGCAGAATAAAGACTGCTGGGAAATAGATTTGTTCAAATGTAAACCAAATCAACATTGTTCCTTGAGTGACTAATCTATTTGATACAGTACCCAGGCACACTACAGAGTACATTCTCATTTTGATGCATGTGAACAACATGCATATATGCGAGTATCTAAACTCATTGGGAATGGCAATATACACCCTCACATTCTTCTGTTATATAAATACCTGCTATAATATCTTAAATAGATTTAAATATTTTCTAGCTAATGTTGTATAATCCGTGAAAACATTAACAGACAACTAAAAAGAATGCATTTAAACCTAATCTAAACCTTCAAAAAATAGGCTAATTATAAGACTGTAGGAATTGCATCCATGTTGTTAATACGTAAGTATTAAAAGTCAGTCATTACAAATCTTAAGTAACAAACCTGCTCACTGGCTCCCATCTCAGAATACTGATATCATCATATTTTTATACCATTTTTTGAAACACTTAGGACCTAGCATAAAGAAAAGGAACGTAAGAAACCAGAAATGAATTATATGGGGGAGCTGCAGGTAGCCTGAAAATTTTATTCTAAGTTTCCAATATGATTTTCTCAGAAAATGAAGAATTAGTCTAGCTAACATAAAAAAAAAAAAAGAAAAAGGGAAAAAAAAATCTCAGCATTTTAAGAGCAAGTGCTGGAGCTAAGCAGAGGAAATTACTAGCACACCTATAGTTTGGGGGATGACATTGTCAGCAGGACAGCAGCAGAAAGCCATCTCAAAGTCATTGTTGACTCCAAGATGAATATGAGTCTTCAATGTGATGAAGTAACTAGCAGAGCTAACCACACTTTGTCATGCATTCATAGGTGCATCACGAACAGGTCCAGGGAGGTGATGCTCCCCCTCTACATGGCACCAGTCAGGCTGCAGCTGGAGTATTGCATCCAGTTTTGGGCACCACAATTCATGAGGATGTGGACAACCTTGAGGGGTTCAGAGGAGGGCCACTCGTATGGTTAGAGGCCTGCAGGAAAGGCCATATGAGGAAAGGCTGAGGGACCTAGACCTTTTCAACCTCTGCAAGAAAAGACTGAGGAGGGATCTTGTAGCAGTATACAAATTCACCTGAGGGCAGGCGGTGTGTGGCGGCAGGGAATAGGAGATGCTCCGTTTACCAGAGCACCCCTTGGAATAACCTGGAACCGCAGCCATGGGCTGATAGAGAGTAGATGTAGGTTGGACATCAGGAAGAACTTCACACTAAGAGTTACCAGAATCTGCAACAGGCTTCCAAGGGAGGTGGCACTCTCCCCCACCTTGGAGGTCTTCAAGAAGAGACTGAACAAGTACCTGGCTGGAGGTCACATGACCCCAGAACTTTTTCCTGCCAGTGGCAGGGAGTAGGACTTGATGACCCATCAAGCTCCCTTTGACCCTAGCATCTATGAATCCATGACTGCCCACTGTGAAATGCACGTGGACATCTGATTCCCTGTCCTTTCTCTGGAAATGTTTTTCTTTTGAAACGTATTTAATTTGATTTAACTATACTCATTGTTTCTTAGATGCATTCTACATAACTAATGCCAGGCCATATTTTAAAATAATCTTTATTTTAAAATAAATTGAAATCATTTCAGGTTTTGGTGCAAAAACTTGTTGAATAAGAGAGAAAAGAAAAGAAATGAGAAGGATTTCATTTTTACATTAACCTGGTATTTTTTTGGTTTGTGCATTACCCGCTGTACTGGATCCTTGCCAGTAAAGAGAACAGTGATTTATGGATCCAAGAAAAGAAAAGGACTCATCAACACATCAAAAATTTGGGCTTATTCAGAATTGATTTACATTTGTTATTAACCCTCAGTTCTAATTCTGACTCATTGTGTGTCTGTTTTTTAAAAAAGATCTGTCACTTGGCTATACTGAAACAGGAAAACATTTCTTTTTCAGGAACTTATTAACAATTCTGTTAATTAGAGAAAAACCTGGAGAGGTTCTGAATGGTTCAGCATAAATCATATTATACTTTCAGGGAGAACCACATGATCAAGTGTATTATTTTAAATGTTATTTCATTTACACTGGTAATTACTACAAACACGGTGCATAATTGCCAGTGCAAAATAGGCCTGACACAACACAGTGGCATTTGTCTATCTGTTGATTTCTACTAGTTTAAGTAAGAGGAAAGAAATAATTGCCAAGCTGATATTTTCCAGGTGATTCCAGAAATATTATTCTTCTAATAAAAGTGGGTCGAGATTACACAGCTTAGGATTCTTCCAACGAAAACAACACCATTTGCAACTTCTTTTTCTGGTTAATACTTTACATGTTCTTTTAAATTCAAATGCATAAACTAGTGACAATAAAGACAAACCACTAAATGGCTAAAACCACGCTAAAATGTGATATGCAAAACCTATGTTATATCAGTAACAAAGTATCTGAATGGTTTTAATAGTAATAAGGGAAATGATCATCATAAAAGGCATGGCAGTAAGAACAGCATTGTGCAGAGTTCACTGTGCTCAAGGAAGAGATTTAATTCATGTAGCTCTGTATCAATTAGCTCTATTTTAATGTAAGGTAAATTAATTAAAGCAAGTTTGTAAAAGCATATGAATCAACTGTGAGTTATATTCAAAAGTAAGAATACTAAATAGAGGGTTTGTTTCTTTCTTCTTTTTAGCCTCTAAAAGTTATTTTATTCAGTAGTTTGCTTCCAGAAATGTTCAGTCTTGGGAATATAATCACCATGGCAAATGGCTCAATACATTAACTGTGATTACCAAAGGGACTTGAATGCCTCGTAGGATCGATATTAGGCTAGGGACAGCATTTCATTTGAAGGATGAGAGTTCAAAAACTACCAGAGAGGTAGTGACCAACTTCATGATCATATGAAAGCCATTTGAAATCTTATATTTGAAATTAATTTAATTGCAAATCTTAGTAGACAGGTGCCCACAGTACAAACACCAACACTAGATTTTGAAGAACTGCAGCTCGTCTTAGTACACAGACCCAAGACTGAACAGCTGGAATTTTATTGCAGAGAAAATTCATATGCAGGAAATTGCTAATTTTCATGCAAAACAGGTTAGATGGAGCACTTAAGCTCATTTAATTGAATATGGTTTGAGAGGTGAAAACATAAAATTAATAGGCAAAATGTCTCAAATAGAAATCAATACTCCAAAACAATTATACCCAAGAGAAACCTGGCCCCTTGCTTATAACCTGTCTAAAAGGATACAAGGCCTGTGTGCTTGGAGAAATAGCAGTAATAACCCTGTCAAATCTATGGGTTCAATGCTTAATTTATCAAAGTCTGAGAAAATGAACTATCTGAAGTTTCGATTTTTGATGTTTCTAGAACTTCCATAATAAGTGGTGCAAAAGAAAGGAATAGGGCATTTCTATTTTGACATAAAATCTGCAGTGAAGAATGCTGATGTTTTAAAATTATTACCATTGTGTTATGTGTAATGAAGAAACATGAATATCTGAAAGATATGACAAGTAAACTTTTGCAGAAAATTAAATATCCATTATTGATTTCAATGTTGACAGCATGAATGTAGCTTTGTTCTGTTTCAAGACATACCAATCACTGATTATTTAGAAGGAGAAATAACTCTGCATGACAAGTTTATTTATTATACACTTCATCTTCTGCAATAAATGTGATTACTTACCTACATATTGGGTCTGATTCACTTCCTACTGAATAGAAAGGGGGCGACGGGGGAAGGTTTCAGTCCCCATGGGAGTTGTTCTGCATTTATATAAGTGTTCAGAGTAAGAAGCAATATAATTTTTGTGTGTTAAAATTGATTAGTAAAAGGATCTGATAGGAAAAAAAATTCTGAAAGAGGGACTAGACTATTGAGTATCAATTAGTGTGCCATGGGATGCCTTTGAGGGTGCTATGTATTATTACGTATGCAAATACCTACACAACTCACAAGATTAATTCAGAAATTTCAGTTAGGAAGCCACAGTCTCAGAAATATTTTGTTACCTGTTATGATCCTTCTCAGTTCTTTGCAACTGAAAATGTACTCTCTTATTTTTCCATAGTCAAAAAAGACTAAAAGCAAGTGCTGGCTTTTTCTAAAGGGTGAACTGAAGCTGGAAAAAGTTAAGAACTACTGGAGTAGACTTTCAACCAGGGCGCTGTGACAATCCGGCACGCCTGTTTCCTAGCCAAACTGGAAAAAAAAATATGATTTGATCCAAAAACGGAAATGATTTTTTTTTCCCCCCTGTGAAACAAAAAGTCAAACACAGTATCTTTCAGGCATGTTTCACATGGAAAACAAAGGGTTCATTTAAGTCTTTATGATGTTACACTGTGAGCAGCACAAATGTTGACTGGTGTTCATGCTGGCTCAAGTTCGGAGCAGTATTACATTCAGGCCAGTTGGGGCCTGAAGGACTGGGAGATAAGAATCCCTCACCCAGGCTTTGCCTCTGCTCCCAGACTTTCAGGGCTCCCCTCCTCCACTGCTGGGCTTCCCATTGACAGGGATGGGATGTTCTCACTTTATCCTCCAAAAGCTGTTCACTTTGTGGAAAGCACAGGAGAGTGAGAGTGCCCAAAGTACCTCATCCCTGAGGCACCCATTTGGAAAGTGAGACTATAGCTTGAGTCCTTGTGCCATGAATACGGAAGTGTGTTTGGCCAATCGTCAACGAGAGGGGCTGAGAACAACCCATACCACAAGCCCGTTCTGTGAACTAGGACATATGGCTGTGACTCCCCACAGGAAGAGAAGGGTGTTACCTCTCAGCTCTGTGTTCTTGGGGAACGCTGGCACAGGACACACAAAGAACTCTCCTTCTCCCTGCCTCTGCCTGAACAAGAGCTGATTAGAGGAAGGACTTACAAAAGACAAGGCAGATGCAGTGGGAGATGCACCTAAGGCCCTCTAGACGAGGGTAACAAGAGTGAAGCAAGTTCTCTGGTCTCGTTTGTATCTGAGCTGGAACCAGATGACAACTCATTTAAATGGGAGATGGTACAGGCATGCACCTTTGTTAGCATTCAGGATGGAGAGCAGAGGTTCCAAGACAAGGACCGCACTGAATTCTGGGATCAGAAATGTAGGGGGGGCACTGCATGATGGGGAATCTCTGCTTCAAATGCTAATCAACCCATGTCTATACACATTTGGCTCAGCATTTATCATATCAATTCTAGTAATGACTCCTTTATTGGTATCCAAAACACTGAATCTGCCTGTCTGCATTGTGAGCTCCCTCAGAGCAATGCCGCCCACAGTCAGCAGTGATCAGTTCCTATTATCCAGCACATGACAAGCCATAAACAAACCTAGTGTTCTCCCTCGAGCCATTGTCACTACCCTACAAAACCCTGACCCAAGTCCAAGTTCCTGCCCTGGTGCTCGGATCCAAAAGCTGCACCGGTTCCATTGCTTTCTTGTCTGGATCCCTCCACTGGTCCTGCCAGAGCTCTGCCCGTCTGCCAGCTCCAGCAACACCTGGGATCCTCATCCGGCTCAAGCTTCACTGAGTGGTGAGACCCCAACCCTCTCTCTCTGCCTCCAGAAACCTGACTTTTATTCTCTTACTCCAGGCACAGGTTTCTAAACCTTTCTAAACCTGACTTTTGCTAATCAAACTCAAGAAAGACTTTCCCCAAAACCTAATTAAAACTATGTAATATTGTAACTGTTTATTTCTCTCTCTCTTGTATGGCTATTATTACTGGTATCATCAGAAGTTCATATAGATGGCAATAAGTAATTTTTATGGTCAAGCTGGCTGCTATACTTTCTCTCTGGATGTCACCTACTCTTTCTTCCCCTTGACCTTCTCATGTACTTTGCAGCAAAGCTTCTTTTATCTAAGCCAAAGATCCCTATAATGCCCAAAACCACAGTAGGGACTGCTCATCAAGGAGGTTACTACTAGGACCGTTGTGACTAGAGATTGTGATGTGCTGAGTTTTGAGGAGCATGAGAGGATCAGCTGAAAGTGCCGATTGGACCCAGCCTGCTCAGATATACTCTGTTAGCATATGTATGTATGTCTAATTGCATTTATTATTGTTGTGTTTGAAATAAGGGATGAACTGAGTTCAAGAAACTTGAGGGTGTTAGCTTATCAATGCTGAACAGTCCAGCCTGACTCAGATGTGCTCTGTTAACCCATGTGCTTGTGTCTGACTTCATTTTATTGTTGCCCTGATGAACTGAGTTCAAGGCATATGAGGGTGTTGGCTTGTCAATGCTAAATAACCTGTTCTGGCGCAGGAGTGTCCTGTTGATCTGTGTGTGCATGTTCGTACATATGTTTGACTGATTTGGTGGTTGGAGGAACCCAGCCCCATTGAAACTGAGTCCTGCAATATAGCTCCACTGGGGGGGGGACTTGCAAAGGGAGAGATACAGCTGCATATAGAAACACAAGTAACACAAGCGGCACATTGATAGAATTACAAAGACCCCCACAAATATACCCCTAATAAATGAGCACACCCCAAAGTGACAAGCAAATCTGGTAACAAGGGATCAAATCCTGCAGCTCCCCCAGCTTGGGCAAGTACCAATTACCCTAACCATCAAGCTCCTGCGTAGAAGATCATTCTCTTCCTGAATGTTTTTTAATTAGTCTAAACAATAAATAACAAAATAACATCTGCAAAAAGCATCAGTCAGTCATCCTGGCTCTGCAAGTGGTTTCTCAATAATTGAAGCATATTTTGGTAATAAGCTATTAACAGAAAATACACTGCATTTCATACCACGCTATAGGTCAAGACTTTTAACAACAACATCCAGGATGACTATATGCCAAATGAAATGAGAAAAGAGCTTAAACAAGAAGGTTTTATAATAGAAGTCTGTCTCTGAACCCTTCTGGTTAAGAGCACAAGTCTTTTGTCTGCTAAGTTTTGAGCCACCGTAAGTGTTTAGTATTTGTAGACTTCCTTCATATCTACGAATCAGGCAGGTCTTGATCTGCTGGATATTTGTGTTCAAACATAATATTAAGGTATAGCTAGGCCACAGTTTATATGACAAAATAAAACTCTCACCTTTTTTCCTCCCGTAACGAAAACTCAGAAACAAAACCCAAACATCATTCTGTCTTCTGTAACTGAAAACCTGAACTGTTGTTAGTAGCAGTATTTGCACTAAGCTCTAACCCTTGAAAATGATGTTTGTACCCAATCAAAATATATTTCGTGAATTATTCAAAACCCAAGACGTTAAAAGAATGGGATCCGAGACTATATTTTTTGAAAGTCACAGCTACAGAAATAAGTTTCAATTAATCTCTCAAGGAGAGATTCAAGAAAACAATATACTATGTTCAAGAAAACTATACTCAAGAAAACAAATGATATAGTCAAATCAGGTTATTTCCACATTTCTGCACAGTAAAAGTGTGAATGGGCATAATTCATGCATAAAAAAATGAAGACAAAGGGTAAAATGAAGTCACTGGGCCTGATTCACCCTTGGCTAACGTGCTATTTATATCAGTGCAATGCAAGTCTAAATATATGGTAAACATCTCTGATCTCAGAGCAAAAAAAAAACTGCTTGCTAATCTACTGTCAGAGCTCTGAACTACCTTGAGAACTTGCAAAGAAGACATTTTAATTTCCAACCTTTTTCTTAGGCCTCATCTATACTTGTGGGATTTACTGGCAGGGAGGTAGGAAAGAATGGACAGGAAGCATTATAGACTTTCTGTTAAGCGCTCCCAGTGTAGATGTACTACATTAAGTGTAAAAGCAGACGATGTGCAAGGGTAAGCTACAATGAAAGTTACAAAACTCCACGGTCTGCTAGTGCAATGCACATTCACTAGGGATTCACACAGCTACAGGCCTCTCTGATCATGCTCAGTCTCTTGCAGTTAGAAATACAGGATTAAACAGGAACATTCAGCTCAACAGTTAAGCATTAATGGGTCATTACCAGTTGTCTTTTTACTGGGATATAGAAAACTTCCCTTAAGAACACATCAGTTGTAAACAATCTGTATTTAGGCCAGTATCTGGGATAGAGAAAGATACTCAAAAAAGGATGTATATAAAGAAACAGAGATGGAGAAAGAGGGAGACTGAGTGTTTGTGTTAAATGGAGCTCTAAAAAGCTTAGTAAAAACTAGACAATTGGATCTACCTAAGGAATTGCTAGAACAGACTACTCTGGAGCATTGAAATAAAAAGACATACCTAGAATGTACATCTGATTATTAGTGTATAAAGCTACTGCTCTCCAAAGACACTAGTAAATAGCATGGCC
The DNA here is from genome assembly GCA_030014935.1 of Caiman crocodilus. NCBI lineage: Eukaryota > Metazoa > Chordata > Crocodylia > Alligatoridae > Caiman > Caiman crocodilus. The sequence goes on along the minus strand of JAGPOW010001918.1, from coordinate 10,024,851 downwards.
TGTTTCTAAGGAGCTAAAATTCATTTAATGTATGAATTGCTAACAGCAGCCTTTATCTTAGCTGTCCGACTGCATTGCACTGCTGAGTCTTACACCCTTACAGTGTGTTAATAAAAGGTGACTTGTGGTATTTACAAATGAGGTCCTAGAATCTATTTCAACCAGAGACATGAAATTGAAGTCTGTGATTTACCTGACACTGTCACAAGTGAGAAGCATCTGCTAATGGCTTTAACATCAAGGGAATCCTCATTCTCTCTGAATCTAGTTTAGGATTTGTTAGCAAATACTCTTCAGTTATATGCTGGCAAGTGTATCCTGGACTAGACTGTCTTATAGTAAATAGATTCTAGTTACTCCCATGATTACTTGTGCTGCACTTGAGTTATTCCTCAGAGTAAATATTTGTTAAACAAGCCTTAACATTCTGTTCATTAAGCTTCTGTATGGCTTTTCAGCTGAAAGCACTGGAAAAAATATACCTTTCATTATGCTGCCTCTGTCAATTATCTTCTAGTAAGAAGGCCGCAGGGAGGGGGTGGAGCGGGAGGGGAGGGTGAATGCCGGGACAAGCAGTTTACAAATATAATTCACATTTTACACCAAACAGATGTTTTGAACACAGAGCTACCCAAATCACAAAAACCATGAAATGTTTAAAACCAGAAGTAGTATGGAGACCTGGAAAATGGACTTCAGTGAGAATCATAGAAAATTAGGGTTGGAAAGGACTTGGGGAGGTCCTCTAGTCCAACCCCTGCTCAGAGCAGGACCAGTACCAACTAGACCATCCCAGCCAAGGCTTTGTCTAGATGGGTCTTAAAAAACCTCCAAGGATGGGAGAGTCCACAACCTCTGTGGGTAACCTGTTCAGGTGTTTTACTAGTGCGAAAGTTTTTCCTAATATCTAATCTAAATTTCCCTTGCTGCGACTTGAAACTATTGTTCCTTGTTTTGTCATCTGCCAGCATTGAGAACAGTCTAGCTCCAAGTAAAAGATTAAAACATGAAAACTAGAGTAGAAGGCACAGCATACGGCTAAAGTAAAACAAAAAATAGATGTCAAAATGAGTAGCAGATATTCAAACAGGTGCAATACTCTGATCATGAGCCTGGAACTCCTCAGGTGCAATCTCAGTACTGACACTCATTCCCTGTGGGAGTATGGGCAGATCTGAACTTACTCTTGTATGTCACTCTTCTCATGTTAACACATTAGACAATTAGGAAAATAGGGAAATTGAATTTTTTTTTATTACTATTTTTCTTCATGGAGCCTATTTTAATTTTGTGCACCTTAGATTTCTGCCAGGATTTCACCCACTGCAGGTTTTTTTCTCTCACATCATTTTAGATTCATTTAAATTTTACTGTGTGTATTTCCACTGCCCTTTTTTATCACATGAACTGCAATGATATCTAAATTCAAAGTAACTCTGTAAACCTACAATGTTTCAGTAGCTGTGAAATTAAACAAAATTAGTTCTCTCATCTTTAACAACAACTACTTGTAGGGGCATTGAGACAATTAATGTTCATAAAGTACTTTGAAGAGGTCAAGTGCTTATTAATTACAAGTTAATTGGAGAAAGGATTATGCTTTGGTAAATAATAATAAATTATTAATATAGCTGATGGGCAATAGGGAATAAGTAGATTCTGAGCAGGATTGTTAAAGATTTATGTGTTTAACAATAAAAGAGAGAGAGAGAGAGAGAGACTGGTTGAAGATGATTAGTGAGCTGACACCTGTAGGAAATTCTTACATAGGTGGAGGATAGAGAATAATCATAACATTACTTTTCCTTTTTTAACTTTGATTCATTGGTGTTTTGCCCAGAGCTATGCTTTGGAGAAAGAGGGCTGCATGGCATTGCTACTAGCAGCAGTTTAAGCTTTAATGGCAATACATGTGCAACAGGCGTATTGGAGAGGCAGCACACTTAATTCTTGGTAGAAAGGGTTATAGTAAATACTTTACTAAAGATTAATTCCACATAGAGACCTTGTCTCCCTAACTAGCTGGAATAATGGTAGCCTTAATGCTGGACATGTTAGGCCCAGCTTATAAACGCATTTTTCAGTGATTAGGGCAACTCTGAATTGGGAGAGCCAGGTTCAGTTCCTGTGCAAACATAAATAACTCATTTAAGGTATGGACACACCATTTAGCCACTTTAAAAGGACATGGGGAGCTGCTCCTGCTCAGGAATGTGGAAACTGTAACAATCCATTACATCTGCATGATCTTGTAGCACTACAAGCTAGCTAAATTTTCCTAACTTTGATCTGAATAAGGCAGCATTAAAGTTGGAATGTTTTTGCTACATTTTGCATTGCTACAGAATCATCCCGTATTACAGCTGCATTGTTATTGGTATTTTTCGATAGTGTTGCAACTGTTACATCTGTCTATACCCTTAGGCTAAGTACAGACACTCAAAAAGCCTGAAGCTAGTAGCAATGCCATGCAGCCCTCTTTCTCCAAATCCAATCTCTGCAGGCTTCTCTAAGCTGCATGGAATGGACCGTTAACAAATGGAGCTCACGTTCACCCTTTGGTTGGGGCATGTGCCTGCACTGGCTGAGGCCAGAAAGTGGAGGGCACTCTTGCATGCTTCCTATTGTGCCAGACATTACTGAAAATACTCAAGCACAGCTGAGTGGAGGCCACCCCTCATTGGCTGCCTCACACATGTTCCAAACTCCCTGCTGTATCCCACACTGAAGTGCGGGGAGAAACAAAGCCCCCTCCCTGCCAATATCCCACTCCTCCCCAGCTGGGATCTTCCCAGATGCCTGGCACAAGTCTTCTAGGCTGCCCAGTGCTTCTTCCAGTGCCCAGCGCCAGGGCAACTCTTGGGATATGCCTGGTAGTCCAGGAAGCTTGTGCCATGTGGCAGGGTCCAATCCTTCCTTCTATGCAGTGCTCCGGTCCCCACTGCCTGGCACAAACCTCTCACACTGCCTGGCATATGTTGCCAGCTGCTGCTGGTATCAGGCTCCAGTGAGACATGCTGAGCAGGCAGGCCTTATCCTTCCCTCTATGGAGTGCTCCTATCCCTGCTACCTGGTGTAAGCCCTGCAGGCTGCCTGATATGTCCTGCCACTGGCTGCAGAGGTGTGTTTGGGTGGGATGTACTGGGAAGCCCAGGAGCCCCAGGCAATGGGGCCCAGTCCTTACTTCTATGAAGCATACCATTCCCTGCTACCTGCACAAGTCTCATTGGCCAGTCAATGCATCCCACTGGACCCTACCACCAGCAGCAGCTGCCAAAATGCACTGGGCAGCCCAGAGTGCTTGTGCCAGGCAGCAGGGCCTGATCCTTCTGTAGGAGAAAGCCCCCTTTTCCTCTTGCCTGCAGCTGCTCTCCCTCTTTGGATATGTTTTTCCTCTTCTACCCTTTCTTCCTTCCTCTTTCTTTCATTTTACAATAAGGAATTGTGTTTTAAAATTTGTATGTGTGCATTTTATATCTCCCCTTCTATTTTGGTATTTTTATCTATTTGTGCACCATGGCCTTACATTTGTAGCTTATATTTTATACTCCTCACCTTTCAACTAAATGTGTTTAGTTTCAGAAGTAAGTTATACATTGTAACAATCCTAACAAGGGCAGGAGTCAAACTGCTGCTTCCCTGTATCAGGCGGGCCCCTGAAAGAGCGAGTGAATCAGTGATTGAATATGTAACACAGTAGCAGGAATCAATTAACACCTAGGAAAGCCAATGGAAAGATCAACCAATGGAAGAAATCAATAGAAGACAATGTAGCAACCAGGAAATCTCTAAATGTCACTGTTCAAGGGCTAGAAGCCCAGATCTGAGTTAATCAACACCGGGGACCAACTTTTGGGATGAATATCTCCAGATCGACTGCTTCCAGAGCCCTATTCAAAATTCATCAACAGACTCCCAAACCTGCATGTACATGTGGACAACCCCTGGGGCTGACAGATGCCATCCAGTAACCACCAAGGGGGAAGTCCCACCAGGGTCAATGACCCCTGGATTGGGCAAACCTGAAAACTGGGGAGTCACCAAAGTCTGCCAAGGGCAGATAAAAAGCAGCAGAAAGTGACCCTCAGTGGCGCCTTCTTGATCTCCAACTTGACCAGCACCCAACCTGTCCAGCCAGAAAGGCCAGCCAGCAGCCCCCTTCTGGAAGATAACACCACACTGGAACAAGCCTCGATAGCAAACTCCAGCACCTGTGGGATAGGTATACCTGACTCTTGTAGCTCACTCGTGTGTGTGTGTGTGTGTGTGTGTGTGTGTGGTGTGTGTGTGTGTGTGTGTGTGGACCAGCCCCAAGGTTTATGATTTAACTTCATTACAGTGCTTCAATCTGCCTAATAAACCAGAATTTTAAGGATCCAGAGATGGACATTTGTAGCCAACACCTATGAAATTGGCCCATCTGGGTGGGGACATGAGAAACCTACCCCTGTGCGTATGTGGGGCTCCCACAGCTGAGTAGACTGTAGCTCAGGAATACAGAGACTAGGGCAGGGGGCTTCATTTCCCCCCTCCCCACTTCAGGTCAGAGGCAGAGATTTAAAGGGGGCAGAGCTGTGCAGATAGCCCTGCCGCACAGGAGGTGGGCCATGAGAAGAACGCCCCACAGCATGAGGCCCCTCCCAGCTGGGTAGACCCCAGATCAAAGGGAGCCCAGGCCTGGTGCACGGGGCCCCATTCCCCACCTCTCCTCCTGCTGGACTGATAGGTACAGGCATAATGCCAGGCTAGGGAGCAGAGAATTTGCTGCCTAAGCTTTGTTACAGCTAAGGATGGGTGCAAGCCTGGGTAGGCCGAAGCAGAGGCACACTGATGGAGGCTAGTCCACCCATCCTATGAAGATAGGTTAGTGAACAGCTGCAAAGCATCCTGGTATGCTGGGGGATTGTAACCTAATGAAAGCCAGGCTGGGATTTGGGACAGAAGTTCGACAGACTGGTCTAACTTAAACTGACTAAATCTGATACTGCATCCATCCAGGTCTATCTTAAACCAGGTTCTGCCATTTTGAAATCACTCTATGTGCACTGCTACAGGTTAGACCCATTTCAAATCATTTATCCAGGTTTGTGTGTAATATATGTTCCTTCCCTTAGTCAATTTATACTCACAGGTTACAGCAGGAGCAGGCAATTATTTTGGCTGAAGGGACCAATTAATGAGTTTTGGTGCACTGTTGAAGGCCACAAGGTTAGCTCCACCCCTAACCCCTGACTTTTGCCACCAGAATTCCCACTCGTTGCCCCAGAATGCTCAAGGGACACTTGGGGGGGGTGCCATCTTGAAACCAGAAAATCCCCACACCATATACTAAAAAGAATCAAACATCTACTATAACTTACTTTATTTAAAAATATATTTTTGTCGTGATTTATTTGTGTTTGAGCTGCAAATCTAGAGGCAATTGCATTGTAACTCAAAATACAACTTTACTCTTGTATTGTGTGTGGAGGATAATGGGGGTTGTATTTGGGGAGCGTGTTTGAAGGGCATGTGCGTGTGTGTGTTGTGGGGGTCTGTATGGCATGTGGGAGGGTAGGGGATGGGTGTGAGGTATGTGGCTGAGGTGGGTGCTGTGGGAAGATGTGCGTGTGCTTGGCTTATGGTGGGGGGATGAGAGTGTGTGGAGGGGGCTGTGGGTATGTTTAGGGTTATGGTGGAAGTTCTCTATGACACTTTACTTCAAGCACTATAAGTTAGAGTGACAGCAAACCAAATTGATGTTTGCTGCTTGATGGTGGGGCATGGAACTCGCAGCCTTTCTGCACTGGCCACTAGGAGGACTCCCACATGCCTCCCAGTAGGCTATTGGACCAGCCCATCTCCCCACCCCCACCCCCCTGCCAGCTGGTAACCGTGGGGTAGAATAGGGAAAATGGAGCTCTCATGTGGCAATAGCTCCCCCACAGCTCCAATGGCTTAGGTTTTGGAAGGAGAAAGGTCAGGTCTGCATGGCTGGGGGCATGGGGTTCTCTTCCCTCAACCCCAATTCCCAGCATGGTGAAAAGCTTGACTTGAAATGTCCCTGTCACAGCAGGGTCCTACAGGAGGGCCGTGATCTCCTTAAGGCCCCTTCCTCCTTGCCAAGTCGGCCCAAGGGCACCCTCAGATTCTCGCCCATCACTTCTTTGACATTTAGATAAAATTGGGAGGCTGTCTTACACCCTCTTGGTCATGGTTCACTGTGGTTTCTGTCCCCATGGACTCCTGGGCCCCTTGTGGGTCCCACTCTATGATGAGTGCTTTAGGGCCACCCTAGCCTTAGGGGCTATGCTTGGCTCCAACCACCCCTTATGCCACGCCCCACACCTTACAGTTGGACTAGACGTTGTTCGGTCTCTTGGTCTACTCTCATGCCCAGCTCTCAGGCCTTCTCTTCCTGCTGCCTGGGCCTTCTTAAGAATACCGCCCCTTTCTTGGGGCCCTCTCTCTAGTGCCTGCTCTGTGAAGCCACCCCTCTCCTGGGGACTTCTGTGCCCACTCTGGGACTTCTCGATAAAGCCACCTGTCTCTCGGGCCCACCTTTCTCCAGGGCTCCTTGCACTACTACCCCCTCTCTCTGAGGTTTACCGCAGTGCTACGCCCATCTCCAAGGTTTACCACAGCACTACGCCCTTCCTCAGGGGCTCACTATACCTGCACTGGGGCTTCTCACTAGTGGCCCCTCTCTGGGGCTTGCCACGCCCACACTGGGGCTTCTCAAATGCCCCTCTCTGGGCTGGGGTCTATGTATCCCATACGCTGCGCCTGTACTGGCGCTAGGGTCCCCATGCTGCTGTGGGTCCCCAGTGAGGCCTCCTCCAACCCCTAATAGCCTCACCCAAACCACCAGTATAACAACAAAGCAAAACACAAACTCAAGCCTCTTGGCTACAACTTCAACATAAGCCACCTGGCTATAACAACATTGCTTGGACATCTTTGAGCTGCCATCCTTACTCTGCTTGAGGAGTACCTGCTGTTCTTGCATCTTAACTCCAGGAGCTCCTGCCCCTCTGGATGTTGGCAGGGAATGGCTAGCCTGGCCTCAGCCCTTGGGCTTTATGAGGGCCAGGACCTGCCCCTTCTGGTCAGCTGACCTCCTGGTTGCCCCGGGCAATGCACAGCTGTGCTCCTTATTCCCTGCCAGGACTCTCCCTGGCAGTTTCCCTTCTCTAGGAGCAGGGCACTTCCGTGCTCTGGGACAGTCTCCATGCTATACCTCCTGGCTGCAGCAAGGGTGGGAAGGGGGCCTCTCTGTCACGTAGACCCAGCAAGACCGCTCTGACCCGACAATTTGAGGTGGTGGGGAGGTGCTGCACAGCATGGGGGCTTCATTCCCTCACTCAGCTGTGCAGAGAGGAGAGACAGCCTTTTCCATCTCCTCTCCACAACAGCCTTGGGGAGGAGCTGGGCCATAGCTTGCCCAGAGCAGACAAGCACCAGCTGAAGCTAGCAAGCCACCCACCGAGGGGCCCCTGGGTGTGCTACAGATGGTCAATAAAGAACTGTAGCATAAAGCACTTTAGTTTGATACCACCTATATCCAGATTAATTTAGAGAGGGATGCTCCATTCTTGAAGCGCTTTATATGCCATGAACATGTATTATAGCCGTGAAACACTTTCTACATACTTAAAGCTTGATAAGTGTCACATGGAAACCCAATGCTTTGCAGATTCCCTACTGAAGGCTGAGGGACTCTGAGCAGTTGCAGCAGCCCTCCTTTCTTTCTTTTCATGGACTTGCATTAACCAGAATTTGCAGATTCATTGGGATCTGACAGGGCCATGCTGAGGGTGCTTCTGCTCTGGCATTGAACTTGACCTCTGGGCTGTAACTTAGGTAATTTACCTCATTTCTCCAGAAAGAGACGGAATGGATTTCAAATGGATTTCATTTCACCACGTCACAGGAAAAATCTATTTGCCACATGCTTGGACTAGTATTACCTCAGACTCTGTAAGTATACAATACAACATAAGTTATCACTTTGGCCTCAAAATAATCACAAAAAAATTCTTTATAGAAAACCACCTTTGGCAGGAAACAAAAATTCAAACAAAGTGAGTGTCATATGATAAAACGCACAGGCATTTTGTTTCAGCTCGGTTCTCTTTCACTAGCAATCTTAAGAAATCTCTTTGGATTTACGGACTAGCTTTTTGAAGTAAAGCCATTAAAAATGTTGCAAGAAATTGCAGCTTCCCATTGTATACCATATCAGTGTGGAACAAACCTCCAAGGGAGGGAAGTCTGAGGATTCCTGAAACTCTAGCAGCTTTCAAAATGGTCTGTTACTCCGATTTAGAGATCATTGCTAGATACCACATTTGTGAGTAAATTTAAAAACCAAGACCAATACCTGATTCTTTTCGTAGTCTAAATATTGTACTATAGGTATATGGCAGGGCACAGTGAGACCTGATAGACTAATTAATTCAGAAAGACTTATGCTTCTGTAAGCAATAGTTTACTTCAGCAGATGCTAACATAGCTTGACCTAACAAACATCTGATGAAGTAAACTATTGCTTACAGAAGCTTCAGCCTCTTTGAATTAGTTAAACTATAAGGTACCACTCTGCCGTGCCTTCTGCCTCGCCTCAGACTAATGCGGCTAATTGCCTTTCTATAAAGCAGGTTCAGTTAGGATTTCACGTGGCATGCACACCAAATTTGTGGCACCTGTTTTTCCAGAGTAGTCCTTGGTATTATTATTTTGTTATCCTAACTAAATAGTATAGAGGCGTCCCCTTAGCACAGAGTGGATGTATATTCACTTACCCAATTCTGTATACTTTCAACGGCAGAAGTTGGATTGTTCTGAAGGCCACTACACTACACTCTACAATGGAGAAGTGGAGAATAGGAGCAGGTAGGTAGGAAACCAGCAGATTAAGTAAGTGTTCTGTGTATAACCTGGTAGTGTGGAAGATGAAACTGTAGCTTAGTGCTTCTCACCCCAAGTGCCATGGCACCTTGGGTGCCTTAAGATCCTTTCAAGGGGGGTGCCACAGAATGTTAGCAATGCAAGGTGTTCAAATACAATTCACAAGATAACCCTGGGGATTTCAAATAGAAATGCATAGCGTTAGAAACACTCTGACCTATTATGGTCTTGCTGAGTTCATTCTGTTGGGGTCTTTCCGAGTTCTTGGGGGCAGAAGAATTGTTTTTATTATTTTTTTGTAGTTAACAAATGAGTAAAATGAAGATTTTTTTTTCCCTCTGGGAGTGTCCTGAGTTTAAAAAGGATAGCAATAACTGACCTAGCCTCACTTTTGAAAAGAAATTCCTGGAAAGAAGGGGACAGGCTTTCATTTCCCTATTACTAATTTAACTGAAGGGGGAAAAATGGGTTTTTACAGATCCTATACTTGACCCCAAGAACTATAATAAGGTCTTCCTTTACCCTAGGGGACTGGCTCTTCTTTTCCTGTCTCTCTTCACAGTTTACTTACAGCGAGAGAGACAGTGAACATTCAGCTCAATAAATCTCTTCATCTACTAGAATAATGCTGTCACTCAAGAAAATTCTTCTCTTTTCAACCTACGCGACCTAATTAAGTTTTTCCCATCTGTCTGTCAGCAGATAGGGAAGCCCTTGCACTTGGATGTTCAGAAGAGGATCTCTCTCAGAAGCCGTCTACCTGTATATAGTTAATAACCTGGACAATGTTTGACTTGGCCACTGGAAGAGGTTGTCTTAGAGGACCAGAGGTCTTCAGCATGAGGGAATCTGTATGATTCACCCTCAGATCAGTTCTTGATTATTTGCAGAGGTGATATTTTCCCCAGCAGACCCTCCAAATCATATTATGGTATTATTACTAAAAGGAGCTGAATAATGTGAACTCCACTTTTCTATTTTAGTTTAAGCTTTAATCATTTCAACATATTTAGGGATCTGTTCTTCCCTCAAAATGCATTACTATAACTGACAGTAACAATATTGAAAGTTAAGTGTTTTCTTATCTAGGAAAGAATAGGATCCTTTTGTATTTTTGCTAGATATTTATAGATATAGGTGATGGGCTACCATAGTTCTGTAGAAAAGCTGACTTTATCATCTCTATTGGGTTTTAAAATTCGGTTCAATAGGAGATTTTTCTTACTATTTATTGCCACAAGTTCAAATCTCTAACATCCAATTAGTTTGGCTTTTTTCCTCTAGAATCTTTAAACCGAAAAGGTTATTGATACAAATAGTTTGATGTGCATTACCCCTGCTGAGTGAATGGTGCCTCTTTGAGACTATGTGAATTTCAAAGTAAATCTACCTGACCTATCATATGTAAATCTCTTTTGGGGCCAGTAGGAAAGGATGAAAGAATGTAGTGTATGTATCTTACATATTTTTAAAATATTTTTAACATATATTAGATCAGTTATTAATTAAGATGTAGTACTTCAATTTGTATTACAAAGCAGTAATTAAATAAAAAATAATCTGGATTGTATTTTCTCTCTCTAAGAGTCATCGTTCTCAGGGTTGTTTTTAACCACACACTTGTTGCTTTCCCCTACCCCTTCCAATTCATTCATGATAAGACATTTAGCTCTAAAAGCATCATTAATAAGGTAAACTAAGTAATTCCTTACTCACAGCCTTAATTTTCTACTACCGAAATGCATGGATTTTTTACCGTAAACTTAAACAGGAGCAGAACTAACACTTTCATTGTAAGGTCAGACTTTGCCCAAATAAAAATTCAATATGGAGCTTAGAATTGATTCCTCAAAATGTATATTTGGGGGAAAAGCTGGGCACCAATAGTGAAGTTCTGTGCTAAATATTTTGATAGTTTCAGCTATGCATGAATTGTGTTTTCAAAATAAGGATTTTAAGGTCTATGACCACAGCTCTTGATTATAGTTTCTTTGGTACTGAACAGAACAACAAATACACCTTGAAGTTATACTGATTTCCCTGATAAAGATCTTCTGCTTTACTTTCTAAGCATCCCATCTAAAAATCCAAGCCTGCTTGGTGTAATTCATGATCTAATCAGAGAAGTAACATGACACAAAAGCTTATTTCCTCTGTGACAAATATAAATTGCCTTGTGATTTTGTAAAGTATAAATAGAATGGTTTACTAAAGTATAAGTGACATAGTAGATTAATGCTTTACCATTAATGCACTGTGCCTTCACTTTAACGGGGTGAAATCAAACACAACTCATGAGAAATTTAGCAAAAGCCATTTAAACTAAAAGCTATAGAAGTTCTCAGCTAAAATGATGGAAATAAAACCTGATAAATGCTCTTTGGAAAATATATTCAATAGGCTCAGATAAAGGTTATTGACACTTTACTGCAGAGATAAGTAGCTATATCCTAATTTTGAAATTTGTAGATGTTAGCCTTTGAAGTTTAAGGGAAAAAAAACCATCAGTATGTAGCCAGCTTCTCTGTTCATGTGTCTCTAACCTTGAAGGTCATACCAATAAAATGTGTTGACTGGCTGGTGTTTTGTAATTTACCACCAAACCTCTGTTCAGCTCAGAGTTCACTAGTGCATTATCTTCAATATTACAGCTGCCTGATTACAGACCAAACAACCTAAATCAGCTGTTAACACACACACAGACTTGCCGTATTGTAAGCATGGCCACAAAGTAAATGAAGGCACTGTGACATTATAAAGTTTCACTTGGGGGAAAAAAAAAAATATCTTCCCAAAGTTTTTACGTTGCTCTCCTTTTCTAGTCAGAAGTTCCATCCATCTTTCTCAGATAAAATGCTATGAAATAAACATGTTTTATTAAATTTAAACTAGAAAAATGGTTATTTAGCTATCAAATCTCTCACATCAAATCTCTACCATCATACGCAATGGTATTAGAGTATGTGATCGGGAGTTAGTATATGACAAGGCGTCACAAGTGCCCTGTTTCATGAGACACTGTACAAATACAGTCTTTTAAAAAATAAAGAAAGAGAAAGAGACGGACAGTCTCCATCCCATTGAGTTTACAGTCAAAGTATAAGACAAGGAAAAGCAGGCAGATGAAGAGTAGCACAAGGAAACTATTAAATAATATTGTTCAGGATGAAACACCATAGAGTCTGATCACCAGCTACTTAACTAGACAATATATTGTGGGCATGATGGCCAGGGAATTGTAATAAAGCATTTGAAGGTGGAAGTGAGGGTAGCTAACTTAATTTGAATCCTTTTCAGTAGAAATAAAAGCTGTCTATACACATGCTCAGGGGTAGAAGGAGGTATTTTAATTAGAGCAATTCCCAGAGACCCATCTTATTAAAATGCTACCAATAAGCTTTAATTAAAGTGCCTCAATGGCCATTTTGAAATGGGGGGGAGGGGGCTTAATAGAGGTGATGCTGTGGCAACGCTAGAATATTCCAATCAGAACATCAATCAATCGAGTTTGTTCCGATGCATTCTAATTAGAGTGCATGGGAGCATGTGTATAGGCAGCCAAAGGGCTCATACTTAAAATCCACAAAAATGAAACATAGTACAGAAATGGCTGAACATCAGCCCCAGTGACAATTTTAGTTTATCTATTTTCTTTTCATGAGACTGCCAATTCCTTTATATGATGTGTAGTCCTAAAGCAAAATTCCTGATCTGAGCTATGAGGAAACAAAGATTCATATCAAACTCTGCAACTGGTCCTTATTTTTCGAACAGATAGACTATACCCCTGAGCCTTCGGAAAGTTTGAGTGAGATCCAGACTCTGAACTTTGAATCTTTTGTCCTTTTCTACCTAATATGACAGATCAAGAGAGTAGAAATGTTATTAGCTTGACTTTGTATTTCGACTGTGTGCTGAGAGCTGTCTGCTCTGCAGGAACCGAGACAAACAAGCATACAAGCTTTCTGATTTTTTGCCTGGTGGGATTACTTTCCATCAGAAGCTTGAAAGTGCCCACTGGGTATACAGTGAAGAACAAATCTGAAGAAAACATTAATGTTTGCACCACTGAACCAAAGGGAAATCTGAATTTTTACAAGCAGAAGAGCCAATAAAGTCACCAAAATAAAGGTCATATTTAGAATGAGATCACTGGATCAAAGTTTTGTTTTGAATGTGATCTGTGTGTAAGGAGGTAAAAAGGAGAAAGAGGAGACAACAAATGGAATTGAAATGCTAGCTTCAATAGCCCCTCATCCTGCAAAACCCTACGCACAAACTTAACTTCACTGCCACAAGAAAACCAATGATTTTCCATGCGTTGATACGTAGCAGTAGACCTAAAAGACACGTGTAAGAATTTGCAAGACCACGAACTTTATATATAGAAACAACTGAAAGAGTGGTTACAGAATGAAGGAAACTTTAATAATTTACCTCTAAACAATAAAATTCAAGTAACTGGGAGTTTGAACCCCAAAACAGTATTCTACAATCCTATTCTGGCTCTAAAAGGCATGGGTGTGCCACATTTTTATACCTTGAAGATAACCTTTTTATAACTTGAGGATACCACTTTGTCTGTGCTTCTGGCAGCATTTATCATGACCATCCCTGTAAGTTTCTAGTCTACCTGACAAGTGCTATAGTCAGCATCCCAGGAATATTATCACTTCATCAATAAAGACACAATATGAACCAGGAATCGCAGTAGCTGAAGCTCATTCCTGTTTTACTTGTTATCTAAACACCTTTTCTGACCCAAGGACCTGATTAATGTTTTGGCCATGCTTATCTGTTCTGTAAATATAGTAAATGCTAACCTGTGCCCTGTAAAATGTGATCACATCAAGCTATTACACCTTTTGAAGAGCCGAGGGTCCTTCTAGCTTCACATCAGCTGTGGCTTTCCTACAGCAAGAGGCTTTTTTTCCAGTTGCTATACTAGGAGTGCTTTCTGGCAGGTTATTTTTTGCTCATTGAACCATGTGAAATCACTGAAAGAAGTGCCAAAGACTTTAGACAGAAGAGTCCAGGAGGCTTAAACCTCTCTTACTGTAATTTAGTGCATTGGACTTCAGTGGAGCTACAATAATTTGTCCCATAAGCTTTTCATATATGTCAGTGCTAAAGTACATTTTATCTTACAAATGTGATAGTTAATATTGTTGTCATAAAATTAATAGAATACATTCAGACAGCACTAACTATTTTGACACATTAGGCAAAGTAGACAGGTGGGGAGGTGGAGAGATGTTGCATACCATACAGGGGTGCAGGGCTGGGGGGGAATGCCAGATTTAATTGCCCCCCCTCTAAAAGCTCCATAGAAGCAGCCATTCAAATGCCTCCCACCTCAATTCCACCTGAGGTGGGCACCCTGCTAACCCAGCCCTAGTTATGCTATTCCACAACATAATGTTTCTTCCAGTTGTATTGAAATCCAAACATACGCCAACATTTTCTTCTATAAAAGTATTTATCTAGTAGCATTGCTCCCTGATGGATATGTTCAACACCTCAAAGTGAAACCAGAGACCCATGGCTTCCTTTGGATCCATCTTTCTTGGTTTTCTTTTTAAACACAAAAGATTTGCACAAGGCTTAAATCAAATTTCACTGAACTCACAGCACCCCTTGTCACAAATTAATACGGAGAGAAAAAAATGTAAAGGCAACATATTTATAGTTTTTAAGTCTGTGCAGAACGAGCATAGCATATGCCATGCTAACCCTATGTGGGCATCTAAGGTGAGCTTTCTAGTCGGCATTAAAAACCTGGCACATGTTAAGGAATTTTTTTTTTTTATGGGGTGGGCAGCCAAATATAAAAAATCTGTACACATCCACTTGCATTCTTAGTTGTGAGATCAAATAATTACCTGACCATCCAGTAATTTTAAAATTCTTGGCCTTTCAAGCACAGAAATTTCCTATTAACTACTACACAGTCCATTCCTGTACATTCACAAAAATAGATTGGCTTTAATAGCACTCTGGGAAAAGGAACTTGTGACCAGTTCCACACATCCTTCTTCATCTCTCAAGTCAAACAGCAGTGCATGGTTATGCAGACTCGGTAAGATAAGGATGTCCCGTAACAAGGTTGCAGGAGGCACTTGATTGACTCTTGGAGAGGAGACAGACATTTAACAAACAAAACAGTTAAATTATCTCAAAAACATGCAGCGATAGAACATCAGGTTCTGAAAACCCCGGTGTCTGGGCAAGCAGCTGAGCCTAAGGATTCAAAAAGTCCTGGCACTGGGAGCCACACAGCACGTAGGGGACATAAGAATTCGAGAATACATCAGCTCCTCCCATAAGATACCGCAGTTCTATAGGTGAGCAGATAGCATCCATGTGTTGCTTTGAAAGTCCTCCATTTCTTCTGAGCACCTAAAATTAAGTAACCAAATCCTTCAAGGCACTCAAGGAAAAAAAAAA
>JAGPOW010001918.1:9986221-10009126 GCA_030014935.1 Caiman crocodilus | reverse complement strand
AAAAAAAAAATAAATCTTTAAAACAATATCCCCCCTTCCAAAACCAAGGGTAACTGTGTGTGCTCAAAAGTTTGACAGAAAGATCCTACCCCTTACCTCTATCACACACCTACAAAGGAGTGGATCCAGGGGGCATGCAGTGGTACAGATGCACCTGCTTTCAGCTGACCATGCCACAGGAGCAGCAGCTAGGGATTTGTTTTTAAGTCTCTGAAGCAAGTAAGGATCCCCCACCGCTCTTCTCCCTCCCTTTCATGCTCATGGGCATGTTCTCTCCCTTCATCCAGCATTGCCACTGTCTACAAACTGGAGCAGTTTCCAGAGCCACTCTTTGCCTGCTATAGCCAGGCTCTGTATTAATCCAGTCTCAGCCAGGAAGTGTGACAGCAGTGGCCTACCCAGTCTCCCAAGGTGCTCCCTAGCAGTCTGGAAACAGATGGAGGAGAAGGGGACTTGTCTGCTGTCACCGCTGCTGTTTCTGGCTGAGCCTGGTGCCGTGAGTAGTCCAACTGCAACAGAGTGACTCCAAAGTCCCCGCTTACCCCTGGGTCAGCTGGGGGCAGGGAGCAGACAGCAATAGAGGAGAATGAAAGGTGAGGGGCTGGAATGGGTAGTACAACATGGAGGAAAAGGGAGGGGAGGATTTTTACCCTCTTAAGGGTCCCTTTCTTCTGCAGTATGGTCTGCCTGCCCTGCTGCGTGTAGAGAGGTGGGAACACAGGGGTGACCACTCGCAGCAGCAAGGGTTACTGCTCCCCTACTCACCCCCCTTAACAAAATTCTGGACCTGCTCATGCACCTATATTGCATTTCTACACAAGTGCAAATAAGGACTAGATTTACAGGCCTTTCTACACTGACATAACTGTAACCTAAGTTCTGTGGGTGTTTTCCGTGATTTTGTGTTAACATTAGAATAGTTTAATAAAAATGAAAAAAAGGGAAAAATCAGCTCATGATGCAGAATAAATGTGCAGCATGCCACTTGCATTAAAAATGGACAAAGCACTGTTGGAGTACAGAACCAATGAGAGATGTTTGTATCAGAAACCTAATGCATTGCTTTCAGGCTCCATCCTCCTCTGCTTTTACAAGGATGCAATGCTTCAAGTTAAAAAAGAGTAAATCAAGCCCACCTAGAAACTCCACATTACCCTTCTGATCTATAAAGTTTCTGCATGGTTGTTCTGTAGGAGAGCCAGTTTCAAAGATAAGAGGGCAAGGCTCAAATCGTAACACCTGACTATCTTTCTCTATAAAAACCTATCCTCAGTTACTGATTATTGGTTAGGCATAGATTGGAAGATGCAGTTGAATATTAAGAGTTAGTGACATGTTTTTCTTTCTTTTTGGTAAGGGCCACATGATAATCTAAAAAGTTATATTGTGCCTTTTTCTCCCCTATAAATACATAACCTCCAAAAAAAAAAAAAAAAAAAAAAAGGCAGCTGGCAACTCAATACCTCTGAAAGGCTCCTTAGCTGTTTCCTCTGTTTTCAGGGTATTCAGAAGACTCTTATGTTTATCACCTTCCCTTCCTTCAGCTAGTCTAATTACTCTTCCTTTATTCATCCTCACTCTCAGAAGTAATAGCTCAGAAATGATTTTCTATCTCCTCACCCCTACTCCCCACACACACTTTCCTGTTAAAAAAGTGCATTCAGAAAGCCACTTTGCTCTCATATTCCCCTCCTTCCAAATACTCAGTTTTTCTTCTAAGTTAAGACAGGGGGAAACAGTCAAAAGGAAAAAGAAGCGTTTCTTCTTTAATGTATTTGTTAATAGGAATTAAAGAATGTTTCACTTCACTAAAGCTCACAGTTAAGAAAAGCTGTTGCAACTTCTAGAATAACATAGCACATTTCCTACATCAAAATGTCTCATTTGTACTTTAAACATATCCTAGCCAGTATCAGAGATCACTTGAAACCAAAATACCCATTAATGTCAAAAGAATTGCGTGACTAATAATTGGAGCCCTGATTTAGTAGGTTACTAACATGAACAGATCAAATGATTTTCATGGGTCTACTCATAAGTCAGGTATATCTATAGAGCTCTTTCCTGAATCAGAGATTTATATTATGCTGGGCATCAACATCAACAACTTTTCTGACACAGTACTAAGAAATTCTTTGAAGAGGCACTGATAAGATTTTTCAATATCATTCGAACTTTTCATTGTAGTTAAGTCTTTGAAAATCCTTGAGATATCAGACAGCAGTATTTTCATTTTCACACTGACAGAGTTGCCCCCTTGATCGGTTTAACTGCTTTAAAAAATGGAACATTTAAGCAACTGAATTTGATTTGATTTGGTATTCTCTATGTGATAAAGAGGCTGGCTCTAAGTTCTGTAGCATTATTTTTTGCAGTTTTTGTGCAATCACAGACAATTTTAGAAGAACATTAGAGAGATCACTTTAGGACAGTGTGACTTTGCAACAGTCAGCTTAGTGAAGTGACAAAAAGAGTAATTTAACTTTGTAATAAATGTACTATGTAGCATTAGCTAATGGACTTAACCAATAGGATCTTGAGAAAAGGCTTCCCTGTGGTATGTGCGTCTTAGAATAAGTCTTACAAAACCAAACTCCAAAGTTTCCAGAAATCAAAGTCAAATGATAGTGTTCAGAATAAGTAAATCTGAAGGCTTGATAAACTGCTATGATTAGCTGTTCTCCTAAATATTCCTTAATTAGTACTGCTAAAAAATTTCACAGAACCAAAATCCTGGTACTGAGTTCTCACGTACTTTCAACCCATCTTTAGACAATCTTCCACAAACTAAGATGAAATATATACCAGTTCCATAAAAGGGATTTATTATAATTTTCCAAACATTCAAGGAAGGTGAGGAGATCACACACTTAGGTGGACAACCCAAATCATTATGCCACCATTGAGCTGCTGTATTGTGGACTGTACGTGCCCAGGTACTCAGTGAGATCCCAGAAAGAATGCCTGGAGTGAGAGTATAGGGTCTGGCTATGTTGGTCTAACAACACAGGCAGACAAGGTTCTTTGGGTAACTCTGATATCTTTTATTAGGCCAGCTCAAATAGTTGGATTGAGAGTGATAGTTATGAAGAATCAGATCCTTAAATATTGTCTAGATTTAAGTGCCCTACTCTAAACACCCAAGTTTTAAAATACTGACCTTAGCATCTAGTAGTTCTTAGTAAAAATCATGATTAAGACATCAGTATCCCAAAACTTCCAAGCATGCGTGTGTATAAGAGTTCAGCATGCATTAGCTTTGGCTGCTAGATTCAAGCAAGGATGTCTGTTTCCTATAATATGAACTTTGAATTGTTCAGATTATTCCTAAAATAGGATGTGTTTAAGGAAATTGAAAGTGTGAGTACGGTCATCCCCCGCCCCAGTAAAAATAGATTTAAACTACAAATTTAATCTGCATAATGTAGTGACGTTCTGTGGCATGTCATTGGGGACTTTAAATAATTAAGCTGAATCTAGTTTAGAATACTTCATTATGAATTTAATGATTTGATCTCTGTCTTCTAGAAAGTAGCTGCTTGACTCCATATACTCATATACTTATATGAGAGAGGTATGGGTGAAGGGGTGAGTGAAAAGTGAATGGGAGTTTTTGCATGAGAACAAGGAGAACGGATGTAAAAGTTTATGTAAGCAAGAAGGCGCCAGATTTGTAAATTACCAGCCAGTAACTAACTAACCAACAGCTGAAGAATCCCTTTGAAGCCCGGGGGGCACAAAGGAGATAACGGAGGCAGGAATGCTGCCATGCGGGCAACAAGAACACTTCAAGGCTGAGACCCATTTTTAAGACCAGGTTGACCTTGAGTTGAGATAAAAAGAAGATGGATGAGAAACAACTGATAAAACACAGTTTAAGCATGGAAAACCCCCACAGTGCTGAACAAAGACTGGCAAAACCTGTAAAAGGGAAACCCAAATGATGCCAAGTCAGTGAACTTTCCATTTTCTTTCCCAGAGCACAGATGCAGCTGTTTTCATCCCACTCCAGCTGCTGTCTTCCACTGCCACCATCATCATCATTTCAGCTACTCAATGTGCATGGTATTGGTCACCTTGAGCTAACGTTGAGCAACTATTACTGGTAAGTATACCTGATGTCTGTTTGTATGCACGGAATGATTGTGTGTGTGTGTGTGTGTGTGTGTGTGTGTGTGTGTGTGTGTTTATGCATAATGATGTGTATGATAATCAGTGTGTGTTTGTATGAATGACGTACCAGGACCTCTATGTCTAATGCATGTAATCACTAAACGCAGCGTTTTGCCTTATGCCCCTTTATAAAGTCTCGCTTGTGATTTAAGTAATTGGTAATTTGTGTAACAGTTCTACTTCAGATTTCTAAAACTTGTTGGAGACATTCAATTAATGTCTATGCATGGGGAATAACAACTGAAGTAAGTGACATCAAAGGATGTTTCTCTATTTTGGATAAGAAGTTCAGACAAGTGACTTTTAAGTAAGCAAACTTAAATTAGATCACACAATGGCTACATGTACTCAACTCATTAAAATCTATTAAAATATACTGGAGGGCACTTAGAGTGATGTCTTTGAAGGAAACATACAAAGTTGCCAAGGTTTCTTTATTCATAGAATTACTTTTTAACAGTTTTAGGGTGGTGGGATTTTCGTAGAATTCGTAGAATTACTTTTTAACAGTTTTAGGGACTGTAGCATTTTCCTAATGCTACAGTCAGTTAACCATATTACTCAATTTTTAACTTAACAAACTATTTTAGTATTGTTTTAAATAGGCAATGGTCCTTCTGCAAGGCTTAGTTTTTGCTTTTGTTTTGCAAAGAACAAGAAATCACTTTATTCAGCACTAGTGAGACCTTGCCTGGAGTTCTTTGTCCCATTTTGGATGCCACACTTCAAGTAGGAGGTGGACAGTTCGGAAAGGGTCCAGTGCAGAGCAAAAAACCAGTTAGGTACCTGGGAGATGAGAATTATGAGGAAAGGATGAAGGAAACTAAGGTTATTTGGAGAAGAGAAGAGAAGAGAAGAGAAGAGAAGAGAAGAGAAGAGAAGAGAAGAGAAGAGAAGAGAAGAGAAGAGAAGAAGACTGAGGAGGTATTTGATACTAGTCTTCAAATACCTGAAGGACTATTACAGAGAGGCTAGAGATGAGCTTTTCTCTGTGGCTTAAGGGGAGCAATGGCCTTAAGGTGCAACAAGAGAAATTTGGATAGTCAGAAAATTCCTCCTAATCCTCTATGATGGTGGTCAAGCATTAGAACAAACTACCTATAGAAATTGTGGACTCTCCATCCCTGAAAGCTTTCAAGAGCAGGTTAGGGAGACTCTTCGCTGGATTCATTTAGTCAGGGATGATTCTGCCTTGAGCAGGGACCTGAAATGATCGACTGTGAAAGGTCCCTTTAGCCCTACTCTCCTCTGGTCCTATGAAAGATTCTGTAGAAAATGAGTAAAGTGTGGTTTCTGATTCAATAAACCTGAGACTAACTTGGACATGAAGACCTTGAAGTTTTGGGCTTTGTTGAACTTAATTTAGCACAATAATTATATTGTCCTTGGCACAAATTTCAGAAATGGTACAGAAAAGGAATATTTCAAAAGCAGCTCTGACATAATAAAGTATATAGTTGAAGACAGGAAAAATGTATTTGTATGTCCAAAAACTCAAATAGAAAACATTTCAATTAAATTAGAGGTAGGATATTTTTGGTTTATTTAACTCACAAGAGAAGACTCCTGGTGCCAGATCATTGGACAGTTTATTTTCTGAACATGACTTCAGCTTAGGAATATGAGTTGAAGTAAAAAAAAAAAAAAAAAAAAGGAAGTAATTTTGGAAGGCAGTCAAAACAGCACTTCTTATTGACTGAAGTGCATTATAGCAAAACCACAATAAATAAAGAGGAATGATGTAGCTGCACGGTATTGCTCATCTAGACCATCTTTTCAACGTGCAAAATATTTAGGGCTGTGCTTCTTTTCTGAGACAATTTGTGTAAGAGACTGAATTATGTCTCACAGATCAGAAATTGTTGATAGTTTGTTAATTCAATCTTTTCTGCAATTTCCAAATCAGTCAGTGCAGGAGGTAGCAAACCTCCAGCAGGACAAGTCTACCTGGATGTAAAACTGAAATATCAACATTGATAGTACTAGTAATTCTATTTAGGTCATTTTACACCAGTTCAGGGGCTTCCTGGATTAAGGTACAGGTTTTGGGGATATTCTTTATAATCTCTATATGTTGCTGACCCTCACCATCCTAAGGGAATCTAAATACAAGTTTCTTTTTTGCAAAATAGTCTGCTTTTCTCATATCTGGAAACTTCTGCTTCTTTTACACTTGTACAATGACCTACCTAGAAAGCAAGCATACACCCCTGAGCAATGTGGAGCAGGTCTGAAATAGAAGCGGGATATTCACGAATCTCGATTTCCAATGTGGTATTTGTGGCTCACATAAGAAAGCCATGAATGCTCCAGACTGCACGTATTAAGCAGATAAGTGAAAAGGAAAAATCAAGTATGATAAAGAATAACTCTGAAAATTCTTACTGCCATAAAGATAAACAATAAGCAGATTACTAGAGAAGTTCACAAGTTAGCTATATTCTTTTTAATAAAGGGTAAACTGTCACAGAGAAGCAAGAGAAAATGAACATTGCACACAACCTGATTTCTAGCATCCACAAGTGGATATATCATTATAGCTGCTCCATCTTTTGCTCCCTTTTTGGACTTGCCGGGGAAAGGGACAAGAGCGGAAGATCATTATGGAATAGGACCTTTGATAATGCTATGGGACTACACAGGCTGGTGTAATCCTGTGAGTTATGAGTATTTGTTGTTTGAATTGCAGTATCATCTCATAATCCTTATTAGGCCCAAGGCCCTGTTTTGTCAGGTAGTGCACAAAAAGGTGATCCTTCTCTCAGTAAGTGGTAGCTTTACTGAGGGAACAACACAAGGCTCTTGCTGTACTCCCTATTCTTGATATACTCGAAAGCAGTGCAAGAGCTTCTTACTAAGAAAAATGTTAATTGAGATAGTTAACAACAGTGTGTGTTCTCATGGGATACCACAGTTAAATCCAGGAATGGAAATATACATGCCTTACTGCATTACAGTGGTCATGGTGTTCAGCAAAAAGTCCATCAAACATCGGATAACCTCTGAAATACGGATAGGAGAGCACAGGTGATGATGATCCCTCCCTTTTAACAGGCCAGTCATTGGGGGGGGGTTTCTGCTAATTGTTTGTGTGCTACCCCCGGGAATTTCTCCCCCACTCTTACAACTGTTTTGTACCTTGCAGTGCTGCCTTTTACTACTGAGACCTGATGAAGACTGTCTTGCATTTGAAAGCCTGTCTCAGTCCATTTCACCTATACATTGTTCCAAAGATGTCACCCTAAGAAATCCCTCTCTCTCGATTATATTAGGCGCCAACTTTACTAATCCAGGTACTGTTAAGAGCTATTAGTGGAGGCCATTTACAGTATATAGCAAGTTGTATTGGTCTAGGAACCAGCAGAATATCGAGGAACAAGGCTTCATATTCTTGAACAACATCTACTAGCACAACTTTAACACTTCAATGATAGATATGACCCCTATTTGTCATATTGTACACTGGCTGTTTTCTCTTCCTTTGTTATGCCTTAGCTGTCTTCCAAGTGCATATTGTTTCTGTCACAGATACCTTTAAAATAAAATGCAGGTTGCCATTCAGTTTTCACATATAACCCGGTATCATCATGTTTTTCCAAATCATTGTGTATTGGAGAGAAATATAGTAAGCAAACAGTGAATTTTTGGGCTTGCAGGGTATCATGGTACATAAGCAATAGTTCATTGCTTTTTGGCAAGTTTTATTGGTTTCCTAACTATCCAATATTGCTTGCAAGTTGTTGATGATAATGGAGGTTACCTGAACTTTATGGTCTGTGCTGAAAATAGCCCAGCTCTGAATTTCAAAGCTCTTGTTTCCAGGCCTTTTCGGTCCCTTTGGGGCTGCCTTTTGAAAGGACAAGGAACCATGCCATCCCACATCAAGTCCATTTCTCTGAAGAAAATAATGTAGCTAGACCTTCTTAGTGAACTACTCATATGTATAACAAGATTTCCTCCAAGAAATAAGTGGGTTTAATGGGAAGCTGTTTAAATTTAAATGGGTTGCACACCTCCTTGAGGCTTTCAGGGTGCATATTATGCTAAAGTAAAGTAACTTGACAGTTCCTTTTGTGAATTAAATGCATCAGAAATGCCTCCAACTGGCATAATTTGGCCTCTCTGGCTGCATCCAGATAAGTGCAGATATGATTTGATATGCACATATTAAAACTGAAGATGAAGGAAATCCCAGCTGGCCTGCAGATATTCAACAAACAGAAATATCACTAAGTTCCAATCCACACCTTTAAATCAGTCTAGGGTTTAGTCTTACTTCGTCATATTTTGTTTCACCACATTGTACTATATGTTCCCCAACAGGACAGCCAGATTAGAGTGCCTTACCATGGAAAAGATTTCTCTTAGTTCTACTTTAGGACCATTACACTACTTTTTTCAACATAAGGGCAAGAGACACATAAGGTCATATCTGCCTAGTGTAGAGAAAGCAGTTGTTGAAAAGCACTAAATATTCATTTTGACTTCAGATTAGCTATTACCTTCTTTTCCCTTCATTTTGACTTCCATTGACCAGGGAAGGGTTCATGGTCACGCTAAAGTTCCTTGTCAGAATAATGTTATTCTTCAACTATAGAGCAACTGCTTGCCTAAGCCCTTAGCTACAGCTCTAGAGGTTCTGCCTCCTACTTCTTAAAACTGAAATAAAAACACATAGTTCAATTTTACTGCTGCAGGGCCTATTGCACAAGTTCATGTTCCTCCTGTAGCACTCATTTAAAAATCAGCTAGCCTTTTCCCAACTTTGTCTAATGACTGATAAGGACTTGTGCTGGTTCACCTGGATTTGAAGGCCATCTTCTTATACATTCGTCCCTACCTTAGAACATTGTATAGCCATGAGGGAAATTCTATTATTTATCATTTTGATCAATGCCAACATACAGATGATCACCTAGCTTTTGATAAAAGCAGCTTCTATTCAATTTTAATGTGCAAACTTTAAAAAACTTTTCAGCAGTGAAATATCAAGTAAGCACCCAAGACATTCATGCAGTTCTAAGGAGGGGGACAAAACCAATGGTCAACATGACCTTGACTTCTAGGTCTTTTCTGAACCCAATTAATTTGCAACTGCACAGAGTCAAGTTCAAAAAGTCTTCTTTAAGGGGAAGGAGAATGACATGCTTTTACATCCCTCCCTCTTGTTCTCCCCTTCCCCAAACACACAAACTCAAAGACAATATAATTTAACAAAGTCAGGGAGTCCCACTATAGGAACTTACTTCAAAGTGAAATAAATCCCCATACTGAAGGATTACAATAACTTTGATGTTTCTGAAACAATCTGGATTTTCTAATAACTTTTAAAAAAAGTCACATATTATTGTGGAGAATCATGGTCCTCTGTCAGTGATCTTCAAAAATGTTGTTATTGTATCTGTATTTCTGTTATGCTAATTATATATTACCAGTGTAACAGTTTCAACTTAATTCTTGTGGTCACCACCAGACAAGTAAAAACAGCATTTAAAATGGAAACTTGCATAGAGACTGAATTTATACATATTCCATGTAATTGGTACAAGTCATTTTTTGTGACCATTAACCTCTGATTTTCAAATTAGTTCCAGATGGGTGCAGCCTTACAATGATGTGGAGAAATTGCTAATGGAAAATGCCCAAATATAATTTAAAGTGGAGCTTTTACAAACTTCACAATGTATAGCCTTCTGTGATTTACTCATATTTTCCACTGAGTTGTCATTCAGTGTATTTGATTTTTCAATAAGGAAAAGCTGTAGAAATAAAACATATCCTCCCACCTGTTATCAATGCATTCTGTTCATGTAGTGTACCATTATCACATCAAAAATCCTTGTGTACTTTCAGAACCTAATTAGAGATAACAGGTGTTATTAACCACTCAGTATTTAACCATTGATTCTTCGTGAAAACATCTTTTTTCCCCCTTTTTTTTCAGATCATTGCTCTACGGTATCATAGTATCATAGTACCTAGGGTCAGAAGGGGCCTAGAGCAGGCCATCTAGTCTGACCCCCCAATGAGAGAACTATGGTGCACAATATTTTTAGGATTCACATATCTGAAAAATCATTTGAACAGAAGTATTCCTTTACAAAGAAGTTGACGTACTCTCTAACATATGAAGTAATGGGAGCATATTTTAACCTAAGGAGGAGTCATTCAGAAACCTGTACTGTATCAGAAAGTTGCCTCCTTCTTTATTGTCTGTGGAGCATAGGATAGGCCCAGGAGCCCCATCATCCTTGTGCCCACTGGGTCTATGCCATGAGGAAGCGACCTTGTTAGCCTCTCAGGATCACCTCTCAGTGACGGTACACCTTAACATAACACACGCAATCACGTCATGAGTTTTGCTGGTCAGCAGCTTGAGTTGTAGTTTCCCAGAAACTCCTGAACCCATCTCCTTGAAACGTGGCAAGCTCCATGCCCTCTTAAGGGGCTATCATTCTTGATGTTTTAATCCAAATCTGCCAAAAAATAACAAAGTTATAGGCAGCTTTGTGCTTCCTCATTAGAGCCTATGGGCGAAATGTGAAAACAGCTACACAGTTTTGACAAAGCCAAACAGTGCATTTGAAACTAAACACAACTCAAAGCAAAACACTGCCCTGTCAAAATGGCAAAGCAGAAGTCGGAATGAAATGTTGTATCTCACCGCCGTATTGTGGAAGCTCGTCGGGGTCTGGGTTCTTTTCTTTCCCCCCTCGTTGTCTGTGGAGCTATGGCTCCAGGGCTTCTGGCTGGTCTTCTGTTCTTTTAGAGCCCCAGATTTTGTATCCATTGTTTCTGCATCCCATATTTTGTGAACTCTGCTCTTCACTCGTTGTAAAGTGGCATTCCATTAGAATATGAGAAACTGTCCGTCGTAGGACGTTTCACCCCTCAGCGCACCTGTCCTGCTTACATTCCCCTCATTTGGAAAAAGGAGTACATCATTGGGTACCACCCAGGTTACATTTATCCCTTGTGTGGATCCCTTTCCCAAAGGCTGAGGGTAATCATCATCCAGACATAGCCTCATGGATAACAACAACTTCAATCAAAAGGAAAAAAAACCCTGAAGAAATAACAAAAGCAGGGAATGTCTTCACCTTCCACGTAGTCCAATCTTATTTACAAGACTTGGGGATCCTCCCCGTTACTCAATTATGTCCCGAATCAGTCTGTGACAGCTCTTTCATTATATAATGTGAACTTAAATGTTAATGGAAATAAAAATGACCTTATTCCGTGCTGAGCGGATCACAAATGCTCCATACTTCCCAACACTCTCAGACTTTGCGCTGTAATTGTTTGTAGGGAGCAGAACAGGAGTATTCCCTGTAGTCAGAGCTCCTCCAAGGCCTGGGACCGAAATTCAGTCCTCTGCCCATCACTAGGGTTCTCACAAGTGGCAGCTTCAAGGTAGGGCAGGAAAATCTTCCTCCCCGGTCTGCCACTGCCTCCTCTGGTGACACCATTCTATTGGAAATACTGCGTCCACTGTGACGGATGCCAATTCGGAAGGACCATCAGCTAATAAAGTAACATTCTGGTGGCAGCAGCACTCCCATTGCCCGCACCATGTTCAGTGGGTCTGGTAGGATTTTCCAGTTGTTTTTTTTTTTCTGAAGTCTCTGAAGAGGTGGAGAAAGACTCTTCACATTTATCATATTGTAAAACAAAGGGCACCTATGCCAGTGCCTGTTGCCTGCTCTGACACATGCTAATTACCATGCATCACAGCATGTTTGGTTGATTGAGTCTTCTGGAGTATGCTCATAAGCATGCTCCAGCAGCCTTGGTGTCACATGTATTCAGTACTCCCACACTTTAAAATGGTGGCAGACATAGGTGACTGGTGCCACCTTAGTCAGTGGGACATGTGCCCCCCCAGCAACCAGTCAGTCAATCTTGCCAACTGCGGGGGTGGAGAGGGTCCCCCGACAGCTGATGGCACTGACTGGCAAGTGGCCACGACGCTCCTGAAAGTGGACATGTCACTCCCAGAAGCAACTGCTGTGCTTCATCTGGCACTCACTCCCTGGCCAGCACTCGCAGGGGGGCACCAGAGCTCCCACCTGCTCCCACTGCCCATCATCTAAGCTCATTGAATGAGCTTTAGTTAAATCACCCCCTGCCACCATTTTGAAGTGCAGGACACTGAATATATGATACACTATCGGCACCTCAATTAGAGCAGCTCCCTGGAGCCACTTTAAAGTCCTCCCTGTCCATTCCCACCTCTGGCCACATGTAAAAATGTCCTTAAATTTTTAACTGTAATTTTCCAATCATTTTAGGTTTATGGGAAAGTAAGTTGTGTGATATTTATGAGGAAATAAGCAAGCTGTGAATTATATTCACCAATTCTTCATATTGCAAAAAATAATGCAGGTGATACCAAAGCACATCACATGACACCCACAAGATACTGCAAAATCATTTTTAGTAAATATTATGAAACCAATGTTCAAACTAAGAAATGGAGAAGCTGTAAATAGGTAAGAGAGAGGAGGAGCTAATGCAAAGATGGATACATTTTTTTTTACACACTTCAAGGATTAGATATAAAGATTATTTGGACAGTTTCACTTTTGGGATCTCCATGTTGCAGTACTTGGGCATAAATTCCATGTATTTTTTTAAAGATAACTATTTTTATTGGATGGAGATTTTCACACAAATATATACTTAGAAACGTGGAATCAGAGGTCTGATGACTTCTAAAAGCTTGTTTTTATACGTCTGTATCTGAGGCCAAGTTTGAATTGACAACGCCCCAGTAAAAATCAAGGAAAAGTTGAATCACATAACTTATCCATATTTTCAGTATAGAATAAGGAAAAAAGGACCTGTAATTTTAGAATTCACCCATGTGCCAGAAAAGTTTGGTCTGAGATGATACAAACTATAAATAAAGAAAGAGTCATGCAACACAGAAAGATGCTTTGGTCTGTTAACCCTTCCTGTATACTTGGGACCAGATTCAAAATAGGACAGAGGTATCTTTATTTAAAAACTGTGGTGATAAAATATTATATTATGTTTAATATAAATAACATAGTTATATAACATCCTAATGGTTAGAGCCATGACCTAGGCAGTGGATAATACAGATTTAATTCTTTTTTTTTTAACAAAGAGCGATTTAGATTTATATCTCACACCTTATTTTTTCCTTTTCAAGGTAACTTCTATCCTTGCAAAGAAAAACTAACTTGGCACAGGTAGTATCTAAATTAAAAATGTGCCTTTTCTTGATGAAATCCATCCTTCCCCACAGTCTTGTAGCACTATGATTCACCCTTAAGTAATTTTCTTGTACTGTGGTTCATGCGTTATATCTCCCTCGCCCACCCATCCTAGAAAGCTAAACTCCAAAGTCTTATCTAAATTCTCCCTAGCCAATTCCAAATTATTCAGCGATAGGAACTATCCCTCCAACAGTTTAAGGCCAATATTGCTGTTACCACAGTTTTAGTAACCTAGTATTCAATACCAAATGTACTGCTATGTAAACAACATAAAAAGTTGTATGAGGCGAATCCATAGCATCCTCAAGATACCATGAAGTGTAGTGAAAAACATGCCAAGAAGCAACACCCCATCTCAAGTGAGCTGAATTAATGTTCAAGGTCCTATCATCTTTACAGCAAAAGTGATCAAGAGCTGGTTTCTAGCTGTGCCCAGATGGGTTCCCTTCTTTAATCCCAAATTCCTCCCATCTCTTACTCCAGATTATTTGAAGAATTTGTATGTACCAAAAGGGCCCATTCACTCATTTTTATTTTAAAACCACCTCTTTTTTTCTTTCAAAATATGGCCGGCTTCACTTATTCTAATGGAAATCTCAGAAGTGATGTTTACCCGTTCATCTGAAAGAGCTTTCAAATCCAATTTTGCCATGCAATCCTTTATTTAGGAAACACATTTTTTAATTCAGGCACTGTCTTCATCCTTTATTTTTTCCTTCATAAAAATGTATTTAAATCAAGATGGAGGAGGAAGCCAACTGTCAAAGTATAAAATCCTATCCTTGTGAAATTGAAGGTAACTAAGCATGTATCTTAGGCAAAGTAATCTTAGATACCCCAGCTATTCAAGACAGTTCCCACAATTCTACCAGTTTTTTTTCCTTTGCTGGCTGTACTCCCAATTTATCAGCTGTATCCTTTTTTGAATCACCCTGGCTGCAGATAAAAAGTTACCCAAGTGGCACAAACCCAAACTATATGGTGCCATTGAATCTGAAACAGCACAGAACCTTTACAATTTGAGAATGATTATGAGCATCCCTGGGTTGGTCCTGTGAAAATAATTTGACCCTTATAATAAAATGATCAGATTATAGGTGAAAGGGTTTGAGGAATAGCTAGAAAGCTGTTTGAACTAAACGGGGGGTTTTTTGTTTGTTTGTTTGGGGGTTTTGTTTTGTTTTGTTTTGCTAATCTGCAAGCCCTCCCATGTCTTTATTTAATTGCTTTGTATGGTAGGTTAAATTTAAAGTTGTGTTAACTTGTACTCCCTGCTCTGTGAAGGCAAAAGGAGTCTCAGCACATGTAGGGAGTTGTTGTAGCCCAGTAATTGAAACAGATACACTGCCAGCGCTGGTAGGTGATGGCTAGAAAATGATATTTAGAGACTTGCTTTTAAGAATTGGCTTGTAGGCAAAATAGATATTATGTTAGAACAATGGTTTAGGAAAATGGCAAGAGTTAATTGATTTCTAAAAGCCTGTTTGTCACACAGTTTCACAGCTTTCCAGGCAAACAGGGTGTCTGAGGTCAACACATATACACATGCTGAGAAACTGAAAACACCCAAACTTTCTTTTCATAATAGAGATAGACCTGGGTCCAAGACTACAGTACCCACATGCAAAAATCTTTGGGAATGCCAAGATTTCAAATGAAATGACAAAATTAAGATGTGTGCATGTGATAGGTTTATGAAGATAGGGGTGAGGTGAGCATGCTAGAAGGGAAGAACAGATTACAGGGCCGGGCAAATACAAATAGGGCGGGATTCAATACTGACAAGTGCAGTATCGCACTTAGACAGTAGGAACCAGCAGCAGACCTATAGGCTGGGGAACTCCCTTCTTGAAAGCACGGTGGCAGAAAGAGATCTTGGAGTCATTATTGACTCCAAGATGAACATGGGCCGACAATGAGAGGACATGGTCAGTAGGGCAAACCGTACCTTGTCATGCATCCACAGATGCATCACAAGCAGGGCCAAGGAGGTGATCCTCCCCCTCTATGCAACACTGGTCAAGCTGCAGTTGGAGTACTGTGTCCAGTTCTGGGCACCACACTTCAGGAGGGATGTGGACATCATTGAGAGGGTACAAAGGAAGGCCACTTGCATGATCCGGAGACAGCAGGGCAAACCATACAAGGAGAGGCTACTGGACCTGAAACTGTTCAGCCTTTGCAAGAGAAGACTGAGGGGGGACCTGGTGGCTGTCTAGGGGGGACCAGTGGGGTTTGGGAGAGGCCTTGTTCCCCTGAGCACCTCCTGGAGTAACAAGGAATAACAGCCATAAGTTGTTAGAAGGCAGGTTTAGACTAGACATTAGAAGGCACTACTTCACAATCAGGGCGGCTAGGATCTGGAACCAATTTCCAAGGGAAGTGGTTCTGGATCCTACCTTTGGGGTCTTTAAGAGGAGGCTTGATATTTACCTAACTGGGGTCATTTAAGCCGTTTTCTCTCCTGCTCAGGGCAGAGAGTTGGACTAGAAGATTTACAAGGTCCCTTTCAACCCTACATCTATGAATTTATAATAGGATTTTGGCTGACAAAACAAAACATGGGCAGCATGGAAACCAATCAGAGACATCCAGAAATGAAGAGTCATTGGAGAAGAAAGAATACAAAAGGAGGGGTTTTCAAAACAGCAAGTTGGCGTTGCCCCTCAACCTCTAAGGTCACTGATGTCGGATGTTCAAGCAAATGAATCTCAAGCTGGCGTTTACATACTGGCCAGCTACAACACTTGCTTTGCGTATATTCTGGGCACTGGGGAATTTGTGAAATGTATGTTGTAATCATCTTGCTTGTATTGCTGTTATATCCTATCACTGTAGTCAGTCTGAAGGTTGTGCTCATGCTTGATTGGACTAAAGTATCAGGGCTGGGTTGTGAATCCAGTGCCGACAGTGGAGATAGCTCAGAAGTATGTAGTATTTATTTCTGTGAAGCACAACCCTTACTTTACAACAGTGTTGAGGAAACATTGTCTTCTCTTTTCTTTTCTATTGTAATCTGGATTGTTTCAGCCAAAAAGTTCCTTTTGCATTTTCACAATGTTGAAGTCCCTTCCCCCAGAACAGAGCTAAATAATATGTTTCTTACATCTCTTCCTTTCAATGTTAAGCTTAAAGATGAAATAGATTGGCTAGCCTATGGCTTAAGTTAAATTAAGCACGAGTACACATTGTCTACTTTTTCGGTCAGCCCTTAAACTCAACCAGGCCTCCATTTTGTTATACTGGAAACACTACATTAATAACTACAGTTTCTTTGCCCTGAAATATTTTGCAGAAGTTCTTTTTATCTTCCAAAAATTATGCATGTGATCGATTACATTCTCAGAACAACAAAGCCATTTATATTACAGTTGACTGTAGAGTTATTTATTTGGACTTTTGGATGCATCACAAAAATATAACAAGTACTTTTAAAAGCCTACTTTGTTTCAAGGACCTCATAATCCACAACAGACCTTGAAACTTCCTCAGATTCATACATGGGTTTGTATTTCTTGAATGAATCTATGATATCTATTTTCCATTTTTATGGGCCACTGCATCCCACAAAACACTATTTGTGGGATCAGTACAAACCAGACAATATACACATGCAAGTACCCCTAATTCTAAATAACCTAAATGAAATATTTGATACTCAGGATTACAGAGCTTGGTAGTTAAATCTTGAATAAATTATAGATTAATGTATAATGTACACTATAACAACTTGCTTAAATCCCATTTCTTGGTAAAGTACACACATTTCCCCATTTATGTTTCTGATTAGTCTCAGAAAAGTAAGAGCTATTCAATTCACTCAAACCTTCTTTTCACTTTACATACAAAACTGTGTTTACATTTCACACTTAATGATCATCAGGGCCTTTGGGTTTAATGTCAAAATCACTTTAACATTTACTTTAATCCATTTTAACAGATCCCTTCTTATTTCTGGGTTGCGCATCTTTATAATTTTTCAAATGTCAGTCTCTTAATTTACTAATTAAACACTGGATTCATATTAGAATAGAAAAGCTTAATCACTTTTAAACCTTTTGCTGACAGATACATCACATCGGGGGGGTTGTTTTGTTTTTTTTAATCCTAAACCTTTGCATAATCCTGTTGCCCTCTGAAATTCTTTGTTGTATTACCTATATTTCTGTAATACCTTACTATGATGAGATGAACCATGTACAATTCAGAATATAGTTTATTCCGTAACCAATAGCCACTTGTATAACACAACAAATATTTCCCTCTCCATTATGGTCAATGCCTTCATCTCTTCCTGAAATAATTTTGTTTGCTGATAAAGAGATAGATGATCAGCATTATTTCAAAGATTTCTCTTCATTCCATTCCTCAGAGCCCAGGTATTTCTCTTGCTTGAATGTTCTGTAGTATATGAGAACTGAGATGATTATTTCTCTTCCCTATTTCCATCTCATATTTCTCTAGCTAATTGCATAACTCATCTTTTTGTTTTCCTAGCAAACCTAAGAAAGTCTCAGTTTTATCCTCTGGTCTGCTTCCTCCTTTGCATTCACAATCTAATGTCAAACATCCCGACAGTTTATCAGAAGTAAATTTCCTCTCCTAAAAGCATGCTCCTTTCTGCAGGTCATTTATACAGGAAAAGTGAGGGCAGTCGGTTGCAATTCTGAACTTTGTCACTTATCCACTTCCTTCCATTATGATGTGCTCTCACTTAAAAAATATCAATCTTTCATACCAAATACAGTTCTTTATCTACTCAAGCAACTCATCACTCTCCCATGGTTAATGGCCATTTAGCTATTATGTAGAATTGTGGTAAATTTAAAACAGGCAAGTGTACTTGCTATCTGTCACTTCTCTGCTGCTCACTAAACAAAAGGGGTGAAGAATTAAGAATTCTCCTCCTACGAATGCATTACTGTTTAGTTTAATCTCAGCTTTGTAGCTATTCCTCTTTTTCAATTTCTCTTATCTCCACAACCTAGATGTCAAGCTTACTGGGTTTAGAGTCATCCCCAGGTATTACGAGACTTTCCCTCAGTCCAATTAAGTGCAAGGAATCAGGACCTCTACTTCTACCATTTTTCTTAAAATTTCAAAAAGATATGGTCTACGTATGACAATTTAACAGTTTCCAGACATTTTAATTATCAGATCCTCTTTCTCAGCATGACCTATTATTCATGCTAGATGTGTATTTGGATTTAATGTTTAAAAGCCCTACAAGCCAAAGATATACCTGCACCCTTATGTGGCTCTCTTATTTGTGCTTTCTTGTTTATTGAGATGCATGTTCTTACCCATGGATCTTGCTTCATCTCCTAAATGACACACACACTTTCATTAATTGAAACATGAATTAATGTCTCTCTTGGGGCCCTGCCAAATGTTCAAATTAAAGCTGGATGGAAACCAGCTATAGAGCGGTTATGCTAACTTGTAGCTGGTTGGCTCTTCTAATAATTGCTTAGTCATTTTTTTAATGTTACATATCTAGCAGGGACCTTGTAAAAACCTTATGGCCAGGTGTAGATATTACACATAAACAGGAAATTGATCTAAGCCTATAACTGTACAGAAATTTTGCGCGCACAGACCAGTTTAAAAATGGCAGACACTGGTATAAGATAGACCTAGTTTGATGTGCACTCAAATCTAATTGATTTAGGGTAGACCGGTAAATTGAAGTTCTGTACCAGATCCCCTAATGATTCAGAACTTCTGTACCAGATCCCCTTTGCAGCCCTCTCCCTTGCAGAGAGGCACTAGCACTCGACCTATGCTTGGCTGCACCAGCCAAATGCCCAGAGGGTCCTACCCCCAAGCTCTCTCTGACCTGAGCCAGCATAGACCCTCTCCCTGCCTCTTGCCTTTGGCCCTCTGTCAGCTGCAAGCAGGCTGCAAGGGGGTGGGGGAAGAGAGACATCTGTGGCCTTGCACAAACCCTAGGACCTGGGCACCCAGACCATGTCACCACGCCCTGTCATTAAGCACCCTACAATGTACACACACACCAGACGCTGAGCCCAGGAGAACACCTGCACTTGGGCACAGCCCCAAGGAGTCCAACCCTGGCTCCCCCACACCCAGCCAGGGAATCCCATGCCTGGGCACAACCCCACAGAGCCCAACTTTGATTCCTGCACACCACCACTAAGAGGCCAGAAGCAGGTGCCCATCCACCTGAACTCCAGCATGGACTCCTTCCCCACAAGCAGGAGGTTCAGGGGTGTGGGGGAAGGGGAACATTGGGACTAGGCTTGCACAGAGGCAACCTTGTGACCTCTGAAGGTCAGCCACTGCCAGCACATACCCAGGCCATAGGCACCTGTGATGCTTCAAGTCTTTTTTTTGGCTTGCAGCTACAGGGTCCCAGAATAGTAGGACGGGGGGGAGTGCGTGAGGGCATCTTTGCCCATGCCCATCATCCAAATCAGGGGTGGCCTGGGCATTCAAATGCACTAAATAGTCTCCAGCAGGGCAGGGATCCACAAGACATGCTGGAAGGTGTGAAGGAGCATCCCCAACCTGCAGGTCTCAGGTGGTGTAGGTAGCCTGTGTGCCTTCCCACTCACCCCCAAGAGAGGACGATTGTGTATGCTGTTCACTACCGATCTAATCTAGGCAGCTTAAACAAAACCATGTAATTTAGATCAATACTGTCTCGGGCTTTTTGAATATCTTTACTTAATCTATGCTGCTTCTATCCCATGACTCTGCACTTTCTAATTTCTAAATGTTTCAGCTTGTTGGTTGTAGCCATGCTGATCTAAGGACATGGACAGACAAGGTTCTTTGGGTAGATGTGGTATCTTTTATTAGACCAATGAAATGGTTGGAAAAATTGCTCTTTGCAAGCTTTCAGGCACAAACACCCTTCTTCAGGCATAGGCAGACCCTGGGTCTTGTGCCTGGAAGCTTGCAAAGAACAGCTTTCCCAACTATTTAGTTGGTCCAATAAAAGATATTACATCAACCCAAAGAACCTTGTCTGTCTAAATGTTTGATGAAGTTGAATATCCTTATTATTTTCTATCTTTCCTTTTTTTGTGTCCTGGTGACAAGGCATTTAGCAGAATTCCCAGATTCATTCAAATCTGACAGGCTTCACCATAATCACTTCTGCTATGGCCTCAAACATTGCAACCTCTTGGCTATCAACCATGCACCTTAGCACATGCAGCACCCTAGCCTCCTATTCTTTCCTTTCTTCAGAGCACCTTACAAACATTAACCCCTTAATTTTCATATGAAAGCTGTGATATAGGTACAGAAGAGGTCTTAATAAAAACCATCATCTCTTAGCTGTTACCTATAAGTTAAAAAAAAAAGTTTATCTCATTGGTACAACCATTGGGTTTTCTAAGACCCTTGGATAATATTACACAGAAACCTGTGGTAATATTATTTTAATGGTCATATTATTCCTAAAATTATTATTGTTGTTGTTTTGTATCTGGAGGCAACAGATGGAAGTAAGCTAAATAATTTGCCCGACCATACTTGTGGTCAATGTCAGATGACAGTAGAAGAGTTTCCAGCTCCTACTCTGGGGTTGGGTCATATAAAATCATATTCACATTAACGTGACTAGGATATGATCTATGATCAATATTTTTAAGGTTTTTTTCTTCCTTAAGATACTCATCTTCATCTAACCTTCTTGATTCACCTTCCTTCTCAGATAAAACAACAGTTTTATCTGAGACTACAGGTGAACTACAGAACTTTGTCTTTTGCTGGGAAGAATTATTGAGTTATTTTATTAAGCTTGACTATTACAGATTTAACACGTGTTAATTTATAGCAGCACTATACCCTTTGGTTATTTTCATTTTGACCTTATATAGATACCAACAAATTAGTATCTATAAAAGCCAGATTTTCAGAAATAGTTTAACTTTACTAGGGTCTAGGAGTAGTAATCATCGTCCAGTAACGTGCTAGCTTTACAGAAAATCCTCTCCCATGATACTTCTCTCCTATTCAGAGCCTCTACTCTGAAGAACAATCCCTTCAACTTGTATCCTGAGATAATGAAATTCTTTCCTCACATGGCTGCAGTTCCTAACGTGGAAGAGAGCACTGGACACCAAGTGTGCATTTCAGTGTACAAGGTTTCTACGGAACAATCAGCTCCTCTAATGAGTACAGCATATGTTCTGTTCAAATGAATTCCTTCAGAGTAAGATGAGCATTTCCAAAAGCTTCTGTCACTGAAGTTTATTCAAACTTTTCAAAGCAGAGAAAATAGAAAATGTCCCCAAGTTATTTTAACGGAATAGTTTTATTAGCCTTAGCAACCAGTTACATCTCCCTCGTGAGCCTCACTTTCATAATGAAGAATATTAAAATAGGCAACCCTTAATTATGCAAGTGAGAAATGAAATTCATTTGTCTTGTATATTATGGGGAAAATCATGTTATAATGATTTTCCACTGGTCATAAGCTGATGTTTCTTAAGAGCACGGTGAACTATTGATGGCAGAGAAGATGTTATTGTGAGAGGCTTTTCCCTTCATTCCTGGAAGAACAAGAATATCAAAAACTATGCCGTGACTGTTCAATGTGAAAGTACAAAAACACTTCAGACTTGCATCAAATTCAGTCTCAATTTTAGCCTTCCATCCCATGATATATCAATTATCATGAAAATGACTTTAGCAATTTAAAATCAAGCATTTGGATTTTAATGCATTTTGGCTGGGGGAGTTCTTTGATTTCTTTAATGGTTTTCAACTAGGTTGAATTTGGCTCCAAATTTAAAATGCCCAAAATGAAACAAAGTCGCGGCACCAGCCCTAGCAAACCACCCAGCGCAAAAAAAACCCAACCCCAACCACCAGAAACAAAAAAAAAAAAAAAAAAAAAAAAAAAAAAAAAAAAAAAAAGGCAGACACATTAAGTGGGATTGTTTTCTAAGCCAGGTTGCTAGATGTCTATACAATGGGTGTCAATGAATTGGAGCCCAGACTACCCGAATACCCTTGCCCACCTGCAAGCTCCAAATCCAGAAATATACCACTGAGGCCACTCCAGTTGTCCTCAGCATGAACATACCAGAGGCTGGGGTCTTGAGAGCTGTGGCAAAGGGATGCTGTGAAGAGTTTTCATATGGAAAAGGAAGGTAAGGTATACTCAAAAATATTCTAGTTAGGGTGTGCCACCATGAAAGTGTACATATAAAGGCTGCTGATTTACTTTTTTTCTAAGATATTATTATACAAAGAGCCTGCTTGTAGGAGATACCCATGAACTTTGAAAAAGTAATCAACCTAAATAAGAAAGGCAGGTTATTGTCTGTTCCACATTTAGGAATATTTTTATTTTCTACAGAACTCAAAGCAAAACCACCCACTTGTGGTCCCTATCTTCAAAAAGGGGCAAAAAGAGGACCTGGGAAATTACAGGCCAGTTAGTCTTACCTCAATCCTGGGTAAGCTCTTTGAAAAAATTATCCTGGCACATGTCCAGGAGGGCCCA
>JAGPOW010001918.1:9951757-9977283 GCA_030014935.1 Caiman crocodilus | reverse complement strand
TGTGTGTGCGCGCGCGTGTGTATTCACTAATTTACACAAACACCACCCTCCTACACATACACACAAATGAGTTAAGTTGGGTATTGTGATATATATGTATGTATGTATGTGCTTGGTGTACTTGTGATACCTAAGGAAAAGTTAAGGTAAGAAAGTAGAAGTGTAGGGAGTTGAAGTTACCAGGACCGGGATTAGTACTGGTAGATGCCAGGGGCCTGGGCTGAAGAACTGAGGCTCAGGGGTAACTTTAGGTTAATTGATCTTAATTGATTAAAAGACAATGCCCAAATCCTGCAGAACAGGGAAGCATGCTGGCACATAGTCTGAGACTGGAGCCAGAGCTATGGGGGAACTGAAAAGGTAGGTAGGGAGAGGGAAAAATGGGATTAAGGAAAAGTGTGGGTGTTAAAGAGGGGGTCTGAGTGCAGGGAGCCAGAGGATGTCTCCGGGGCAGCTAGAGAAGTTGCAGGAAGCGGCAGTAGATGCTGAAAGCTGAAGAAAGGCTCCAGCTGGTGGAGAAAATTCCAGGATAGCTAAGAGGAACTGGGAAGCTGGGTGCGGGGGAGGATTACAGAAGGTGTTGGGGAAGCCTGAAAACATAGAGACGGACAGCAGAAAAATCACAGGAAAAGCAGCAGTTGGCAGGGCAGCAGGAAAGCAGAGAAAGGCAGCAGAAAGTCACAGGGAAAAGGCAGTAGGAGCAGGGGAGGCTGAGAGGTGGCAGAAAATAAAAAATGTTTAAAGCTTATCTCAGCTCACTTATACTTACCTATAGGGAATAGAGAGGGAGAGAAAAAGTCAGAAATGGTTGGGGAAGGGGAGGGAATGCATTTTAAAATAATAAAAAAAGAAAAACTGGTGGTTTTGCTATACAAGCAGATCATACCCCCTTCATAATACTCACAGGCTGACTGAGATTGATCAGGTCAGCCTATGCCTCTCTGTAGCACAATCAGGGCTGCCCTGTGCAGTGCTGCTGTCTGTTTCTGGGAAGGCTGAGGGAGCCTGAAGATCAGACAGATGTGTGCATAGAAGCCCCTTGGATCTGCAGTCAGTACAGTCTGGTCCTCAAGGGCTAAGCATTCAGATGTCTGTTTAGGGATTTTAAGGTAAGTTTTCTACCAGGAAAACAAACCCAGGAGAATTTTCCCAGATCATTTGAATGTGTATACTGCCAGTAACTCACATATGCAAGATTCTAGGGTGTAAAGTATGGCTGTGTAGGGATACCTGACAAAGCTCTGCACATGGTAGCTCTAGAACTGCAAGCATTAGTGCTGTTACTATGAAGCTGTGTCAAAGCTATTAAGTACTACTTTGCATTAAAGCTTTTTATCCCAGGTGCAACTCCCACATTGGTAGAGTCATATTGATGCCAGTTCCTGACCTAGTGCATCAAAATCCAGCACGAGTATCACTGCATATAAATATACTTTCAGAGTTTGCCTCTACAACTTTTATATCGTACCCTATAGTAGATAGAGTATTTCTGAACTCTGTAGCTATATCTTTAGTAGTAGTTCAACTACTACTGTTATTGAGTGTTCATCTACTAGCACTATTGCTAAGAAGTTTGCATGCTACTCTTACTCTGCATGTATACTCATCCAAAAATGAGGCAATGAAGCAATTATGTGGGTATCCCCTGCTCCTGCTTTCAAGCACACAAGATAAAATTCTAAAGAGTAGTGATAAGGGATGCCTTCAATGTCACATTTCCAGATTCGGCAAGCGTGGAAGGTGAAGCATACGGGATGGGCCCTGTATCTCTGTGGTGCACTCAGAGAGGACATACAAGCATTATGTTTAGATAACCCTAATGGAGATTAGGGCAATCTAAATACCCCAGTGTACAAACATTCATAAGGCTTGGGGTCACCTGAAAACTGGTGTGTCCAATCTAAAGTTCACCTCAGAGATTAACTTAGTTTTGATGGTTTAGAGTCAATCTGACCGAGAGAACACCTGCATGCTATTTGCCATGGCCCTGGGAACGTGCTGTTTTAACCACCTCAATCCTGGCTAGGTTAGTATTTTTCCCCCTGTAAGTAACACCCTGCCTCCAGCTAGGCAGCCACTTCCCACAGACCTGCCAATGCCCCCAGTACCCATCAGTAACCCCCCCAACTTGCCATCCCTTCCTCCCCCAACTTACTTATTCTGGTTGCCCACACCTCCTCCCACCAAGTGGCAGAACTCTTGCACACTCAGGATCTTGACTCAAATGTAGGAGACATGCACTAAGCTGCCTAAACCAGAACTGGGTCCTACAACACGTGTTTATGTTCAAACATGCGGCAGAAGTGCTAAAGACTTATCACTTGGAGACTGAGAACTAGAAACTGTGACCCAGGTTTATTAAGATCTGATTGGCATAGGAGTGCGTGTTTAATCTAGAAAGGGATAAATCAGACCAGATTATGACATGGGGTTCTACACCATACCTAATTGACATTACTTTCTTTTGGACCAGTTAGGTCTATTTATTTTTATGGCAACTGATAAGCTTGGTACAAGGGAAACATTGAACTTCATATGCAAGCATCTAAGTGAAACAGCATTTTAGGGATTTCTCCCTCATTTGAAAATGCTATAATTTTTAAGATTAAAATATGAAACATAACATTATAATATTTTATATTACAAATACTCTGTACCAGACAGCCTTTACATTCCAGCAGCCTCCCTTTTACGAATACACAAAGCAGAAAAACAGATGGAGAAGTGCAGATGGAACCTATAATGTCCAGCCTGAGAGAGCTGGATGGAGACTTGAAGAACAGACCTAGGCTGAAACTGAGAAGTGACATTGTAGGAAACCTCCTTTCAAGATACCTTAACCAAAATGGATCTGTACCATTACTATACACAGAATCAATTTCTGCTGCACACATTATTTCTACATTATACACCACAAGGACAACAAATAGGGAAAAAAGTGTTTTGACATACACCACTCAAGTGTGAAAGTAACCTTTAGCTTTAATGGTTTATTCAGGAACTATCCTGGTGTTTTTAATTAGCTAATGCCTCACTAAGAACTGCAGTCCCCAAAAGAACATAATAGTTCCATAAAATGGCTCTGTTTTAATTTCTCCAGTTTTAATGTAGCACACAATCTCCAGTTCTACATCCCAACTGTAATTAGCAAGGATAATTACTGAAACTGTATGAATAGTAGTTGCAGCTGCTATGATAAGTACATTTAGTGTAGTCCTAAGTACATTACCAATATTACAAAATGTATTATGAAGAGAGGACTAGATTCCAGTGCCATTGAATACACAGAGGACTTTTAAAGGGGGGTAGGGAGGAGGAGGGAAAGATTATTTTTTAATTGGGAAAAGTGTGTCTTTTCAATGCATTAGATAATTCCCAGACTAAAACAATATACATAATTAAATATAATGCTATAGCTATGATGGAAATTGGGGTATAAATAAATATATGATCACTCAAAAAATTAATTCTGTAACTTAAAAATGAAAATGAAAGTGAAGGAAATTGTGTCTGATATGGATATAAATA
Organism: Caiman crocodilus; assembly: GCA_030014935.1. NCBI lineage: Eukaryota > Metazoa > Chordata > Crocodylia > Alligatoridae > Caiman > Caiman crocodilus. Next base: position 9,973,755 of record JAGPOW010001918.1, on the reverse strand, counting down.
CAATTTGTTTCCCCTAAAAATAGAGAAATGATACCATTATAAAAAAAACCCCACTCCCCTCCAACCCCTGTTCTGTTAAACAGGAAATGTGCATATTTGGGGTTTGGTTATTCAAGTGAATTAGCTAGTTAAAATGTTCACCAAGTATGTCAATTATCCTGATCTAAAAGAGCAGAGAAAACAATGAAAACTCTTCACCTATCATTGTCCCTTTATATCACTAGCAAGAAGTTCACCAGAAGGATCTGTGAAGTGTTGACATGAAACAGAGGGAGAGAGTAATTGTAAGAATAATGCAGTTTTCCTTTTACTAGCTCCCAGGTCACCATTTGGAGAGAGCACCTTTTTTCTATAATTCTTTTTCCCACCACAAATCTGGCCACTTGTGCCACCAGAGCTTTGCGGTAGCGTGTTATAGATGTTCATTGGATTACTGCTTAAGAACCCAGAGCCACTTGTTTCACACCACATAAAAGCGTCACAGACTCTTTGATTCCTCCTGTTACAAACTGTAGCTTTTGGTTTCATGAAGTTAGAAGTTGCATAAAATATTCTGCAGCTATTCAAAAATCCTCCAATTCCTGCAAGAGACTTTCTGTTATCCAAAGGGACCTTTGCTTAGGTGCTGTAGAATCAAATTTGCATCCAATACTGAAAATTTTATCTATAAAAACTTAATACAAACATTATTCTGGTTAGAAGTGATGACTAATTTAAATGCACCCCCTGCCCAAAGGTCTTAAATTAAGGCATGCCATGTAATGGGAAAAAAAACAACAAAAAAAGATTGTAATAAAAGCTAACCAAATTTCAACAGAATTCATGTTCCACAATATTATCTGTTTTTTGGTGGATACATCTTATACGTCAGAAGATGTGGTACTTTTCATAGAGTTACCATAAACTATAGCCTATATAAACTCTAAATATCTCTGGAGGGTTATGGGGAAAAGTAGAGCTGGAAGGGACCTCACAAGGTCACCTAGGCTGAGGCTCAAGGCAGAATTATCACTGAGTAAACTTTCCAACCAAGTCCATCTAACCTGGTCTTGAAAATTTCCAGGGTTATAGATTCCACAACATCTTTAGGTAGCCTGTCCCACTGCTTGACCAGCCTCATAGTCAGAAAAATATATTTTGCAATGATGAAGGTAATTCCTAATAAGAGCATGGGGAAGAATATTTTGCTTTTCCTGAACCCAAATATAAAAATAGGTCTTGCATTAAACAAGCAAGCAACAACCAATCAGAATGAACACCTGCTGTACAAAATACTACAAAAATATATATAATATACAGGAAAAGAGCCCTTCATCAGGGACCAACTGGAGAGGGAATAGGCTCTATTGGATGGAGTAGGAATGACTTATTCCCCATGATGGCCACTTGTAACTTGTTCAAGAAAGGCCACAGAAACTTGTACAAAGACCTGTCAGCCCCTATGAGTGCCATTCACTATATAATCCTGGGTCACTGGAAGGCTAATTTACTCACCCCATAAGCCTTATCCTCATGGAGAAATAGGTAAAAAGGAAAGGCAAGACAGTTGCAAATGTGAGCAACAAACTTCCCAGCACCATTCCAAGGGAGATCCAAAGCAAGGGATATCCATTTTGAGATTGGGATCCTCATTTCCCCCCAGAATATTGTTCTCTCAAAAAGAAGAAAGTACTGCCGGCCCAGCAGTCAACAAGAGAAATCTCACATTTAATGCATCTTTTTTCAGTAAATTACATTTCTGACTGGAACAGAATAAACCAGAATAATAATGGAAAATGTCTCACAGCTGTAATGATGGCTTTCCTGCCACAGCTCCCTGGTATAAAAGTGGCATTGCTCTTTGAATATCCACTGCATGTGTGTCTGCTGAAAGTAATTATAATGGCAACAACTGCATGCAGCAAGGTTTTGGTGTCCTCTGAATCTCCATAACGAATGCAGCAAAACATGATTAACGTAAAAAATGCTGGAGCCAATCCTGAAAACCCAATTATATATATATATATATATATATATATATACACACACATAAAGACTTTGCAAGAAATTAATGGGATTACAGGCTCTGCATATTTCATAGATAAATCCCACTTCACTGTCACCCAAATGCCAAATGCAAATTGATATTAATCTGTTGCAGCACAGGGGTAATGGAAGACAGGTCTTTTAGATCTACCCTGCTAAAAGCAAACACCTGGATATTTTCTAAAACACGAAGCACAGTAGATGATTAAAAGTTCAATAGATATATATTGTAGTTAGCTGCCTTTGCTATCATTTTCATTGCACTGGCAGTCAAATACACACATCAAAATCCTGTGCATTCACATTAAAGCCAATACTGACAAGAGGCATCTGACTTTTCCCCTTCTGTTCATCATAGCACAGCTTTGGAAGTAATGGCACTTAATTTTTTGTTTTACAGCTCAGTAAAACTTGCACTGTTGCATGCACTCCATTTATGTCTCTCTCAATGTCTTTGTAGAAGGCAGAGAGAAATGTATAATACTGTTACATTCTTAAATTATGCATTAATAAAATTGAGTTCTTTAAATGAGAATAATAACTCCTTTTTAATTTTGACATGCTATATAGCCTCAGTTGCTGCTTCCAGATTTGTGGTTGAAGCTCTTTGTGCAGGCACACTATTTTCTTCATAAATAGGGACCAATGCACTTCCCTAATAGGGAATTTTACTTAAATCAGGATTGCAGGGCTCAGCCTAAAATAGTGTGACTACCACATCAAAGCCTAGTTCCAAAGGCCTTTTCTGTTCATTGCTGCAAGGTATTTGGTATTGCTTTTGCACCATATAATTATTTATTGTATTCAAGTCCTTTACACAAGTAGCCTTTTAAAAAATACTAATACAGGAGACTCTTCACTTCAATTTTGCAAATGTATAGGAGGGAAGAGAGAGAAAGGAAGAGGAATCAAAGATTTCCCCTTATCTTTGTAATCAATTCTGTTAGCCTTTCTGTACCTCATTTTGTCCACCTATAATTTCAACGTAAGATTTAGTATCTTTACTTTAATGATATAACTATATCAGATATAGTTATAGATATATCTGAACTATATTCAGATATAACTATCCTGAAACTTTCAATGACTCACTTTTAATCTTTTTAATTTATGGCTTAAGTCCAAAACCCTGGTAACTGAAACTATACTTCCTGTTATATTTTTTTTAAAGTTATTAATCTGTTTTTAAATAACTAAACTTGATTAATATATTGTTTAGGAATATAAACTATAATCATGGTCCTACCACACCAAAACAATATGAATTTTCCCAGTTCTGAGTTCCAGATTCCCTTTTTGACCCAGCAACTCAGAATAGGTACCCTGAAAAAAGATTGGGGCATAAACGAAAATAGGGAATCACAGAATTTTCTATTACAGGTTTCCAGGATAAACTTCAGCTATGATAGCTGCTGAGCATCATATTAACTCTGAAGATAAATAAGTAAGTAGGTAAGCAAAAAATGGTCACATGAGTATGGTTAATCTTTAAAAAAAATCAAATTTAAATTCAGGAGTAAGTGATGAGAAATCAAGTATTCAAAATGTCGAAATTTTGCTGAATATTTCCTATTTTATGCTTAAAATATTATTATTTAATATTATTAATTTACTTTTAACTATATATTCTCTCTCAATTTATACCATATATGATATATTAAGAATTGTAGTTCCTACATAATGCACCAGATAGACATCAAGGCTAGGTACAGAAGTTACACATAAACCAGTTTAAATCATCTGAATCTGGTTTAAATCTGTAACAGAACAGAAGTTCAGTGCACATAAAACAGTTTCAAATGGCTGAAACTGGTTTAAGATAAACCTGCTTGAATATAGTATTAAACTTAACTGATTTTGGTCAAACTGGATTATAAAACTTCTGTTGCAGACCCCTTCCTGGTTTAAGTGAAAACACCCAAGCCCCCCTGCATGCTTTCCAGGGCTGGGATGGGCTGCCTGCTCCAGCAGAGAAGGGTTGAGGGAGAGGAGGAGGGGAGGCAGATACTGCCACTGCAATGCAAACCCTGGTTGGGGGCCAGGGCGGGAGTTTAACTTCCTCTCCCCTGAGTACAGCGCTGCCCTGCCCTGTTAAAAACTTACTGCTTGCTGCAACTGTGGGCTACAAATCCCAGAGGCACCTGGAAGCAGGAAGAAGAAATGATGATCAACCCTGAAGGGTCCTGCTGCCGTGATTCTGAGCTGCAAATCCCAGAGACCTCAGGAGCAGTAGGAAGAGGAAGTGAACATACAGTCCATGCTTGCCATGTGCCACAGAGCCATGCTTTAGTACCCCCTGGCTTCTGGTCTCAGCTACTGCACATATGTGGCTGCATTTCTTGAATCAAACATGAAAGTCTGTCCACTTGTTTCTTACTTTAATCTCTGCAGCTTAGACTAACCTGCACAGGTTCAGCCTCGGGTTTTTGACTAAGGTTCATCCAGATAAATGCACAGGTACACTTCCTTGAGGACATGTAGCAGCAGTACATATTTCCCTTGGGACAACTAGCAGTGGCACATATTTGTGCTTCTGCTAGTTGTGTCCCCTGTATGTGCAGTCTGGAAGGGGGGCAAATTGCCCCAAGTTGGGTAGGGGAAGCTGGGCCCAGCACCTGGGCTGGCTCCAGCTACCTTACCTGGAGTCTTGGGGGTCTCCTGGGGCTGCAGCATCAGCAAACCAGGTGCATGGAGCCTGGCCAGAATCCACAGCATGAATCTGGCTGTCCAGGCTCCAGGTCTAGGTGGCACAAGCCGCTGCCACATGCTCCTACTTGCTTTTTTTCTATGTACATTTTATCATTTCCTGGTATCTAAATGTGGCCCATACTGCATATTTGCAGCATGGAAAACCAAATCACATGCATGGGGTGCCTTTTGCATCACCTCAAAAGGCTCTTGAGGATTTTGCGGCTGCATCGGTACAGCCTCAGCTACTGTAATTTAGAAGATTTGCATTGGTTTCAAAACAAAGAGGCACATTTCTGCCTTAGATTATCTTGAGGAAAAAATACCCCATGAATTCAAGACAATCCTATGTATGGAAGAGCTACAGGATTAAAGTTCTGCCTGTACTCGTGACCATATTTTGAACTGGATTTCCCTTCGACGGCACAAATACTTACTACTAATATTCATTTCTATAGTCCACCTTCGTATCTACAGTTCTTATTCTGCCAAGAAAGGGACATCTACAAATTGGAGCATTTTATTAATTTATTTGGAGGAGAATGTCAAGTCACGACATTGTCTATTCTACACAGGCTTATCCATGCTATCACAAAGCAACTGGATGTACTAAATCTGTATTATATTCAGGACTTGAATAGATGAAGGCAGTTTTTTCCAGAGCTGGCTACACAGCTGGTTTCATTGTTCTCATTACATTAAAGGGTCATTGAATGATTGACCTTTCATCATTCAGATATTTGTCTACTGGAATAGAGGCAATAGCTGTGCTGCTGTTCTCTAAGATGAAGAAGAAATCAGCACGTTGTTTATAGGACCAATTGTGGTGACTCATGCTCTACTTACCATTGTTGCTGCAGATGCCACTATTTTTTCAATCTCTTTTGCTCTCAGCTGATCCAGTGTTTCTCTAAGAATGGTGAAGGGTTGATTTGTTTGCATATGGTAGCACAGGCATAAGAAATGTATGCAACATTGTCATAGATCATTTTATTTCAATGACTGAAATAATATTTGTTTGTGCTTTCTGAACTGTGATTTTTTCCTTAGACCCTGATATGAAATATTTAAGCCCTACATGTCTCTTCCTGTCAACCATTTCACTGATTCTAGAGTCTGAAGCTAACTTCAGTGTCATGTTGCACATCAGGACTACTACTGCAGCAGCACCACCTTTGCATTCATGTTGTGTTCGCATTTGTTTGAGCAAAAGGTTCAAGTTTCAGATAAGTAGAATCTCCTAACTAAAGCTCGCAATACCAGCTCTGGTCTCTCAAATAACTATCTTAGGTGAGCAAAGGATGGAGCAAAATTAAAAGAAACGTTCTTCTCCAAGTCTCCACCTTTTTTAAGATTCTTGAAATACAAGTTCAAACTGCACAGCTGTTTCCTTTTTCCAGGACACTTGATATTACCTTACATTTTATTAAGCCTAAACTGTCTCCGTAATTTTTACATGTTATTTGGATGCTGCAGCTGAGTCAGGATTTTTCTAACTACATTTTCCAAAAACTCTTGTGTAGTTTTGTAGTCCTAGTTTTCATCATACCTTTTATTCTGTTCAGCTTCAAAGACAGAACAACCTCCCTCTCTCCGCCCCTCCCCAAATTAAGGAATACTGGAAGGATCACAGTACAAGAAATTAAATGGTGAAATGACATGCATGGGTTACATTTGCTTCTCATTAACTTTTTCTTTCATGTAAGTTTAATATTTTCTTTCCTTCCTTCCTGTTAGTCTTTTTCAACAGGAAAGGCTCCATTATAATAAGGATTACATTAACAATCCCTATCCCCAAAAATGCTTCTAATAGATGTGAACAAAGGCTGACAAGAATCAGAGGTACATAGTAAGTGAAGCTATTTACCAGAAGTCACACACATCAAGTTAACAGCTAAGCTGGGAAGAGAGCCCAGGCTTTCTGAATCCTGTCTCAATCTACTGTTCTATAGGTAGCACACTACTACCCTAATACAGGGACTAACACATTTTAGAAAATCAGAAGTTAAGCTGCACTCAAATAAGAATCTCTCTTTCTCAGGAGAGGTTACATAGAGACATGATTATCATTCAAGTAGAAAGTTAAGGATTGGAAAAGGACTGAATTTGCTTCATACACTGTGGAGTGACTTAACAGCGGATTCAGTTTCCACTCAGTGGTTGAGGCTGTCCCATGAAAGATAAAATTAAAAATAAATCTACACTCTGCCTTCCCTCTGCCCCCAGCATTTCAGGTGGCAGGCTGTTGGAGATCCCCTGACCTTGCCATTGCAATTGAGAGGCTTCTTTAATGAGCTCGTCATTCTAAACAATGCCAGGAAATAAGGCAGAAGACATTTCAGGAGCTGGGCAGTTTGCACAGATGAAGGATGGGGTCATAAGAAGTGATTTGAAACCAACTCCTTGCTATATTCATCAGTTGATACTGAAGTCTGAATGACAATGTGTTCTGTAGTTGCTTTACAGTGTCTAAATATTTTCTATTCTGAAAGGTTACAATATGGTATCTTGATGGAACTGGTAAATGACAAGCTGTCACATAAATAATCTGACAGTAACATGGGTCTAGGACTCAAACCTAAGTTTAAATGGGTCTCATTTAAAATGAGTTGTACTCTTTTGTGCATTTGAGGTAGCTTGTTGTTATAGTGTCCGTCAATCTTCCAAGTTTAAACTGCAGTGTAGAAATAATAGTCTCATTTATACTAGAATGAGCATGGCGCTGCACCATTTATATAGCTTAACAAATGGCACTTGACATGCGAACAGGGTGGAGATAGACAAGTGATTTCCATTAAACCTTGAATATGGGATTTGCAATGCCTTGCCACATATATGTGAAATGACCTTACTTTTTACTGTAAGTAAGGGGTGGGGGTCAATGGCAGAGGCCTGTATTTTGCCTTTTTTGGCTTTGATTTTTCTCTCTCAATTGTAGTCCTTCCTTATTTGAAACCTGAAGAGTCTTTCCTAAGAATGTTTTTCAATATCAGCCGGTAATGTGAGGTACTCACTTAAGAAACTGGGGCAGATCCCCAGCTAGTAAAACAACACATCTCTATCTGTAGTAGCTGTCCTTTCCTTCATTCCACCTTATTGCTATAGTACAAAACCACCATCATTTTCATAAAGCATCAAAAAGGCAAAGTTCCTCAAACATTCACTGCCTTGACCTGTTTAAATGTATAATAATTAGCCTAACTTTTTTGGAGCTGTTTTTTGAGCAGACAGAGCTCTTGTTCTTTCTTGTCCTTACAAAGTCTTTGGAGGCCTGAAATAGTGTGTGCGTGTGCGTGTGCGTGTAGAGAAAGAAATTCCTAGCAAGATGAATGAGGATTGCAATCAAGCCATCACAGGCACTAATGAAAAATAACATTTCTCTAGAACAAATACTGGAAGGTTTCAGAGTGGTTTAAATAGAGTTTTGTTTCAAGACACACATTTATCCATTACAGAATCATTTTTATGCACTGCAGCCTCATTCACTTCCTATTTGTAAGATACCAGGTTGATATACCTGTCAGCAAGAAGTGCCACAGAATGACTCTCACTGGTTTGAGGTTAGTTGCAAAAGCTAAATAGAATGAGTTACTGATATTCTCCTTTTAAGGTGAAGGCCCACTTTTTGTGTACCTGCTGGGTTTTTAGTTTAGTCAGGTTTAGCATCTTATGGTGCCTCATGTCCACCTTGGGAAATAAAGGAAAATGTCTTTAGGATACAGAAAACCTCAATGAGAAAGAACCTTCTTTGCTAAAAATAAATAAGGTTTCCTGAACAACGTATGTATGTGTTATTCAGCTGTATACTATGAAACATGCTACCCTAGGCTATTTCTCCCTGTCTTTTAACTCTAATATAGTTATCACTGTACCATCTAGGGTGAGAATTTCCCTCCTGCCCCTGCAATGTTTCTTTTTTCAAGGAGAGCTACAAATGCCCTTTGCTGCATATGTATAGAAGTGGATTATCAAATGTCATGTACCTGCTGAACTGTGCAAGTACAGCAGGTAATATGTGCAAGTAAAACCTTGAGAATATTTTAAAACCTTTGTGCCTCTTCCACATTCCACTAGCTGATGGTTGTTTAGTTATTTTTGCCCCCAATCCCCCCCAAACTGGCACTCTGCCTAGCCATCTTTAATTTCATGTGTTCTTGTTTTGAGTTATAAACAAAGAATGTATACCAGACAACTGACAATGGAAACTGTTGCTTCCACATAAAATAGAGCCAGCACTTTCAACCCACCCTTTTTCAAAGTTCACAGATAATTTTGTGGCTGTAAGAATCAGATCTTGATTTTCCAGCTCCAGAACTACAAATCATCCTAATTTTCTACTCTCTCTCTTTTTTTGAAATGTTCTGCTGGGTTCTCCAGACTTGGAATAGTTAGAGGTTTGAACCTCAGGGAGGTCAAGAAGGTCCTTTCCATTAACTTTAATAAACTCTGGATTAGTCTCCAAGGTTTAGAAACTCAAATACAGTCCCTGTGCTTGAATTGGCTTTCAGTCTATTGGCACTTCACGATCAATGAGAGGAATGGCTGCTGGAGAGGGCAAAAAAAACGGCTAAAAACGAAAAACAAAAAAAAAACAAAAACAAAAAACACTCAAAGAGTAATTTATGCTAAAGCCATTTAGGAAATAAATATGTAAAGAGTTTTGCATAAAATTCATTCTGCTTTCATTGAAACACAAAGAAACTTAAAAAAAAAAAAGACATTTCAGTCTGTAGCAGCAGCTCCTTTCTAAGATTAAAATACCAGAGCACAAAAATAAGAGTATGTCATCATGTAATAACCCTATGAGACTTGACACAATAGTATTATAAAGATGACAAAATAAAAACCACCATACTTTTCACTTCTACTTGTCATTTTTTCCTGAAGTATAGTTTTTATTTTTTAATGAAATTTAAAAGAAAATAAGCCGTCTTCATTCTCAAATTCAGAATTTCTCAAAAAAATGGAAATTATGATTTTTCACCAGTTCTAACCCCCATAGTACCAAGTAAAATAGTCCAAAAGTGTCATTGAATTTTGATAATGTGTTTAAATGAGATTAGGGAAGCAACTGCAGACACCACTTGCTCTTTGCTGGGTTTAAACATTTCACTGTGGAGTTATAGTCTAGCAAATATTTGTAAAGGTACATCATTTTCTAAAGTACATGTAATTTCATCAAGTCATCGAGAAAATGCAAGGTATGAAATCAAGCAGGTATTTGCAATTTTGCAGGCTTGTGACCTTGACGTTCAGATAAGCCTGTCAAGTTGGGCTTGATTCAACCTATACGCCAATTCTGGATGACTTTTCATTGCCAGCTTCACGGTAAGTAAAGTGGAGAGGGAGGTTGTGGTAGTTTAAGACAATCACTGTTACTCTACGGGGTATATGAAGGCAAACATGGCTACAAAAGTAGACAGCCGTTGTCTAGGAAGAGATACCAGCAGATGTCCCCCGGTTGTATTCATTCGGCACATTCATTTCCCAGGAGGCTTCTATAAATGGGATTCTTACAAATATTCAGTCACATTTGACAGCTATTCTTCCCCAGGAGAATTACTGGTTTTTACTGGTGCAAACAAGATTTGCTCTTGCACAGGGTTGAATTCCACTAATTAACTTACACCTCCCCCCAGGTTCTCCACTTCCCTTTGCTACTGTTTAGTAGCAAGTTCTAACAGGTTCTCAGGGCTTCTGTAAACTTAGCAGTTTCCTGGGGCATTGCTAGTCCACCTGAATTCGCAAAACCACTGAAACCTTTATTTTAAGAGATCAAAAATTGAAGCACAACTATGCAATAATATTGAGGAAACCACAAAGTGCCTAATGTTTTAGACAGCTCTTGCCTCTGAAACCAGGGGATTCTTCTGTCAAGCAGTAGGAGATTTACTTAAAATATCAGCCTGGTTCTTCAGCAGCTCCAATGAGGAGTTATACAATTGTTTCTAAATGCCCTTGAGGTTTGATGTGTGTTATGGATGCTGATAGAATTTACTTAACTGACATGACCACAAACATCAGTTTCCTGCCCCCCCCTTCTGTTTCTTTGCTTCAGGGAAATCAGACTATTTCTTTACTACGATTGTGCTGCAGCTTCCAAATATTGGTAGGCACACTTCTTTAGGACAAGAAGTATTATCTTTTTATTAAAGCACCAATAAGTTAAATAGTCTAATATTTTTAAACTTGAATTTTTTTTGTCCATAAATACCAGGCATTTGCTAACCGTCATTACTATGAATACGGTATAAGCATTAAATTAACTGAATAAGTAATAGCATCTCAATAAGCTAGTTATGTGTTTCTCCGCATGAATCTAGTGTAGCGAATTGCTTAGAAATTGAAATTTGCTCAACAAATGTATCCTTATACAAAATTCCCTGTCTGCAGGATCATTTGTAATTCTCAGTGCAGATAAGTGCATGCACATTTAATCAGTGATTCCCACCCAAAGATAATACATAATTTTAATGAAACACCTTTTACATTATGCTTTGGAATCATATGGGAACTGTAGTTTTGATATAATGGAAATGCATTTAGAATTTCATGAAAGACTTGGACTTTACCTTTCCTTTTGTATAACAGCCTAAATGGTAGCTGGCTACCTTAGAAGGTGAAGTTAAAAAAAAAACCTTAAAAACTCTCTCTGCAGAGCTGCACTACATTCAGTTTCCTAAAGGATTTTTGTAGCAAACAGAAGGTAGCTAATTTCCCTTAAGAAAAAAATATCAATCTACAAACACTTATTGAAGACTCTGTGTGCGTGTGTGTGTTCACGTGCACACAAGTGTGTAACTGAAAAAAAAGTGAGGCCATTAAGTGTCATGAAGCAAACAGTTCTACAAAATGTGCTACTTTCAACAAAGATATCCTGTTCAAATGCGGTATACACTGGAGACGTGGTATGAATTGCTGAGTTTTACAGACACTCAGGAAATATAAAATCTTTTGTAAGAGTCTAGCCCTAAATTTCCAAAACTGAAAAGCTATCAAATTAATTTACCATTACTAGAGAAGTAACAATTAACTATTTTCATTGTTGTTGTGCATGCTGTATGGTAATTTCCAAACTCTTGCCAGAATAAAACAAATAAACAAACAAAAAATGCTCTTGATCTGTAATGTTAGCCTGAATGTGCCTTCTTATAAATAGAAATTTGAGTCAGTTGATGGTTTATATTTGATTTTTACTGCTCAGCAAAAGACTGCTCATAGTGGAATTTAACTATAACATCTAAATAAAAATGGAGAACATTTTTACTGTGCCATTTCAAGGTTAAGCATCAATGATCTTAATGAGATCCATGCTGCATCTTGTATGTGACACGTTTTCACTTTCACTGAATCTTTCAGTATAAAGCAACATGAATCCTTTCCCATAACACTATCAATCTAAAAAAAACAGTTAAAAGAAGTTATTCCAATTATTACTAGAAGATTAAAAGCATACAATTATAAACCTAATAGAAATCTGAGATTTCCCCATTTTAATGATTTCATAATTAAAGTGATAGGCTAGATGCCCCTAAGATGTGTGTGCCATTCTCAGTTCTGCCAACATGTGACTTTAGGTCACCTTTAAGGTCATGCTTAAATTACACTCACCCTATCTGAACCCTAAACTCATCAGTTGCCCTTGAGAATGACCCACTCAGCCTGTCTCCTTCTATGTGCTGAGAATGTATCCACCTGCTGCAATCCAAGCATGGGAACCTTCTAAAAACAATTCCACTCTTTAGGAACAATTCCTGTCTTTTGCTTTTCTAGATCTTAATATTTCTGTCTTCTGTTCAGGAACTTGAGAAACACCTAGTTGGATAGAAAAGTTGTCTGCAGACACATTCCTAGTAGGATAACAAAGTATGATGTATGTCGTAGAGATGGGAAGCTTTTTGTACCTCAAACTATTGATCCAGGTTCACTTTAAATAGCAGTGTTTTATGCCAGAGGTTATCAACTGGGCGTCCATGTTCTCCTGGGGGTACTTGGGAAGGCCCCAAAGGAGATGCCATGGCAATGTAGAGTACCGTGGTTATTTCAGAAGCGCTCTGCCACCTGCTGCTATGGCGGTGCACTTCCCAAGTTTCCTCACTTGCCCATGCCGCCGCTGTGTATCCTCTGTGTAATTATAGCAATTATTGCAGTAGCTATAATTTTTGTAATTGATTTATATTGCTATTTTTACAGTGAATCTTATTATGATGCATTTTTCATAATCTTTTAATCAGTCATTATTATTTTGTATCAAACATTAAATAACTATGGAATTAACCATCTACCTTAAATTCCCTATTGATTAGCATAAATGTATCTGACCTGTTGGTCTCATGATTTTAAAACTCAAATTTAGTATAATAAAATGTTTATCTAAAGTCAATGGTATAGCTGACATTTTTAAAAAAGGTAATGAAAGAATGAGTGATGTATGAAAAATAGCCTTTACGTGGTTTAACAGTTAAAGGTTGCAGCGATGTTGAGTCAACAGTTAAGGATTAGCAAATACCAAACCATGCCTTCACGCTCATGGCTGAAAACTACAAGCAATAACCACCTTTTCTCCCCCCTACAAAGACTGCAGACCACAAAGCCAGATCACATCCTACCAATCCCAGCCTGCCAATGAGACAGGAGGATGACCTTTGCATCTGACTCAGCAAAATCCATAGGCTTATATGGGGAGCAATCACTATAAAGATAGACAAGAACAGAGGGACTTTGGGTCTGTCTACCTGCAAGGAGGAGGTTTGGACGTGTCCAGCAAGACCTGACTATCCCTCGTGGTTGGTCTGGCTGGCCACCAGACTGGTCTGATCATCTTTAGAACCTGGTAACACCTTAACCTTATAGATTAAGAGATTTTAGGATCAGAAAGGACCTATTAAATTGAGTCTGACCATCTGCCCTGGGCAGGAAAGAGTGCTGGGTTCAGATGACCCCAGCCAAGTGTTTGTCCAATCTCCTGTTAAATACCTACAAGGAAGGGGACAGCACCACCTCCCTTGGAACCACATTTTGGCAACCCTCACTGTAAAGAATTGTTTTCCTGATGTCCAATCTAAATTTCATCTCCTTCAGTTTGTGACTATTGTTTCTAGTTACCCCAATGAGTGCCCTGGTAAACATTTTATCCCCTATTTCCTGCTATTCCCCCTCCGATGAGTTTGTAGATGGCCACAAGATCACCTTTCAGCTTCCTCTTGCAGAGAGATTCAGGTCCCTCAATTGGTCCTCGTAGGGCTTTTCCTGTAGGCCTTTAACCAGATGGGTAGCCCTCCTCTGAACCCTTTGAATGTTATCTACAACCCTGCTGAAGTGCAGCACCCAAAACTGGACCCAGTACTCTAGCTGCAGCCTGACCATTGCTGCATAGAAGGGAAGTATCACCTCCCTAGACCTATTTATGATGCACCTTCTAATGCAAGAAAAAGTGTGTAGTTAACTTTACTTATTACTTCATCAATGTGGCGACTCATGTTCATTTTGGAATCTACTGTAAGTCTGAGATCCCTTTCCACAGGTGTGCTATTTAGAATGGTACCTCCCATGCTGTAGGTGTGTTGATGATTCTTCCACCCTATGTGCAACACATGACACTTTTCTATGTTAAACTGCATCCTATTCTATTTTGCCTGCTTCTCCAGCTTGTCCAAATCCACCTGGATTTGCTCCCTGACCTCTTCTTTGTTTACCTCCCCCCATACTTGGTGCTGTCTGTGAACTTGGACAAAGTGCTCTCTACTCCTTCATGCAGGTCACCAATGAAGATGTTGAACAGTCCCAGACCCAGGACAAAGCCTGGGGGGCCTCCACTGCCCACATTTGTCTATGTAGAAACCAACCCATCCACCACCACTCTCTGGGTGCATCCCATAAGCCAATTTTCCACCTACCAGATCGTGCAATAATCTACTTGGCAATTACAACTGCAGATAAACTTAGTTTATTTATAAGATTTGGGTGTAACACAATGTCAAAGGCCTTTTTAAAATCTAAGTAAATAACATCTACATCTATTACTTCATTGAAGCATTTTGTGACCCAGTTGTAAAAAGAAACCTTTACAGGACTGTCTAACTATGTGTGTGTGCCCTTGTGTGCTTGTTTTTCTTTCACGAATAAATAAATGATTGAGTACATATGAGAATGTGTGAAGCAGATAAAACATAAAAGGAATCAAAAATAATAAGATTATGTTCTGGTAAATGTGGCATTGTGCTTTAATCCCCGATAAGATTCTCAATCATTTTTAATTCCTACTGTACACCCAGTGTACAACACCTGGTGGCGGTAGGCAACGTACAATGCCAGCAAACCCCCCCCCCCAACCCATTGATGGGCCACTGAAGGACTCCCGTCCCCCTTTCAGCAACTGGCTGCTGGGGGACCCTGCTACCCGCTTATCCAGGAGGTATTAGTCAAGAAGGGGTACACTCCTTAGAAAAGGTTGAAACCCCTGTTTTATGCCATAAGATAAAGGCCTGTTCAAACTATGCCCCACATTGTTGATTTATATCCACTTAAAATATTATCTGGTGGACTCAAGCTCATCACACCGTTGATAAAATTGCCTTAGGATGGCTGAAATAATATGTCAAAACCACATATGCCAAATAAATAAAGGCCTGTCCTGGTAAGAGCAGCCATTTTTACTCTGGGAGAAAATGCTTGAATTTCTACACACTTGTGATTTTGCATACAGTGGCAATTCTCCCAGGAGACAAAAAAAAAAGTCTGTATAAGGCCCTAGTCTCCATTACAGCTCATTGAAAATACTGCAAGACAAATATAAAGAATCTAAAATGGCACCGTTAGACAGCCAGGACATGGAGTTCCTTGCCTAGTGGATCAGAAGCCATAGCTGAAGTCAAAGCAGGCTGGGCGCAGAAACCATAGCCAGAAGCAGAGTAGGCTGAGAGTTAATCAGGATCAAAAGCTGAGGACTGGAACTAGGGAATGCCAGGAGCGTCACTAGAATCAGAAGATGGAGCTGGAGTGAGAGGTAAAAACCAGAAGACCAGCAAGAATGTACACGGAAAGTCAGGAGAAAGTACTTTCACTTTTGCCTGGACAAGAAGACTGCCAGCTGGGCCTGGTTTTTAGCAACTGGAGTGGGTGCGGCTTCTTGCCGGTGGCCTAGGGCAATTGGCTATCCTGATTGCCTCAGTCAGCCTAGGAATCTTGGGTGTAGAAAGAGGGGCCAAACACACACCCATTGTAAACACATAAGCAAGCAAAAACAGAGAGATTGAGAAAGAGCTTTTTAAACCAGAAAGAGCTAATTTTTGTTCTTGTTTACAGAGTTTCTTCTTTCTTTCAGTTTCTACCTTCTCTTACTACTTTCCCCCCAACTATTAAATAGAATTGGTAACAGAAGAGTATATAAAGTAAGTCTCTTTTGTTTCATATAACATTTCTACATTGTGTATGAAGGTCTTTTAGCTTTGTCTCAAACACTTTAGTCTATGAATATTTGTACAGTGGAACACAAATAAAAGGAAATGCAAAATAACAAAGGGACCAAGGATTTGAAATGTTATGACTGACCTACAATGAAAATTCCCAATTACTTTCCTTCTCTCATATTTCTAACAGCAGTTCCCTGCAAAGAGTCAGAAACACTCTGCATGGAGCGACAACCTGCTTGTAATTTTCACTTAATACATATTTTATTAAACCAAGCAGTCTCAAAGAGAGTTGAGGGCCTTCAACACCACACAAGGTCTGGTAGATCTTAAGTTTAACATTTATGCATTGACTTTTGAATGTAAAGTGTTGTTTCCTTAAAGGGACAGCTGGTTTGTTGTGAAGATAATGGGTTAAAACTAAAAAACAACCTTCATTGTTAAACTAGAATAGAAGACTGCTTTCTGCAGGAAAGTGAGAAAATGCACATAGTTCATTAAATAACCTGAGTAGTAATGAGGGTTTACACAAATCAAACAGTGTGTTAGGTAATTGTAGTGTCGCTTTGTGGTAAACCACCTGTCAGGAAGTACTTCCAGCTGAAGGCTCAATCTGCTACAATGCCTCCAGATGATTTCTAATTAGTGTAAACTTCATCTGTGGCATGTACCCAACATATTAAAAAGTATCTGTGTTTTTGTAGTTTTTCACTCTCCTCTTACAGTGTGTGAAGGTCTTTTAATCTTTCCTATGGTTCATAGGGTT
Source organism: Caiman crocodilus (assembly GCA_030014935.1). Taxonomy (NCBI): domain Eukaryota; kingdom Metazoa; phylum Chordata; order Crocodylia; family Alligatoridae; genus Caiman; species Caiman crocodilus. Next base: position 9,956,868 of record JAGPOW010001918.1, on the reverse strand, counting down.
CTGTGGATATATGAAAAAAAACAAAAAGCACATCAAGTACATTTGGAAAAAATAAAGAAACTTTCAACAAAAAAGGAGAAAGATTTGAAACAAAAGGCATTCCCTCCTCCCAGAAACCCCTTCTGTCACTGTGGTTTAAGATCTTTCCACATAAAACAGTTGTCAAAATAACCACAGTATTTCAATGCACTATAAAAAGTGTAAAACTAAGATAATACTAATAAATTATTGTATTTTTATATCATTATGATAGACAACTGTTGATCCTCTAGATCATGTTTTATCAATGGTTATATTACATATTGTGATTTTTTTTTTTTAGTGTAACAAACAGAAGATCAAAGAGTGATCTTATCATAGTTTAAATGTTATAAGGAACTGAAATTTGACCTGAGAAGCTTCTTCAAATCTACCAGAGAAGAGCTGGTGGTGGAAGCTAGATACAGATAAACTCAGGCTAGGCACTAGGTGTTGATTTTTAATGGTTAGCATTTTAACTAGTGGAACAACTCACCAAGGGTTGTAGAAATCTCAAAATCATTTTTGGATGCTTCTTTTAAAGCAAGTTGAAAAAGGAATGGATTCAGGAAAGTCCAGTTGCTTGAGTTGCATAGGAGATTAAACTGTTTCATAACCAGGGCATTTTTTGGCATTATAATTTATCAATAAGTTGGGTAAGTTGATCTGGGTCATTGATATATGGAGGAAATCAACTTTACTTACAATATAATAAGAACAATCAAGAGTAAGTACCCAAAAGTATAAAACTGCAAAACATGCATATATATATATATATATATGTTCTCGAAATGCTCAATATAATTCACAATTGCCACTCTGACATTAGGGTAGGCACCAAAGTTACATTTATTGAGTGGTAAGCATGCAAAAACCACTCTGTAGCTGTAACTGAACAGTTGGTCAGGGCACATACAGTGCTGTAAAAATGGCATAGCCTGCTTTAAAATAACCCTGGATGGATATGGTATCAGACTTCAGTGCTGTAGGTTAGAGTGCCATAACAAACGTCTGTACCACATCCCATTGCGACTCGCAATGGGTAGCATTCCACTGACATCCCATGGAGCAATGCAGCACCTGCTTATCCTCCCTTGTGTGGCCGTGGTTTAGCCTAGGCCACAGCTCCTCTCCTCTACCCAAGAGCCAAGCCAGCCCTGGTCCTGGCCTATTAGTGGCAAAGCCCCTGTTTCCAACATGCCCTGCCTTCTTCCCTCCAGCCAGCTACGAGCCAGTCTAGTATCACTCAGTGTGCAGATTCCATCTACCCCATCTGGGCATTTATAAAGATTTATAAAGATCAATTAAGTGCAGTGCTGTTTTCTGGATACTACATTCGCACAGAGGGCTCTCGAAAATTTTCATTTGGTACAGTGTTTTTTTGAAGCACCCCATTCAGATCCGTCTGTTCAGCTTGACCCACCCAGCTTCTCTGTCAAGGTCAGTGGGTATAAAACACTGTAGGAATAGATTTCAGTTTGGATTACTCTAAATGATCATTTCATTTCCATTCACCTCAGCCCTTGTCTAAATTTAGCACAACACAGAAAGCCAAAGTACCTGGCCTTTCAGGCTTCCCATGGACCAGAAACCTGGCAGAAAGGGAGAAGTTGTTTTATGTCACTTGGTCAAATGCCCTAGAGTACAGGAAATATAGCTGTGTGTGTGCAAGTTGTGCAGCCTGTTATTAGTCTCTGCACTCTATTATGTACAGTGTCAAATTTAAGTGCCACAACTTCTGGACCATACAAGAGCACTCACTGTAATCCCCTGGGGTGTACACCATTGCAAGTGCGGTGGTTCTGTGCAGGTGAAACTGGCCTGCCATGTTACGCTGGCTGAATGTCTTCGAGCAGTGAAGACATTCAGCCTGTGCAGAGACTTTACTGCTTTACACAATCATACCTGTGCAGAGACTTTACTGCTGACTTTCTGAATATGATGTTTAGAGGGGAGGGAATGGTCTAATGCAACTCTTTGGTAAGTTGGGGTATGCCCCTAGGGAAGGCTATGTTTGCCTACTCTGGTCATATCTACAAACACATTAATGCTCTTTTTTCTAATGTGCATTAAATTTAGTACGTCTAGTGTGAAGTACTAAATTATTAAGATATGCATTAGGCTTCCCTAATGTACAGTCGTGCATACTTTTTTTTAGTAACATTTAATGCACAGTTGACTATTCTACTTTGCATTAGTGTGATGTCATGGTTTTTTACATGATGCTTTAAAGCACAGTAAAAGCTTTTACACAGAATCAAAGACTGCTTGGGATCCAGCTACGACACCCTGAGTGGTGTCAGTGTGGCCTCCCACAGGGAGACCATTACCCTCCTGGTCCAGAGTGATCGGGTAGGCTGCCACCCACCAGCCCCCAGGCATGCAGTGTCCCACTCTAGGGACTGCTCCCTCGGGCAAAATGCCCAAGAGTCTCATGGAGGTGGGGCTGGATGGCAGCTGTGGAGGGATGCTTCACACCATGCATTGATTTGGAGATGCTGGGGTTTAAGGGATCTTCAGAACAGGATATATGGAACATGGGAGCCATCAACCCAGGATCCAAGGAGTGAGGAAGGTGTCCGGCGGGAAGCAGCAGTGCAGGAGGGGAGAGGGGGGCAGGCTGCCCATGACCCAGTGCCACGGCTGGCATCGACTCAGCGCATCTTTCAGGGCCACTCACTACTTATGGTTGCTGGCTTAGACACAGGTACTCAAAGAGGTTCCAGGGCAGTCCTGGAAGGGAGTAGGAGCACTCAAAACTGGGGTGGGGGGCAGCCCACTGGGCTGGACTAGACCACTGCAGGCCTGGGTCCTACTGTGGGGGAGCAGTACAGCCTCTGTGAGGATAGGCAGCCCCTGGGCAATATTCATCAGTTTTGCTTTATTATGCGCACAAAAAGTTTGGCAGCTGCAACATTTAATTAAACCAAGGGGCATCAGCTTTGCAAACAACATTGCCCCTACTACTCCAGGGTTTCATGTTTGTTGAGCCTCCATGGCTGCTCACCCTCTTTATCCCCTTCAATGTCATAACTGCCTGGTGCAGCTAGGCACTTTCCCAACTCTCTTAGTGTTCTCCAAGAAGAAGGTTCCATGTCCCAGAGTGCACAGTGGTCCACAGTTTTTGTTGAATAAACGCACTAAAATTTGGACACTTCACCATTTGATTAAAACAAGTCATGTCTCTTCCTCACACTGCATTCCCCCACATGCTGGCGTGTGCCCCGGAAGGGGCTGGGAAAGGAGAGGGGAGTGGGGATGGCGTGTGTTCTGGGCAATAGTGCCCAGGACACGGGGCAGAGGAGTGTGGGGCTGGAGACCCATGGCCCAGTGCCAGAGCAAGGGCACTTGAAGTCATTCAGCCCTACTCAGCTGGGAAATACTCCTAGTCCACATGGGTGAGGAGCTAGTCAGGGCTTCACCAGTCCAGACAGCCTGCTGCTGTGTAGGGCCAGGGTAGATTACAGCCATCCGGGACACACACAGGACAGGAACAGGGTGTGCTGTCCTGGCATGCACAACTCAGCCAGCTGATGGCTCATGGCCATGAGCTGCTGCCACATCAGGTCCAGGTCAGCTGGTGAGGACATCAAGGGTTGCTTGGCTATTCAGCTGCCCTCAGGAGTCTTTGGCAGCCTAGCAAAGCTGCAGGGTAAGCTGGGAGGTGAAAAATAAAAAGACCCCCCCCTACCTGCTGGGCTCAGGTCCTGCAGGTAGGCTCTGAGCCTCCCTCCCCACCCCAAAATTGTGTTCTGCTTCCTCCCAACTAAACTGTGAGCACTTAGTAAAGCTCAAGAGTTAAAGTGCTTCTGCCATGGGCTTCTTGAACCCCTGCTCTTAGCTCTTAGTCTAGGTGTTTATCTTCTGTTCACAGTGATAAATATTACAGATTTTCACATCGTTGGGAATGTTGTGCAAGCCTTGCCCCTGGGATACAGAGATTCACCTACTCACCCCCTTATGCTAATATGTCTTCCTGCATTCTATCCCTGACTAACAAGAACAAAAGATGAAAAAAAGCACCATCTGCCTTATTTGTGCCACCTTAACATTTTGTAAGGTGGCACAAATGCTGAACAAATAGATGTCCTTACCCTTTGTTTACTACATAGCAGGAAAATCAATGGTGCAATAAGAGGTAGTAATAGACCTGCCACTTTCGTGCCCGATACCTATTACCTTTGTGGCACTTTCCCTGCTGCCCCAGACCTGCACAGTGAGTCTGGGGCAATGAAGAAAGTTCTCCACTGCCTCCAGACCCATGCGAGGTCTGGGGGCAGTGAGGAAAGCAGGGAGAGGACATCACCCCTTGTCCTGCATGATCAAGGGTGACATGGTTTGCGATGTCCACTTCTAGCCAAATTAGCTTGTTATCTTGCTTGTTCCACAGACCAAATACTGTTCACATAACAGTAGATTTACTTTACTTATTTGATTTTCACTTTTATTCACTAAATTTACTTTTTTTCTAAAACATCTTCAAGTGCTTGTGACACTAGAATTTTAAAACACAAAATAAACAAAAACAAAGAATATTCTCCAAATCACAGTCTTGCTAATAGATGTTAGGGTAAAGAAAGGCAGAGCAGTTGAAGGAAGGTGGAAAAATTACCAGCTGGGCCAATCTGAACAGAAATACTTTGCAAGCTGAAACAACCATAAAACCTACTCAAAGAAGTAGTTTTATATTAAAAAAAAGAAAAAGTCTTGAACTAGTTGTAATGCAATTAAAAGCAGAGGGAAGGTGGGGGGCAGGGTGGAGTGGAGGAAAGAGTGGGATGAGAAGGGGTCTAGAAGAATCTATTCAATTTACCCTGCCTTGTAGCTTGCGGTATAGATTTCAAACATATTAAGAAACAGTTAATTAAAATTTCAGAGTACTTGATACCGTATCCCTAGAAGGAAAGAAGAAAGCATCATAAGTAAAATAAGCCAACCTGAACCTTTTCCATATTTGAATACAATTAAAACTTTCTACAGGTTTATAGAAGTCTAGTTAACTTTTTCAATGCTTATGTGCTTCTTTAAGATCTAGAAAAAAAAACAAATAGCTATAGATCCGGTTAAGGAACTTCTAAGCGTGCCAAAACCAA